>CAWUFW010009879.1:0-745877 GCA_963921515.1 Calotriton arnoldi
TCGGTCCATTGCTGTACAACGCGTACACTGGCTACAACGGCGTACCCGCTCACATACAATGCAATGGGCCGGCCGGGCACACCGATCGGTCCATTACTGTACAACGCGTACCAGGGATACAACGCGTACCCGCTCACATACAATGCAATGGGCCGGCCGGGCACACCGATCGGTCCATTGCTCTACAACGCGTACAACCGACTCACATACAATGCAATGGGCCGACCGGGCACACCGATCGGTCCATTGCTGTACAACGCGTACCGGGATACAACGCGTACCCGCTCACATACAATGCAGTGGGCCGGCCGGGCACACGAATCGGTCCATTGCTCTACAACGCATACCCGCTCACATACAATGCAATGGGCCGGCCGGCCGGGCACACTGATCGGTCCATTGCTGTACAACGCGTACCAGGGATACAACGCGTACCCGCTCACATACAATGCAATGGGCCGGCCGGGCACACCGATCGGTCCATTGCTCTACAACGCGTACCCGCTCACATACAATGCAATGGGCCGGCCGGGCACACAGATCGGTCCATTGCTGTACAACGTGTACCAGGGATACAACGCGTACCCGCTCACATACAATGCAATGGGCCGGCCGGGCACACCGATCGGTCAATTGCTCTACAACGCGTCCCTGGACAGGTCACACGCATATGTCACCATGCTGGTCACTGGTGAACCTATGCCAGCCACATTTACTTTCCAGGGACTCAGGGGCACACCTACAACAACACACCCAGTCCACACTGTATATAAGGCATGTGTGGCAGCATAACCTTATCTGTGTATGGGGGTGAACATGTGGTTTTTGGGGTGGCACTTGGGGGCAGACACACCCAGGCTGTGCACGTGTTCATGGGGACAGGGTCCTTTGTGTGTTGTGCACCTGACCACTGTGGTGTGCAACTTTTCATTTCTGAGCATGTGTCATGGTCACATTTCCAGGTTGTGTATGTGTATGACATGTCACATACCCCCAGGCTCACATGTGGGAAGGCATGTACGTCACAGGGTGGCCCATTCCAACAATAGTGATGTCCCTCCACAGTCTGTGTGCATGTTGTGTATCACATGTCTCTGACTCCATGTGCACAATGGGAGACAGTCTCCACATCCACGTGGTTTGTGCATGAACTTTGATGGTGTGTGTGTGTGTGTGTCACAGACGTCCATGTCTGTCCTGCAGAGGCTACAGGGGCCACTACCTGTGGGTGTCATGTTTGTTTTTCTGACGTGTACATGATACGCCATGTCATGCCAGTGTCCATGTGGCAAGACAGGGTCCCTGGGAATCTACCTGTCAATGAGCTGTGATGCCTGTGGAGCATCTGTCCAGACATGTCACTGTGGTATGTGTGTGGAACGTGAGAGCAGTTAATGGGTACTGTGACACAGCCTAATGGTTTCCCATAGCACACCCTGGAACCTGTTGTCAACACTTGTTGAACAGAGATGTTAGATGATGTCCATGTAGGTGCCATATATGTCCAAACGGAACGACACACACATCAAGTACTTGTGTTTGTTAATGATGTATCATGTGAAATTGAGTATGGTGAACGGCACATAGGTGGGGTGACTGACAATCTTGCTTTCTTCACCTATGCACTGCAGGGCTCCTGCTGTCCATCGACCATTCCCAGACCTGGCAACGATGGTGGAACGTGACAGCATCCGATGGTACCGCTTCACCAGGCAGCTGATTGAGGATTTGGCAGTGCGGTTGGACCCACATTTGCAGCCTGGCCGGCCGTATCCTACAGCGCTGACCCCCAAGGTGAAGGTGATGGCAGCCCTACACTTCTTTGCCACCGGTACCTTTCAACACACTGTGGCAACTACTGGTGGGATGTCACAGACTATGTTCAGCCGTGTGCTACGCGATGTTTTGGGGGCAATGTTGAGATACCTGAACCAGTACATCTATTTCCCAACACGTCAACGACTCACTGACGTCAAGAGTGACTTCTATGCCCTGGGGAGGATGCCACATGTAATTGGCTCCATTGATGGGACACATGTGGCTTTGATACCACCACAGGCACATGAGCAGGCATACCGGAACCGTAAACATTACCATTCGATCAATGCTCTGGTGGTATGTCTTGCAGATATGACCATCACACATGTGTGTGCCCGTTTCCCCGGTTCGGCACACGATGCCTACGTGATGAGGAGTAGTCGCATCCCGAGGATGATGTCACAGATGCCGAACCAGCGTGCCTGGCTTGTTGGTGTGTACTGACTTTGTACCATTGTGTGTGTTCTGCTATGTTGTTTTCCGCACACATTTTCAAATCGGCTAATGTGCAATTGTCTGTCTGTAGGTGACTCGGGATACCCCAACATGCCGTGGTTGCTGACACCCCTCAGGAACCCTGTGACACCAGCCCAGATGCGCTACAATGAGGCACATGGTCGGACGAGGAGGGTGATTGAGCGGACCTTTGGTCTCCTGAAGAGCCGCTTCCGCTGCCTGGACAAGACAGGAGGGGCCCTCCCATATGCCCCAGCAAAGGTGTGCAAGATTGTCATCGTCTGCTGCATGCTACACAACCTGGCAGTGCGGAAGGAGTTGCCTCTCATCCTGGATGACGATGACCAACGTCCCCCACCTGTGGAAGATCCTGGCCTGGGTCACGATGCCAGTGAAGATGATGATGATGATGATGGTGATGTCCGCACACAGCTCATCACCAACTTCTTCAGCTGAATGTGAGTCTCCAGAGGGTTGTAATGTCAATGATTTGAGTTTGCATGATATGTGTGTGTGGTGCTCTGGTGCTGTTTGAGTGTGGCCATGTGCTACTTGACTGGATGCGTGCAGCGATGTGTCCTTGCAGGTGGTCTGTACTGCCCAACAGTGTTGACATGCTAACTTGGTTTTGTGTAGTTATCTCGTGACATGTATTAGACATGAGTATTGCCGTTCTGTGCTGTTCTTCAGTGGTTTTGACTGTGTGTCATGTCTGTCCTTCACAGGGTGCTGCCGGAGTTGTCTGATCAACTTGGATCCCCCGAATCCATGATTCAACTTCCAAGGTGGAAGCAGTCGTTTCCCTACAGGTGATGTGCCACACACCCCTGGACTTTCTATCTTCTGCACTTTTTGACTTTGTGGCCACAGCCAGGTTGGATTAGCTTGCATTTGTAGTGGAAACAACATGTTGCAAATGTGTAATAAACCTGTGCTTCACTTTGGGATGTGCGTTGTCTGTAGTCACACATCTGACTGACATTTGCTTACTGCACCTGTAGTCTAGTTGACAGTGACTGTGAATAGGTGGCGTGTCTGTGCATTCCACTGTATTTCGTTGCAACATCAGTATAGGTGATGAGTCTGATGGCCCTGGTGTGTATGTGTTGTGTGGCCCTAGTGGTGTGTCTCCCTCATATGTGTCACGTCGCCATGACTGACATGACGGTGTTGGACTTGCTGTAGCAGTTAGCATGCACAGTGTCATTTAGCAGATCACCATCTACATGACAAAAACCACGTTGGAATCACAACAGAGGCAGATATGGTGTATTGGTGAGTTTATTTACATACAGGTGTGAGGATGGTGCACAGGATGGTGGGTGCTGTACATAGAAATTGGAATCCAAAGTTCCCATGTGAATTGGAAGTCTTGGTAGCTGAAATGTCCAGAGTAAAGTCCACAGTCATCTGATAAATTTGGCCAACTAGAGCTCCCCATGTCATGTGGGAGAGTTGGGTTGGCTTCGACAGGGCGTGCAGTTTGCACACAGAGGAAAAGTTCCAGAACAGGTGTTGGCTTCCTGGGGGATGTAGATGGCCATCGGCCTCTCAGTTTGGCCTCCTCGGACGGCCCCTCTTCTTGGGGGGGGACCCTCAGGTGCAGGCTGCGGCGGTGCAGGGGACTCTCTGCCAGAGTCCTCCTCCCTCCCTGTGGCATTTGCAGTTGTTTCAGCAGCAGATGTTGTGGGCACACAGGGAGGTGAGGCCATGTTGGTGCTGATCTGGCGGAGGCATGTCAGTATGTCCCTATGCACCGCTGTCAGTTGTTCCAATGTGTCCCACTTGGACTCCATGCCAGACATGTGTGTCTCGACACGTGACATGTGTGTCTCGACACGGGACATGTGGGAGTCCAAGCGGGCATGATGGGCAGCCTGCTGCTGTTGTATGTCCTTGAGGATCCCCACTACCTGGCTGACCTCTCCGGTGCTAGTCTGGTACGCATCCGCGATGCGTGCCAGTTGTGGGTCATCATGCAGTCCAGACCCCTCTGCAAAGAGCGACCTATGTCTACCACCCCTCCCACCACCCCTGGCGACACGTGCAGGACCTGCGGTGGCACGCACAGGTGACCGTGGGCCCACTTGGGTGTTGTTCCTGGGCTCGTTGTCACCAGCTCCAGTTTGGGCCTGGGTCCCTGCGCTGTTGTCATCTGTGGTCCTTGGTCTGTCCGTGTTGGCAGGGGTGGCCTGTGTGTTGGCAGTTGTTGGAGGGGTGGGTGCAGGGGGTGCAGATGTTGGTCCTGCTGGTGCTGCATGATGACTCACACCGGAGGGTCCAGCTGGTTCTTCGCCATCCGAGGAGTGCAGAGGCTGATCCACACCAGTGAGCTCAGTGTTCCCCGGAGCCTGGGACAGGGACTCCTCCTCGTCTGCTGCTGTGTCCCCATCATCACCTGTTTTGGGGAGAGACACAGATTGTATGTTATGTTTCTACTGGCATCAATTGTTCAAACACCTGACAGTTGTGACTGTACCTCTGGATGTGGGCCAGGACATTGCATTCTCCTAAATTGTGACAGTCAGAGAGTGATATTGGTGTAGCACATTGTCCTGCCAACCTGTGGCATGTCAATGTGAATGTTGAGGTGTGTGCATGACCAGCATTGGTGGTATTTGGTTGCCATCCAGGCCTCCTTCTCCCCCCAGCCCAGTTATCCCACCATGAAGCGTGCTTCCATTGCAGGGAGTGCAAGTTGTCTTTCAGGATGTCAGTCAGTGGTGTCCTGCTGTTGGTTGTTGCACAGTTCCCAGCAGGGCCTTGTGCTCCCCCAGCAGTACCCAGTGTCAGCCATCTTGTGAGTCCTTTTCCACTCCCTGTGATGTGAGCATGGTTCAGAGTGGTGTTGATGGGCCAATTGTGAGGGTGAGCAATATCTGTGCCTACAACTCCCATCATGCTATTGCCTCCACCCCCTTCCCAGCATGCCCATCCTTCCTTCCTTTTGACTCTGCTTCCCTGTGGGGTGGGGTGCCTGTGCTGACAGGATGGCTGGGAGTGTTGTCCTGGCAGTTGTTTGGCTACAAGTCCCAAGAGTGTCCCTGTGCTTCACACAGCATAACCCAGGGTGGTGGTTCTTTGTGGGATCTTCAGTTAGGATGTGAGGCATTGCATTCTCCCAGGTGGGTTATGTGGAGTTAGTGTTGAGGGGGTGTGTGAGGGGAGGTGCTTGTAACTATGGTCAGTGCTGTGAGTCCTCCTTCCCACCCAGCCAGATATCCCACCATGGAACGTGCTTCCATTGCAGGGAGTGCAAGTTGTCTTTCAGGATGTCAGTCAGTGGTGTCCTGCTGTTGGTTGTTGCACAGTTCCCAGCAGGGCCTTGTGCTCCCCCAGCAGTACCCAGTGTCAGCCATCTTGTGAGTCCTTTTCCACTCCCTGTGATGTGAGCATGGTTCAGAGTGGTGTTGATGGGCCAATTGTGAGGGTGACCAATATCTGTGCCTACAACTCCCATCATGCTATTGCCTCCACCCCCTTCCCAGCATGCCCATCCTTCCTTCCTTTTGACTCTGCTTCCCTGTGGGGTGGGGTGCCTGTGCTGACAGGATGGCTGGGAGTGTTGTCCTGGCAGTTGTTTGGCTACAAGTCCCAAGAGTGTCCCTGTGCTTCACACAGCATAACCCAGGGTGGTGGTTCTTTGTGGGATCTTCAGTTAGGATGTGAGGCATTGCATTCTCCCAGGTGGGTTATGTGGAGTTAGTGTTGAGGGGTGTGTGAGGGGAGGTGCTTGTAACTATGGTCAGTGCTGTGAGTCCTCCTTCCCACCCAGCCAGATATCCCACCATGGAACGTGCTTCCATTGCAGGGAGTGCAAGTTGTCTTTCAGGATGTCAGTCAGTGGTGTCCTGCTGTTGGTTGTTGCACAGTTCCCAGCAGGGCCTTGTGCTCCCCCAGCAGTACCCAGTGTCAGCCATCTTGTCAGTTGTTTTCCACTCCCTGTGATGTGAGCATGGTTCAGAGTGGTGTTGATGGGCCAATTGTGGGTGTGACCAATATCTGTGCCTACAACTCCCATCCTGCTATTGCCTACACCCCCCTTCCCAGCATGCCCATACTTCCTTCCTTTTGAGTGGACTTCAGTGTGTGTGTGTGTGTGACAGCAATGGCAAGATGGCTGACAGTGTGGTCCTGTTGTTTGTTGGTGCCCAGTTCCCAGCAGGGCCTTGTGCTCCCCCAGCAGTACCCAGTGTCAGCCATCTTGTCAGTTGTTTCCCACTCCCTGTGATGTGAGCATGGTTTAGAGTGGTGTTGATGGGCCAATTGTGGGTGTGACCAATATCTGTGCCTACAACTCCCATCCTGCTATTGCCTACACCCCCTTCCCAGCATGCCCATACTTCCTTCCTTTTGAGTGGACTTCAGTGTGTGTGAGTGTGACAGCAATGGCAAGATGGCTGACAGTGTGGTCCTGTTGTTTGTTGGTGCCCAGTTCCCAGCAGGGCCTTGTGCTCCCCCCAGCAGTACCCAGTGTCAGCCATCTTGTCAGTTGTTTTCCACTCCCTGTGATGTGAGCATGGTTCAGAGTGGTGTTGATGGGCCAATTGTGGGTGTGACCAATATCTGTGACTACCACTCCCATCATGCTATTGGCTACACTGACTTGACCAGCATACACAGAATTCCTTCCTTTCAGTGAGCTTCCCTGTGAGGTGGTGTTCTAGTGGTGGGTAAATATCTGGGAGTGTTTGTTGGTTCTATTTGTGCCACTGCCTTGCTGTATTTGTTGTTAGGTTTGTAGATGTCATGACACAGTTACATATCACTATGAGATGGCAGGTATTGTGTTTGTCTGACTAGCATTCACATCTTGGGATGAATATCTTTTGGTTGCTGTGTATTTGCTAAGTGTGCATGGTTTGCCTATCCCCTTGACTGTGATGTGTGTGTGTTGTCACACCATATTGTGTATATTAGTTGTGTACTCACCAGGCTCTGGGATGTCTGTTAGTCCGTATACGCTCACTGGTGGTAGGATGGCCCGCACCTTCTCCTCCCAGGGCCTGAGGTATACTGGTTTTGCAGGAGGGCCACTGCCGGTGTGCTGGCTGAGGAGGTAGTCCTTTTTGAGTAGGTCCCGGACCCTCCTGCGCACATCATACCACCTGTTCTGGATGTCTTCCTTTGTGCGCAAACATGGTGATTGTGCGTTGACCCTGTCGACAATCCTCGCCCACATCTTGGTTTTCTGCGACATGGGGGTCTGTTGTACCAATGTACCAAACAACTGTGGCTCTACCCTCAGGATCTCGTCCACCAGGACTTCCAATTCACAATCTAGGAACTTATGGTTCTTCTTTGGGGGCATGGTGATGGGTGGTGGTGGTGATTGATGTGTGTGTGTGTGCAAGTGGGGGGGTGTGAGTGTAGGTTTAGCTGGGTGTGTGTGAGGGTGCTATTTGTAGGTGTGGTAATGGTGTGTGGCTTGTGTGATGTATGAGCTGTGAGTGTGTCTGTGGTTGCTGTGTGATGGTGTTCTGTCTGGCAGGTCAGTGGAATTTGCAAAGGATCATGGTAGGGATTTGTGGCCTTTATGTAGGTGGAGTTGGAGGTGTGTCCTTGTTCCATTTTTTTTCCTCCCTGTATTTATTGGCTTAGTGGTTGCTTGTTTGGCCCTTTTTTTCTAATTTTTCCTTGGTGTTTTTGGTGCATGTAGGAGTCGTTCTTGTGTCCGTGTAGGACGCTGCAGTTGTCTGGTGCGATCTTGTCCGACTCGTTCCCGCTGTGTGTCAGCTAGGTTTCATATGCGGCGTACGAGTCGGTCGCGTAGTATTGGGTTGCTTCGGCTGGATTTTGTATGCGTGTCGGTCGTACGGCTTGTGCTCCGGGCGAGTCGGTCGTGTTTTGCACGCACAGCATCGTACTACGCGGGTCGGAGTTCACGGGTACGTTTCGTTCGGGTTCAATCCGAGTGCGTGTCGGTCGGTTCGTTTTGCGTGATTTCCCGGCCGGATGGCTTGTTTCCGTCCGGCTCGGTCGGTCGTTTTGTATTCCGTCCGAGTCGGTCGGATTTCACATGCATTTCATCGTACTACCCGGGTCGTACGGTGCCGGTCCGAGTCGGTCGGACTAAATTCCCGTACCGAGTCGGTCGGTATGTTTTCCGGCCCGAATCGGAATCGGCCCCTAAGCTGTTTCTCTTTTTCAGGGTCTGGGTTAATTTGTTCCCCCATGCTCTCTATCTTTTTAAGCACTGCTGCTTCTTCAAAGCAGGTTTGAAAAATCCCATCTTCAAATATATTCATTTTATCCTGGGCTGCAGATGTTGTAAAGACCATTTTCCCCCCACCTTTCAGTGCTTGGACTGTCTGGGGTAGTTTCTGTTCAATAATCTGTGAATTCTGAGTTTCTGAAATAAACCCTGACATAATTACTCCTTCTGCAGCTCTTTGAACCTTTTGAGTAGGGGCCATATTAATTGGGACAGTCACAATTTGTCTAGGCACTGCCTGTGCATCTGCAGTTTGTAATATCTGGACTGAATCAGTCACATTTGAAGCAGTAACACCTGGAGATATCACTGTCAGTGCTGAATCAACAGATAGTGGGTCAATCTGGAATGTCTGCACAGTTCTCTCAATCTGTGTTTCTCTCTGTTTTACAGAAGCAGTAGCCACTGTAGTACTTACTGGTACACTATTTTCAGTATTTTTAATGGGAACCACATAAAGTGGCGGACACTTAGTTAACAATGCATCCATTATTTCATCCCCTGAATCATTATTTATTTGAAGCTTTTTGTCATCTTTAATTTCCTTCTCCTGTGTCTGGTGCTTTACCTTTTTATCCTCACTTGCTTTGTCTCTTGCTGCCTTTTCCCACATGCTTAAAGCTTCAAATTGTGCAGCTCTAGATGGTGTCTTTATTTCACATAACACTTCCCTTAATTTGTCAATAATTTGCAATTCAAAAGTACCATCTTTTGGAAGTCTCAAAGGACCCTCTTTTTCAGTAATCTTGCACCATTGGTGAACCCACATACATGAATTTTGTCCCAAATTGGTAGACATAAAATGCATGGGTGTTCCTTCAGGAGCATCACCAATTAAAAACGAATTTTTCACTTTACCTCCCAACAGTTTCTTTAAACCTTCAAACATTTTCATTTCTGCAATAGTTCAATGCTGTCAGTTTCAATTTCAGTCAGTTTAACTCCTACTACTGACCCTCCACAAAATCTTACTGCAATATTTTTCTGAGTTTTCTTAATCAAAATTCTGTTAGTAACAACATAAAAATATTCGCTACTCTGTCTGTTCCACTAAATAAAGGATAGACTTCTTTTCACTGCGAGTAACACATTCCGCTTACTCTTCACAAAGTAAGAACTTCCGTTTACTCTTCAAACACTGAGAGTAAATCCCTTCCGCTTACCCTTCACTCAAGCTTGGAAGAACCTGCTACTCCTTCGGTGTTACCCTTTCTAGGTGATATAACACCAAAGTTTCACCAGCAAACTCTTTTGCTGTCACTCAAGCGCGGAAGAACCTGCTACTCCTTCAGTGTTACCCTTTCTAGGTGATATAACACCAATGTTTCACCAGTGAACTCTTTGCTATCAATCACTCTCACTTTTACACAGAAAATAGTCCCTACATTAACACTGCCTGCCCTGCATAGCTTCTCAGTGTTATTCCATCAGACGAGTAACCTCAGAGCAGTGTGGCTACTTCCACCATCCGCTATTCCTTTCCCGGGAATTTCCAGGTATCACTGTACCTGTGCTTCCAGACAACATAAAACGCAACGCTAACTTTTCATGTTAAGAACATATAATCAATAATCAAAAATTCTGTCCTATGAAATTACCAATATAATCAATAAAACCATCAATTCAAAATGAGCAAAATTTCACCAACAGTCAAAACCCTTACTATTTTTCCAACATTTCAAGAACAAAACATACCTTCTAGCACATTAACAACATTTCACAACCCTATTGATACTCACACCATTCCAGCAATCGCCTTCTTGCATTACCTTCCAGTACTGCTTTGCCAGTCTTCAAGTTTTGAGCATTATAATCAGGAATCAGGACTTTCTTTTGAGAATCTGGACATTTATCTAACTTGGGCAATTATTTTCTAGCGCTATTTAGGCTTGAAACTAAACTATGCTCCTTTTGGTGATGGTGTTAACCTTACCTCTGCTACCAGAAACTGATCCAGCGGTAATTTCATGGTAATTTTTCAATGCAAAACATAATTTACCTCTAGTTTACTGCTTTAAAAGGTGATGGACCTTTGCCACCGTGTTATCACCTTCAGGAGACTTTACATAAACATGAAAAATCAAAAATACAATTAAATTTAAGCCAATAAAGAGAGTTGTGAGTATTTTTAAAGGGTTTTATTTTCTAGTCAAAAGTTAAGTTTCTCTGACCCTTTATTCATTAGTCAAATATCAATCAGGTTACAGAATTGGAAAATAGGAAAAATAGAATTAATACAGAACATATTATAGGTTGCATACAAAGCACTCCATAAAGGAGGGCACACCCCTAATTCTATGTCAGTCAGAACTCTTTAAAGAGTTTCAGGAAAAATATAATTCAAGAGTGAGTTTTGCAAGGCTAATCAATAACTAATAATTAGCAAAAATCTCCCATAAAGAGAAATAAATGCATAAGACAAAAACCTGTCCTGATCTCTCAGCTGCTCTCTCTTCGCTGGTCTGTTCATCTGTCTCTCTCCTCTCCATTGTCTGACAGAGAGGCTGCTCCTTGAAAATGCCCCTCCTTCACAAGACCACAGAGGAATGTGGTCTGCCTTGCCAAAAATATGACGTGCAAGGACTCTCTAAAAAAACTTATGAGCAAGACCCCCACTTCCCTCTGTCTCTCCTCGGACGCAATCTCCTCCCAGGATGCACCCGCGACGTTCACGTACCTAACCCATATGATGTCTGGTCAGATCTGCTCCCTCCTCATCTCTCCTCTAAGACTCCCTCCTAAGACTGACACACCCCCTATGGGGTCATTTTTTTATACTCTAATTCTTGGCTGACTATACTAATAATGTTGCAGTTTCAGTAGAAACTCGCAATGTGATTGGTTAGCATAGGTGACATGAGGGTCTCATCATCCTGTTCTCATTGCAAATCCAACCCATACCGGTTTTAACAAAGGAAGTGTTAAGGCTTAATAGAGTCATATGTATCACCATCAATAATTATACAATACTGCAACATCTAAGCGTCAAAAATGTATCAGTCTATTTCCGCCTTGCTTTCACATCGCACGCAGGGATGACGCTCTCCCACAAACACTGTTACATTGACACGGTGACAAGAGTGTACAGTTCATTGTGGCCTTGACCCATGTGTCTTCACTTGAGGCACTTGGCAGTTCATGCAGCTGGCACAATCTTCCGCGCATGCGTCTCTCATTCAGCACACTGCTAACAATTCTCAGCCATGCTGGATTCCTAGGCAGCCATTTTTATTGTGGGCCCAAAAATAAAACAAACACAAAGGAATATTAATTTATGAAATAAAACCCATTAGGTTTACCTCCCCATACTAGTACCCTGTATTAGTTATTACCTAGCAAAAGCTTTTAGTTTAAAGCAGCTTTTCTATCATTTGTGCACAATATGCAAAATGTGCAATGTACAACATAGCATAAACATGCTCTAGTGCAAATTTTCAAAGCGCAAACAGTTAATACATACTCATAGCAACATGCTCTAATGTTTTAAATAGCTTTTCATGCAAAATGCGTTTGCCCCATGTGTAGTGTTGGTGCATGGTTGATTAATTAATACACATTATGAAAAAGATGTATTAAGAACTGAATATGCATTGTCTAAATATGCAACAAATCCAAAGTCTCTTGAGACGGGAACAGGGAGTGTTGATTACAAGGAAAAGGAGCTGGGAGGAGAGAACACATTCCATGCTTATCTTCAAAGCTAAGAGGAAACTGAAATCACAAGTTTCTCTACACTGCAAAAACACGTTAATTTAGCACAAGCATTTCAGGCTGAAAGCATTTTGACCAGGCCTCATTTCATGTCTTTCACTTTGCATGCACCAAAAGTGCCACTTTTAAAAAGCATTTGACTAGGCCTCATTTCATGTTTCATGTGCCATGTGTTTTCACTTGCACCAAAATCTGCATGCCATTTTAAATGCAGTCTGTCTGAAACACAAAACAGAGCGATGCTTAATCTTGATGAAATCTAGCTCTATCACCTGCGTTGGCGCATGGCAGCCCATTGTGCGCCGGCACAGGGGAAAAGGACAGGAATGTGCCGTATCTAATAGATTCGGTGCATTCCTGCCCTTTTCCTTTGCCATAGGTCAGCGCAGCAGCTAGGCCTACTGCGCTGCCCTATGGCAAAAAACCCATAAATGAGGCCCTAAATATTATCGCACTGCCAGGTTGCAAAGGTGTGCTTGATCATTAATACAGAAGTATCGATATTTAAGGATGAGAAGACCTTTAGTATGGCTGCCTTTTGAATATTTCAAGTTAACTTCTGATATTACATATGAGATACCTGTTAATGCCTCCTGTATTTCCCACTGTCTATTTCGAAATAAATCTCAATATTTCTTCTGAGTTGCAAGGCAATTAAAGTAGATATGCTATCTGTAACTAACACTCCGAGTTTTTATATGTTGTTTTCTAATGAGAGCTAAGTTCAGCATTGGGTAATAACGTTATGTGGTTTTGCATATATTCAATGTAACAGGTCGATAACTATAGTATAAAAGCATTAGATAATGTTATATAGTTCACCTTTACCCGTGTTATTCATGTAATTACTTCTATCAATATCGCATTAACATTCTTGATTCAAAGCAACAATTATATGTTAACCGGATTACACTAACTTCTCTTATGAACTTATAAGAAAGGTATTAAGTTCTAAACCAAATTGAATGACCTCTTGTGGGAATAATAAAGTGGAACAAGTTTGTAATCCTAATGGATGACTAGTGGTGAAAAACAAAGTTCAAAATACAGGGGCAGATTTACAAGGAACTGATGCATCTGCATAGATGCGTCAGTTTCCTTGCGCCAGTGCCAAATGTCCTTGCGCCACCATGGATGCGATGTATTACAATACAGTGCTCCATGGCGCAAGGATGAACAGATGCGTCAGAAATACTGATGCATATGTTGGCACAAAAGTGACGCATTACTGGAGTTGCTCATGAAAGTGACGCAACTCCAGCAATGTGCCACAACAGATAGGTGAGTCCCATACAAAAAGCCCTACGCCATCCCTTACGCCTGGTCTGAGCAGGCGTTTGACGCAGAGAAGGCGCAGAGTGACGCAGTGAAATGTTGTAAATTTCACTGTGTCAGTTCTACATGACTTTTTGCGTGGGAACGCCCACCCTGCATACATTATATCTGGTGCAGGTATAATGTGACGCAGGGCTTTACAACGTGACGCATCTCCCTAGATGCGTCATGTTGTAAATTGGCCGCATTGTTTGCGCCGCCGTTGCGTCAAAAAAGTGACGCAATGGCGGCATAAGGAGCTGCAAGGGGCTTGTAAATCTGCCCCACAGTTTGCAACATTAAGGGCTGACTCCTAGTTAAAAGACAAAGTGCAAACTAGAGTGCATAATTTTAGCGGCAGACTCCTGGTAAAAAAAAAAAAGTGCAGGTCTCTAAATCCTTTTCAAATGTTGTGCAAAAATACTTCTCTGATATCAGTGATGATTTTTTCAGTGAATTTTCACGGTAAAAGTTTACAAATGTTAGGGCTCAGCAGCACTTATCATACGGGATGACTGAAGTACCTGATCTCCACTTCACTTACCCAAATCCTGTGCAGATAGTCACAGGGGACTTCAGGACCAAGGTCAGCGGTTATTCTCAGATGGATGGAAACTGTGGCCATCATGGTGGGGGGTGGTGTTTCCGCTCCCAGAGGTTTCCGACATTAGCACTCCCCACTCACATTAATGTTACATTCTCAGCTGAGTAAATAGAGCATACATTGGTCCAAGGACTCTTCAATGCATTCTGATACATATCCAGCCTGACTGTTTGCAGCTTGTTTCTTTGGGAATTATTGCTCATCCAGACTTTTATGGAAATTTTCAAACCTGTTGCTATGTAACCAGCAGTTAACTGCTTACTATTTTGATTAACTTCCACGAAAACTCTCTGTTTACCTTTGAGAAATACCTTGCATTTATCTGCACTCTCCAATTGTTACCGGAAACTGGTAGTGGCCTTACTCCTGTTGATCACCTCCATTTTTGGGAAGGTTGCTATTGGAGGAATAGAATTCCAAATGTAGTAGCATAGTTTTGGGTACATATTCTACTTCTGGGAGTTCTTAGATACAATAATTGGTAAGGGTTTCTATTATATTGTGGTTACTCACATTCTTTCTATCTCTTCTCAGCTCCCAGTATTTTGCTGCAGTTTGTTTTCCCCTGGGCATGATTGCTATGAGCTATTTTGTGGCCTTAGCAAAGGTCCCCCTCTGGGCTAAGAAGGCCCGTCTTTGCATCCTTCCTGAGGATTATGCAATTGAGCCGGTTATAGTCTAACAACAAGAATTATAAAGTTCAACAGCAAGTCCCAGCTGCAGCAGCTATATATCACAAATGCCTAGCAAGGATGGTATGGGCTATTAGGAACTAGTACTCAAGCCATTAAAGACGTTTCCACCATTAGCAAGTCTCAGGATAGTTCTGTGGTTCGAAGGACAAACCTTCTTGCCTTTACTCAACCTCTTAACAAATTATGTTCCCTGAAGCACATGACCTTGGTCCAGAGAGCACCAACACTGTGAGCACCTCTCTAACCTTTACTGAAGACATGCATGTTCGGGTGCATCAGAGTAACTTGTCTTGTAGCCAGCATGTAAAGGTAAGTGTGCCCCATGCCAGATTTTGAAAAAAATTGTCATAAAAATGCAATCAATATGCAATATGAAATTTCATCAATCTGCACAGGTTCGACTCACACAAAGGATGCAATTCTTGATGTGGACTCAATAATTCCAGTAGACAGGTTGGACCACCATATGATCCTTTTCTACCTTTCACTGAAGAAACTTCTATTTAAAGGGCAAACTCTCAAAATGAAACGTTAAAATAGAGATACCAAGCAAATCAGTCCAGTGAAACTCTTGGAAAAAATCAGAGGCTGCCTGAACACCCCAATAACTCCATACAATGTGGAGGATTTGACATCATTCTTCAACGCAACCATATCTTATATATTGCTGAAAGTAGCACCTATGAATCTCAAGAGACATAGAAGCAAACACTCCTATCCGTGGTACAACAACGCACTGAATGGCAGAAAGGAGATGGAGATTCGACCCTACAACAATATATCCATCACTATTATGATCAGAAAGGAACAGTTACAAAGAACACATCTTCAAGGCAGAGGCTTCCTTCCGCAGATCAAAACCAGATGGACAAAAAATAACCAAACAAACTTTTCAATATCATCAAGCAACAGAACTCACCTTAAACAGGAACTCCTATAATCTGCGCTACGGATTGATGTGAGGAATTCAACAATTTTTTCACAGACAAGATCATGGAAATAGAACTCTTTCTGCCAACTCTGCCCTCAGTTAATCCAACTAATGAACCCACACACACAAATGCCAGCACTTCAGCCAACTTTTGCCAATAATATTGTCTCTACACGCTCTTTACCTGACCCAGAAATACAACACCTCCTCGAATAGCGTCAGGGTGTTAAGAGAAGAAGAACTCATCAAAATTATCTAGAATGCTAACCCTGCTGCTACATAGCAGACCCTATTTCAGCCTACTCAATCAGGGATATTCACAATCTTATCGCTCCATTTTGGACATCTATCATCAACATATCTCTGGCACAAGCGACAGTCCCAGAGTGCTTGAATATAGGCCAAGTCACTCCACTCCTTAAGAAACCCAGTGCCAACCCTAATGATATGAACAGCTTCCGTTGTGTGAATACCCACCCGTTCTTGGCCAAAGTCTTAGATAAATGTGTGCTATCCCAACTCAGCCAGCATATCGCAAACTGCAAACTTCTAGACATCTTCCAGACAGATTTCAGAACTGGCTGTAGCAAGGAGACAGCCATCCTCAACATTGTGGATGATGCTCTCTACATCCTGGAGAAAGGAGAATTATGCCTGATCATACTACTTGAACTCTATTCCACATTCAACACAGTTAGTTACAATACTCTTCTAATTACCCTAAAGTCACAAATGGTCCTCGGAGGCACAGCGCTGAAATGATTTTCTTCATACTTAAAAACCATCTCCAGCAAATCAAACTGCAGGACTTTATATCTACCCACCCTGCCCCCACCAACCAAGGAGTTCAACAGGGATTCATTCTAACTCCCACACATTTTAATCTTAACATGTCACCCCCTAGCCTCAATCCTTCATCAAGCTAATATTGCCTATCACCTGTACTTTGATGGCACACATCTTTACTTCAAAATCTCAGGACAATATTGTCCACCTCAAACAAACTCTATCAAATTTTCAATCTTAGCTATCAAAAAACTACCTGAAACAACCAATCAAAGGTGAAATCCTCCTTATTTCCCCACCCCACAACCCCCCCCCCAAACCAGCACTGGCTCAACAGTCTCAACGCTCTCAACTGCACCCCCAAAATCATTGACAGCACCAAATCACTGTGAATCTCCCTAGACACACACCTGGAGATGATCAACTACATTAACTCTACCACAAAGTGCACTATACATCAACTCAGGTTGCTCAGAAAAATCAAACTCTTTATCCCACGACCAATTTCCAATATGTGGTAAAACCACTTGTTATCTCCAGACTTGACTATGGAAATGCAGTTCTTACAGGCACACAGCAATCTCATCTTGCCCCACTAAAGGCCAGATTCAATGGCAGACTAATAATGGGAACGAGTCGCTTTGGTCACATCTCTCCTTCTCTGATCATCCTCAAGTGGCTACCCGTCGATGCAGGCTGCACAGTAGAGATAGCCTGCCTCACACACAAGGCGCGCCACTTAGGGGCACACAGGCCCCTGGAGCCCCTGTGGCTCGCGGGATGGGGCAACACTTCAGGGGGCACCCAAACCTTAAAACACCCCCATTTTGCCAAAGGTCAATGAAAATTTGTGAGATATGGGAGACTCAGGGTGGATACCATGACATTTTTTTCATGGGGCGGCCTCATTGTGCATTACACCACCGGTTCCCCTATGAGACCCTGAAATATCTAGCCCAGAAACTCACCATCTCAGGTGGTGGCCATTCACTGAGAACCTCAAACTCCCTCCTACTAGAGCCATCCAGGTTAAAGAAAGAGAGAACCTACTCTTTCTTCTTTATTGGGAGTGCTCCCAGCATATGGAACTCTCTACTGCCGGAAATTAGCATAACCACCTCCATTAGGGTCTTTAAGAAGAGAGTGAAATCTCTCCAGATTGAAAGATGCTTAATGCACTGACAGGACCTTACCACAAAAAATTAGTACTCACACACTTCGCAAACAGCCACTTTCAGATCTGACATACGCAATAGAGGTGACTCATTCTACAACTCCGTGCATGAATTTACTTTGCTGTCTGCAGTCTCAACTACCAACTACCTATTGCCAGCTATTATATGCTTACTCATTGTTTTTGCCTTCATATATTCTCGTGAACAGTGCTCTGATAACCCCAGGCCATATTCACACTTTATAACACTCTCTATACATAAATATAAATAAATATTTAAGGAGCTATTATAGATTTCTATGGTTTTGGGTGATTCTTTCACTGGTTATCTAGGCAGAGACTACAGACTCTGGGACTCATTTATCATTCTTTGTGCCAGTGTAAAGTCACCAAAAGTGATGCAAACTGGCTCACAGTGTTCGATTTGATATTTACTTTCCATAGCATAACTAGAAAGTAGCCCTGTAGTATCCCTAGAAAATAGCACTAAAGAAATACAAAGTAGCACTTTGGGCTACTTTGCATTACTTTGGCTCAAGGGGGTGTCCTATGGGTAATACAGGGGTATTCCAATGCAACCAGCCATGGTTTTTTATGCAAAGTCCTATCTACTAACATTTGCAGGCGTTTGCAACAAAAAACTATGGGGTATATTCACAAGAACGTGCGATAACTACCGCAAGAGTAGCGTAACGCAACTTTCAATATCGCAGCCTATCGCGGGAAAATAACCCTGTGTCAACTTGGAATTCACAACAAGGCGGTAGCATGCGATAGTCACCAGATAACGCGTCAAATGTCAGCGTAAAAATTAATGCCACGCCAAAAAAATGCGAAACGCGAACGCGAGAAATCATGCGATGAGGCCAATCGCGGTACAAGAAGTAGCGAAAAGCAGCCACAGGCCTGCAAATCCCACGCGTCTGGTGGGAAATTGCACCATAAAAACCACAGAAACAACACACCAGAAACAAGCCAAAGCACGTAGCAACATGGATGCACCCTGACCCAGCGCAGAGGTCAACGCGAACCCCACAACCCCCACAGACCACCAGCAAGGAACAACGGGGTCGGGGAAGGCCAAGGAGAAAAGGGAGAGGAAGACGGGGTGCAGACCGCAGGAAAACAAGACCAGTGCCACGGAGTCACAGAACACTACCAGCAACTGACCCACAAGCAGACCACCTGGAATGCAGTCGGAGTGCCGAGGAGGCCAAGAGGCGCCGCCAGGACGTGACAACCTAAACCAGGCACAAACCCGCTGCCAACAGGAAGGCAGCAACGGCGACAGGAGGTGGCAGTCCAGCGCCACAGGAGGAGCTGGAGGAAACCCAGGCCACAGTCATCAGTGTGGAGACGGTGCAAGGACGTGGGAGTACGGACACAGCTCGACAGGACCCGACACAACAACAACAGGGTGAGGATCCAACAGGGACTGGGGGACGGGGGTGATGGGCACAATGGCACACATGCACAACGAGGTGTAGCACACTGCACACCCACAATTACCCAGGGACATGTCCCCCATCCCCGTGGCACACTGCAGCACACACACATAGCAGTCACAGCACATACCATGACAATGTGGCACAAAGTGCAACACCTACACTGCAGAACAGGGGACACAACTGGGTCCGCCCAGGTGCAGAAACAGAACAATCACATTGGACAGAGCAGGGAACTGTGAGATGCATATCTACGGCTACAACCCCACATCAGCCATGTAGGCCAAATGTACACTGTCCCAACTCAAATAGCCACCGCCGCCCAAACAGTCACAATGTACATTGTCACACAGTCTGCATGTCGACTAGAACAAGGCGCCAACACAATGCCAACCTGCACCTCCCCTTCACAATGCAGAGGTACAAACAACACCTCCAGCAGGTCAGAACAGACAACCCATCAGTGATGCTGGAGACGAACACCACACCTTCGACACCGACGCCCTACAACAGCCCATGGACATCTCACACAACCCACCACCAGGACCAGGGCAGACAAGCTACTCAGAGGAGAACCCAGCCCCTGCAACAGACTACACAGCATGAAGCACCCGCAATCACGTCTGGCTCCGAACACTTCACCGACCCACACATGGCACCCCAATGCCAGGTGTCAGAACGCCAAAAGGAGGTGGCCCAACAGGTGCGGGTGTTGCCGAACCCATGGAATGCGAACTAGAACACATACGTGGGTGTCCAATACCCTTCAGGGACCACCTACACCCCACAAAGGAGACCCACACTGCCATAGAGGCACATGCAGATGCACATACCCAGTACAGAACCACGCCCAGGGGCACGCACATATCAGTCACACACCCACGTTGGCTCTGCGTACGACGGCACAGTCCACTCCCCTTATGAATTGAGTGGGTGACGACAAAGCTACATGTCCAGGTTCTAGCCCGCTGCCTGCGGTGACATGTCTGCGTCTGCTGTACACAGCACAATGTAATGTCGTAGGGCCCAGGGCCCCCATGCATACACCAAGACCACAGGGACACATGCACATATCATGTTGAACTGGCTACGGGCACGTGCGCCCGGCCCCTTTATTGGCAGGGCCACATGTACAGCGACGCCTGTGCTGGATGTGTGTGGGGTGAGTATAAGCCAGCCCGCACGGAGTGCTTGGTGCAGGCAACAACCTGAACAGTGGACACCAGTGTAATGGAAACAGAAAACACCAGCATAACAGAGTCAACTGCAGAGCAACATGGAGGGATCCGGAGTAAGGACAGAGGTCACCCAATATTCAGTCAGGAGGTTCCGTGAGTTGCAGTGCACTGAGGTAGGGGCACTAGAGAAGAGCGAGCTCATGTGAAGAAATTGCTAGGATTGTGTCCCTTCGGGTTAGTCCTGATGCAGATGCAAGGAGGAGGCTGCCAAGGTCGCGGGCCTTGGGCTTGGAGCTTGCGCCGGCACGTGGTGGGTCCTCCTTGACACACGCTGGTGTCGGCAGGTGATCAGTGTGGCCTGGCTACGCAGGGGCGGGCCTGACGGGTTCGTGGTCCAGCATGCCGGGGTCCGGCAGGCGCACAGCATCGCAGGCAACTCTGCTCACGAGGACGGCGTCGGCCTCGTGGCGGGGTGGGAGGCGCCGCCCTGGCAGAGACGTGGGTCTTTCCGGAAGAGGACCACACCCAGGCCTACATACTTTTTATTCACACCCCTACGCTGGCGTGGCGTACGCCGGGCCATCCCACTCCGGTGACGCTTAGGGGGGGGCGTAACAGGCAACATTTCCGCGAGGTCCCCCACTGGCTGGGGTGACATGGTGGCGTCCACTGTCCACTACACTCCATACCTATTTATTTGACAATATGCTAAACGTCATATAATATAAAAGTCTGAACAGTGCTGGAGAATAGAAGAAACAAAGGTATCACAAAATAAATTTATTTTTTCAATAAAGATACAAAATGCTCAAAAATGATACAAAACAAATTATTAAATAAATAAATATACATATACATAATCCCACCACTCATTCAGACAACTCACAACTGCAAACATACTATCATACCTCTTTCATACAAACAACCAACATACATACAAAGACTAAAGCAACACAACAAAGCAATAAATGCCAATATATTCAGTACATATCATGAGTCTAATAACACAGCATTCAAATAATCGTAGGTGTATAATAAATAAATAAATGTATTTCCTTCGGTGAAAAAGGAACACGAGTTGGAGGTAATAGGGACAGTCAGATGGCATCCGAGCAGTGTACCTAGAAACCTGTGCCTGGCGCTGCTTTCCAGGTGTACTACTGGGAATGTTTGTGAATAGCCCAAAAACTTAAAAGTATGTACAGGTGTAGATTCAAATCTCTGTCTGCACTTTACGGTTTGGTTTGTTGAATAGGACCCCAATCGTTTTTCATCATCTTTAATCTATAAACAGTTTACCATCTGTTTTTGCGAATCTCCCAGAGTGATTGCTTAATATAGAAAAGAGCTCTTTCTTCCGTTTTGTTGAGAAAAACATTGAGCCATTTTCCGTATATCATCCCATTTTTTCTAAGAGGGTATCAGTTCCTGTTGTTCCCAGTTCTCTTTCTTTTTGTTAATTATTGCAATTTCCCAAAATGTACCTCTAATTACAAATTTCATTGCCTCCCAAAGGTTTTTTTTCCTTTTATTTACCCATTAGTTTCCATAAAGGAGTTCACCAAATCTGAACGTATTGGTTTTACCATATCAGACTCCTTTAATAATAGGGAATCAAAATCTATAGTTGACTTCATGTTTTCAACTTCAAGATTCACTGTAGCATCAATGACTAAGATGGCCACTGGAGGGTCGAGCCTCTTAGAGGCTCCTGGTTTGAGATCACTTTTAAGTGTACATTCCTGATTTAGCCCGCCGTTTTAAAGCTTGAAATACTTCCAACACGCCGTGATCACCCTGATGTCCAAAGTGCCCACTAACCTGCTCTTGATGTGCATCCTCAACATGGTCCAGGGATCTCCGATCTCGTCCCTGATATAGCTGTGGTGAGCGCCAGAGCTCCTGGGGCAGCTCCCGGATTTCAAGCGGGTCTCTGTGGTGGTCTCATGCTGGGCCCTAGGCCCACATGCAGATCCTAATGATAGACACAGACACCAAGGGTTACTGGGTAGCAATGGCCACGAGCACGTGCGCTCTGACCCTTTATTGTCAGGGTCACCTGACTGGTGACGCCTGTGAGGGGTGGGTGTCAAGTGTGGTTGAGGCACAAATGATTAAACACTAGACCAGTGATCAGACGATCACTACATCCCTCCTAAACTTTCTTTAAAGTCAAAGTAAAGTCCAAACCTGTGGGAGGGAAATCTACGTAAGATCAAAATACAATGCACCAACAAAAACTTTCACGGAGTCTTATTATCTACTTGCCAATCGCCGACAATGGCATCCTTTCAGTCAGGACCCCTAGTTCTCTTTGGCACGATGTCAGGGTGCCCTGTGGAGCTAGTATTTGTTGGACTCCCAACGTGGAAGGGTATTCCACAGTTTCTCTATTCCGTTTCTATTTGCAGTGAAAGTACATGTGGAGTGATGGTGGACGATGTATGTTCGGTGTTCCACCACACAGTCCTGGTTAACGCATTCTATCACTGTTGGTAGTAGTTATCCTCTCTGCAGATGGGTTTGCAGTTTGCAGGACGTCCCTCTCACAGATGTCCCTCTCTCGGGGTTATTCTCTCCCACCGAATGACCCGGAGGCCCTCTCCTGCCAGGCTTCCACTGGACCGGGTGGACTTCCGCCGTGTCACTCCAACCTCGTTGGAGGAATCGCTACGGGCCACCTCTCGTGTCCCACGCTCCGCCTGAATGGGTTGTTGTTGGCTCCTGCCCTTTCTCACGAGACCTTCGTCCTCCCTGGACCCTGCAGACGAGCGGCTGTGGATCCATCTCTCGTGTCGGGACCCGCTGCCACCGGCGTCCCTGAGGCCCTTGCCCTTGGATGTCCACGGTCTCCCGTTCTATCCCAAAGGTAGGTGTTACCAATGGACCCTCCTGCTCGCCTCTGCCGTTACCAGGAGATCTGGGGACTCGTAGGTAGATGTCGTAGATAGGCGTTGATTCTCAGTATCCCTGATGTTGGTTCCAGGCCTTGTGCTCCGATGTTCAGGTACTATTTACCTTTCCCTTCAGGTGTTTTCCTTCTGGTATGTGAGTTGACTTGTCACACACCTCCTTACTCTTCTCCTCTTCTTTTCTTCTCCTTCATGGCGTCTTGCCACTCAACTTCTATCTTTTCTTTCCTTCCTCCAGCGACACGGTCTGGTCCCCTCTCATACTTGTCTGCCCTAACCAGGTTTCTCCGTGTAGCGTGCACTCCACACGTGTCTTCCCGGTCTTGTCCTAACGCTCTAGGACACTGCCTTCACTTCGCTCTGTGACTGGACCTGTCGTCGCGACTTTCTTCCATCCAGTTACTTCTGATCAATATTGTCAGACTTCTCTTCTGACCTCTTCTTGGTTCTCGTCATGACCCTCTCTTCGGTCATTCTCTTCCCGGACCACTTCTTCATTTTCCTTGTCGGACTTCTTGTCCGGTCTCATCTCACCGACTACTTCCCTTGGTCACGGCTCTTTGACCTCTTCTGCGGTCACTGCTCTCTGACCTCTTCTGCGGTCACTGCTCTCGGACCTCTGCATCGGTCACTGCTCCCTGACCTCTTTGTCGGGCACTGTTCTGACCTCTTCGTCGGGCACTGTTCGCTGACCTCTTCTGCGGTCACTGCTCTCGGACCTCTGCGTCGGTCACTGCTCCCTGACCTCTTTGTCGGGCACTGTTCCGACCTCTTCGTCGAGCACTGTTCCGACCTCTTCTGCGGTCACTGCTGTCGGACCTCTTCTGCGGTCACTGCTGTTGGACCTCTTCTGCGGTCACTGCTG
The DNA here is from genome assembly GCA_963921515.1 of Calotriton arnoldi. NCBI lineage: Eukaryota > Metazoa > Chordata > Amphibia > Caudata > Salamandridae > Calotriton > Calotriton arnoldi. The sequence goes on from CAWUFW010009879.1 coordinate 24,104, forward strand.
TCAGACCTCGTCTGCGGTCACTGCTGTTGGACCTCTTCTGCGGTCACTTCTTGAGCTTCTTCCTGTACCGTCCGCGTCCGGGGTACTTTTTCTGCGCAGTCACTCCATGCGCTCTTTGCTCGTCTTCGCTGGTCACTTGTGGTGGCGTTGTCTCGCCACGTGGTGCGCTCACTGTGCGCTTCCCCTGACGTGAGCTTGCGTTGGAGCTTCTCCTTCTAGGCAATGTTGTTGAAACTCTCCTTCCACTCTGCACCCCGCCGTTCAGCTTCTCAGTGTCCCATGGCTCTCCATCACTGCTGCAGTGACCACCTATGGCCACTAGGTGTCACTGCCTTTCTTCTTGGGCGTTAAAGCCCTTCTTGCATCATATTGATACCCCGCTTGTCTCTCCTCCTGTACAACATTTGACTGGGATGGATGCTGTACTTGCTTTCAGGTTGTCTTCCTCCTCACTTGCGGAATGGACATACATCTCTCTGGGCACCTTTGCTCTGTCCCTTCAGTCAGAGCTCTGGTGCCCTGACCTCTGCCATTCTGTCTGACAGGGTGCAGAAACTGTCCCTGTGGTGCATTGAATGCAGGCCACTGACAGTCATTCTCTCTGCTGCACTCCTCACCTAGTGCCTTTAGTGCATTGCCTCGCTGCCTCCGTCGTGCTGCTCTATCTCCTGGCACTGATGTATCTTTGTTGATGCTCCTACTTGCCATCCGGGCTGCTCTCCATCCGCCAACTCCTCTCTGTGGGTCCCAGCAGCCTGGAACTGTCTCTGAGCAACCTCAGTGCTCTCGCAGTCACTCTGTCTCCACAACTTCGCAGGATGCCCCACAGCTATTGTGCATTTCTCCTGGCATCCAGAGTGAATTCTTGTCTCTTCCAGTTGACTTCCTGGATCTATTTCACCCTAGGCATTTTCAGTGCTCCCTGGCAGTCTGAGTCCCTTCCATGCTGTACAGTATTTCCTTCAGTGGGTGTGGTACCACTGATCGGCCACCTGGTGGTCAGTGTTGCATTCTTTTTCTTTTCCACAGCGCACTGAGGCTTCGCCCCATGCTGCGGGCTGCCGGTGAAACCACGGGACCTATGTTCCGTTTACTTCGCGGTCCGTTCTTGCCGGATGCTGTGGTTCCTACCGTGCCTCCCCCAGCGTAAGCCCTTTCCATTTGTGGCCGGGCGCTTGGGCGCTCACTGTCCACAAGGTGCTCTCTGTCCGCTCGCGGCGCTGCTGCCGGAGCCTGCTTGCTCCGTTGAGGGCAGTCTTCCTCACTGACACGCTTCCTTTGGGGCAGGTGTCTCTTCCTGCTTTGCGGGGCCCTTTCACTTTTGCCGCTCCAGTCGGCCACTGCCCCGACGCTGTTTCCTCTCTCCTCCCTCACCCCCGCAGCAGCCTCTCAGTTCACACGCTGCGCAGGGGGGGCCAGGAGCTGCTGCCGGATACTGCAGACTGGCCTTCACTCCGGGGCCATTTCATTCCAGGATGGTCTTCTCTCCTCCACCCCACCGCCGCCGGCTCGCTCCTCACATGCCGCGCGGGGTGGGGGAGGTTCGCGCTCTGCCCGGGGCTGCTTACTACTTTCGGGGCATTGGGCTCAGTTCTTTCTTCCTTGCGGAGACGGGGAAGTGGGTAGCTGATTCACTCTCCGTCCTCCCGCCTTAGGGTCTCTTCCCTGCCCCCATGTCCGCAGCCAGGGCTCACCTTCCGCCCGACTTCTCCTCAGGCGTCTCTCCCCTCGTGGCAGTCTGCGGCAGCGGCCGGCACCTGGGCAGTCCGGCCTCGCTTGCCTTGTGTTTCTGCCGCCCCAGGGTTCACTCACCACCGGATACAACCTCAGCAGACTCGTCGATGTGGGGTGGGCTCCCGCGGACCTCCTGCTGTTCGGGGGTCACTCGTCTCGTCTCGGAGCCCCTCGACACCTCTCTCATGCACGGGCTCACCTCCTGCCCGGCGGGGCGTCGCGACCGATGCGGGTGGGCTCCGCTCGGCTCTCTCTTCATTCGGGGCCTGCGCAGGTCGGTGGCAAGGGTCACGCCGCCGGCTCCTCCTCTAGCCGCACGGGGCTCTCCCTTTCCCCCACGCGGGTCTCACAGAGGTGGGGTGCCGCCTAGTACTCACGGGCACCTTCGGTGCGGGGTAGGCTCCCGATCACCGTCTTCACGCCTGGGGCTCTTCACATGCCCCGCAGGCGATCAGGCGCTTCTCTCGCCTGCTCCAGGGGGTGCCCTCGATACGGGCAATACTCTCCCCCTCACCACCTTCAACAAGGCGGCTGCACAAGCGGGATTAGCCCGCTCGTCGCCAATGTGGTGGTCTCATGCTGGGCCCTAGGCCCACATGCAGATCCTGAATGATAGACACAGACACCAAGGGTTACTGGGTAGCAATGGCCACGAGCACGTGCGCTCTGACCCTTTTATTGTCAGGGTCACCTGACTGGTGACGCCTGTGAGGGGGTGGGTGTCAAGTGTGGTTGAGGCACAAATGATTAAACACTAGACCAGTGATCAGACGATCACTACAGTCTCTGTGCCGCCTCCTGCACCCTATGACCCCCATCCAGGAGGAGTCGCTGCAGTTTACCGGTGCCTGTCATTGCGCCCCCGTCGCGTGCCCGAGACCTGGTGCCATTTTGGCGGTGAAGAAGTAAGTCCGACATCTTTGCAACCAAGGGTGCAGGGTTTCAGCCACCCATCCTTTGACCCTGGTGGCTCCCGAGCTGCAGGCGGGTCTTGCCCGATTTTTGCTCCCATATTGAACCCATCCTGGAGGGGTTGCTTCAGCATCGTACTGCACCCCCCGTCGCCCACCTGAGATCAGACGCCACTCAGCCGTTTATTAAAAGCGGAAAGTGTGTCCTGAGCACTGCAGATTGCAATGCTGTTTCCCTGCAGCCATATATCTGTCCCTGCTCCAGACCGTGAGGCACGGCCAACCCTGCTACAGTCGCTAGTGCCTTGCACAGCGCCCCCAGAGATTCAGCGTACTACACCCCCATCACCCGTTTAGGACTTTGCAGGGATGGGGTTGTCCCCTCTCTATATTTACTGGATCAAGGACTGTTCATGTGCAGCTCCAGCAAAGGCAAGGATACTGCTGGAGTGCCCGTGAGTTTCCCCGCTTTGACTCTGGCCCGATAGCAACGACCCAGCATAGGGATCATCCCACCCACCCGCCTCACTCGTCTGACACAGACCTAAAGTTTGCTTTTAGCAAGGGCCAACGTCACATAGGGAGGCCCGAGATCGTGGTGAGTGAGCCCTTTTAACCACGCTCTGGCTGGAGCCTGACCCCTGTCCCACCATCCTCCCTCCATCTCCCACAGATCCTCCCTGCATCCAGCGCAGCGCTCCCAGGGGGTTACTAGGCACTGCTGCCTTCGAGGTGCCATCCGACAGTAAGAGAGAGGGAGCCCACCATCTTATGTGAGTGTTGTGAGTGGGTCTGGCTGTCCCTCATGGTGGAGGCAGTCGTGCTCCATCCGACTTCCCTTCTTTGGACATATCATAGGTGCGCTCACCTGTGCAAGCCTTACTCCCCTCGTCCTCGAGCTGATGCCCTTCGACGATGCCATTTGATGCGTGCTTCTATACTTTGTACCTGTGTGCCTGTGGATTGTTATTCTATGGGAACAGTTGTTGATTGTTGCCTAGGAGTGGCTGTCGCTGATGCTCTCCATCATTGCCACTGTATCCCCCCTTTCATTTTGCTCCCCTCTGCTATTCCCTGACTTGAAGATAACTCAATATGTACGAAGGAGCCCTCCATATGCCTCCACTGCTGTGGTCCGATTGCCTCTCCCCCGTCTCCTTTGTTCCTTTGTTCCCGCCACTGCCAACACAGCCTAGTGTCATTCACCACTCAATCTTGCCAATATTCTGTTCTACCGCTACCTTACACTCCCCACTAATGGCCACACTACTAATCTGCTGATCATCAGAAATGACCAGTGAGCACCAGCTAGTGCAAGAATATAGAATACACTCCTGCTTATAATTTGCCTGTACAGTTGTTCTGATGCCCCCACCTCCTTTGTTACTACTACAACCAGCACAACGTGGGGGCCACTACCATACATCCATGCCAATAACATGTCTAGTGGCACGTCACTCACCACACACCAGGTCACATTACTAGTCTGAGGGTCACGCTCCTGGAGCTATGAACATTAGTTATTCAAGACACTCGAGAATATAATCTGTGAATCTAATCTAATGCAATCTTTGATGTTTCTCTTTCATCTGATAGTATGTTGTTATGCCCCATCTATGACCACAACGTATCATGTTTCTCTTTGATCGATAGTACACTATTATGCCTCATTTTGGCTACATTGTATGCTGAAGCTTGACCTTCTTATAGTATGCTATTATGTCTAATGTTTGACTACTTTGTGTGCTGACACATGACCTGCTTTAATTTCCCTTTCCTCTTTGTTTAGACCCCCCAGTTTCTGCTGATGACCTTGCTGTGAGGATAATCTAGCCCAACTCTACCTCTGTGGTTCCACCCCACTATCCCGATCACACCTGGGAACCAGAGACATCATCTTGGATTCCTCCCTGCATCCCCCAGTGTCCCAGGACCTGACCGTGACCGCATAAACACTAAAAAAGGACTAGCCTCACCCAGTTGCCCATCGATTTCCAAATCCAAACTTTGCAGTGCAATTGTCTGAAGTCCCTCTTCTACCTCCCACCTCACAATCAGTAAGTGAAAGAGGATTGCCACAATCCAAGCCTCTGAACAAAACCCATCTATTTTGATCGGCACTTCACTGTGCTCTGTGCCTCCATGCCAACTGCTCCCACCACCACCCCTCCACCCTCTCCCAGAGAACTAACCCATGCACCCTCTCCTCTACTAGCCGAATCTTCTACTCCCAGTACCTCTTTCCTGTCTCCACCTCCAACCCCTATAGCCTCTTCCATTACCAGATGCCCTGAAGCTTCAGCTTCAGCATCTGAATCACTCTCCCCCTCAACATGGCACACCACCACTGCCCAACCTTATCTATCTATTGCACTTGAATCCTCTTAGTCCATTAGCCTCAGCGGGCTTGATACTACCCTAGTCTTCACCCCAGACTCAGAAGAGCTCCATCATACTCCACTCCCCACCACAGACCTAACCGCCTCCCAACTGATCCCTATAAATACCCATCTAGAACTCACAATTAACACTAATCTGGATTAAATTTTGTCCCTACGTAAGGACGCGAAGATTAGCTACATCGTGCCCCAACCACACACATCTATGTAGAACACTGATCCTGCCACAAACATACATTCTGACCTCCTGCCCCTCACCCCTAGGCAAACTATCCCCGACATTCATCACCACCTCAAACCTAGATACACCGTGACTGGAATGTGCAGTAGGTAGCCAAAATGCTGAACAACACTTATGACAATGTTCCTAGCCAACCCTGCCACCGCAAGATCCCGGTCATCCTTGGTATGAGTAGGACCCAGAACACCACTCACCCTCCCAGGCCACATGCCCAACTAACTACCATCCAACCAGTCTCCCTGGTCCGAGATTATTACCTACTCTCTGCTGCATTCTAATAAACTGTCAGTCAGCAGTCAATCATTCCATTGATATAGCTGACACCATCCTAAGAAACAAAATTGACATCTGCTTTCTAACTGAAACCTGGCTGAACAACCACTCACCCCCTTTTATCGATCTCTTCACCCCACTGGGCTTCTCAATAATTCGTTGCAACCACAAGGATGACAGGGGTGGTGGATTAGCCATCATACACAAAAACAATCTTTGCTTAACTCCCTTCCGCAATACCAAATACCCAACCTTTGAATATTTTGGTGTTCAGCTCTCCTCTGAAGGCCACAGCCCCATCAAATCCAGGACACCAACCTCAACCCCTTCCAATTGAAAAACGATGCATCTTGGACTAAATTCGACTTTATCCCTGAAGAAGAAGTCCTCAAATTATTCACGTTCATGAAGACAACGTCGCACATCTCTGACTCCCTCTCTGCTGTACTTGTCAAAAGTCTCAGTCATATCATCTCTCCTACATGAACCAAAATTGCTCACTCCTCCTTATCGATCCGCCTCCCTCAAACTCGGCCAAGTCACCTCCCTCATCAAAAAAGCAGACGCCGACTAGAACGACCTTAACAAGTACAGACCTATAACTAACCTCTCTCTCCTGGCCAAAACCATTGACAAATGTGTGCTGGCACAACTCAACAACCACATTGAAAAATACAACCTGCACAACACCTTACAATCTGGGTTCAGGAAAGGCTGCAGTACAGAGACTGCAATACTAAACATCACAGACGGCCTACACAGATCTCGGGAACAAGGTCAGGCCTGCCTCACAGTCCTCCTAGACCTCTCTGCTGACTTTGATTCTGTCAATCATGACATCCTCCTAAACACCCTCTCTCAACGTGCAGGCATTGATGTAACTGTCCTTCAGTGGTTTGCTTCTTTCCTGAACCAACGCTCACAGCTAATCAAACTAAACAACTCCACCTCAAAAGCAACACCAGTCTCACAAGTAGTTCTTCAAGAGTCAATCCTGTCTCCTACCATATTCAACCTCTATATGGAACCCTTTGCAATGATCCTGAAACAAGCCAGAATAGCCTACCATCTCTATGCAGATAACACCCAAATCTACATTAAAATCTTGTCAGTTAAAGATATCCAGCACCTAACAGTACTCTCTCCATGGTTCAATCCTGGCTGACTAACAACCATCTTAAGCTCCACCCCAGCAAAACCGAACTCCTTTTCATCCAACCGAAAAAAAAGTCCTGCCCCGTAGATATTTGGCTTGACAACCTCAATGCATTAAACTGCAAACTATCCATCTCCAACTCTGTCAAATCTCTGGAACTCACACTTGACAAAAACCTGAACATGAAAGAGCATATTAATGACTCAGCTAAAAGTGCCTTCTACACGCTGAAACACCTTAAAAAACTCAAACCCTTCATCCCAATCGAAGACTTAAGGACTGTGTTGCAATCCTTAGTCCTCTCCTGAACTACGGTAACGCAATGATCACTGGCACCAAAAAAACACACTTAGCCCCTTTGAAAGCTACACTCCACGCAGCGGCCAGACTACTGTCAGGGGAATGTCGCTTTAATCACATCACTCCCACTCTCATGAAACTCAATTGGCTACCAATCGAAGCAAGATGTATACTCAGAACTGCTTGCATAACCCTCAAAGCACTCTACACAGAAAAAAACAGTCTACCTCGCAAACAAACAATCAAAAGCCAGTGAAAAGAGACTCTTTGAAGCTCTAACAGTCTACTTCTGATCCCACTGAAATTCAAGGAAGAAAAATCTTGCACCGGCTACTTCTCCGAGAATGCTCCTAGAATCAGGGACTCACTGCCTCAGGATTTACGTGACAATCACTTATTCCCCCATTTCAGGAAGAAACTTAACCTTCTTCTTCTCAATAAACACCCAAACCCACCCTCCTAAATGATCCGATAGGCCTGATGCTCCTACCCCACCACTTCTATTTAAATTTCAACATCACTACCTTGGGGAAAAACTGTGCCTCTACTTTCCCCACCTTCGCAGCTCCTTACCATAGCTACCTCAGAACTATATCATTTGCATATCCTACTGTCTATTGCATACTTCTTTTATATACTGTTACTATGTTTTTTATTTACTTGTTATGTAACTTGTGGAATTGCTGCTGTATTGCTTACATATCCTACTGTCTATCATATACTTCTGTTTAACTGTTACTATTTACTTTTATTTACTCTTTTTTGTAACTCATGTATTTGCTGCTGTGCTTACTCTGTAAAGCACTCTGATACCTTTGGGTCAAGTCCATCCTGTACAAAACTTGATGAATAAAATAAAATAAATAAAATATGGTACATGAAATAATTGCAGTTCCTCCTTTGGGTGCCACAAGGGTGCAGACCCACTGAAAAATCTGTTGCAGCTAGGGGCTCGAAGTGGTACATTTTTTAAACAAAAACAGATGATCTCACTGACCATTGTTTGCATGTGGAGGAGTAGGGTTTTCTATGTCTCAACCTTAGGGCATAATCATTAAAAAAGAAAAACCACTGGTAGTATATACCTTTGTTCTTCAATAAAGAGAGGTATGGAGCAACTATCTACATAACAACACATTTTTAAAGACTTTCAATTCAGTCAATAAAGAGAATTTAGTGTGAGTTAAGAGGGTTTTATTTTCAATTCTTTTAGTCTTTTAGGGCTTTATTCTTTAGGTATTTTTCATTAAATTTCCGTATTAAAAGTTAATATAATCCATCAATCGATATTTGATTATAAGATAAAATAAAATATTCGTTAGTGTCACAGTTATTATAGTAATAATAGAGCAAGCGTGTCCCATAAAGGAAATTCTCTAATCTAAATGAATTTGGGATCAAGAGAGGTGTCAGTTCAGATACCAAATAAAGAGTTCTGATGAGAGAATCAATACGCACGCTGATAGCCTTTGCATATATGACTGGAAATATTCCCAGTCATCAATCAGCAGACATAAAGAAAATATACTAAATAACCTCTCATGTAGAGAAGTCTAAGTAACTCAGAGATGAGTCTCCAGAAAGAATGTCGTGGAAGGAATCCGCCTCTACTCTAGGAACACACATTAACATAAACACACAATATTCTATGTTGGAATATTAATTTCTTTTTTCTCCTTAATTCTCCAATAGAATATCAGCAGACTCTTGGCAATAAGCAAACTCCCCATTTTCTCATAGGGCACAATAGGCTTTCAGACATTGATCCTTGAAAAGTTACATAGTTGATGATTTGTAGTCCAGACAGTTCTTCCCGTGAATAATCCTTCCGGTCACCTCCTTTTCTCCCGGTGAGAACTCACTATTAGTTGTCTAATACATAACAAGCGCCTATTTCCTAGCTAACAGAAGTCTTCTTGAAAAATAAAGCATAAAAAAAAACATTGCGCACAAACAACTATTCAATGTGGAATACCAGCCTTTCAATGTTAATATATTATTTTTCAGTTACCATGGCATAGACAATTAGGCTAACTTAAATCAGCACTTTTATTCATTTGCAGGCCTAAAACAGTTTAGTATGATTATTTGCTACACATTTTGCATTTAAACATGTTTTATTTAAACGTAAACTTTGCACATTACTATTGAAAGCATTTTGTCAGTGAATAAAATTCGCATTAACACATGCTGTTGATGTAGTTTCACAATAGCAGCAATTGAGGGCTTTGCTGGGGCTCTATTGTGCATTGGTGAGATAGATGGATGTACATCCCAGGCTCACACATTTACAATACATAGCTGACATGCTATTCTAGCCTCAGGCATTGTGCGCATCATCTAATTGTGTGTCAGTGGGGCTTGTGAGTCATCAGACCCTATGCCCTACCAGAAGCTTGGATAGATGAAAATGGGAATCCTACAGTCCTATCAAGGCTTCTGATGAGGCATAAGCTTGAGTCCCTAGATTGGACAGCAAAACTGTCAAACATGACTGTTTCTGGTTGTTCCTTGTGGTTGCACTCTTCGCAGGAAGCTGGGAATCTTAGAGCCCAAGGGTTAGAGATCAAGAGGAGAACGGAGGAAGAGGACCATGCAGTGGACTCAAGTAAACCAAGGTGAGTCATTTATCTTGTCATATATCTCTAAATGTAAAATCATCATATCTTATTTGCAATGCTTATCAATGGCAGCAGTGCGGAACAAAGTAAGATATAAAAACAAGTTGGTATTATGCAAAACAAACATTTTCTTTTGATGCAGGATACTTTTTCAGAAATAAATAGCCTTGAGCATGTTTGATGTGGGTAGGGGTGGCGAGACTGATGCATAGTTTTGAACACAGCAGAAACAATATGTCAACATCTGATGGTGATTTAAGCGAGTCAGTGAACGTTACTTGCTTGTCATTTTATGTATGATGGAGATTATAGTGACATTTAAGACAATGGCACAGTTTCGGCATATTTTTAATTTTGGAGGTAGACGTTGTCCATCCTGTCAGACACAATGTGCTATTTACTGGATGTGAAATGCTACTTGCTAAATGCTTGTAATACTGATGCTCTCTAATTGCCTCACTAAACTAACAATCTCATAATATTTAATAGCACTGCTAGTTAAGGCAGGCTACATGTAGGTTTTGAGATGCAGGTTCTTATTCTAGCAAGATGAATGGAAAGTCCAAACTTTTGAGATTCGCAAAATGAGGAGATAGTGTCCCTGAGAGAGGGTCCCTTGGAGGTTGGGGAATGGTAGTGATTGTCGACGAACTGCTATGCACACATTTGACATAAAGTGTTCTCTCATGTGTGTCTATCTGTTTCCTGAAGTTCACTCATCATTTAACAGAGGTTCAGATAGGCAGGATATATTCCAGATTTTCAGTCTAACCATTAGCTCAATAAGTTTAATTCATATTCATTGTAAGTAATTATATTATGCATGGATAGTCTTAAAATTTGGGATGGATCCAATTTTATGTTGGACACCCCGGTAATAAACTGTTGTGGGAATCTTTAATCATTTATTGGCAAAATACCTATGACATTCCTATAAGGTATCCCACAAATTTAAAATCATTGTGCAATAATTTTCAGAATCTAAAATTGCTGATAAAAGTGTTTGTACCCAGCCCCCCTTGGGTTAAGGCTAGCCCTATTAAGGCTAGCCCTAGATTAATATTGGTCATAGGTCCAGGTGAACATTTGGAAGGGCCCAAGGATCCTGGGCCTGGGGACCAGTGTTAGTGGTGAGAGCGTTGACCTTAGAGCTCAGATCAAGCAAATAGAGAGAGAAAGAAAAGGACAAACCCCAGCATCTAGTTTAAAGGATTCCTAAAATGTCACTATTTGCTGAGTGATGTAAAACCACATGAGTGCCCGTAGATAGCATCATGCTGCCTTGTGGTTTTCTTCCTTCTTCAGCCAGCCAATCATCTTTCGATGCTCTCATGGGAACAGGATCACTCCTCGTCTTCTCACAGAAAATACAATTTCTCTACATAGCAGCTTTCAATATTACTTATTTCTTATCATCTAGCCGTTACATCTCATATACTAGTAATTCATTTTCTTGTTCCAAACTGCTTTCCCATGAGGAAAAATGTTATCTCTATTTTCTAAATAACAAAACATATTTATTTATTAGCAGAGATCATTGTGTATGAAGAAACATTTGCAAAATTTGATGAAAACATTTATGCAACTATTATTCATTATGAAAAACATGTTCATGGTAAGGTTAAGAAATAAACATTGTATGCACATTAAGCATTTTCTACTCATGTCAGGCAATGTTGCAACCGCCATTTGAGGCTCAGTGCAAGTAAATATGGTTGCCTACTACAATTTTTGCTTTTAAACACATTTTATTTTTCATCAAAGCCTATATGATAGTTCTGCACATTATTATAAACTGCATTACTTTCTCATTATTATTAAATGTTCCCTCAATTCCCCCACTGAAGGTTATCTAACCATCACATTTTCTTCAAAAATGAATCTTTAGATTTCACTGTCGTCCTCAGTTGAGTCTTTTTCCTTTTGTTTCAAACGTTCATATTCCTTTGCCTTCTTGTATTCTCAATTGATGTGATCATTTAATTCTAATTACCTTTTTCTTTGTCTGTTTCTTTCTCTTTTCTTTCTTATATAAAAATATTATCTACAACTTTTATAAAAAACAAACAAGGTTAATAAGCAAAACTGCACTATTAATGCTGGAACAAATATAGCCCTAAGGGTTCCTCCTCCAGTGGTCGCAAACCAATTGCCAATAGCAGAAACTCCTTTACCTAGATTTTTTAAAACACCAGGAGTCTCTAATGATTCTAATTCAGGATCTTCTTTGTGAATTAAAAAATGTCTTACTTTCGGCAGGTATGTTTGAGCAGCAGTGCTGAGCCTTCAGCATCTTATGGTCTCCACCTTTTTTGTGAGTAAAAGGTCTAATGCTAGGCGATTTTGTAAAACCATTGCTCTAATAGCCACTACTTCTGCTATAACAACTAATAAAGCTCCAGAAGTACTGGTTGCCAACTTGTCCACAACGGTTGAACGTTTTCTAATCTTCTAAGAATTTAAGATAACTCCCACTGGTGCTATGATTGCTCCAAAAATATCTCCAAAATGCTAAGGTATGTCTGTGTGATGATGTTACTGTTAATTCATCTATAGCATATACATGGTATATCTTAGGAAAGAGTGAAGCTAAATAGCAAATACACCCCAATCAGCTGGTAATTGAAACAAACAAAATAAACTCCTGTAATCACTGTTTCTTCTTGCAAAATTTGCCATGTAGCCCCATAATTTCAAATGCATGTTCACACTACTAATTCCCATGTATCTATTTCTAATTTGGTTTCTTCCTTTCTAAACACATGGGGGCATATTAGCAAGAAGAGGCGATAATCATCGCTAACCCAGCTTAGCGTGATTTTTTTATCGCCGGCTATCGCTGGAATATATCGCCACGCTAACGCTGTATTAGCAACGATTAGCGCTACGGCGATGAATATTCCAGCGATAGCTGGGAAATGAGCCAACATCGCTGAAAAACCAGCGATGTTGCATGGAGAAGGAGAACACCTTGCTGATACGACCCTGTGGTCGTATCAGCATAATCCACCCCCCATGTTAGGTATGGCTAACACCTGCTAATTGCAGGTGTTAAATAAATGGCGATGACCCCGGTTAGCGCGACTTTTCACGTCGCTAACTGGGGCCATGGCCACCTTGCTAATAGGCGATAGGCCTGTTAGCGAGTGTTTCCCAGGTTTGTTCGTCGGGAACGCCCACTTTGCATGTCATTAGCGATAAATATCGCTGACATGCAAAGCGGTAAAAAACGGGCGCTAATGCCCGCAAACTGTCGCTAACTGCTGTTAGAGACAGTTTGCTGATAGGGCGATATAAATATCGCCACTTTAGCGGCAAAAAGTGCCGCTAAAGCGGCGATAGTGCCCTTGCTAATATGCCCCATAATGTTCCCTTTTGTCTCCTGTCGAATTTTAATTTGGGGTAAATCATTTTCTTTTTAAATTCATCTTCTTATTTCTTCCAAACATTTTTCAAAATGTCCTCCACTCTGTTTTTACTATATGAAATGTTTGTACTCCCTCCCTCTAATGTCATAATGGTTACTTTCTCTAAAGATCTCATCAAACAGGTTAGATTGTTTTCAAATGCCTTAACATTGTCTCTAGGCCTGGATGGTCTAAAATAATACCAAGTGGTGTCCATTTATTTTGCCTGAGGGTGTAAATTTCTGCTCTTCTGTAATGGAAGTTGTGAAAGAATCATGTTGTAGTTTGAGTAATAATATTCAAAATGTTCTCACCTATACATTAAGCTAAGCAACATACTACATGTGATTGCATATGACAAAGGTATGTGGTGATAGGTCACTCCCTCTGCAGCTCATGAAGGTAAGTGGGCACAGCCGTAACAGTCCTTTGCGTCTAGTACCTGTATGCATTCTTGAACTAACCTACAACATTAGTTGAGTAATCTTCTTTCATGTGCTTCACGAATGATGCCTTCAATTTCGTTTCATCTATTGTGTGTGCGGATGTTGCAGTTTCAGGTGTAGACATAGGCTTCTCTATCTCTGGTGTAAAATAAATACCTATTAACATTGTTATGACTACTAACACTGCTACTAAAAATGTAATACCCAAAATTATCTTGCATCTAGCCCTGTTTAGGAAACACTTTTTTGTCTGTTGTCAGATCATTTAGCAAAATATAGCAGCAATAATTCAACAGTTCGTTTTCAGCTTTTTATTAAAGCAGCTTCTTGAATTTTCTTTTGCTGTTAGTTCTTTCAGCTTTATTTATAGCAGTCTACGTATAGTCATCCCTATCCCTACTCCCACTTCTTCTAAATGTGTGTGCTATGCCTACTCTTATACTGCAGCCTTGGGCCTAGGGAATCTTCTTCAAAACCAAAAGGAATGTATTTCAATCTTTTTTGTTCTCTGATTTAATAATGTCTCTCAAACTTTTGTTTCTTTTCAGAAATCTTTTTCAGGTAGATTTGTTCCAATTTGCTTCTAATGTGATGTCATGGGGGCTCCGAAAGTTCTGTTCTCAGATGAAGCAACTCTTCCACTCGCACAGCTAACACCTGATTCATTTAGTATGTACATTCAGGTGCAGAAAACCTTCGACAAAGCACACTTGCTCTTTTCGACCTTCTTGGTGTCAGCTGATTTTCTTCTGTGTCATTTACACCACTTGACTCTGTTTCTTTGCCCTATGCGCTATGCGATCAATTGACACACTTGAAATCAATTTTCTTTGACCATCATTTTATGGCCATTTTACATTGTGGGTGACTCTTCTTGATCTAGTACTTGTTCCTTCACCTGGATCATCTATTTATTCTGATGTTGTCTCAACTGTTTTCTCAGGTTGAGGTGTCATCTCTTCTTCTTCCTCAGAAATGTCAATGCCACTTTGTGAAATCACAGGAATATGGATTGGTGCAACTATTTGTAATTCTTCACCCCTTTCTCCTTTATGCTGTTGTGTCTCTTGCAGTAATGTTCCTTGAGATTGTCCAGTTTGCAGTAGTTCTGTCACTAGTGCTCTTGGTTCAGGTTCAAAGAACAATCTCCTCGGGGGGAGCTGAGGGACTCTGCATTGGATCTATTGGGATCTTTTCTGGAGAATAGTAACCACACCGTCATCTGCGGGGACTATAAGGCTAAACCCTTTCAGCTCCCTTGTGGAGTCCTGCAGGGGTCTTCTCTCAGTCCCACTTTGTTTAAATTTTATGTGGCCCCACTGGCAAAACTGGTGCGAACCTTCAGGTTTCAGGTTCTGTCCTATACAGATGACACCCAAATTGTTGTCTCTATATCTGACAATTTGGCACTGGTGGCAGTCAAGTTTAAGTCTTGCATGATGGAAATCAATACCTGGATGAAGGAGACTGGTTAAAACTTAACACTGAGAAGACCTTGATTGTGGTCTTTGGGGTGGATAACTCTGTGTGGTCTGAGCTCTGGTGGCCTGAGGCTTGCAGCCCTTTACGCATCCCGGTGGCAGCCGCAAAAAATCTCAAAGTGATTTTTCGTAACACCCTTTCCTTCAACTCTCAGGTAAACAGGACAGTATGCTCTTGTTTTTGCATTATTAAGATTCTTCCCGTCCTTCCTGGGGCACTGAGAGTTTCTGTGGTCTTAGCCTTCATCACATCCCACCTCGATTACTGCAATGCTCTATATTTAAATGTTAACTAGTACTCTCTAAACAAACTGTAGGTCATCCAAAATGTGGCTTCACGGGTGGTCCTGGATGTCACCAAACACCTCTCTGTTAGGGAGGGATTGCGATCACTCCATTGGTTACCCTTTAGGAAGCGGGTGATCGTCAAAGCTCTATGCTTGGTGTATAGGCTCAACATCAGCAGGGCCATGGTATATGAGGACCTCCTTCACTTGGTATTCACCAAAAAAACAACTTATATCTGCAGTGTTGAGGAATGTGGCCATTCCCAGGTAATGGAAGTCTAGATGGGGCGGACATGCTTTTTCTGTGGCAGCGGCCATGCTATGGCACACTCTACCATTTCATATTGTGACCCTGAATTCCTATTTTGGGTTCCACAAGCATCTCAAAACCTGGTTATTCTCTCATCTGCAGGATGCTCTTGCTGTCTCTCCCTGGTTGTTTCCTTGCCCGGTACCAGTGCTTCAATGCCTTTTCGGCTTAATGCGCTCTATAAATCGAAATCTAAAAAACAAATCTCTGCATATGGTCTTCTTACTCTCTGAGTGTGCGATGCATGCACCAAGGCCACTATTCCAGCACACTAAACAGCAGTGTTTGTGATGAGAATCATCTGGAAGGGGCCTTCCCATCTTGGTTCCAAGCAAGACTTCCACACGTGCTTCATGACTAACACCCAGTCACCAGTACTGTGGTCATAGCACTGTTCCTGATGTGAATTTAAGGAAACAGCTTCCACCTGGTGAGAGACAGAACACACCACATCAGCCAATCCTTTGCAGTAATCAAGTATCATGTCATCTGTGATGTTCAAGAGCGCATTCTCAGGTACAGCAGGCAATCTCATTGAATGCCCCATCAATATCTCGTGAGGAGATAACCTCGTCTTCCTGTCAGGAATACTTCGGAGACTCATCAACACCAAAGGCAAAACATCTCAACATCGTGGATGACATCCATAAGTCTCTAGATACGAACCAATGTTGCCTACTCATCCTCCTGGACTTATCGGCAGCCTTTGACACGGTTGATCACAAGCTACTCATCAAGGCTCTACAAGACAGGGTGGGTGCAGACGAGGTGGTCCTACATTGGTTCTCCTCCTTCTTACACAACCGCTCCCAAAGGATAAAAATTAAAACCTTCACGTCCGACCTACACTCCGTCAGCAGATGCATCCCCCAAGGATCAGTTCTCTCCCCATAACTTTTCAACATATATATGGAGCCCCTCACCTCCCTCCTTAAAAAAGCCAACATCTCCTTCCACATATATGCAGACGACACCCAAATCTATCTGGAAACCTCCTCCATCGAAGACATTCAGAGACTAAATAACACTCTCAAAGAAGTCCAACACTGGCTATCCATCAACCACCTCAAGCTCAACCAAGAAAAAAACAAAATCTTCCTCATCTCCAACAAAGAAGAAAACCCTCAAATCATGGAATGGCTAAAAGCAATCGATGCCCTCAACGGTAATCTCACTCTGGCCAACTCCGTAAAATCATTAGGAATCACCCTAGACCCTAAACTTGACATGGACAAACACATCAAGAACTCCACAAGGAGTGCCTTCCTCAATCTTAAGCTTCTCAACAAAATAAAACCCTTCATCCCGCCCACAGACCTCCAACAAGCCACTCAATCACTGGTGATATCGAGACTTGACTATGGAAATGCAATCCTCATCGGGACAACGAAATCCCACCTGGCCCCCCTCAAAACTACTCTCAATGCAGCAGCCAGAATGGTCACCGGAGTCAAGAAATTCGATCACATCTCACCCGCACTCAGAGAACTAAAATGGCTCCCAGTAGAAATGCGTGCTAGCTTCAGAACTGCCTGCCTCACGCACAAAGCCCTGCACACAGGGAAACCTGAATACCTGGCCTCCAAACTCAAAAAGGCCGGCCAAACTAGGAACGTCAGGAGCTCCAACTCCCTACTTCTCATCCCTATGAAAACACGCAAACAAAAAACCGCTACACGATCCTTCGCTGGAAACGCACCAAAAATCTGGAACTCCATCCCAGCGGATATTAGGACTATCCCGTCCTTTGTAAAATTAAAAAAACTCCTAAAAGACCTCTTCCTCAACCGTGCCTTCCCGAATCGATAACCATCGCTGTAGCGCATGCTCTCCACACCTCCATAACACTTTGTCACTAAGACCTACCTCCTCCATACGCCCCAACTCCCCTCCTCGTTCACCCCTGATTCCTTCCAAGACTACATGCACTCAGCGAGGTTCCGCAGGACTTCCTTGCCTCAATGTGGCACTGCATGCTGGGACTTCCAAATTAACATGTATACCTATGCCCTATTTTGTGATTCCTGCATTATAACTGTTGTAAAGCGCTCCGATACCCTCGGGTATGACCAGCGCTATATAAAACTCCTTAATAAATAAATAATAAATAAATAAATAAATCTAGCCATTTCAGTGATGTGGAGGCACATACTTTTGCCAACCGGGACTTTATGGTTCCATTTAGCTGTTCAACAATTCCAGAGGCTTCTGGTTGATAACTGCAGCGTAATCTCGGCTCAATCTGTAATGCTGCACAAAGCATTCTTAGGACGTCATTGCTGAAATGAGTCCCACGATCTGACTCAAGAGAAACCGGTAATCCGTACCTGGGTATCATCTCACGCAACGCAATTTTGCTACAGTGAGGCAGTCATTTCTCCATGTTGGCTAGGCTTCCACCCATCGAGAGAAAATGCACGCTATAACCAGGATGTATCTCAACCAGTTACAAACAGGCATCTCAATAAAATCCATCTGCATTCTGTTGAAGGGACCACCTGATCTTCTTACGTGGCTTAATACTACTGGTGTTCGTTTCCCTACGTTCATCTGTTAACATGTCACACATCGATGGCACAGTTCTTCTGCAAGCTTCCTAAATCTGGGATTAAACCAATTCTGTCTGAAAAATCTCACCATTGCATCTCTTCCTAGATGTGTTAGGCTATGGAAATGTAGGGTCATAGAAAACATTAAACTGACTGGAAACACTGGTCTTCCATCTACTGAAATCTAAATGTCATCTGCATTTTTCCCACATCCTGCTCTGATCCAACCCTGATGCTCCGCCTCTTAAACATTTTCCTGCAATCTCTTGAGCTCTTCACATGTAACAGCTACAGACAACAACACCAAAAAAGCAGTGTCCTCTTTAGACTCATTTGTGTAAAGCATGTTAAATGTGCAGGCCACAAGTGCACAATACTGTACAACTTCGTCTGCAAATCTGCTTCCAACTGTGACATATCCACTGCCACTTATGTGAGCTACACATTTAATAACTGCAACTTCTGTTGGCATTTGCAACGCCTCAAGCAGTTTTCTCACATGCTCCCCATTTCTAAGGCGAGTGACAGATGAGGTAATAAAACCTCATTGTGACCATAACTGTCCAGAATCATGGACCACACCATAGCCATATTGACTACCTGTAAATATAGTCACTCTTAACTGGGCTGTTAGACTGCAATCTCTTGTAAGGGCAATTAATTCTGCAACTTGTGCTGAGGTAACACCTGGAAACCATGAAGCTTCTTCAACAACTTGAATTGTACAGATAGCGTAAGCTGTTCTCAAGGTACCTTCATTATTTCTCAGACATAAACCATCGACAAAATTGACATAATCAGGCTCAATCAAAGTTTTTGTCTGGCCTTCACTTGATATATGAATCTGTGACAACTAGACAATCATGCTCAACCTCATACCCATTGGAGTCCTCATTTACAGAAAAGAGAGTTGGCCTGTTCAAAATTTGACAGCGTTTAAGAATATTTCATGAGCAAGGATCTGCTGCTTGTACTTTGTGAGTCTGCTGTTTGTCATGCACTGGGTTTTTGTTTGAATGGATCCATGTTAAAATATCGATGTTAAAAATATCGATGGAAAAAATATAGATGTAAAAATATTGATTACAAAAATATCGACTCCCTATACTCAAACAGGTAAGTACAATAATATCGACACAAAAATATCGATGTAAAAAATATAGAAGTAAAAAATATCGACTTTAAAAAATCACATAACTTAAATAAAATTAATTAAATAATATTAATATTATTAACAAAATTAATTAAATTTATTATATTTTAACTAATTATAACAAATAAACTTAATTTAATAAATATAAACACAAAAAAATGTGTACATATACATATATTTACTTAAATACATTTTATTAACTATTATCTTTATTTAATTTATAAACTTTTTAAATTACATAAAAATAAAATATACACATATATAAATAATTTAAAATAAAATAAAATATTCTACATTTAATTAACATATTAAACTATTAAAAAAAGAATAAAATATACATTTAATAACAAAATAAACACAATAGTAGTGAAAACGTTGGATAGCGAGGGGGTAAAAATTACTATTCCCACTCCAGTAAGTGCAACGTTAGGGAAAGCGCCGGATAGCGGAGGGGTAAAAATTACTATTCCCACTCCAGTGAGTGCAACAGTAGGGAAAGCGTTGGATAGCATAGGGGTAAAAATTACTATTCCCACTCCAGTGAGTGCAACAGTAGGGAAAGCTTTGGATAGCGGAGAGGTAAAAATTACTATTCCCACTCCAGTGAGTGCAACAGTAGGGAAAGCGCTGGATAGCGGAGGGTAAAAATTACTATTCCGACTCCAGTGAGTGCAACAGTAGGGAAAGCGCTGGATAGCGGTGGGGTAAAAATTAATATTCCCACTCCAGTGAGTGCAACAGTAGGGAAAGCCCTGGATAGCAAAGGGGTAAAATTACTATTCCCACTCCAGTGAGTGCAACAGTAGGGAAAGCGTTGGATAGCATAGGGGTAAAAATTACTATTCCCACTCCAGTGAGTGCAACAGTAGGGAAAGCTTTGGATAGCGGAGAGGTAAAAATTACTATTCCCACTCCAGTGAGTGCAACAGTAGGGAAAGCGCTGGATAGCGGAGGGGTAAAAATTACTATTCCGACTCCAGTGAGTGCAACAGTAGGGAAAGCGCTGGATAGCGGAGGGGTAAAAATTAATATTCCCACTCCAGTGAGTGCAACAGTAGGGAAAGCCCTGGATAGCAAAGGGGTAAAAATTACTATTCCCACTCCAGTGAGTGCAACAGTAGGGAAAGCGTTGGATAGCGGAGGGGTATAAATTACTATTCCCACTCCAGTGAGTGCAACAGTAGGGAAAGCGCTGGATAGCAAAGGGGTAAAAATTACTATTCCCACTCCAATGAGTGCAACAATAGGGAAAGCGCTGGATAGCGGAGGGGTAAAAATTACTATTCCCACTCCAGTGAGTGCAACAGTAGGGAAAGCGCTGGATAGCGGAGTGGTAAAAATTACTATTCCCACTCCAGTGAGTGCAACAGTAGGGAAAGTGCTGGATCCCACAACAATAAAAAACAAAAACATCAACATTTTTATTAAATTTAATTTCCAATATTAACATAATTAATATTGAAATTTAAATATATTAACAAAGATAATAAAAAATCATTAATTACACATTAATTAACACTATAATATCCACAACACACACCTAAAATTAATTACACAATTACAATTACTAATTACTAATTAATTAATGGAAATTAATTTAAAAATATTTAATAATTAATCAATAAAAAATTAATTACTTACCACCCTTCACACCATTTACACATATAAACACCACAACACACACCTAAAATTAATTAAACAATTAACATAATTAATTATTAATTGATTAATTGAAATTAATTAACAACTAATTATCAAACAATTATTAATTAATCAATTAACACATTTAACTCTATAAATTCACAATTATACATATTAATTATTCAATAAATTTTATATAATTAAATTACTTCCCACCCTATTCCCCTATAAACCCACAACCCGCTACGGAACTAAAACGCAAAATTCAATTAAAAAAAAATTATTAACTACTATAAATAATTATTTAAATCTATATAATTAAATTACTTCCCACCCTATTCCCCTATAAACCTACAACCCGCTACAGAACTAAAAACACAAAATTAAACTTAAAATAAATTAATAACTAGTAAAATTGTAAAACATATAATAAAATGACAAACAATTCTCATTAAAAACACTAAAATACATAACATTATTAATAATTCGATATTTTTGTCAACTATATTTTTGTAAACGATATTTAAGATGTCGATATTTTTGTAATCGATATTACTTACCTGTCAGTCGATATTCTTGTCAACTATATTTTTGTTGTCGATATTTCTTCCCCACGATATTTTTGCGGCGATATTTATGTCTCTCGATATTTTTGCGGCAATATTCCTGCTCTGCACCGTTTGAATGATCAATATTTCTACAGAGTGTGGGACCATAACAGTTAAGGGATGTCCCCCCATCACTATTTTCTCACATCTCTCTATACTTACACCAACCGCCACTACCGATTTAAGGGGCCCATTACGATACCCGGCGTAAATAAATCCGCCAGGCATGGAAGCGGCAAAAATCCGCCCGCACACACCGCCTGAACACCGACCACGCCATTACGATTACACAAACCGAAAACCGCCATCGGCGGAAAAATCACACAAAATACCGCCCGCCAACGTCCGAGTCGGAGTCAAACCGCCCGCCACGGACGGAAACACGCACGACAACACAAAACCGCCCGCCCTCACGGCCGACACACCGCACGTGAAATTACGATCGCACCGACATGAGCGCGGAAAACCCACAAATATACCGCCCGCCAGCGCAAACAACGCCGATGAAAATCGACACGGCAGAAGCCATGGCGCCAACGTACCTGCACAGAAACCATCCGCACACAAAACCAATAGCACACAACATGGCCAACAAGTCCACACAGCAAGGCACGCACAAATACACAAGCACAGTACACATCCCGAAAACACCCCCCGGACAAACAAAAAATACAAAGGCCAGAACCCCAGACACAACACACCTGAAAACAACAGACCATGAGGACACACCCACATAGGTGAGTACAAAAGCAGCACTCCCACAGACCACAACCCCTTGCTACATTGCAAACTAGAGAGGAGAGGAGAGGACACAGTGACACAGCAAGGACAGCAGCACACCACAGAAACGCACACATCACAACCACCACCACCACCACCACCACCAAACACCGGCACCACAAACCCCCTGCACATTACACAACACACACCGCACCAGCACCACAAACACCATGGCACCACAAAGAATGCCCAAGTACACGCCCATTGAGCTGACGGTCATGGTCGACGAGATCATCAAGGTGTACCCACAAATCTATGGGAACATGGTCCAGCACACACCACTAGCCACCAGAAACAGAATGTGGAACCGGATCGTAGACCAGGTCAATGCAGTCGGGACCCTGCCCAGGAACAGAGGTGAAATAAACAAACGTTGGAATGACGTAAAGAGCCTGGTCAAGAAGAAGGAGGGCAAAAACAGAGAGCTGGCTGCCGTCACTGGCGGAGGGAATCCCGCGCTCTTTAAGACCTTCAAAGCGTGGGAGGAGAAGGTGCGAGTCGTAATACATCCGGATATCCTCGCCGGATTAGCAGGGGAGTGGAGGCTGGTAAGTACAAACTAATGTATACCAGCACACCGCTATGTACTCACATGCGCAACTACCATGCCACAGCTCCCAGGGACAAACACCCCCATGTCCAGCACACAATACACAACACATCACACACACATGCAACAGACACCACCACACACAGCCCAAACCGAACAACTGTAAGATGCGTGGGGACATGTGTACACTCAGCCAGCCACGTAACCACCAACAGGTCCCCAAATATGCCAGAAGCGCCACAACGAGCACCCACCACACCCATGTGTCCGCCACAGCTGCACTAACCGACAAGTAACAGGTAAGTGGCAGGAACACAAAGTGCAGTGGGTGGGAGGGTGGACAGCCCAAGTACAACACACACCAGGCCCCAGTCCCACAGCACAGCAAGGAGGAGCATCCCCCACACCCCACAGCCACGTGTCAGCCACCGCAGTGCACAACGACAGCCGAAAGGCAGACATCACGGTCCACAGCAATCGGTGTCAGTGGGTGTCCAGCCACCCCCACGACCCACAACACCCCCCCACCCCCACAGACCTGCAACATGAAGCACCCCCGCTTAGAGCCATGTGGCATCCAGTACAGTGCACGCACGAACAACTTGCAGGTGGGAAACTGGACAGGGCTGGATTACTGGAGGCATGAGGACCATAACACGACCAACACATGGGACATGTCACGTAGCAGACGAACACGCAGCACCGCCCACCGTCACGAACAAGTGAACAATGTGCACACGGACATGAACAACAGACTCACACCCCACATGACCCATCACAGACATAGCAACACCCAAGGAGCCACGTCTGCATGCACAAGCCACACTGAATATAGTCCCACACGGCAGCCACTGTGCAACTCATCACACACAACCGAAACACCATTGAAGTCCTGTCCATGTAGCCCCTACTGCCTGTCAACCACACACCCCACAACTACGCCTATGTAAGACAAACAACACTAGACGCAACAGAGCGGAACAACATAAATGCACACGAACACCACTGAACCCATCAAACTCACTGACACACCATGCACATACAACATACCATCCATCCCATCCGTCAGCCCCAGTCTCATGAAAGGCATGTCATCCGCACAGCTGCCACACATACAGCAGTCACGCTAAGATACATGCCCATGACCAACCATGTGCCAGAAGTCAATGAAGCGCACGACACACTGTGAGCAACAACACACAACATGGGCCACATCCCCCCGAGCACTGCAGTGATGCACATGGCACAGGGCAGCACGCACACCAAGGAGATGGGACAACTGCAATACGTTGGCTGGCACACAACCATCACTCACTCATAACGATGCGTCCAATGCCATGTCCAGTAATCACAACAGACAGCAAATATGCAGGCCATGTCAAGCATGCACACACCTCAAACCATGCACTGTCATGCTGCCACAACACATGTCACGTTCGGCACCCATGGCTCACAGCATGTACCCCAAAAGCATATCCCCTCCCAAATGCGAATCTGGGGCATGGCCCCCATGTTGCCATATGCGTTCCTAAGCGTTCCATTTGAACCCCAAAAGCATATCCCCTCCCAAATGCGAATCTGGGGCATGGCCCCCATGTTGCCATATGCGTTCCTAAGCGTTCCATTTGAACCCCAAAAGCATATTCCCTCCCAAATGCGAATCTGGGGCATGGCCCCCATGTTGCCATATGCGTTCCTAAGCGTTCCATTTGAACCACAAAAGCATATCCCCTCCCAAATGCGAATCTGGGGCATGGCCCTCATGTTGCCATATGCGTTCCTAAGCGTTCCATTTGAACCCCAAAAGCATATTCCCTCCCAAATGCGAATCTGGGGCATGGCCCCCATGTTGCCATATGCGTTCCTAAGCGTACCATCTGAACACCAAAAGCAAAGTACAAACCAGACCCAGGATGGGCCAGGAGCCCGCATACACCAGAGTCACAATAAGTAGGGGCACAGCAACACACCCATCGGCATGGCCAATCCATCCCATGCCACATGTGCACAGCACACAGTCCCATTGCCAAGCACACACAACTACAGATGCTACAGCCACACACACGCCTCCGGGAAACCCATGTACGAGATTGCACGAACTGTCAATGTCAGACGACAAATACATACTTCGCCAGGTGCAACACAATAACTAATCTCATTCTCTCCACAGGTGACGAACTGCTGGATGCTGGGGATGGAGCCAGCAGCCAGCACAGCCAGCCTACAAGCCCCCAACGAGGACACACGGATCTGGAGGATCTGTCCTCCTCTTCGGACACGGACCACCAAGCAGGCCCATCTGGTGTGGCAGGGCCCAGCCGCTCCCCAGGACCCCTCCTACCCACCAACCCATCATCCAGGGCTGCTGAACATTCCCAGCCCCCTGCTGCCACTGTCGTTGCGGCCACACCCACGGTCATTGTGGCCACTACCACTGCCGCAACCGCCACCATCGCCGCACCGACCACCACCGCCGCCACCACCGCCACGTCTTCGCTGGCACCAGCCCCAGCGCAGGTGGTGGCCCGGCCGACTGGATCCACCCTGGGAGCCACAGCGAGGACCGTGGTGAGCAATGTGGCTAGTGGGCAGGCCGGTGGCAGCAGGACTGGTAGGAGGAGCAGGGTCAGGGAAACGCCAGCCTCCCCTGGGAGCCATGCCCTGCCTCAAATGGCCAGAGTCCTTGGGGCCTATGAAGAGGCCCAAGGACAATGGCTCCGGTCTGCTTCAGACACGCGTGAGGTGCTGGGGGTGCTGAGGTCCATGGACGCCCGTATGGGCCAAATCGTGGACCTCATGGGACAGCTGGTGGTGGCGGTGAGGTCACAGCCAGGGACAGCAGCTCCCCTCCGCCACCACCTGCCGGGGCGCAGGGTGGAGCAGCAGTGTCCAGTTCCCCTGCGTCCACAGCCAGTGAGCACACCTCAACCACCAGCATGTCGCAAGCAGGCACCCCCTCGCAAACGTGGAAGGGGCCGTCCGAAGTGGAAACAGATCTCCCGGGAGGACTTCGCACGCTCCAAACGCAAGTGAGGCAGCCAGCCAGCCTTCCGCCAGCTTTCCTTGACCAGCCACTGCATTGACTTGGACTACGATCCCACTCCACACAGCCATCTGGATGGCATGTGTGTGTTGGACTATGGACATAGAACCAGTGGGTACACCCTGATCATCACGCAGCCATGACCGACAGCTCATTGTCACTGCACGCACCACTTTTGTCATCACCTTACACACAATCACATGTCACAGTTTGTAATAAATGCACCTTTTTCACTAACTGCTGTTTGTGCCCTGTGTTTTATTTGTACGGAATACAACGGCCACCTTGGGCGGAAAGGCACCTGATGCGTGGCATGGCAATTGAATCCGGAGGGCCTGTAGGGACCTAGGGGTGGGAGACAGAACAGGAGCACATTCAATGAGTGTGTCACACACCCATCACACAGTACATGTCAACAACTACAAGCAATGTACACACATCGCACAGAGCAATAGGGCACAATGCCACAGCCACCAACAGTGGCATACTACCCTGGCCATGGAGCGTTGACACACAGCACGCAGTGAACAAACGGCCACCCTGACACAGCACACACACACCTTCACAGATACAGCCACATCAGCCGTCGTACATGGACACTCACCGTCAAGTGAAGTAGCGGGCGATGAGCTGCTGCCGCACATTACCAGCTTCCTCCTCTCCGCTGTCCTCCTCACTCGAGCTGTCCTGGTCTGCGGGCTGGGGCCCTGGTTGATCTCCGTCATCCACGATGAGGGGGATCTGCTTCCGAATGGCCAGATTGTGCAGCATGCAGCACGCCACCACTATCTGGCACACCTTCTGTGGGAGTACGCCAGCGCACCCCGGTGCGGTCCAGGCACCTGAACCTGGACTTGAGGAGGCCAAAGGTACGCTCGACCACACGTCTGGTCCTCCCATGTGCCTCATTGTAGCGATCGTCTGCTGGGGTGCGAGGATTCCTCAATGGACTGAGCAGCCATGCCCCATTCGGGTACGCAGAGTCACCTGGGTGTGAGGGACACAGAGAACCGTTGCTATTCCAACTGGACAGGGGACAGCATCGCACAACCAGCACGCTACACCACTCCACATACTCACCGACAATACAGGCACGATCCTGTTGCATATTGGACATCAGTCGTGGCAAGATGCTGTTGCGCATTATGTGTGCGTCATGGGCCGAGCCTGGGAACTTTGCACACACGTGGGTGATCACCATGTCCGCAAGGCACACCACTTGCACATTCAGGGAGTGCGTGTGCTTCCTGTTGCGGTACAGGTGCTCAGTGGCCTGTGGTGGAACAAGGCCGACATGTGTGCAGTCAATGGCTCCAACGACGTGTGGGATTCTGCCAAGGGCATAGAATGCACCCTTCACTGCCGCCAATTCACGAGCCCTGGGGAAGCGGATGTACCTGTTTCGGCACAGCATCATGGCTGCCAGTACATCCCTCAGCACCTTGCTGAACATGGGCTGGGACATCCCTCCTCCAATGCCCACTGTGTGCTGGAATGACCCAGTGGCGAAGAAATGCATGGCGGCCATCACCTTAGCCGTGGGGGTGACAGCAGTCGGATACACCCTGCGGGGACGGAGATGGGGTTCTAACATGGCACACAGTCGATGCAGGGTTGGCCTGTCCAGCCGAAACTTCCTAATAACCTCTGTATCGTCCATGTCCGCCAGCAATTGGTATGGGCGGTCAATGTTCGGTCTCCGCCTAGGGACAATGGCAGAGGACACATGTCAAAGCAACACGACACATAGCAATTTCGCATACACATCACTGACATGACTGAGCAAGCACATGAGCCACAGCCCAGCTGTCAAGCTGGGACGGCACGGCCACAATACACTTACACAGGTCTCCCAACAATGGCAATGGCTAGTGATACGAACCACTGCCATGTGCATGCACATGGGGATCTAGGCCCCAATGACTTGCGGGGCGTGCTGATGGGGACTGACTGCATATCCGTCAAGCGGCAACGCCACGGCAACATGAATGTCTGCTGAGCATGGAACTGCTTCCGCGGCTGGATGAGTATGGCACACGATGACGACGATGTGGGCACAGGCTGAGCGGCCAAAACAAGTGGGACCTGTGACACGAGGGGATATGAGACAGTAGTAGGTGTCAGCACTGCACCCTATGTACAGCACTGTACGGATCACACCTCCCGAAACATTGACAGGTGTCCACATTGACAGCCCCATGCCAAGACGGCTGTGTGCTTGCAGTCACACGTCACAGGTGAGAGGTTACATTGCACGTGCCAGGTGGCAGACGTACATAGTGGGAGCTGGCATGTGTGTGCATGTGTCTCCTGTTCAGGATCCACCAGATGGGCGCTGACTCTGTACTGACCATTGGACACAGCATGTTCCGTGGAAGGCTTGTGTGTGTGGGATGGTGGCACTGGATGTGCCTCCGTTGGGTGGGGGGCCATGCACAGGGCGGGTACGTCGATGATTGCGCATTGTTGGTCACGGTGGGTGCACCAACTGAAGATGTGTTGCCCTGTGTTCAATTCCTATGTCCGCATGATGATGGACTGTAGATGTGGGCAGACTACACATTGGTCGATGTGCTGTCTATATGCATGTGCCTTCACACCAGGCACAGCTGCCCCTGCACATGTGACCCCTGCTGGACTCGCTGCTGGGTCTGTGGAGCTGATGCACCTTCTGCGCGTGGGGCGGACAGCTCTCCTCACTTCCCTCATTGCGCATGTCATGAATTTGCCGCAGGTGACATGGATCATGGAGGGCCCACATGTACGCGTGGGTAGGCTACACATGATTGTACACTGGTCGCCACCCCCAGTCAGTGTTTCGAATGGGAAGGTTGTCGTGCTGGTGGTATGTTCGATGTGGCGGATGGGCGGGCCTAGGTGCGGGCTTACATTCCGGACATGGGGGGTAGTTGGATTGGCGACTAGTTGCAGTACACACGGGACACGTCTCTTCCTTTCCACATCTGGGTCATCCCTTGTACTTACTGACAGTGATACAGTCATCTTCGCCCCAGCCCTCATGTCCTCCCCTCGCTCCCCCAATATGCATGCTCACCTGCGAGGCTAGCGCCTGCACAGGCAGCCCCAAGCTCGCACCAGAGAGGGCAAGGAGTGTATGTGTGGGTCCAGTTGCACGAGTGGGCTGTCTCAGGGTATGATGTGTGGCGGGACGCCGTCCACCTGCGTGGTGCCCCAAATGGAGACCCGGCCTGCATGGACTATGCATCACAGTCTTCGCCTTCCGGATCCGCCACCTGCGACACCCAGTGGCTGTGGCTGCCCTTGCGGCCAGGCCGCGTCCGTCTGCGGCTGATGGCCCACACATTCACTCTTTGGCCTCTCTGGGGAGGGCTCGGGGGTGGTGGCGCACGCGCTTGCACTTAGTCGCAATGGCATGTGGCATGGTTGGTATGATGGGCAATGGATGGGATGGTGCGAGCCACCTCCCGTGACGTCAGTGCTGCTCGTGCTGTGGTGCGTCCCCCTACACTTCCATTTGACTTGTGCCATGCTAGACGTTGAGGTTCTATTGCCTGCATGATATGACCAGGAGGAGCGCGAGGAGACCTCTCACACACCATGCTCCACTGCCATCCCGTGCCCTGTATCGCCTGTGCGGATTGACTATGTTGGGGTTACACCTGGTCGACTGGGGTTGTGTGTGCCTTGTCAAGGGGCATGGCGGGCGCACAACAGGATCCAGCTTGTCCACAGAGGGTGGGCTGAGGTGCGCCTGGTACCGCTTTGTACGTGTGCCCGGCTGCTGTGCACACACGTGTTCACTCCCCCCCGACAGGTGTCCTCTCACGATGCCCAGGGAAGCGGTGGTGTACTGTTCATGACCCCTCCCAACACGGCGTGCTCCAACTTGGCATGTGCGCATCTACCCGTCGCACCCACCCACCTGAGCACTGCGTCCATACGACTTCACACGACACATGTGTGTCTTCCACAGTAGTGCTACTCATTTGCGTTGACATCCAATACCAGTGGACTACATGGTCATGTCACGACTGCCGTGTACTTCACATACTCTCATCCTCTCTCATTCGTACTTGTGAAATGAGTCAGCGGAGACAGTTTTGGTTTCAAACATTATATTGAGTCTTCTGTCCTCTGTGATGCAGTATAGTGGACACTACTGGCAGCGGAATACATGTTGAGGATATACTGAGCATGATTGCAAATGGGATAGGGTGTGGGGTTACATGTGATTGGCTGTTGCATGTGGGATGTGGGCTTCAGAGTGACATCTGCTTGGCCAAGGCTGTGCTAATGTACATTTACGTATAGCTGCGGAGCTGCGGACTTTGACACAGACGGTATACATGTAGCCTACCAGACCGCTTGGCATCATGGGCACAGTCCATCTCAGTTCCATGTGACAGGTTTGCTGCGGTTGTTCCTCATGCACGCGTGCATGTGAGATGACATCAGGGCATGTGCTTGCGTGCATGCAGCGGCGTGCCACTTGTTGTTGCACTGTGGTGGTTACTGGACATGTCACAGTCACTGGGGTCGTGTTGTTGTTGTATGCACTTGTCGTCCATGCAAAGGTCCTGGTATGGGATTCCCGGGGCGGGGGTGGGAGGGGTGCAGCACCCACAGACTCCAGGCGACCTATTCATGTCCACTGAGCGGTGTGTGTGTCCATGGGCGCTGGATCCATGTCGTGTCCTGGTTGTTCGTGCAGTTCCGTCCATGTGGGTGCGATACACAGAGCCCATGCCACTGCCTCCCACGATGCATGCGGTGTTCCTGGATGTGATGGGGAACAGTGTGCATGTCCCGGTCATATCCGATGTCATGGCGATGTCGTTGATGGTGTGGTTACAGTTGCCGGTCGTTTGGTATGGCTGTTGTGGTGGTGACTGGCCAGTCCGTGCGGAAGCTAAGCATGGGTGCGGGGTTGGACATCATAGGTCACTCGGGGAACCTGCGTTGTGGTCCGACGAATTGACAGGTTGTCAGGTATGCGATGCCGTCCAGCAGGGCTTCCATGTCATTGGTGGTGTACATGTTTGCCAGCCAATGTAGCGGATGGTGGCTGTCAAGGTGTTGTTCGTAAGTTGTCCCTTGGAGGACCATGATGGGGCATGCTGGGTGACATTCGATGTAGCTGTTCTCGATGATCCGTCGTGTGGAGGCACAGTGGTCCCATTTCAGTGCGGGTGCGATGTTGGCCACATACGCCATGCCCCCATAGGCAGAGCAGGCCCTGTCGTGTGCGTCCAGAGGGAGGAGTAGTGGTAGCAGGTCCGCCTTCAGACATGCCGGGTTGGAGAGGCATATCTCGACGGGATGCTGGTAGGGACACCTCCGACAGTAGAAGACGGGCATGACGCAGCTGAACAATGTGATGCGGTAAGTCAGTCGGTAACTTACGTTCAGCAGGGACAGGAGATCGCATCCCAATGTATGGAACAGGTTGGTTTTGTACAGCTTGAGCTGTTCGGCGTAGTTGGGTAGGTGTGTTGCGGTTGCCATTTCGCAGCGGTTCGTTGAGGTGGCGTGCTCCGGCTGTGTGTGCAGTCTGCAATGTGCACGCTCCGAGGTTGCTGTGAGCTCTGTGTAGTCGTAGGGAGACAGGACTTGTGTTCTGTTTGCTTGTTTGGAGGACACGGGCCCTCTTCCCACATGCTTCTCAGACAGTTCAAGGTCAGTGATGTGTGACTCCTTCCAATTAACTTGCATGTGGCCGACATGGGGGAGTGTTTTCTTCTTTCTTCCCCGTCCGTTGTGTGCTTCTGTGATATGCGCTATCTGCCCTGTGGTCGGTCTCCTCGGCATGCCTGTGTTGGTCTATTCTTGGACAATGGCTGTATTCACCGGCTTCTGTCGTAGGGCTGTGGTTTCGGAGTTGGAATGGAAGGTCATTCAGTGCTGTCTGCTCTCCCTTGTGTGGGCGGCAGGCTGCCTTTCCGCTCTGCGTTGGGCCTTGTGTGTGAATGTTATTCTTGGGCCACCTGTTGTCGGTCCCCGGGCTCTTTGGTGTTCCGTTTTATATGTCTTGTTCATATGTGCAGGGTGGTATGGGTGTTTCAGTGTGGTACTGGCGTTCCTCTTCCCGAAGGGGCCCTGCTTCTCCTAGTTGGTGTTGCCGCCGCTGTGTGCTACGCCATGTTTGTTACACTGGGGTGTGTCCTGCTGTTGCGTGACTTCACTGACATGTGTGCGTCGGTTGTGTGGCGTTGGGTGTTGTCCGTGAATTGGGCGTTGGGGACATGTCTGTGGCAGGCCTGTCACGTGTCATGTGCGTTCGGGGTGTGGCTGATGTGTGTGCTGCTTGGTTGTGTCCCTGTGTCTGTGTGCGACGCATGCATGGCGCTGCGGTTGGCCTCTGCGTTGTGCGCATGTGTGGCGGCGTCATCGGCGCTTTGGGGCCGTGACGGGGTGGTTGGTTCCTAGTCCCAGGTGGTGTGTACACATGTGTTCCGCGATGTTACGATTTGGCCTGTGTGTCATATGTGGATGCAATGGTGGATGTGTAGTGTACACGCGCTGGTGGGGGGTTGTCCGCTTTTTCCGCCCTTGCACTGTGTGCGCTGTTTGCGTGCACTTGTTGTGTGTGTGCCTACCTGCGTCTCCGCGGTACGTTGCGTCCTTGGTGGTGCATCAGCAGAAGCATGGGGAGGGCCTGCAGTGCTGGATTCATGCTCGGGGAGCCGCTTCTTCGTTGTCCGTGCTCGGCATCCGTGTTACCGCTTCGGTTTGTCGTACGGTATCTCTTGGCCGTGGGAGCCGTTTGTTTGCGGCATCGTAATTTATGCGCCGGGCGGGACGTGTTTCGTCGGACGGTGTGTGTCAGTTGGGCTGCGCCGCTACGTGTACGGGCGCACTTTGATGGCGGACGGTGTTGCTGGCTTGCCGGCGGTGTTTGGCCTACTTTTCGCATCGTAATTGGACGGGCGTGTGGACTGCTGCGTGCCGGCGGTAACTGGTGCTTTTTGCATCCGCCAGCACGGCGGTGGTGCTTCCGCCCGCCATCGTAATGTGCCCCTAAGGCAGCTGGGCAGTACTGATGCTACAGGGTTAAGGGAAGTTGAAAAATAAGTCACAGTTGTTCATACATTTCCATGCATCTGAGTAAGCACTGAGAGGAGAGGGCGCAGCACTCTTGCACACTACAAAACAATGTGAAAATTTTACTGTAATAAGGCATTCCAAGTGTTGGGGCATGACTGAGACTTTCTCTCAGCTCTAGGAAAGCTTTAAAGCACTGGTTGTCCCATGGAAGTGGATCAGGCACATCTTTGTGTGTCAGCCTCAGTAAAGGTTTAGGCATTGGGGAAAAATTTGGTATCCACTGTCTGCAATTGCAAACCATTCCCAAAAACATTCTGACTTCTTTCTCTGTTCTGGGTGTGTTCATCTGGTGGATAGCCTCTACTTTCTCTTTTGACACCTTTCTTGTTCCTTTCTCAATGATATGTCCCAAGTATTGGGCTTCTTTTTGACAATATTGCAGTTTGCCTGGAAATACTTTATGTCCACTTTCAGTCAAATGATTTAACAATGTAATTGTATCTTGTTTACAAACTTCTCATGTCTCTGATGCCACTAATAGGTCATCTGTAATGCCTCTGCAGAGATTCAAGATGCTTTTTCAAGATCTGATTAAAAATGGATGGGCTTTCTGTATACCTTTGTGGAACTTGGCACCATGCCAAAACCTTCTCTCTGAACACAAACGAGAACAAGAACTGACTGTCCTCATGCAGTAGAACATAAAAAAAGGCCTGACACAAGACCACAACAGTCAAGCATTCTGCAGTGCATGCAATTTGAAAAAGTATGGTAGTTGGATTTGGCACCTCAGGACAACATGGAACAGCGATGTTGTTAATCTTTTGAAGATCTTGCTCAATCCAGTATTTACCATTAGGCTTCTGCAAACTGATGATTGGAGAGCCGCAAGGGCTTCCAAAATGTATTTTAGAATTCTTTTCCTCAACATGTCTTCAATTACCGGTGTTATTCCTGCAACTGTTTCTGGGGTCAAATTATATGGTGGTGTTCTCAGATACACAGCATTAGGTTTCACTGAAATTTTGACTGGTTCTACACCTTTTATTAGTCAGATATCTTTCCCTTTAAATCAGGAGGTA
The DNA here is from genome assembly GCA_963921515.1 of Calotriton arnoldi. Classification (NCBI taxonomy): domain Eukaryota; kingdom Metazoa; phylum Chordata; class Amphibia; order Caudata; family Salamandridae; genus Calotriton; species Calotriton arnoldi. Next base: position 58,102 of record CAWUFW010009879.1, read on the forward strand.
AGTAATCTACTGCTCTCACTGGATACAATCCTACAGCTGTTTTTTGTCAGGCCATTTTGAATTCAACATTTTCATCATGCGTTTGAAACTCAACACTATCTAGTGTACAGTAAATAGTGCAATTTAGTTGCACAATAAATCTCTCACTAATAGATTTAGAGAACTAGGATCACAAACAACAAATTGATGGTTTTCCTCAAATGAACTTATTTTTACTAGAACCTTTTCTGAAATTAGGTTTTTAATCTGTTTATTTGTAACTTCCACAACTTGGATCATCTTTCACGAGAGGGGTAGGTCTGGGACTTCCACTGTTCTAACAGTGGAACGGGTAGCTCTAGTGAAGATCATAAATGACTCTTGGTGACCCTTAACTTCTCCTACAAATGGTCCTGTCTGGTCTACCTCTACGACTGCACCAAGTACGCAATCTTCCTCCCCACTCAGTCACCGTCATTGGGAACTGTCCGAGTCAAAACTGTCATTTTCTAGCATAGGGTATTGTTGAAATGTGTTCTAGTTCTGAAATGGGTTTGGATTTCCCTTGGACCTTGATTCACATTAAATCTAGGATTTCTCATATTCTGTGAGACCATCAGGGCTTGTGGCACCTGCATCATTGGAACCTGCCTCTGCATTGGCACTTGCATTTTCTGAATAGGTACATTCTGCATCTGCACTTGATTTCCTCCTTGCATTGGACCTTTTCCAATCATTATATCTGTATTCAGCCTACACTCCCTCTTCCAACGCCAAATTTTATTACAGAAATGACAAAGGGTCATTTTCTTCACCGTTTCTTCACCATTTCTACACCAGAATTTGCACCAGAGTTCACATCAATCAGAACACCTCTACCTCTACCCTGTGAAACACCAAATCTACCTTGAACACCTTGAGTTTGAAACCAACGCCTTGCATCCCAGTCTGATTTCCTGCAAGCGACTGGTTCTGAAAATCTTTGAGTCACTCTCGTCTTGGAAAGCATACATTTCTCCTTTAGCTTTTCCTGTTTCATCTTTTGTTCATTTCTACAATATTTTGCATACCTCCGAATTTCATCTAACGGTGTTGTCTGCCAGCAAATCACACTTTGTTGTATGTGCATACTGATGTCTGGTCTTAACCCAAGTCCAAACTGTGGCACAAAAAATCCCATATCACTCTGTTTGTGATGTTTCCATCCACTGTGTTATTGCAACACCTGAAATAATCATTCATAGTATCATGCACTGACTCTTTCAGCTCTTGTGAGGCTCTTTTTATCTTTACCCAGTCAGTATCCTTTGGAGGAACCTTGTCTTTCAAAAATGTAATTACCTCATCATATTTATTCGGAACTGCAGGAGATGGCGCATTCATTGCATCTCTCTTTGGTTCTGCACGTGGCCATTGTACAGCAATTGTACACTAAGCCCACAAATCACTTGGATCTACAGTAACAAAGAACATATCCAAATCAATACACAACAGTTTCAACATTTTGACAAATTTGTCACCTTGTGTATACCACTGTACAGGTTTCTCTCTTGGTTTTGGAAATTTATTTGTAAATGCTGCTAGATCACCTCTGCTCCAAAGTACATGAACATACCCTTCACCTAGTATTTCTCTCAACGGATAAGCCGAAGCTTCTCCTTCATCTAGGCAACCTGTGGTGGCTTATTATTTGCTTCAACTGCCTCTAATTGTTTCTCATTCTTCTCAATCTTCTTTGCCCATTAGCCCTCTAATGTCTCAAAATCACTCCATTTACAAATGCATTTTACTAATTTAATTATGTGCATTCAAATTCCCGAAGAATGCATTGTCTCAATAGCTTCATCATATAATTGTAACGTGAAACTTTTCAGCAATGGGACACTATTTGAAAAATCGACTTCGTGTTTTTGGGCTAATTCAGTCAGTTTATCATGAGTAGTCGCTGCACGCCTAGTAATTTCTTGGCTCAAATATATCAGCTCTTTTTCTTTGTACTAATTCACATGCTCAAGATCTAAACATCCTCTGATTATTTTTTCTAGCTCTAGTTTTAAACTTGGGACATTTAACAGTCTTTCCTTCTGTTTCTTGTGTAGTGAGAACCTGATTTTCTGTGTTTCCTCCCTTTTTATTCTCTGCAGTTTCTTCAAACTATTGAGGAAATCCCATCTTCAAATAAAATAGTCTCACTATGAGTTATTGGTGTCGTAAAGACAATCCTTCTCCCTTCTCTTGATGTTTGAATTGTTTGTGGTGGTGTCCATTTTGAGAATTCTGCGATTTTGGGATAAACCCTGTTACAGGTAGTCCTCCAACAGTCCTTTGAACTACCGCATCTGGAACAATATTAACTGGAGCAGTCATTGTGCGAATCTCTAATGGCTGTGCTGTTATAACCCTAGCAACAGGTGCTGGTCCAGTTACAATAGAAGCAGTAACACCTGGAGGCATCACTGTAGGAAAATTCACAACTCGAACAGGCACAACATTTGATATAACAGGTTGTACAATAGGCTGTGGCATCTGTAATAGACTTTCGATTTATTTCAATCGCAATCGGGTCAACAGGGGCTGTAGCCACTGTCGCATTTGATGTCAAAGCAATCGCAGTGTTTTTTACAAGGGCCACATAAGGTGATGGACGTGCGGCTAACAATGCATCCAAAATGTAATCTCCTGAATCACTATTGGTATCTGTAAGAAAGTGCCCCTTTTTGCATGGTCATCTCCTAACTTTTTGCCTGATATCTGATACACTTTGACAATCAGGCTCCCAGGGCCTGTGTTCTTTCCCAAAACTGTACCAGTGCTCCCACAATTGGCACACCTCAGGCCCACTTATAAGTCCCTTGTAAAGGGTACCTGTGGTACCAAGGGCCTTGTGACAAGAGAGGGCCCTTAGGGCTGCAGCATGTATTGTGCCACCCTAAAGGACCCCACACCAAACACATACACCCTGCCATTGCAGGCTGTGTGCTGTGGTGTAACTAAACTAAAAGAGTTGACATGGCACACCTTCCTGGGTGCCATGCCTACACACCACTGCCTGTGGCATAGATAAATCACTCCTCTGGCAGGCCTTAAAGCCCTAAGGCAGGGCACACTATACCACAGGTGAGGGCATAGCTGCATGAGCAATATGCCCCTACAGTGTTTGAGTTCATTCTTGGACACTGTAAGTGCAGTGAAGCCATTTTGAGTACATGAGCTGGGAGTTTGTCAACACAAACTCCACAGCTCCATGATGGCTTTACTGAAGACTGAGAAGTTTGGTATCAAACTTCTCTAAATAATAAACTCACACTGATGCCAGTGATGGATTTAGTATAAAATGCACTCATAGGGCATGTTAGAGATGGCCCCTGAAAAACAACCAGGTTCTAGTTTATTGGCTGACCAGTCCCTGCCAGCCACCACCAGACAGGTTTCTGACCCCATGAGGTGAGAGCCTTTGTGCTGTCAGAGGTCAGAATCAAAGCCTGCTCTGGGTGGAGGTGCTTCACACCTCCCCCTCGCAGGAATAGCAGCACTTGGCGGTGAGCCTCAAAGGCTCTCACCTTGTGCTCTACTGATTTGGGCAGCTCCAACTAGTGGAGATGCCAGCTCCCTTGTCCCAGCTCCACTTTTTGGTGGCAGAACAGGCGGGAAATTTGTAAGCAGAGTAGGAGTGTCCACCTTGGCCTGGCACACCCCTAGGGTGGCCAGGAGCTGAGGTGAACCCCTCTCCTCAAAATTCTCCATCTTGAGTTGAAGAATTAGGCCCAATAGGAATATGGATGTGCCCCTCTCCCTAAAGGGATGGGGCACCTAAAGGGTGTAGTCAACCTAGGGTAGAGTAGCCATTAGCTACTGCCCTCACACCTCAGTAACGCCGCCCCTCAATTTAGTATTTAAGGGCTCCCTGGAACCCTGTTCCTCAGTTTACAAAGACCTAAGAAGAAGAAGGACCGAAGAGCTATGCAGCAGCGAAGGAGGAAAACAACAACTGACTTGGCCCCAGCCCTACCGGCCTGTCTCCCTCTTCAAGGACCCTGCTCGCAGAAACCGGTGCGTTCCCGCAGCCAGCAACCTCCAAGAATCCCAGAGACCTGAGCTGTCTTTTTGAAAGACTCTTTTCTACTGTGGACACCGGATTTGCCGAGAAAGAAACAAACCCAAGGACACCGGATTCAGGTGGATCCGCAACACTTGCATCACTCTGCACCCAATGCCCACAGCCCGAGTCTGAGTGACTCACCTGTCCAGTGAAGTATACCCAGCGATCCTGACCTTGTCTACTTCAGTAGCTGACCCCTACAGGACTCCACAACATCACCTGCAGCCTCTTCACAAAGGGCCCCCCCGACTGGACATAGCTGAGAAAATCTGACACCAAAAGGCACCCCTGCATCCTCCGTGCCGACTTTGGGGAGCCCAGCCGATGGTGCCCAGGTGTCCCCCAGCTACCCAACATACCTGCCCAGCTGTTGATCACCTCCGTCCAGCCTTCTTGTCCAATCCTGCAGCCTCTTTGTGAAACCGATGACCTCCGTTGAACAGCTATGGATGCCCGAAGCTGATTTGCACCATGCACTCGGCTGCCCCTGTGCCGCTGGTGGTGTAGTCTTGGTGCTGCCTTGTGGCCCCCCATGCTTGCCTCAACCCCCAGGGCCTTGCCCCAAAACCACAGGTACTTACCTGTTATCCGTGCGTCTACGAGGTGCCCCCATCGCCATAGGCTAACATTGGGCTCAGTGACCTCTGTGCCTGGCCGCCCCAGTGCCGCTGGTGGCGTAGTAACTACCTGAAACTAAACCTTGCCCAGCATTGGACAAAATCCTAGAAGACTGGGGAAGTAAGTTGCGTTCATACCTCGTACTGCATAACTCTGTTTTCTTCCATAGGAGTGCATTGTGATTTCTCCTATTGCAGATAACTGTCAATCTTTACAATTGCAAAGTCAACTATATTTGACTGACAATACAAAACATTTCATTCACTGTAAAGCATTGTTTACTGCCTTGTAAAACTATTCGTCCTACATCTTGAACAGTATTACTGTTATTCTTGGAAATGTTCACTTACCTGCAACTGAGTTTCACTTGGTTCTAGAAATAAAACAACAAAGTATAATCTTTTTATACAAACAATTAGCCTGGATTCAGTCTTTGAGTGGGTGCTATCATTTCTTGCCTGAGTGGGTACAATAAATGCTTAACACAGCCCTCTGATGGTTGCCTACTACAATTTGTGCATTTAAACACATTTTATTTTTCATCAAAGCTGTTAATTTAATTCTGCACAATATTATAAAATGCATTATTTTCTCGTTATTGTTAAGCGCTCCCTCAGATGAAAAGAAAAGAAAAGATATCTGCCCCCCTGCAGTTTCCGGGGTCAAATAAAAAACACTGGTCTGTATGGCTCTCACTGAGAGCTGTTAGCATGAATGTCACATTCTAAGGGGTCGTTTCCGATCTCGGCCGGAAGCGCACCTAACAGTATTCGTCCGGAAAAAAACCCAGCCGAGTGCGTGTTTCCCGACCGATTCGAACACTCGTCCGAACGAACAAGTACGATGCGCATAACAACCCAGATTCCGAGCGAGCCGTACTTACCCAATCCAGCTCCTGTTCCCCGCCCGAGCTGGATCCGTAAACGCCGAATCGAGTCGTACGGAAGCAAATACACAGCACCTTCCGGCCGGACGAGTACGATGCGCACTCCGTACGCGCCGAACCAGTCGCTACGTCCGGGACGTTTGAGCATCCGGCGAGCCGTACATAAGCTCTGTTTCGCGCCACAAGACGATCCACGGCTACGAGACGAACAAGCCTGCTACGAGTACGAGTCGAAGACACGAGAAACACGAACGAGACGACCCAAGCATGAATCCCATTGCGCAGGTCCTACCTATACTCTACATCTATTACCGGGACTGGCACGGACGCGTACGGCGCAGACGGTAAGTCCAACACCAACAACACAAACAAACGACACGTACCCGAAATATGTCACACACACATAGGGATGCACAAATGACGTACACTAGCAACAGCAGAACCATAGGGGTGGGATGGCCATCACCAATGCCAAACACACCCATAGGGGGATGGATGCCTACCACTAACACCACCCCTACTCAGGGGGGGCTGGATGCCTGCCACTACCACCACCCCTGCTCAGGGGGGGCTGGATGCCTGCCACTACCACCACCCCTACTCAGGGGGGCCTGGATGCCTGCCACTACCACCACCCCTACTCAGGGGGGGCTGGATGCCTGCCACTACCACCACCCCTACTCAGGGGGGCCTGGATGCCTACCACTACCACCACCCCTACTCATGGGGGGCTGGATGCCTGCCACTACCACCACCCCTACTCAGGGGGGGCTGGATGCCTGCCACTACCACCACCCCTACTCAGGGGGGCTGGATGCCTGTCACTACTACCATGCCCACCCTTAGGGGGATGGATGCCTACCACTACCACCACCCCTACTCAGTGGGGCCTCGATGCCTACCACTACTACCATCCCCACCCTTAGGGGGATGGATGCCTACCACTACCACCACCCCTACTCAGGGGGGCCTGGATGCCTGTCACTACTACCATACCCACTCATAGGGGGATGGATGCCTACCACTACCACCACCCCTACTCAGTGGGGGCTGGATGCCTGCCACTACCACCACCCCTACTCATGGGGGCCTGGATGCCTGTCACTACTACCATCCCCACCCTTAGGGGGATGGATGCCTACCACTACCACCACCCCTACTCAGGGGGGGCTGGATGCCTGCCACTACCACCACCCCTACTCAGGGGGGGCTGGATGCCTGCCACTACCACCACCCCTACTCAGGGGGGGCTGGATGCCTGCCACTACCACCACCCCTACTCAGGGGGGGCTGGATGCCTGTCACTACTACCATCCCCACCCTTAGGGGGATGGATGCCTACCACTACCACCACCCCTACTCAGGGGGGCCTGGATGCCTGCCACTACCACCACCCCTACCCAGGGGGGGCTGGATGCCTGCCACTACCACCACCCCTACTCAGGGGGGCCTGGATGCCTACCACTACCACCACCCCTACTCAGGGGGGGCTGGATGCCTGCCACTACCACCACCCCTACTCAGGGGGGGCTGGATGCCTGCCACTACCACCACCCCTACTCAGTGGGGGCTGGATGCCTGCCACTACCACCACCCCTACTCATGGGGGCCTGGATGCCTGTCACTACTACCATCCCCACCCTTAGGGGGATGGATGCCTACCACTACCACCACCCCTACTCAGTGGGGGCTGGATGCCTGCCACTACCACCACCCCTACTCATGGGGGCCTGGATGCCTGTCACTACTACCATCCCCACCCTTAGGGGGATGGATGCCTACCACTACCACCACCCCTACTTAGGGGGGCTGGATGCCTGCCACTACCACCACCCCTACTCAGGGGGGGCTGGATGCCTGCCACTACCACCACCCCTACTCAGGGGTGCTGGATGCCTGCCACTACCACCACCCCTACTCTGGGGGGGCTGGATGCCTGTCACTACTACCATCCCCACCCTTAGGGGGATGGATGCCTACCACTACCACCACCCCTACTCATGGGGGCCTGGATGCCTGCCACTACCACCACCCCTACCCAGGGGGGGCTGGATGCCTGCCACTACCACCACCCCTACTCAGGGGGGCCTGGATGCCTACCACTACCACCACCCCTACTCAGGGGGGGCTGGATGCCTGCCACTACCACCACCCCTACTCAGGGGGAGCTGGATGCCTGCCACTACCACCACCCCTACTCAGGAGGGCCTGGATGCCTGTCACTACTACCATCCCCACCCTTAGGGGGATGGATGCCTACCACTACCACCACCGCTACTCATGGGGGCCTGGATGCCTGCCACTACCACCACCCCTACCCAGGGGGGGTTGGATGCCTGCCACTACCACCACCCCTACTCAGGGGGGCCTGGATGCCTACCACTACCACCACCCCTACTCAGGGGGGGCTGGATGCCTGTCACTACTACCATCCCCACCCTTAGGGGGATGGATGCCTGTCACTACTACCATCCCCACCCTTAGGGGGATGGATGCCTACCACTACCACCACCCCTACTCAGGGGGGCTGGATGCCTGCCACTACCACCACCCCTACTCAGGAGGGCCTGGATACCTGTCACTACTACCATCCCCACCCTTAGGGGGATGGATGCCTACCACTACCACCACCCCTACTCATGGGGGCCTGGATGCCTGGCACTACCACCACCCCTACCCAGGGGGGGCTGGATGCCTGCCACTACCACCACCCCTACTCAGGGGGGCCTGGATGCCTACCACTACCACCATCCCTACTCAGGCCGGGCTGGATGCCTGCCACTACCACCACCCCTACTCAGGGGGGGCTGGATGCCTGCCACTACCACCACCCCTACTCAGGAGGGCCTGGATGCCTGTCACTACTACCATCCCCACCCTTAGGGGGATGGATGCCTACCACTACCACCACCCCTACTCAGGGGGGCCTGGAAGCCTACCACTACTACCATCCCCACCCTTAGGGGGATGGATGCCTACCACTACCACCACCCCTACTCAGGGGGGCCTGGATGCCTGTTACTACCATCCCCACTCATAGGGGGATGGATGCCTACCACTACCACCACCCCTACTCAGTGGGGGCTGGATGCCTGCCACTACCACCACCCCTACTCATGGGGGCCTGGATGCCTGTCACTACTACCATCCCCACCCTTAGGGGGATGGATGCCTACCACTACCACCACCCCTACTCAGGGGTGCTGGATGCCTGCCACTACCACCACCCCTACTCAGGGGGGGCTGGATGCCTGTCACTACTACCATCCCCACCCTTAGGGGGATGGATGCCTACCACTACCACCACCCCTACTCATGGGGGCCTGGATGCCTGCCACTACCACCACCCCTACCCAGGGGGGGCTGGATGCCTGCCACTACCACCACCCCTACCCAGGGGGGGGCTGGATGCCTGCCACTACCACCACCCCTACTCAGGGGGGGCTGGATGCCTGCCACTACCACCACCCCTACTCAGGGGGGGCTGGATGCCTGCCACTACCACCACCCCTACTCAGTGGGGGCTGGATGCCTGCCACTACCACCACCCCTACTCATGGGGGCCTGGATGCCTGCCACTACCACCACCCCTACTCAGGGGGGCCTGGATGCATACCACTACCACCACCCCTACTCAGGGGGGGGGCTGGATGCCTGCCACTACCACCACCCCTACTCAGGGGGGGCTGGATGCCTGCCACTACCACCACCCCTACTCAGTGGGGGCTGGATGCCTGCCACTACCACCACCCCTACTCATGGGGGCCTGGATGCCTGTCACTACTACCATCCCCACCCTTAGGGGGATGGATGCCTACCACTACCACCACCCCTACTCAGTGCGGGCTGGATGCCTGCCACTACCACCACCCCTACTCATGGGGGCCTGGATGCCTGTCACTACTACCATCCCCACCCTTAGGGGATGGATGCCTACCACTACCACCACCCCTACTCAGGGGGCTGGATGCCTGCCACTACCACCACCCCTACTCAGGGGGGCTGGATGCCTGCCACTACCACCACCCCTACTCAGGGGTGCTGGATGCCTGCCACTACCACCACCCCTACTCAGGGGGGCTGGATGCCTGTCACTACTACCATCCCCACCCTTAGGGGATGGATGCCTACCACTACCACCACCCCTACTCATGGGGGCCTGGATGCCTGCCACTACCACCACCCCTACCCAGGGGGGGCTGGATGCCTGCCACTACCACCACCCCTACTCAGGGGGGCCTGGATGCCTACCACTACCACCACCCCTACTCAGGGGGGGCTGGATGCCTGCCACTGCCACCACCCCTACTCAGGGGGGGCTGGATGCCTGCCACTACCACCACCCCTACTCAGGAGGGCCTGGATGCCTGTCACTACTACCATCCCCACCCTTAGGGGGATGGATGCCTACCACTACCACCACCCCTACTCATGGGGTGCTGGATGCCTGCCACTACCACCACCCCTACCCAGGGGGGGGCTGGATGCCTGCCACTACCACCACCCCTACTCAGGGGGCCTGGATGCCTACCACTACCACCACCCCTACTCAGGGGGGGCTGGATGCCTGCCACTACCACCACCCCTACTCAGGGGGGGCTGGATGCCTGCCACTACCACCACCCCTACTCAGGGGGGGCTGGATGCCTGCCACTACCACCACCCCTACTCAGGAGGGCCTGGATGCCTGTCACTACTACCATCCTCACCCTTAGGGGGATGGATGCCTACCACTACCACCACCGCTACTCATGGGGGCCTGGATGCCTGCCACTACCACCACCCCTACCCAGGGGGGGTTGGATGCCTGCCACTACCACCACCCCTACTCAGGGGGGCCTGGATGCCTACCACTACCACCACCCCTACTCAGGGGGGGCTGGATGCCTGTCACTACTACCATCCCCACCCTTAGGGGGATGGATGCCTGTCACTACTACCATCCCCACCCTTAGGGGGATGGATGCCCCCCACTACCACCACCCCTACTCAGGGGGGCTGGATGCCTGCCACTACCACCACCCCTACTCAGGAGGGCCTGGATGCCTGTCACTACTACCATCCCTACCCTTAGGGGGATGGATGCCTACCACTACCACCACCCCTACTCATGGGGGCATGGATGCCTGCCACTACCACCACCCCTACCCAGGGGGGGCTGGATGCCTGCCACTACCACCACCCCTACTCAGGGGGGCCTGGATGCCTACCACTACCACCACCCCTACTCTGGGGGGCTGGATGCCTGCCACTACCACCACCCCTACTCAAGGGGGGCTGGATGCCTGCCACTACCACCACCCCTACTCAGGAGGGCCTGGATGCCTGTCACTACTACCATCCCCACCCTTAGGGGGATGGATGCCTACCACTACCACCACCCCTACTCATGGGGGCCTGGATGCCTGCCACTACCACCACCCCTACTCAGGGGGTCCTGGATGCCTACCACTACCACCACCCCTACTCAGGGGGGGCTGGATGCCTGCCACTACCACCACCCCTACTCAGGGGGGGCTGGACGCCTGCCACTACCACCACCCCTACTCAGGGGGGCTGGATGCCTGCCACTACCACCACCCCTACTCAGGAGGGCCTGGATGCCTGTCACTACTACCATCCCCACCCTTAGGGGGATGGATGCCTACCACTACCACCACCGCTACTCATGGGGGCCTGGATGCCTACCACTACCACCACCCCTACCCAGGGGGGGTTGGATGCCTGCCACTACCACCACCCCTACTCAGGGGGGCCTGGATGCCTACCACTACCACCACCCCTACTCAGGGGGAGCTGGATGCCTGTCACTACTACCATCCCCACCCTTAGGGGGATGGATGCCTGTCACTACTACCATCCCCACCCTTAGGGGGATGGATGCCTACCACTACCACCACCCCTATTCAGGGGGGCCTGGATGCCTACCACTACCACCACCCCTACTCAGGGGGGGCTGGATGCCTGCCACTACCACCACCCCTACTCAGGGGGGGCTGGATGCCTGCCACTACCACCACCCCTACTCAGGGGAGCCTGGATGCCTACCACTACCACCACCCCTACTCATGGGGGCCTGGATGCCTGTCACTACTACCATCCCCACCCTTAGGGGGATGGATGCCTACCACTACCACCACCCCTACTCATGGGGGCCTGGATGCCTGTCACTACTACCATCCCCACCCTTAGGGGGATAGATGCTTACCACTACCACCACCCCTTCTCATGGGGGCCTGGATGCCTGTCACTACTACCATCCCCACTCATAGGGGGATGGATGCCTACCACTACCTCCACCCCTACTCATAGGATGGGTAATGCATGACACAACCAGCATACTCCCACATAAGGAATGTCTGAAAATTACATCCCCCCAACACCATGACAAGCGTGTGTAGTCTGTGTCAAATGCCTACATCACTGAACATGACATTGAACATACAATGTGACCCCCTAGCACATGTGTCACACATAAATGTGTGTGGCCTCCACAATGCAAGCCGACCATGGCCACTGTGGCAATGGGGTCGAACACCCCATCACCACAGCGACCAAAAGGTAAGTGTGGGGTCCATAGCTGATGCACATTTTGAACAGTGTGGCAATGGGGCCTAAAGCCCCATCACCACAGCGACCAAAAGGTAAGTGTGGGGTCCATAGCTGATGCACATGTTGAACAGTGTGGCAATGGGGCCCAAAGCCCCATCACCACAGCGACCAAAAGGTAAGTGTGGGGTCCATAGCTGATGCACCTTTTGAACAGTGTGGCAATGGGGCCTAAAGCCCCATCACCACAGTGACCAAAAGGTAGGTGTGGGGTCCATAGCTGATGCACATTTTGAACAGTGTGGCAATGGGGCCCAAAGCCCCATCACCACAGTGACCAAAAGGTAGGTGTGGGGTCCATAGCTGATGCACATTTTGAACAGTGTGGCAATGGGGCCCAAAGCCCCATCACCACAGTGACCAAAAGGTGAGTGTGGGGTCCATAGCTGATGCACATTTTGAACAGTGTGGCAATGGGGCCCAAAGCCCCATCACCACAGTGACCAAAAGGTGAGTGTGGGGTCCATAGCTGATGCACATTTTGAACAGTGTGGCAATGGGGCCCAAAGCCCCATCACCACAGTGACCAAAAGGTAAGAGTGGGGTCCATAGCTGATGCACCTTTTGAACAGTGTGGCAATGGGGCCCAAAGCCCCATCACCCCAGTGACCAAAAGGTAAGAGTGGGGTCCATAGCTGATGCACCTTTTGAACAGTGTGGCAATGGGGCCCAAAGCCCCATCACCACAGTGACCAAAAGGTGAGTGTGGGGTCCATAGCTGATGCACCTTTTGAACAGTGTGGCAATAGGGCCCAAAGCCCCATCACCACAGTGACCAAAAGGTAAGAGTGGGGTCCATAGCTGATGCACCTTTTGAACAGTGTGGCAATGGGGCCCAAAGCCCCATCACCACAGTGACCAAAAGGTAGGTGTGGGGTCCATAGCTGATGTACATTTTGAACAGTGTGGCAATGGGGCCCAAAGCCCCATCACGACAGTGATCAAAAGGTAAGTGTAGTCATGGTAAAAGCTGCCAAAGCCAAACTGCATGGATGATTCCTGGTCACACAACAACAAACACATCAGTGGCATAGTAGTGCTTGTGTCCCATAGCAACATAGATTGGGTGAGGCAAACAGTGCAGTGGCAATAAAACATCGTTTTGGCCATGTGCATACAAACATCACCCATGGGGGCTCACATTGTCAACATTCACAAATAACACAATGACAGAAGTGACCATCATAATGCAGACCCACATATCTGCACCAATGGACACACAAATGTAGATATCCTGTGGAGACTGTAGATGTCAGGTGAACAAATACCATACCATGGCAGCAATGGGACATACAAACCATGATTATTGTGCTGACTGATGACCTAGGAGTCCCAGGGACAGCAGGGGAAAGCCACCAAACAACATACAGCCAATGGCACACTCAAGATATGCCAATGCAGTGGTGCAAATGCACAAACACAAACAGGCATACTCACACTGCATATCAAACACAACAGGTGATGGGGGTATGTGCCAGTGTCCCCAGGCAACCACACAACACATGAGGAGGCCTGAATTCCAATTACACAGATGTGTATACAGTGCCATACAAAAGTAACTCATGGATCAGATTCCCCTATGTGGGCAAACAGGCATTGTTAGATGAGAGGGAGCCCAAATTACACATGTCACACAAGCTTGTAGGAACAGCAACTAACACAGAAAGAGACAGACCCACCACAGCACTACCCCCAGGGACCCCACATTGTGGTGACACTAGCCGGCATGATAATCCCACTGTGATGACAAAGGTAGATGTCATTCACACTGTGAACCACAGCCATGTGTCCTGAGCAACAAACTACCATCACACCCACACAAGCACAAATCAATCAGCACGGCCTGCCAGTCAAGGCCAATATGGAGGTAGGGGTCTAGCCGTGCAACAACTCGCATTTGCACACACTCAACACCACACACCTTGATCTCCACCAATGTGCAGCAGTGAAGCTCACATGGACTGGTGACATTGCACATGCACCGGTTAGACCTGGCACCATTGGCGTGGGTCTCCCTTCCTTTTTTCGCTGTTGTCTCCTCTGTTTTTGCTGGTGTTAGATGCTCTGGGGGCTGTGCCACGGCCATTCAGTGCCACAGCGCGAATGCTCCCTTTGTAAGTATGACATGTGAATTGGTATATCCATGATTGGCTTATTTGGTTTACCTGTTAGTCCCTAGTAGTATGGCCTGTGTGTGCCCAGGGCTGGTAAACCAAATGCTGCTGGTGGGCCTGCAGCGCTGGGTTGCGCCACCCACAGAAGCAGCTTGTAAAGTGTGTCTCAGACCTGCCACTGCAGAGTCTGTGTGCAGTCCAGAACTGCCATCTTGGCTGTGAAGTGCACCCACTTCCCAGCCCCTGAACCTTCCCTTGGCATCATGTAAGTCACCCCTATGGTAGGGTGCATTGTGTGTGGTAAGGTAGGACATGCCTTGGTGTGTGTAGCATGTCCTGGTAGTGAATTACACCCAATTTCGTTTTTCACTACTGTAAGGCTACCTGTTCCCCATAGGCTAGAATGGGCAGTTTGACTATTACATTCTATAGTCCTAACTGACCCCAGGAACATGGTAGAAAAACGAATTTAGTATGCCTGAGCTCAGAATATTAAAATACATCTTTTAGTGAAGTTTATTTTTATATTCTGTGTTTGAAAATACCCCTTTTAGAAAGTAGGTATTTTCTTGCCTAAGCCTTCCAGTGTGCTCTGCTGTTATGTGTATTGGCTGTCTGGTTTTGGAGGGACAGGGCAGGCTGAGTCAGACCTGGGTTGAATAGAGAGATCTGTATTTAGAGTATGGGGAGGGGTGGCTCCTTGACCTGAATAGGGCTGTGCCTGGCAAGGTGAATGCTGGCTCCACCTCCTACTGTGTGTCTGATAGCAGACCCCCTCTTTCTGAAAGGAAGGATGCAGCCTGGTAAACAAAGTGCTCCAGGACTGACCAGAACTGGTTCTGGCTAGGCTCAGTGACTTGTAGCTTTTGAGAACAAAGACTTTTGGGGTATAAATATCTGTGCTGAAACCCCTACAAAGTGTATTGCTCCTGGATGTCAAGACGAACCTCTGTCCGTGTAACTGAAGGAATCTGCAGGAGGTGACTATCCTTGTGCTTGTGTGCTGTTTCTTGGATTGGCCTGCAGTGGTTACCATTGGACTTGGAAGAAGAGGGAAAAGGACTTTTGAGAGAACGTTTATTAATCCTGCTAAAGCAATCACCCAAGGGCTAGGAGAGAGCTAGCCTCCTGTTGAAGTCTCAGGCACATCAGACTTCACCACCAGCCTCCTGATTCCTCCCAGCGAGGATTTCTATCTGCAGGTGAGGCTCCTGTGAGTTCCAGGGCCTCTAGTTCTACTACAGAGAAGAGAGTGCTGAAATCGTCGCTAACGCACGTTTGCGAGCCGCCGCAGCCGAGAGCGCCTGAAAAATCATTGCGCTGCTGCCGCCGAGTGCTTGCAACCATAGATCGAGTCATCGCACCGAGATCATCGCTTCACGACATCGCAGCGCGGACGTCGAGCGTCCGCCATTTTCATCGCATCAGGATCGTCGCTCCCTCGCGGAGCGCCATTTCTTCGCATCGCAACCCGATCGCACACGCAACAAGATCGTCGCCTCGCCTCCTCCCTTGCGGCAGGGAGTCATCGCATCAACGGTCTAGCGTGCAGAAGTTTGTCGCATCGTCTCTACACGCATCAGCAGATCGGCGCATCATCCTCCCTCGCGGCAAGGATTTAACGCATCGCCGGCCTCGCGTGCAGAAATTCATCGCTACAGCTTCTTTGCGACAATTTGTTGATTTTGCTACTGAAATCCAGGTACTTTGTAGGTAAACGGGTCGCAGAGACCACTGCTTTGAACTGAACTCCTCTTTGCACACTTGAACTATTTTTGCAGCATTTCAAGAGTAATCCTATTTTACAGTATTGTGGCTTTTTATCGTTATTGGTCTTGTGTTAAGTCTATATATAAAGATACTTATTTTTGATAACTACTTGTGTGGTGTCCCTTTGTAGTGTTCCTCACTGTGTTACTGTGTATGGTCATAAATGCTTCACACACTGCCTCTGAGATAAGCCTAACTGCTCGTGCTACGTTACCACAGGGTTGAGCAGGGGTTATCAAAGGGTGGAACCCTCTCACTCTGACTTAGGAAGAAGGGTCCCTACTTGGACAGTGGCCAGCCATTGCCAACTAGAGACCCCCATTTCTAACATTGGTGGGCAGCGGTGAGGATCTGGACTTGCATTTATGATCGCATACAGTAATTATAGTGTACACTACTAGTGTGTGCAGACCATAACGCAACCACATACGTTTTGAGGTTTTTTGATTCTATTTTTGATTAATATTGCCAGTTATTGCCACAATGGGCAAGCCCAGATCCAATGCCTCGGAGGATCTCTCCTGGGAAGAAGAAAAATTAGAAACCTACAATGCCAAGCAGCTCAAATATTTTTGCAAACATATCACAGTCCCTATCACAGGTCTCACTAGAAGGGAGGAGTATTACAAGGCGCTGAAGGCCTGGCTAGAAGCCAGGGATGCCCCTAAGAATATGGGAGAGCTTGTGGAGGAGGAAGAGAATGCAGGAGAGCAGCAGGGCGAAGTAGTAGACTAAGGGGCCGATTCCGATCTCGGCCGGTAGGGCTCCGAATCGGATTTGGCTTAACCGGATCCGATTCGGAGCCCTATTTCCCGACCGATTCGTACGCGCGTCCGGGCGAGCGTGTACGATGCGAATTCGCCGACCGACTCGTCCGGGCGTCCCGACCGCTCCGACCGACTCGCTCCCGGGTCGAACCCCACCGACCGACTCGCTCGGACTCGACTCGCACCGCGCAATGGAGACGTTCCCCGGCCGGGTGAGTACGATGCGCGCCGCGAGCAGTCCGACCGAGCCGCGCACTCCGGCTCCAAAGAGCAGTCGGAGCCGTACTTTGGGGGTCCGTGTCGGACCCCCCTGTACGCATAGCCGCGCGAGTCGCACACAGGGGGGACCCATGGGTCCCCCCTACCTGTGCGTGTACGGCACGAGTCGCTTCGACGCGTACCCGCTGTAGGGGGCGCCCTTGACCGCCTCGCACCCATTGAGGCAATGGGAGCCCGCGTACGCGTTGTACGACCGGCTCCCATTGACTTCAATGGGAGTCCGACCGACTCGAGTCCGATGGCATACGTGCGCATCGTACTCGTTCGGTCGGGCTGCCAGAGTCCGATTCGGTCGGAAATCTCTCCGAGTCCGGCTCGGTCGGAGAGATTTCCGGCCCGAATCGGAATCGGCCCCTTAGTAGGAGATAAAGCAATTTCCAGCCCGGGCACTAGTGTGTCCGCTAAGGGTCTGTCCCCAGAAGAGATGGAGGACAGGGAGAGAGATAGGCGGCATAATATGGAGATGGCTAAGCTTAAAATGGATGGTCACAGGGACCTAGAGAACAAGAAGTTAGAATTTGAGATTATTGCAAATGAAACTTGAGCATGAGAGAATATTGAGGGAGTTGGAGATTAAAGCAAAGAGTGTAGAGATCTCCCCCTCTGGTGGCAGCATACCTGTAGTGCATACTGAGCATAGAGTGTATATACCCAAGGAGGTTATTAAGGATTTCCACAAAAGTGAAGATATTGGGCAATGGTTTGCCGCTTATGAATTAGCCATGGTGTCCCACCGGGTCCCTGAGAAGGATTGGGGAGCGGGGTTGTGGGGACGCTTTGTGAGTGAGGGGAGGGATACCTTGTTGGACCTGCCCCCAGAAAGTAGGATGGTTTATGCCCACATGAAGGAAGCGTTGATGACCCGCTATGGTTTGACCCCTGAGATGTATAGGCAGAGGTTTAGGACCTGCAAGAAGCTAGAGGGTACCACGTGGGTTGAATATGTGTCTTTTTTTTGCAGAGCAATGGAACGCTGGGTAAAAGGTAGCAAAGTAGAAACTTTTGAGCAACTTTATGATTTGATTGCATGGGAGCATTTATCTAGTAACTGTTTTCCTGAGCTACGCCAGCACCTGATTGATTGCAAGCTGACTAACCCTAGGAAGCTTGCTGAGGAGAGCGGACCGCTGGGTGAGCACCCGGGTTCGCAAGGGTCCAGTGGGAGACTTCGCCAAAAGTGGGCAGGGTCCCCAGCAGAGAAGTGGGGGGACAGGGGTAAACCGAGGGAGTTCCAAAGAGGGCCCCAAAGTAATTCCCAAGGGAACCAAGCAGTGGTGTCCCAGCCTCCCCAAGAAAAGAAGCCAGTGCCCCCGACAGGTAGGCCTGTTCAGAGGGGGCCCCTTACTTGTTATAAGTGTGGTCAAGTGGGCCACAGATACTATGATCCCCAGTGTCCTCAGAGGGATACTAGTGCACCACCCCGTGCACCACCCCGCCAGCTTGCAAGTGTAGCCCTGGGGGGGGAGGAGATGGGTGCCCAAGAGGGGTGGGATCCCGTAGAATTGACCCTTGTCTCGTTAGGAGACTTTGAGATGGTCCCTAAGCCTGCACTGCCTGATAACACTAAAAAGTACAGGCAGTGGGTGACCATCAATGGCCATAGAGTGGAGGCTCTAAGAGACACAGGAGCCAGTGTAACTGCTGTCCGCTCCCGGTTGGTGTCCAAAGAGCAGGTTGTCCCCCATGCATTCTACCCAGTAGTGTCCGCAGACAACTCAGAGAGCCAATGTGAGGTGGCTCAGGTTCCCTTTGAGTGGGGGGGGTCTCAGGAACTCTTCAGGTGGCTGTGAGGCCCGCCATGCCTGTAGACTGTCTGTTGGGCAATGATTTAAAGAACTCCCCGTGGGCTACGGTGGATAGGAAATCTCACTTAGAGATGTTGGGTCTGCCTGAGTGGGCGTGTGCCACCACTCGGTCCATGGCAGCCAAGGAGGGTGTTGAGAAGGACCTGGAGCCTGAGAGTATGGCCCAGATCCCTGCCTTAGAGAGAAGGGGCAGGGGGCGCGGGGAGCCAGCCCCCTTGGTTCCAACGGCCCAGGAGGGAGCAGACCCTGAGGGGGATGCCCTGGAGCCTACCGGGGAGCAGATCGCCGAACTGGGGGACCTGCCTGAGCTGACCCATTGGCAGCAGGAAGGGGGACCCACCAGGGAGGAATTTTGTGAGCAGCAGAGAGTTTGCCCCTCTCTTGAGGGTATGCGGCGACAGGCTGCAGCCCAGGCAGAAGGTGACATGTCTGGTTCACATCTGATTTATTGGGAGAACAGTCTCCTGTATAGCGAGCCTAAGGCTGCTGAGCCGGGGTCAGCCCGTGTGCTGTTGGTACCCGAGTGCTTCAGAGCCTTCCTACTGGGGTTGGCTCACGACATTCCATTGGCAGGACATCTGGGGCAGACCAAGACCTTTGAATGGCTGGCCACCCACTTTTATTGGCCCCAGATGTGCAAGAGTTCAGACACTCATAGCAGGACATGTGAGACTTGCCAGGCAAGTGGGAAGAGTGGGGGGAAGATCAAGGCCCCACTCCAGCCCTTTCCAGTTGTTAGTACCCCATTCGAGCGAGTGGGCATTGACATTGTGGGGCCTCTGGACCCCAAGACAGCCATGGGCAACAGGTTCATCCTGGTCTTGGTGGACCATGCCACCCGGTACCCTGAAGCCACCCAGCTCAGGACAGTGACGGCCCCCGTGGTGGGACGTGCACTGATGGGGATTTTCTCCCATGTGGGGGTCCCCAGAGAGGTGGTGTCTGACAGGGGGACCAACTTCATCTCCCAGTACATGAAGTCTCTGTGGAAGGAGTGTGGGGTAACTTATAAGTTCACCACTCCTTACCACCCCCAAGGTAATGGTCTGGTTGAAAGGTTCAACCGGACCTTGAAGGGCATGATCATGGGCCTAGAAGAGCCCCTGAGGCGTAAGTGGGATGTCCTCTTGCCATGCCTGTTGTTTGCCTACCGTGAGGTGACACAGAAGTCCTTAGGGTTCAGTCCCTTTGAACTCCTCTATGGCCATCCGGTAAGAGGGCCTCTGAGTCTGGTCAAGGAAGGCTGGTAGCAATCTCCCAGGAAACCTCCCCAAGATGTATTTAGCTACATGTTGGCCTTCAGGTACCAGACTCGGCGTTTCAGAAAGATTGCTGAGGCAAATCTGGAAGCCAGCCAGGAGGAAATGAAACGTTGGCACGACCAGAATGCCACTCTGGTCGAATTTCAACCTGGTCAGAAGGTTTGGGTACTGGCCCCAGTGGAGCCTTGTGCGCTCCAAGATAAGTGGACCGGTCCATTTGAGGTGGTGGAGCGCAAAAGTCCAGTTACCTACTTGGTGGACTTTCAGTCTCCCAGGAACCCCTTGCGGGTCCTGCATGTGAACCCCTGAAGCCCCACTTTGAGAGGTCTGAAGTGGGCATGCTTCTTGCCACAGATGATGGGATGGAGGAGGAGAGTGAGCCTCTTCCTGACCTCCTGTGTGCAGGAGAGAAGGATGGGTCAGTGGAGGGTGTGATCCTCTCCACCACACTGACCCCTGAGCAGCAGAGAGATTGTCACCAACTGTTGGGGCAATTTTCTGATTTGTTCTCCCTGGTGCCTGGTGTCACTGATTGGTGCGTCCATGAGGTGGATACCGGGGACAGTCCTCCTGTCAAGCACAAGGCTTACAGAGTGACTGACAGGGTCAGGGCTTGCATTAAGGAGGAGGTCTCCAAAATGTTTGCCCTAGGGGTGATTGAGTCCTCTAGCAGCCCCTGGTCCAGCCCCGTGGTCTTGGTACCAAAAGCTGCGACGCCTGGTGCCACTCCTGAACTTAGGTTCTGTGTGGACTACCGAGGTCTCAATTCGGTCATGAAGACCGACGCGCACCCCATCCCCAGAGCTGATGAGCTCATAGATCGGTTAGGGGCTGCCCGGTACCTCAGCACGTTTAATCTGACGTCTGGGTACTGGCAGATCGCCTTAACTGATGGGGCACAGGAGAGGTCAGCATTCTCCACACCAGATGGGCACTACCAGTTCCGTGTGATGCCCTTTGGGATGAAGAATGCCCCTGCCACCTTTCAGAGGTTGGTCAACCAGGTGTTGGTTGGGCTGGAGGATTTCAGTGCCGCCTACCTGGATGACATTGCAGTGTTCAGTTCCTCCTGGGAGGACCACTTGCGCCACCTCTGGGAAGTGTTGATGGCGCTGTGCAGAGCAGGCCTCACAATCAAGGCCAGTAAGTGCCAGATTGGGCAGGGTTCTGTGGTGTACTTGGGACACCAGGTGGGGAGTGGCCAGGTGGCACCCCTGCAGCCCAAGATTGAAACCATCCTGGCTTGGGAGCCCCCAAGTACCCAGACCCAGGTGAGGGCCTTCTTAGGACTCACGGGTTACTACAGGAGGTTTGTCAAGGGGTATGGCAACATTGTTGCACCCTTGACTGAGCTGACTTCCAAGAAGCGGCCAAAGATTGTGAACTGGACTGACACCTGTCAGAAAGCCTTTGATGCCCTCAAAACTTCCATGTGTACAGCACCCGTACGCCAGGCGCCCAATTTTGCTAAGGAATTTGTTGTCCAGACAGACGCTTCAGAGCATGGGGTGGGGGCCGTGCTGTCACAGATAAATGAGGAGGGACTAGACCAACCTGTAGCCTTCATCAGTAGGAGGTTACTTCCACGGGAACAGAGGTGGAGTGCAATTGAGCGTGAGGCCTTTGCTGTGGTCTGGGCACTGAAGAAGCTGAGACCATACCTGTTTGGGACTCACTTCCGGGTTCAGACAGACCACCGGCCCCTCAGATGGTTGATGCAGATGAGGGGTGAGAATCCCAAGTTGTTGAGGTGGTCCATTTCCCTACAGGGTATGGACTTCACGGTGGAACACCGCCCTGGTACAGAACACGCCAATGCTGATGGTCTGTCCAGATTTTTCCGCCTTAGTGATGAGAACTTCCAAGGGGATGGGTAGTTCTCCCCACATTTCAGCTGGAGGGGACACGTGTTAGACCTGGCACCATTGGCGTGGGTCTCCCTTCCTTTTTTCGCTGTTGTCTCCTCTGTTTTTGCTGGTGTTAGATGCTCTGGGCGCTGTGCCACTGCCATTCAGTGCCACAGCAGAATGCTCCCTGTGTAAGTATGACATGTGAATTGGTATATCCATGATTGGCTTATTTGGTTTACCTGTTAGTCCCTAGTAGTGTGGCCTGTGTGTGCCCAGGGCTGGTAAACCAAATGCTGCTGGTGGGCCTGCAGCGCTGGGTTGCGCCACCCACAGAAGCAGCTTGTAAAGTGTGTCTCAGACCTGCCACTGCAGAGTCTGTGTGCAGTCCAGAACTGCCATCTTGGCTGTGAAGTGCACCCACTTCCCAGCCCCTGAACCTTCCCTTGGCATCATGTAAGTCACCCCTATGGTAGGGTGCATTGTGTGTGTAAGGTAGGACATGCCTTGGTGTGTGTAGCATGTCATGGTAGTGAATTACACCCAATTTCGTTTTTTACTACTGTAAGGCTACCTGTTCCCCATAGGCTAGAATGGGCAGTTTGACTATTACATTCTATAGTCCTAACTGACCCCAGGAACATGGTAGAAAAACGAATTTAGTATGCCTGAGCTCAGAATATTAAAATACATCTTTTAGTGAAGTTTATTTTTATATTCTGTGTTTGAAAATACCCCTTTTAGAAAGTAGGTATTTTCTTGCCTAAGCCTTCCAGTGTGCTCTGCTGTTATGTGTATTGGCTGTCTGGTTTTGTAGGGACAGGGCAGGCTGAGTCAGACCTGGGTTGAATAGAGAGAGATCTGCATTTAGAGTATGGGGAGGGGTGGCTCCTTGACCTGAATAGGGCTGTGCCTGGCAAGGTGAATGCTGGCTCCACCTCCTACTGTGTGTCTGATAACAGACCCCCTCTTTCTGAAAGGAAGGATGCAGCCTGGTAAACAACGTGCTCCAGGACTGACCAGAACTGGTTCTGGCTAGGCTCAGTGACTTGTAGCTTTTGAGAACAAAGACTTTTGGGGTATAAATATCTGTGCTGAAACCCCTACAAAGTGTATTGCTCCTGGATGTCAAGACGAACCTCTGTCCGTGTAACTGAAGGAATCTGCAGGAGGTGACTATCCTTGTGCTTGTGTGCTGTTTCTTGGATTGGCCTGCAGTGGTTACCATTGGACTTGAAAGAAGAGGGAAAAGGACTTTTGAGAGAACTTTTATTAATCCTGCTAAAGCAATCACCCAAGGGCTAGGAGAGAGTTAGCCTCCTGTTGAAGTCTCAGGCACATCAGACTTCACCACCAGCCTCCTGATTCCTCCCAGCGAGGATTTCTATCTGCAGGTGAGGCTCCTGTGTGTTCCAGGGCCTCTAGTTCTACTACAGAGAAGAGAGTGCTGAAATCGTCGCTAACGCACGTTTGCGAGCCGCCGCAGCCGAGAGCGCCCGAAAAATCATCGTGCTGCTGCCGCCGAGTACTCGCAACCAAAGATCGAGTCATCGCACCGAGATCATCGCTTCACAACATCGCAGCGCGGACGTCGAGCGTCCACCATTTTCATCGCATCGCATCAGGATCGTCGCTCCCTCGCGGAGTGCCATTTCTTCGCATCGCAACCCGATCGCACACGCAACAAGATCGTCGCCTCGCCTCCTCCCTTGCGGCAGGGAGTCATCGCATCAACGGTCTAGCGTGCAGAAGTTTGTCGCATCGTCTCTACACGCATCAGCAGATCGGCGCATCATCCTCCCTCGCGGCAAGGATTTAACGCATCGCCGGCCTCGCGTGCAGAAATTCATCGCTACAGCTTCTTTGCGACAATTTGTTGATTTTGCTATGAAATCCAGGTACTTTGTAGGTAAAAGGGTCGCAGAGACCACTGCTTTGAACTGAACTACTCTTTGCACACTTGAACTATTTTTGCAGCATTTCAAGAGTAATCCTATTTTACAGTATTGTGGCTTTCTATCGTTATTGGTCTTGTGTTAAGTCTATATATAAAGATACTTATTTTTGATAACTACTTGTGTGGTGTCCCTTTGTAGTGTTCCTCACTGTGTTACTGTGTATGGTCATAAATGCTTCACACACTGCCTCTGAGATAAGCCTAACTGCTCGTGCTACGTTACCACAGGGTTGAGCAGGGGTTATCAAAGGGTGGAACCCTCTCACTCTGACTTAGGAAGAAGGGTCCCTACTTGGACAGTGGCCAGCCATTGCCAACTAGAGACCCCCATTTCTAACAGCACCCATGACAATCCCAGGGGTGGTGGTGGGAACTAAGGTGCAGAAACCCATCACACATGGCCAGTCAACAAGACTCGTATATGTCTGACACACTGCACACTACGCGGTACATGGGCATGACGTGAAATCCACCACAATCAATGGGATCCCGGCCATAGTCACACACCAATGAAGAAGCCAAGGTGACACACAAAGAACACACATACACAACTTCCAACATTGCAGCTCTGACCCTGAGGAGTGGCAGCAGTCACACACACAACGTGTCACAATCACTGAAAGCTACCACAAACTGTAAATTACATGACTTGTGTAACCAACAAGTGCCAAGGGGAATCCTAATTTGTTCCCATCTGCGTTTGCCCACATCCCCAGCCCTGACAACAAAGACAACCTGGGATGACAACCTGATGAACATTAGTTTGCCATGCACCCACATCCCGGAGAAACCAGGTCCAAGATGCTGGATGAACACAGAACAACTCAGCAAGCATCAGAAACAGGAACATCCGTAGGGACACAGCCTGTGTAGGGAAAGGGAAGGGAACACGCACAGACATGCTTACACAACACAGGCCCAGGCAATGTCACGGGATTACACACTGCCATGAGGGCACTCCACTGTGCCAAACCTTGTCTGTGCACGACTCAAACATGTCAGCAGAACACTCGGTCAGTGAGTCAACAACTACAACACACTGAAGGCTCTGCTCACATCAGCCTGGGTACGGGAGTGTCACGTCAGTCATCTGCATACACCCAAAACACGTGTCAAGCAAGGTGCACTGTATACACTGATGAGTCCTTCAACATTGGTGTGCTAAACTGCATGTCCAGTGGAGATGGGTACACAGTCAGGGAAATAGAAACATTGAACAGTGGTAAGCCCACCAGATGTGCATCACTGTAAGACAAAGATGTTAATTTACAAATGAAAAACGTACATCCCTGTGTCATATGCTGAACATCACACCCTCAGACTGCAGCAGAGGATGCTATAGATCCAGACTACAACAGGACACATATCCCATGGACCACTTGGAGTCCATCACAGCAACACTTCATTTTCCTGATCTGAACACTATTACAACTGCAAATGCATGATGATACTCATCTACATCATGTACATCAAAAGAAAAACCACAAGTAAACAAAAAGAGGCTTTATTCAGCAAATGTCAATTAAAAATCAGAAGTCCAAATTAAACTAAGGCCAATGGCCAGTCCAAATACACAGTCCCAACAGGGTGATATGTGACAACTTGTCACCCATTGCTTGCCTGCACTGGTACGGACAGGGGACAACCCCTTGGAGGGGCATACAAGGGGCAGGCCAGGCACTGCAGGGACAGGATCAGGGGATGCCAGAGTGAGGCAGTGAAGGGGTGGTGGGTGCAGGAGTGTCACCGGCAACTGCAGTGGAGGTGTCTGACTCAGGGGGGGCCGGCACCACTGTAGGGCACAAGTCAGATGGTGTTGGTGCTGCAACCACTGCAGTGGGCTGGTCTGATGGAGTGGACTGGGTCCCCACTGCAGTGCCCGAGTCAGACGGGGTGTTTGTGGACTCCACTGCAGTGCATGCCTCCAAGGGAGTGGAAGGGGGGCAGATGAGGTGGGCAGGACAGAGGGGGGGGACCCGGTCTCCACACCAGTGGCACAAACAGGCAGAGCGTGTGGGTTGGGGGTGGAAGAGCAAGTGGCAGGGGGGGAGGGCCTAAGCAGTTTGGGGATGCGGTATCGGCGTGTGGGGGAACCTGGGGCAGGGAGTGGCGGTGGAACCTGTGGAGTGGTGGCCTGGGGGATGGAGGAGAGAGACTGGGTGGGGGAGCTGCGTGGTGGTGGTGGTGGGGTCTTGCCCTTCCTGGTCCGGGGGGACTTCCGAATGGGGTCCTCAGTCTGCCTGCGCCTGGGGGAGGGTGTCCGGGGGCGAGGGGCACTCACCTCTGTGTGGGTGGACTTCCTCTTCTCCCGGTATGCCGGATCTGCAGGATCGGAGGGGAAGAGGCCGAGGTCACAGAGGAAGAGCTGCTGTGTAGGTGGGGTTGCAGGTGAGGCAAGGGAAGGGGTCTTGGAGGGAGAGGATTTGGAGGACTGCGGAGTGACTGTGGATGCCTGTGTGTGTGTCCGTTCCCCATCCCCTGTGTGTGTGGTATCTGTCCCCTGAGGATGCTTGTGTGCACGTCTTGCCTTTCTTTTGGGTGTGTCTGTGCTGCTCGTGTCTGTGTGTTTGGGTGATTGTGCAGGTGTGCATGTGCTTTGGACAGGTAGGGTGCCAGGAAGTGTGGATGGGGCAGAGATAGGAGGGGGGAGGGACTGTTGGAGGAGGGACACTGCTGCCATCAGGGAGGAGTCCATGGACTTATTGCTCCTCTGTAGGGCAGACATACCCATCGAGATGCCCTCCATGAACGACACCAGCTGTGTCAACAGAGTGGTGTGTGCATGGAGGACACTCAGCATTGCTGTCTGCCCTACATGGAGCTGCCGAAGTAGGTACACAGACTCCTCACTCAGGGCAGCAGGGGACACAGGGGCAGGGGGTGCGGTGCCTGGCACGAAGGAGACACGCTCCCGAACACGGGAGCCTCTGGAATTGGAGCCAATGGGAGGGCGGTGCTGGTGGTGGTGGTGGCGGGGCCAGACAGACTAGCTGGGGTGTGGTGGCTGCTGACACCCGCCTCCACAAGGGAGTCATCCTCCGAGCTGCTGTGGTCCTCAGCTGAGGTGGATGGTGGATGGTGGATGGTGCTGAGGACTCCTCGGTGTGGCTCCCCTCGCCCTCCGTGCCACTGGGTCCCTCCGACCACTCGTCAGATGCTGACCCAGTCTGGCTCCGCAGCTCCTCATGGTCCGTGGAGCTGTCCCCTCCTGTGGCCGTGGATGTATCTGCAAACAATTAGGGAAACAGACAAACATAAGTCACCTGCACTGACCGCACACACCACAGAAAGTACAGCACTTACAGAGCCAGCCCTGGCATCCT
Organism: Calotriton arnoldi; assembly: GCA_963921515.1. Taxonomy (NCBI): domain Eukaryota; kingdom Metazoa; phylum Chordata; class Amphibia; order Caudata; family Salamandridae; genus Calotriton; species Calotriton arnoldi. Next base: position 85,417 of record CAWUFW010009879.1, read on the forward strand.
TAGTTGAACATTGCCAAAACTCCTCACACAGATTCGGAGAAGCCAATTGTCAGTCTGATGGTCAACCATGGGACTCACACCCCTCCTGCCCTTGCACCCATCTGTCTGGTGCCTGTCTGATGGTAAGACCCCAGTGTGGACACATGCACCACCTACACAGTTGTTGGACATTGCAGGGAACACGGTGAAGTATGTGAACATGCACACATCACATCTCTTGCCACTGAGTCAGTGCAGGTGTCCGGAGAAAGGGATGGCCAGAGTCTAAATAGAAATGCATGTGATGCATACCAACACCAGACACCATGATGCACCCATGTCCGGATAGTCCATGCCACAATGGGGTGCATGTTGCACATGTCACTCCCCTGCAGGATCACTCTTAGGAAGTTTAATGCCATGACACAGGCATGCGTGCAAAGTCATACATCACTGTCTCCATTCACATGGCCATGGCAGCCAGCCAACAACAGTCTGCACTGTGTCACAATTCTAGGACATGGGGAATGCAAGTTATGTAACTGACAAGTGCACATGTCCATCCCCCACACACCACATCATCTGAACTAGTATTTGTCCACGTCATGCCAATTGGACATATGGGGGACATGAAACACAACTCTCAGAACCTGAGCACCTCACAGTGTGCTGTGAATGAATAACAGCTGCCTGAAAGTCACAGTCGCATACACCTGTGTGCACAGTCAAGTGATCAAACACCTATAAGTCACAGAAGTATCGTCTCTCATGGTCACATCTCAGATGGCATGCTGAGCCCTAACCGATAAACATCCCAGTAGTCCTGACAACGAAGCCACAGCACAATGACACAGAGGCAGACACCTGAGGGAACATGTCACTGATCACAACATGTCAGATGATACACGGGAGTGGGAGTACAGAGTGTATTGTATGCCCTGGAGTAGGCATGACTGTCCAGCTCCACCTGTAAGAGGGATGAGTCCTGGACAGTAGGCAGGTGTCTAAGCATTTGTGACACACTTGATATACATACTCCTGAGGCCCAAACATTCTTCCCACCCGCAGCATGAGGGTGTGCCAAATACCCCAGGGACATGTGGTGAATCAGATCCGCAAGTGGACCACATATCAAAGTTACACCCAGATTACATGTCAGAACTTGGGTATTGTGTAAGCAATTGACCCACCCATGAATCCCACAACATAGTCACGGGAACAAATGCTGTCCCCCACCTTGAGCAAAGCAAAATGCAATGACACAGTCCCCAAGTGACACAATTTCCTGACTGTAAGGGCCACACATATGCGTATCAGATGAGGAGTGGGCATGTCACAATTGAGGGACATGGGTCCTGGACCACAAGACTGATGTACTCTGGAAGTTTAACCAGGCCAGAGGAGAGCACATAGCATGTCAGACAAAGTGCACAGTGCAGTCATGGACTCACCCCCTCCTTGCTGCTGTCTGGCCTTCAGCTGCCCATCCAGGTCAGGGAAGACCACCGCCAGGATCCTGAGCATGTGGGGGGTCAGGGTCCGGTGTCCGCCCCTCCTGCGAGGAGGCGACAGCTTCAGCTGGACCCTTGCGATCCTCCGGGTCCAGCCTCGAAGGTCCTGCCACCTCTTCTGGCAGTTGCGGATCCGGCGCTTGTAGTCCCCCACGGATCTTACTGCCCGGGCGATGGTCAGCCAGATTTCCTGCTTCTGGTGGGCATCAACCTGTGAGGATGACAAAGTGAAAATGCCATTACTACACATGCAACATATACGGGCATCACCCAGTTGGATATACATGTCTCAATCACTGGGGCATATGATGTACACAGGCAGTGCAACGATGGCTATGAACAGTTTGCCAGCAGTTACTACATGGTATCATTGCATGGGAAGTAAACCTTGTTGGAATGCACTGTTACTGCACTGTACCTGTTCAGTGCATGTAACTACACACTTTGGGGGTGAGAACTACTCAGTGAGCATGCTAGCCAGTGGTGTGCACACTGTAAGTCTTGCTAGTCAGACAACATGCAAAATTAGTAAGGCAGTGGACAGCACACTCACCTGCTCCCCTGGTTTCCCATACAGCTTGCTGTACTGTGGAAGGAGGCTGTCCAGCAGGGCCTGGTTCTCCTCAAGGCTGAAGGCTGGGGCTCTCTCCACAGTACGTGCCATTGCAGTAGCCAGAGGATGCAGAGACAGCAGCAGTGTTGGTGGCAGATGTCGTCCTGGAGCATGTAGTGCAGGCAAGTGAGCTCTCAGGGGAACAGCCAGCATTATATGTGTGCTGCAGAGGCAGATACTGTCCCATGTGTCCAAAGTGATAGGTCCAAGTCGTTTGCATCTTCTGAATCTGACCAATCCATGGAATAGCAGCACTAATACACGCCCACAGCATCCTTCAAAACTTCAACTTCATGACACCCATGATTTTGCAACATTGTTGTGGCTGGCCAACTGAATTCACTGCATCAGACTCGTTGAAGCTTCGAAAACGCGTCCGTTGCCATGCCAGGCCCCAGCCAATGCGTGCGCACCGTTCGGTCCATTGCTGTACAACGCATATGTCGGGATACAACGCGTACCCACTCCCAACAGATGCAATGGGCCGGCCGGGCACACCGATCCGTCCATTGCTGTACAACGCGTACCCGCTCCCAACAGATGCAATGGGCCGGCCGGGCACACCGATCGGTCCATTGCTGTACAACGTGTACCCGCCCACAACAGATGCAATGGGCCGGCCGGGCACACCGATCGGTCCATTGCTGTACAACGCGTACCCGCTCCCAACAGATGCAATGGGCCGGCCGGGCACACCGATCGGTCCATTGCTGTACAACGCGTACCCGCTCCCAACAGATGCAATGGGCCGGCCGGGCACACCGATCGGTCCATTGCTGTACAACGCGTACCCGCCCACAACAGATGCAATGGGCCGGCCGGGCACACCGATCGGTCCATTGCTGTACAATGCGTATGTCGGGATACAACGCGTACTCGCTCCCAACAGATGCAATGGGCCGGCCGGGCACACCGATCAGTCCATTGCTGTACAACGCGTCCCTGTACAGGTCACTCGCATATGTCACCATGCTAGTCACTGGTGAACGTATGCCAGCCACATATACCTGCCAGAGACTCAGGGGCACACCTACAACACCACACCCAGTCCACACTGTTTCCTAAGGCATGTAAGGCTGCATTACCTTTTCTGTGTATGGAGGTAAACATGTGGTTTCTGTGGTGGCACTTGTGGGCAGCCACACCCAGGCTGTGCATGTGTTCATGGGGACAGGGTCCTTTGTGTGTTGTGCACATGACCACTGTGATGTGCAACAGTTCATTTCGGAGCATGTGGCATGGTCACATTTCCAGGTTGTGTATGTGTATGACATGTCACATACCCCCAGGGTCCCATGGGGGAAGGCATGTACGTCACAGGGTGACCCATTGCCACAATAGTGATGGCCCTCCACAGCCTGTGTGCATGTTGTGTTTCCGATGTCTCTGATTCCATGTGAACGATGGGAGACAGTCTCCACATCAACGTTGTTTGTGCATGGACTTTGATGTTGTGCGTCACTGGCGTCCATGTCTGTCCTGCGGAGGCAACAGGGGGCACTACCTGTGGGAGTCATGTTTCATTTTCTGACGTGTACATGATACGCCATGTCATGCCAGTGTCCATGTGGCAAGACAGGGTCACTGGGAATCTACCTGTCAATGAGCTGTGATGCCTGTGGTGCATCTGTCCAGACATGTCACTGTGGTGTGTGTGTGGAACGTGACAGCAGTAAATGGGTACTGTGACACAGCCTAATGGTTTCCCATAGCACAACCTGGAACCTGTTGTCCACACATGTTGTACTTAGAAGTTAGATGATGGCCATGTAGGTGCCAGTTATGTCCGAACAGAACGGCACACACATCAAGTACTTGTGTCTCGTAATGATGTATCATGTGAAATTGAGTATGGTGCATGGCACATATGTGGGGTGACTGACAATCTTTCTTTCTTCAACCTATGCACTGCAGGGCTCCAGCTGTCCATAGACCATTCCCTGACCTGGCAACGATGGTGGAACGTGACAGCATCCGACGGTACCGCTTCACCAGGCAGCTCATTGAGGATTTGGCAGTGCGCTTGGCACCACATTTGCAACCTGGCCGGCCGTACCCTACAGCGCTGACCCCCAAGGTGAAGGTGATGGCAGCCCTACACTTCTTTGCCACCTGTACCTTTCAACACACTGTGGCGACTGCCAGTGGGATGTCACAGACTATGTTCAGCCGTGTGCTACGCGATGTTTTGGAGGCAATGTTGAGATGCCTGAACCAGTACATCTATTTCCCTACACGTCAACAACTCACTGACGTCAAGAGTGACTTCTATGCCCTGGGGAGGATGCCACATGTCATTGGCTCCATTGATGGGACACATGTGGCTTTGGTACCACCACAGGCACATGAGAAGGCATACCGGAACCGGAAACATTACCATTCGATCAATGCTCTGGTGGTATGTCTTGCAGATATGAGCATCACACATGTGTGTGCCCGTTTCCCTGGTTCAGCACACGATGCCTACGTGATGAGGAGTAGTCGCATCCCGAGGATGATGGCACAGATGCAGAACCAGCGTGCCTGGCTTGTCGGTGTGTACTGACTTAGTACCATTGTGTGTGTTCTGCTCTGTTGTATTCCGCCCACTTTTCCAACTCTGCTAATGTGCAATTGTCTGTCCGTAGGTGACTCCGGATACCCCAACATGCCGTGGTTGCTGACACCCCTCAGGAACCCTGTGACACCAGCCCAGATGCGCTACAATGAGGCACATGGTCGGACCAGGAGAGTGATCGAGCGGACATTTGGTCTCCTGAAGAGCCGCTTCCGCTGCCTGGACAAGACAGGAGGGGCCCTCCCATATGCCCCATCAAAGGTGTGCAAGATTGTCATCGTCTGCTGCATGCTACACAACCTGGCAGTGCGGAAGGAGTTGCCTCTCATCCTGGATGACGATGACCAACGTCCGCCACCTGTGGAGGATCCTGGCCTGGACCACGATGCCAGTGATGATGATGATGATGATGATGATGGTGATGTCCGCACACAGCTCATCACCAACTTCTTCAGCTGAATGTGAGTATCCAGGGAGATGTAATGTGAATGATGTGAGTTTGCATGATATGTGTGGGTGGTGCTCTGGTGCTGTTTGAGTGTGGCCATGTGCTACTTGACTGGATGCGTGCAGCAATGTGTCCTTACAGGTAGTCTGTACTCCCCAACAGTGTTGACATGCTAACTTGGTTTTGTGTAGTTGTCTTGTGACATGTATTGGGCATGAGTATTGCAGTTCTGTCCTGTTCTTCAGTGGGTTTAACTGTGTGTCATGTCTGTCCTTCACAGGGTGCTTACTGAGTACTTTGGTGAACTTGGATCCCCTGACACCATGATTCAGCTTTCAGGGTGGCAGCAGTCGTTTCCCTACAGGTGATGTGCCACACACCCCTGGACTTCATATCTTCTGCACTTGTTGACTGTGTGGCCACTGCCACGTGGGAATACCTTGCATTTGTAGTGGAAACAACATGTTGCAAATATGTAATAAACCTGTGCTTCACTTTGGGATGTGCGTTGTCTGTGGTCACACATCTGACTGACATTTGCTTACTGCACCTGTGGGCTAGTTGACACAGACTCTGAATAGGTGTGGTGTCTGTGCATTCCACAGTATTTCCTGGCAACATCACTGTAGGCGATGAGTCCGATGGCCCTGGTGTCTCTGTGTTGTGTAGCCCTAGTGGTGTGTCTCCCTCATATGTGTCACGTCACCATGACTCACATGACGGTGTTGTACTTGCTGTAGCAGTTAGCATACACAGTGTAATTTAGCAGATCATCATCCCCATATCAGTATCCACATTGGAATAACAACAGAGGCAAGTATGGTGTACTAGTGATTTTATTTTCAAAAATGTGTGTGTGTATAGTGCACAGGATGGTGGGTGTTGTACAATGGGATTGTGATCCAAAGTTCCCAGATGAGTTGCAAGTCTTGGTAGCAGAAATGTCCTGAGTGAAGTCCACAGTCATATGATACATTAGTCCAACTTGAACTCCCCATGTCATGTGGGAGAGTTGTGTTACATTCGACAGGGTGAACAGTTTGCACACAAAGGAGAAATTCCGGAACAGGTGTTGGCTTCCTGGGGGATGTACGTGGCCATCAACCTCTCAGTTTTCCTTCCTCGGACGACCCCCCTTCTTTGGGGGGGACCCTCACGTGCAGGCTGCTGCGGTGCAGGGGAGTCTCCTCCAGAGTCCTCCTCCCTCCCTGTGGTAGTGTCAGTTGTTGCAGCACCAGATGTTGTGGGCACACAGGGAGGTGTGGCCATTTGGTGCTAATCTGGCGGAGGCATGTCAATATGTCCCTATGCACCGCTGTGAGTTCTTGCAATGTGTCCCACTTGGACTCCATGCAAGACATGTGTGTCTCCACACGGGACATGTGGGAGTCCAAGCGGGCTTGATGGGCAGCCTGCTGCTGTTGTATGTCCTTGAGGATCCCCACTACCTGTCTGACCTCTCCGGTGCTATTCTGGTACGCATCAGCAATGCGTGCCAGTTGTGGGTCATCATGCAGTCCAGACCCCTCTGCAAACAGCGACCTATGTCTACATCCCCTCCCACCACCCCTGGCGACACGTGCAGGACCTGCGCTGGCACGCACAGGTGACCCGAGGCCCCCTTGGGGGTTGTTAGTGGTGTTGTTGTCCGTTGCTCCACGGTGGGCCTTGGGCCCTGTGCTGTTGTCATCGGTGGTCCTTGGTATGTCCGTGTCGGCGGGGGTGGTCTGTGTGTTGGCAGTTGTTGGAGGGGTGGGTGCAGGGGGTGCAGATGTTGGTCCTGCTGGTGCTGCATGATGACTCACACCGGAGGGGCCAGGTTGGTCTTCGCCATCCGAGGAGGGCAGAGGCTGTTCCACACCAGTGAGCTCAGTGTCCCCCGGAGCCTGGGACAGGGACTCCTCCTCGCCTGCTGCTGTGTCCCCATCATCACCTGTATTTGGAAGAGACACACATTGTATGTTATGTTTCTACAGGCATCAATGGTTCACACACCTGACAGTTGTGACTGTACCTCTGGATGCGGGCCTGTACATTGCATTGTCCTAAGTAGTCACAGTAAGAGGTTGATATTGGTGTAGCACATTGTCCTGCATACCTGGGGCATTTCAATGTGAATGTTGAGGTGTGTGCATGGCCAGCATTGGTTGTATTTGGTGGACATCCGGCCATCCTTCTCCACCTAGCCCGGTTATCCCACCATGAAGCATGCCACCCTTGCAGTGGGTTCAGGTTGACTCTCAGGATGTCATTCAGTGGTGTCCTGCTGTTCGTTGTTGCACAGTTCCCAGCAGGGCCTTGTGCGCCCCACAGCAATACCCAGTGTCAGCCATCTTGTCAGTCGTTTTCCACTCCCTGCGATGTGAGCATGGTTCAGAGTGGTGTTGATGGGCCAATTGTGAGGGTGAGCAATATCTGTGACTACAACTCCCATCATGCTATTGCCTACACCCCCCCTTCCCAGCATGCCCATACTTCCTTCCTTTTGACTCTGCTTCCCTGTGGGGTAGTGTGCCTGTGCTGACAGGAAGGCTGACAGTGTTGTCCTGGCGTTTGTTTGGCTACAAGTCCCAAGAGTGTCCCTGCGCTTCACACAGCATTACCCAGGGTGGTGGTTCTTTGTGGGATCTTCATTTGGAGTGTGAGGCATTGCATTCTCCCAGGTGGGTTATGTGGAGTTTGTGTTGAGGGGGGGTGTGAGGAGAGCTGCTTGTGACTATGGTCAGTGCTGTCAGTCCTCCTTCCCACCCAGCCAGATATCCCACCATGCAACGTGCTTGCATTGCAGGGAGTGCAAGTTGGCTTTCAGGATGTCAGTCAGTGGTGTTCTGCTGTTTGTTGTTGCACAGTTCCCAGCAGGGCCTTGTGCTCCCCACAGCAGTACCCAGTGTAAGCCATCTTGTCAGTCCTTATCCACTCACTGTGATGTGAGCATGGTTCAGAGTGGTGCTGATGGGCCAATTGTGAGGGTGAGCAATATCTGTGACTACAACTCCCATCATGCTATTGCCTACACCCCCTTCCCAGCATGCCCATACTTCCTTCCTTTTGAGTGGACTTCACTGTGTGTGAGTGTGACAGCAATGGCAAGATGGCTGACAGTGTGGTCCTGTTGTTTGTTGGTGCACAGTTCCCAGCAGGGCCTTGTGCTCCCCACAGCAGTACCCAGTGTCAGCCATCTTGTCAGTCCTTATCCACTCCCTGTGATGTGAGCATGGTTCAGAGTGGTGTTGATGGGCCAATTGTGAGGGTGAGCAATATCTGTGACTACAACTCCCATCATGCTTTTGACTACACCCCCCCTTCCCAGCATGCCCATACTTCCTTCCTTTTGACTCTGCTTCCCTGTGGGGTAGTGTGCCTGTGCTGACAGGAAGGCTGACAGTTTTGTCCTGGCGTTTGTTTGGCTACAAGTCCCAAGAGTGTCCCTGTGCTTCACACAGCATTACCCAGGGTGGTGGTTCTTTGTGGGATCTTCATTTGGAGTGTGAGGCATTGCATTCTCCCAAGTGGGTTATGTGGAGTTTGTGTTGAGGGGGGGTGTGAGGAGAGCTGCTTGTGACTATGGTCAGTGCTGTCAGTCCTCCTTCCCACCCAGCCAGATATCCCACCATGCAACGTGCTTGCATTGCAGGGAGTGCAAGTTGGCTTTCAGGATGTCAGTCAGTGGTGTTCTGCTGTTTGTTGTTGCACAGTTCCCAGCAGGGCCTTGTGCTCCCCACAGCAGTACCCAGTGTCAGCCATCTTGTCAGTCCTTATCCACTCCCTGTGATGCGAGCATGGTTCAGAGTGGTGTTGATGGGCCAATTGTGAGGGTGAGCAATATCTGTGACTACAACTCCCATCATGCTATTACCTACACCCCCCTTCCCAGCATGCCCATACTTCCTTCCTTTTGAGTGGACTTCACTGTGTGTGAGTGTGACAGCAATGGCAAGATGGCTGACAGTCTGGTCCTGTTGTTTGTTGGTGCACAGTTCCCAGCAGGGCCTTGTGCTCCCCACAGCAGTACCCAGTGTCAGCCATCTTGTCAGTCCTTATCCACTCCCTGTGATGTGAGCATGGTTCAGAGTGGTGTTGATGGGCCAATTGTGAGGGTGAACAATATCTGTGACTACAACTCCCATCATGCTATTGACTACACCCCCCCTTCCCAGCATGCCCATACTTCCTTCCTTTTGACTCTGCTTCCCTGTGGGGTAGTGTGCCTGTGCTGACAGGAAGGCTAACAGTGTTGTCCTGGCGTTTTTTTGGCTACAAGTCCCAAGAGTGTCCCTGTGCTTCACACAGCATTACCCAGGGTGGTGGTTCTTTGTGGGATCTTCATTTGGAGTGTGAGGCATTGCATTCTCCCAGGTGGGTTATGTGGAGTTTGTGTTGAGGGGGTGTGAGGAGAGCTGCTTGTAACTATGGTCAGTGCTGTCAGTCCTCCTTCCCACCCAGCCAGATATCCCACCATGCAACGTGCTTGCATTGCAGGGAGTGCGAGTTGGCTTTCAGGATGTCAGGCAGTGGTGTTCTGCTGTTTGTTGTTGCACAGTTCCCAGCAGGGCCTTGTGCTCCCCACAGCAGTACCCAGTGTCAGCCATCTTGTCAGTCCTTATCCACTCCCTGTGCTGTGTGCATGGTTCATAGTGGTGTGGATGGGCCAATTGTGGGGTGAGCAATATCTGTGACTACAACTCCCATCATGCTATTGCCTACACCCCCCTTCCTAGCATGCCCGTACTTCCTTCCTTTTGAGTGGACTTCACTGTGTGTGAGTGTGACAGCAATGGCAAGATGGCTGACAGTGTGGTCCTGTTGTTTGTTGGTGCACAGTTCCCAGCAGGGCCTTGTGCTCCCCACAGCTGAGGCCAGTGTCAGACATCTTTGAGGTGGCTTTTCACTCCCTGTGAGGTGTGCATGCTTCAGTGTGAGCTTGCTGGGCCATGTGGGTGGGGGATGTTGAGCTGTGACTGCCACTCCCATCATGCTATTGCCTACACCCCCTTCCCAGCATGCCCATACTTCCTTCCTTTTGACTCTGCTTCCCTGTGGGGTAGTGTGCCTGTGCTGACAGGAAGGCTGACAGTGTTGTCCTGGCGTTTGTTTGGCTACAAGTCCCAAGAGTGTCCCTGTGCTTCACACAGCATTACCCAGGGTGGTGGTTCTTTGTGGGATCTTCATTTGGAGTGTGAGGCATTGCATTCTCCCAGGTGGGTTATGTGGAGGTTGTGTTGAGGGGGGGGGGGTGTGAGGAGAGCTGCTTGTGACTATGGTCAGTGCTGTCAGTCCTCCTTCCCACCCAGCCAGATATCCCACCATGCAACGTGCTTGCATTGCAGGGAGTGCAAGTTGGCTTTCGGGATGTCAGTCAGTGGTGTTCTGCTGTTTGTTGTTGCACAGTTCCCAGCAGGGCCTTGTGCTCCCCACAGCAGTACCCAGTGTCAGCCATCTTGTCAGTCCTTTTCCACTCCCTGTGTTGTGAGCATGGTTCAGAATGGTGTTGATGGGCCAAATGTGAGGCTGCCCATTATCTGTTACTACGACTCCCATCATGCTCTTGGCTACACTGACTTCACCAGCATACACAGGATTCCTTCCTTTCAGTTAGCTTCCCTGTGAGGTGGTGTTGTAGTGGTGGCAAAATATCTGACAGTGTTTGTTGGTTAGATTTGTGCCACTGCCTAGCTCTATGTGTTGTTGGGTTTGTACATGTCATGACACAGTTACATATCACTGTGACATGGCATGTATTGTGTTTATCTGACTAACATACACATCTTGGGATGGTTATCTTTTGGTTGCTGTGGATTTGCTAGGGGTGCATGGTTTGACTATCCCCTTGACAGTGATGTGTGCGTATTGTCACACAATATTGTGTATATTTGTTGTGTACTCACCAGGCTCTGGGATGTTTGTTAGTCCATATACGCTCACTGGTGGTAGGATGGCCCGCACCTTCTCCTCCCAGGGCCTGAGGTATAGTGGTTTGGCAGGAGGGCCACTGCCGGTGTGCTGGCTCAGGATGTAATCCTTCTTCAGTAGGTCCCTGACCCTCCTGCGCACATCATACCACCTGTTCTGGATGTCTTCCTTTGTGCGCAAACATGGTGATTGTGCGTTGACCCTGTCGACGATCCTCGCCCACATCTTGGTTTTCTGCGCCATGGGGGTCTGTTGGACCAATGTGCCAAACAACTGTGGCTCTACCCTCAGGATCTTGTCTACCATGACTTCCAATTCACTATCTAGGAACTTTGGATTCTTCTTTGGGGGCATGGTGATGGGTGGTGGTGGTGATTGATGTGTGTGTGTGTGCAAGTGAGGGTGTGTGAGTGTAGGTTTTGCTGGGTGTGTGTGAGGGTGCTATTTGTTGAGGTGCTAATGGTGTGTGGCTTTTGTGTTGGATGAGCTGTGTGTGTGTCTGTGTTTGCTGTCTGATGGTGTTCTGTGCTGGCAGGTCAGTGGAATTTGCAAAGGATCATGGTAGGGATTTGTGGCCTTTATGTAGGTGGAGTTGGGGGTGTGTCCTTGTTCCATTTTTTCCCCCCTGTATTTATTGGCTTTGTCATTGCTTGTTTGGCCCTCTTTTTTTGTATTTTTTCATTTGTAATTATTGTGCATGTAGGAGACGTTCTTCTGACCGAGTAGGACGTTGCAGTTGTCTCGTGCGCGCCTCTCCGAGTCGTTCCCGCTGTGTTTCAGCTAGGTTTCATATGCGGCGTACGCGTCGGTCGCGGAGTATTGTGTTTGTTCGGCTGGCTTTTGTATGCGTGTCGGTCGTACGGCTTGGGCTCCGTGCGAATTGGTCTGATTTTGCACCCATTGCATCGTACTGCGCGGGTCGGAGTTCGCGAGTACGTTTCGTTCGGGTTCATTCCTGGTGCGTGTCGGTCGGTTCTATTCGCGTGGTTTCCCGGCCGGATAGCTTGTTTCCGTCCGGGTCGGTCGTTCGGCTTGAGTTCCGTACGAGTCGGTTGTGATTCACATGCATTTCATCGTACTACCCGGGTCGGACGGCGCCGGTACGTGTCGGTCATACTATATTCCCGTACCGAGTCGGTCGGTACGTTTTCCGGCCCGAATCGGAATCGACCCCTATATGTGATAATCCACTGCTGCATGATAACAATGGTAGGCTACAGATCTTTTAGCTGAATGTTGCTATGTCAAAAAGGAATTCAAGGCTGCTTTGGCTGGGCTCTGTGAGAGCCCAGCTAAGCAGCGCTGGAGTGCAGTGAGCACAGCTTCTGAAGGAGATAGAAGAGATGGCACAGAGAGTAGTGTGAAGTGGATTACAGGAGCTCATGTTTTTCTTTTTAAATTGGGCCACTGAAAGGCCATCTAATGTATATCTCCCCATTACTCCTCTGCCCCTGCACAGCAGTAGAAAGCAGAACCATGGGGTTTTGAGTGACATCATAGACAACTTAAGCTTCGCTCTTGTTGTGTATTTCATATTACTCAGAATCCCTTGGTGAAAAAATATGCCCATAATTCATAGTCACCCATCTATAATTCTAAATGTAATGCACAGCTTCCATAGGAAACCTCTGTTGTTTACGCCAGATTCTTAATCTGATAATTCCCTGATATTATGCAGCAATAGTTGTTAACAAAACGTGTTACCCATCGTTGCTACCTCACAAAGGCCTCTCATGCCAGGCTGAAAGGCAGATTGTCAGCATAGTGCTGCTTGTTTGCTTTGGCTGCAAGCAGAAAGCACAGCTTCTGGAGGGAAAAGAAGGTAGGGAAGGTGGTGGAGTTTAGTTATGGATGTCAGATAAACTATTTTGTTAACATTTTGGAGAGGGAGGAGAAACCATAATACGTATGGCTTACCCATAACTCCTATACCTCAGCCTAACAGTTATAAGCAGGAGCAGATGATTTTGAGGGCCATTTATAACATACAATTCTGTAAGTTCTATTTTCTATATGTTATGCATGGCTCTCACTAAGTGCAGCTAGCATGAATACGGTATGCAGACATAATATCGAGTTTTAAATATCGATATGCCATAATATCGATGTTTAAATTTCGATGTGATAGAATATCGACCTGCAAGAATATCGTCAACAAGAATATCGACATGCAGGTAAGAAATATCGTTTTACTTAATATCGAACTTAGGAATATCGTAAGTAAAAATATCGTTGTTTATAATATCGAAGTTTTTTTTCAGTGTTTTGTATGTTAGTATATGTGTTAAAAGTATAGCTTATTTTTATAATGTATGTTTGAATTTTTTAGAAGTAATTAATATTATGTTAATTAATTTTTGCGTATTTTAGTTCCGTAGCGGGTTGTGGGTTTATAGGGGAATAGGGTGGGAAGTAATTTAATTATAATATATTAATTAATGATTTTTTAGAAGTTATTAATTTTCAAAAAAAAAAAATATTGCGTTTTAGTTCTGTAGCGGGTTGTGGGTTTATAGGGGAATAGGGTGGGAAGTAATTTAATTGAAATTAATTAATTAATGATTTTATTAATTAATATTTTTGTATTTAATAATTTATATTGTTAATTGTGTTAATTAATTGGTTAGTAATTAATTTTTAATTGGTTATTAATAATTAATAAATAATTGGTAAATATGTTAATTGTGTAATTTTTTTAGGAGCAGGTTTTGTTTTTATAGGGGAGTAGGGTGGGAAGTAATTTAATTATAATTAATTAATTAATCATTTTATTAATTAATATTTATGTAATTAATATTTTATATTGTTAACTGTGTTAAAAAAATGTTATTAATTCGTTATTAATTGGATATTGAATTTGAAAAATTAATTGGCAAATATGTTGTGTAATTTTTTTAGGAGCGGGTAGGGGAGTAGGGTGGGAAGTAATTTAATTTTAATAAAAATTTTAATATTTTTTTATATAATATTTATTTAAAGTTATTTTATAGTGTTAATTGTGTGATCTAATTTATTTTTGATGGTTTTTAATTTACTTGTTAATTGTTATTAATTAATTAATTAATTGTTAATTAATTATGTTAATTGTGTAATATTTTATAATATTGGTGGTGTTGTTTATCGGGGAACATGGTGGGATGTTAATTATTTTTGACAAATTAATTATTTGTTAATTAATGTTAATTATTTTGCAGGAGTGGGAATACTAAATTATTCCCCTCCGCTATCCAACACTTTCCCTACTGTTGCATTTGCTGGAGTGGTAATAGTAAATTATTCCCCTACGCTATCCAACAGTTTCCCTACTGTTACACTTGGTGGAGTGGGAATAGTAAATTATTCCCACCCGCTATCCAACACTTTCCCTACTGTTGCACTCGCTGGAGTGGGAATTGTCATTTTTATCCACCGCTATCCAATACTTTCCCTACTGTTGCACTCACTGGAGTGGGAATAGTAATTTTTACCTACCCACTATCCAACACTTTCCCTACTGTTGCAATTACTGGAGTGGGAATAGTAATTTTTACCCCTCTGCTATCCAACACTTTCCCTACTGTTACACTCGTTGGAGTGGGAATAGTAATTTTTATCCACCCGCTATCCAACACTTTCCCTACTGTTACACTCGTTGGAGTGATAATATAAATTTTAACCTCCCCGCTATCTAACACTTTCCCTACTGTTGCACTCACAGGAGAGGGAATAGTAATTTTTACCCACCCGCTATCCAACACTTTCCCTACTGTTGCACTCAGTGGAGTGGGAATAGTAAATTATTCCCCTCCGCTATCCAACACTTTCCCTATTGTTGCACTCACTGGAGTGGGAATAGTAATTTTTACCCATCCGCTATCCAACACTTTCCCTACTGTTGCATTTGCTGGAGTGGGAATAGTAATTTTTACCCTACGCTATCCAACACTTTCCCTACTGGTGCACTCACTGGAGTGGGAATAGTAATTTTTACCCTCCCGCTATCCAACAATTTCCCTACTGTTGCAATTACTGGAGTGGGCATAGTAATTTTAACCCTCCGCTATTCAACACTTTCCCTACTGTTACACTCTGTGGAGTGGGAATAGTAAATTATTCCCTTCCGCTATCCAACATTTTCCCAACTGTTGCACTTGCTGGAGTGGGAATAGTAAATTATTCCCCTCCGCTATCCAACACTTTCCCTACTGTTGCAATTACTGGAGTGGGAATAGTAATTTTTACCCCTCTGCTATCCAACACTTTCCCTACTGTTACACTCGTTGGAGTGGGAATAGTAATTTTTATCCACCCGCTATCCAACACTTTCCCTACTGTTACACTCGTTGGAGTGATAATATAAATTTTAACCTCCCCGCTATCTAACACTTTCCCTACTGTTGCACTCACAGGAGAGGGAATAGTAATTTTTACCCACCCGCTATCCAACACTTTCCCTACTGTTGCACTCAGTGGAGTGGGAATAGTAAATTATTCCCCTCCGCTATCCAACACTTTCCCTATTGTTGCACTCACTGGAGTGGGAATAGTAATTTTTACCCATCCGCTATCCAACACTTTCCCTACTGTTGCATTTGCTGGAGTGGGAATAGTAATTTTTACCCTACGCTATCCAACACTTTCCCTACTGGTGCACTCACTGGAGTGGGAATAGTAATTTTTACCCTCCCGCTATCCAACAATTTCCCTACTGTTGCAATTACTGGAGTGGGCATAGTAATTTTAACCCCTCCGCTATTCAACACTTTCCCTACTGTTACACTCTGTGGAGTGGGAATAGTAAATTATTCCCTTCCGCTATCCAACATTTTCCCAACTGTTGCACTTGCTGGAGTGGGAATAGTAAATTATTCCCTCCGCTATCCAACACTTTTCCTACTGTTGCACTCTCTGGAGTGGGAATAGTAATTTTATCCCCTACGCTATCCAACATTTTCCCTACTGTTATAGTTAATGTACTGTAAAATATTGTTTTACAAATAAATATTAATTTTAATATTGTAATTTATTATATATATATATTTTATTTTTATATTTATTTTGCAGGTTTATGTATGTATATATGTATTTATAATTGTTATTATGTTTCTAACATTTTATAATTAAATAAAATAATTATTTATTAATATTATCAAGTTAATATATATATATATTTTTTTAAATATGTATGTTTCATGTTTCTATATATTACATTTATTATTTATCATTTTTAACTTTTTTAAATAATTCTAACTATGGGCATCATTACGATGGCGGGGGCTAAAGTCCGCCCGCCACCGCAGCGGAATGCGGGACCGTCCACAAGGGGTGCGGCGGTCCCGCCATGGGTATTAGGATGCCACCGCCACGGTGGCGGTGGCATCCCGTATTGTTCGCATTGCGGCGGGTGGTGCTGTCACCAGCACCCGCAGCAATGCGAAAAACACATGTTGTGCATTCGAATGCACAACGTGACAGGCACCGCGTGGTGCCTGCCACCTTGTGCATTCAAATGTAGTGCACCCCCCACCCCCCAAATCCTGGGGGCCCGCAACGGGCCCCCAGAAGCAAAGGCCACATGCCTTTCCATGGCGGCAACACCGCCATGAAAAGGCTGCTTTCCGCCAGCATCCTAATATGGATGGCGGTGTCTTGCAGACACCGCCACCATGTTAGTGACCTTTTCTGCCCGGTCGACGAGTCGACCGGCGGAAAAGCGGCGGACGGTCTTTCCATCCGCCTGGGTCCCCACCGCCATCGTAATATGGCGGGGGGGAAATGCTGTGCGGGCGGACGGGAATGGTGGGCGGATCGCCACCGCCATACGGGTGGCGGCGATCCGCCAGACATCATAATGACCCTCTATGTTTTTATTAATTAGATTTATTATTTATTAATTGTATATTATTTTTAAGACATTTTTTTAAAAACGATATTTTAAACAACGATATTTTAAACAACAATATTTTGGTTTCCATATTTTTGTACTTACCTTTGTAGAGATAGGATGTCGATATTCTGTCCATCGATATTCTTTACTCGATATTCTTGTAGGTCGATATTCGGTCCGTCGATATTCTGTCAGTGATCCATGAATACTTGGTTCTAAATCTGATTATTCACTGTAATGACATAATAAAGGAAGATGGGCATAATATTGGCTTCCGTGCATTGCCATAAAACACAAGTTGTTTTGTCAAAAAGGAATCCTGGGCTGCTCTGTCAGGGCTCCTACATAGCCTGCTAGAGTAGTGCAAGGTCTTTGTTCAGAACAAAGCAGAGAGCAAAGCTTTTGGTGAGGAGGTGTAGGGAAGGCACAGCAAATGGTGGGTTGGGTGGCAGGAGAAAAGTTTTTTTTTTACATTTGAGACAGGGAGAAGTAGTCATTTTATGTATGGATCCCCCACTACTTCTCTGCCCCAGTAGCAGTTGAAAGCAGGGGCAAATAATTTGGGGGGCATAGATAATATAAAATTATAGATGGGTAAAAAGTGAATAACTAGGATGGTTTTCACTTTCGAATTCTGAGTGACATCATAGACAACTCGAGTTCCGCTTTTGTTGTCTACTAGATTGCTCTCAGAATCCCTCTGTAAAAATCACTTGCCTGTTTTTCACTGTTATTCATCTATAATTCTATATATTTATGATATACAATTCTATTGGTGGGTCAGCCGTTCGGCGTCTCATAAACTGCATTGCCATATACATGCCAGCTAGAGTTTTACTTTCCTTCCACAAAATCTCAGTTCTCAAATAAGGTTTATATTGCCAACCATCCAAGTTCATAACTTATTGTGTGAAGGATTTGGATTGTGGAGCTGACTTTCTGAACAACCTTGGACTTCTATAATACTCCAGCAGTTCATGTTTGATTTAAGTCCTTTCTGTTTGAGGTTGAATCAGAAAACATTTGTGACTTGAGATATTCCATATCCCTTGTTTTTAAGTAAAACAGTGTTTGGTGCAGACACGTTCTACCTCCATAACAGATTTCTACAGGTTTGTCTGTGTAAAAAGAATGTTTGTGCATATCTCTTGTGTGGCATGTTTTCGTGGTGTGATGGTTTGCTTGTTTTTACTGCTGTTGTGCATTTGTGCTGCATTATTGCAATGTGATGTGTTTTAATTAGGTTCACGTTTGTACTGTTTTATTGTGCTATATCTGTTAGTTTTTAACTGTACTATGATGGTTTGTGTATGTTACTTTTATGTTCTGTTGTTTTTACTTTTGTGATGTTAACAAATGCTGCTACATTGTGTAGCCAAATGCAGCTCATCCCTTTCATGTTTATAAGACTAGCAACCATATCAGGTAATGATGGGCCGACCGAGAGAATATCTGAATACGTGGACACATTTTTGAAACCTATGGTTAAGAATTTACCATCATACATCCGTGACACCTAGCACATCTTAGGGATACTGACCGACCTAAATTGGGAAGAAAACATGACTTTAGTTACCCTGGACGTCACGGCTCTTTGCACTAGCATCAAGAGAGAAATTGGTTTGCGTGCAATCAGAAAGATCCTTAACACCAGATCAGCTAGTGCATGGAATCATACAGAGATGCTGATCAGCATGATCAAGCTTATTTTGGACAACAATATCTTTCTGTTTAAAGAGAAGTGGTACAGACAAAAACAAGGGGTTGCCATGGGCTCCAGATTCTCTCCCTTGTATGCCAACCTTTTCATGGGTCGGTTCGAGGAGATGAGAATCTGGGGTTGTAGTGTAGCTCCTATTTCCCTAATAGGCTCTGCGCATTGGAATAATATACCCTATAGGTTTGACATAGGACTAAGGTCAATATGTCCCTATCGAGTATATTAAACTTAATTACTTGTGCCAGCTAGCTCAGAGGCCACTAGAAACTCCTTGATTAACAAGAAGGGAGTAGTTTCTGGCAGCCGCAAAACATGACAACTTTGTTTCCCTATAGAATCAGAACGTGTCCCAGAGTCGTGGAAACAATAGATAACTATTTCACTCAGCTCACTCGTGCATACTTAGTTTTCCTCAAAGTTACACAGAAAGAATAGACGGGCGTTTCAATAAAAGATTTATTGAACAGTCTTGTTTCTCGTGTAAGTAAAATGTGCTGTTACGATCACAAGACAGTATGCAAGATAAATAATGTACTGCGTAAGCAGTAGAAATAAATAATACTGCGCTAGCATGATCTTTAGTAGATATTCATTTACATAAATAACATAGACTAAAAATGCGAGTACTCATACGATGCGTTTCCAAGCTAGTTCTACCCCAATGTACCTAACCTAACCTAGGTGTAGGGAGAGGTATGAAGTAGGTGAAGTATTCCTTACTATGGTATACTAAGAGTATGTTAAGGCTAGTATGCCTAGTATGCCAAGTATGCCAAGTATGCCAAGAGTCCCTCTAGGTTTCTAGTCAGCTCCATACCTTAATAATGAGAGAGGTGGGAATCTCTTGCCAGACTCGAACTCCAACACCCCGTGAGGGAAGTCAGATCACTGGAAGCTGGACTCTCTGCGTGCAGGGATGACAGCGTCTTCTCAGTGCGTCAGGCCGGGAAACGGGCTCCTCTGAAGTCGAGGTCTCCTCTGATTTACAGGGGCTAGGGAAGGTATATTTATACCTGAGAGGTACCTCATAATGTTAGCATTGACGTGAATCGGACAGCGGAAGACGTCATGAATGAACACCTAAGGTATAACGGTTCATGCATAATAGATGAGTCCTTGAAGAAATCAATAGTCCTGTGCTAGGGAAACTCCCGAAGCCTAAGGGTCTGTTCTTCAAGAACTCGTTGTGACGTTAGGGTGGACGGATGTCGGAGACCATGCCTGTATTTGGAGTGCACGGTTTAATGCCTAAATAAGGACTGGGATTTTATGCCTATATAAGGGCAGGACGAATTGTGCCTATATAAGGACATGATACAGGAAAACCTATATACGGACACCCTAAGAGGAATACAACACCCACTCCACTTTCGTGTGTACGATAATAATAAAATGCTAAACATTTAATACGCTAAACATAAAATGGAGTACCGCATATTGCTAAAAATATTTCTTAAAAGCATTAAAAAGCATTTAAAAACCTATTAAAATGTAAAAGGTACTGTACATTTTAAGCATTGCTTTCATTTCAGGCATATATTTGGAAATAAAATGCAATTTGAATGAAATAAGCAGTAATATTTACATTTGACAGAAAATGATCGATAAGTTGTTCAAAATCAAAGTCTTTTCATGTCATGAAAATTAATGAACTTTTTAGACAAATAAGATGACAAAGTGTCTGAGGAAGTACCGCGAAGTCTGTACTATAAGGCTAGTTCTACTTCAAGCAGATTGAATTGCCATTTAGTTCGAAAAATGGAAAAAAGTTCAATTTGGGAAGAGTTCCAAGTTTTGAAATATGGAGGCCAAATTTTTACTGCGTCTCTGGTACACTGTGAGTTGAATCAGAGTCAGTGTACGGGTCTGGTGTAAACATGAGATCATCTATTTCTGTAGACAAAATATCGTCCACTGAAGTTGGTTTCAGTTGGAACACCTCGTGTAGTAGGTTAATTGCACAGAGATGTGAAGCATCGCTCTCAGCATAGGATGCCGTGGCAATGTTCGCGTCCGTTGTTACCTGTGTGCCTGTAGATCCATCTCGTACCTCAGCAGCAGCTGGAAGCGTCTGTGAGATCTCAATGAATGCCGTCATCAGGATTGGTAGCCTCTGGGGACAACACAGAGCATGGGCCGTTATCGGGTCCAGCAGAGTATCGATATCCGTTGGCGTTGCTGATGGAAATGTTAGACAGGTGTCTAACACGCATTCTTCACCGCATAGCAGGCATCGTAGGACAGGTAAGATGCAATCTTGCCAGATTGGTCTGAATGACAGGAACTACGTGGTATTAAGGTCCCGTAGACGAGTCATGCCCAAAAGCTGTACTATTCGCTCACGGCACTTTCATTCAAGGAGAGCTTTCTCCATTTCGCTCGGAGTGATGTCTGCGAATAGGCTGGCCATGGCGTAATAGTAGGAAGAGAAATAGAATTCTGGCAACAAGTGCTAGAAGTAATGGTATGCCACCAAACACCGAATGTGCAAAGTTCGGGATGATTCCGAGTATTGCCTGGAAAGGTGCTAACAGACCGGAACAGATGCTCTTAAATACATGTACAATTCCGCTTGTATCAGACATGTTAAAGATACGTCCTATCATTTCCACGAAATGTATAGGGCAGTTTGTACGTATTAAAGTCTGTATCTCAGCCAAAGTCCTTGCTACTTGTAGATCATAGGTTTCTTTGGCCGAGGTTAAAGGCACTGATTGTTGCAAAAGCATGGCTTTCATTCTGCTTAAAGTATCAAATCTTATAAAAGAGACGTTCAGCGAAGGCCACAAAGGTGACTCCCTGACTGTGTCTATTGGGGCAAACAATACTTGCATACAGCAAGTGACCCTGGAGTTGACCGTTACTAGATATGGGATGCCTGGCAACATGCAGCAGCAACTCTGATCATTCAACATGAGGTAACTCCCATTAGAAAGTTGTCCAAACGTTGGATTAATCACAGCAGCTGGTGTACCCTGCTGATGGCAAGACAAATTTGCCACAGAACCATTGCAAGCCCTGTGTAAAGAAATGTCCTGACATATAAGTGAACCGCTCAGTGCACTTTTACAGTGTGTACCGCTCAAAAACACTTCACGATCCCCACTCCAACATCTATATGTATACGGCAAATTCCAAGATGTCTTAATGTATTCCTTACCCAACCTTTCATATTTGCCTGCTTGCATTTGTTTGAGGCAATACTGAAACTGAAAAGTAGTCACAGGTAGTGTGATTTTGCCATGAATGAGCCATTCTGTAGCTGGTTTTTCTGCCACTGTGAATGGTAACTTTTCCAGTTTTTCAATGCTCAGCACTGTATACTTTGCTCCTCTTTGTGCCAGTTCGATCTGTTTATCAGTTAGATTGTATTCTGCAAACAGAGCTGACGTGTTGATGAAACGCCAAGGCACATAGCCCATACGCAAAGATTGCAGCGTCCAGCTTAATAACACAATAGAACGTAATTGAGATTGGCCTTGCTGTAACATCGCCAAATCTTGTTCTAGTATGTCGATAGCAGAGGATACAATGCCGTCCAATGAATATATTCTGGAGGACAAAGTTGTTAACCCATTGTCGACCACAGTGAGTGTTTTCTCTAAATTAATACGATCAAGTTCACGTATTCGTTCTGCGGCCTCCATCTGTGACACTTTCCATGCTTCATTATAGGCAGCATAAATGCCGGCATATATGAAATGTTTCTGACGCGGTTTTCTTGGTCCAAGCAAGAATTCCTAAGGTCTGCGTCTTCTTTAAGTAAGGATAAGTGTTGTTTCACATCCTGTAGTGTAGATTTCTGTAGCCAATCGAGGCATAATTTTCCTACACTGTATGTTTTTTTCTACCCCCGGATGCTGTCTTTGGACGTATCTTGGGTCTGGCCTATGAATAGTAAATCCCTGAGTTCTATTCAGGAATCTTTCCTGACAGTTGTTCGTGTCTGTGGGCCAGATCAACCATTTTCTCCAATCAGAATTAGATCTGTTGAGTTGTAGTATATTGTCAACTGTCACCGCTGCCTGTGTATTGTTATCACTTGCAGGTGTTGGTACAGAAGGTGTTTTCATCTCTTTGATCTTGGCTAGTCCAAGACAAGATGTTTGTTGGACGGTTTCATTCAAAAACATTATTTGTTCAGGGATGATACAGGCTCTAAACAAAGCTTCTATCCCCTGCACTTGCCAATCTTTAGTACCCCAGACAGTTTTTGTGTCTATTGTGTCTTTCCATAAGTCGAAACCCTGTCTAGACAGTTGGGCAATAAATGTTGCAGAGTAAATCTGTTTTGTATTTGTTAACATAATTTTCAGTCCTGTTTTGTTTACATTTTTATAGTAAAATGTTTCTGGATCAGATGTATTGTAACCTGAAAAATATGGAAACTTGTTAGCAAATGTTTTTGAACTACCTTGTGGTGGTGTAGGACAATGCTCCCATTGGTTAAACATAAACACATTTCTAGGGTATGCAGATTTATGCAAATAATGATGACCAAAGTGGTTATAGCAATACAGTTGTTCATAGTCTGATGAACCCATCTAAATATTCATTTTTAGAAAATGCAGCAGATTTTTCTAGGTCAAACATTATGGGGTCGATTCCGATTCGGGCCGGAAAAAGCACCGACCGACTCGGAGCCGGAATTAATTCCGACCGACACGTACCTGTGGCGCCCGACACGCCAAGTACGATGCAAGGCGTGCAAAATCCGACCGACACGTACGGAACCCAAGCCGAACGACCGAGCCGCACGGAAAACAACAATCCGGCCAGAAAAACACGCGAATCCAACCGACCGACACTCACCCGGAACAAATCCAACCGAAACGCACACGCGAACTCCAAACCGCAAAGTACGATGCAAGGCGCGAAAACCACGACCGAGTCGTACGGAGGACAAGCCGTACGACCGACACGCATACAAAACCGAGCCGAAGTAACACAAAACACCGCGACCGACGCGTACGCAGCATAGAAAACTGCACAAACACAGCGTGAACGAAACGGAGAAGACCGTACGAGACAACTGCAGGGTCCGACTCGGTCACAAGAACGTTTCCAACATGCACAGAAAGTACTAAGGAAAAATACACAAAAAAAGGCCAAACAAGCAATTACAAAGCCAATAAATACTGGGGGGGTGGGGACAGAGAACAAAGACACACCCACAACTCCACCCATATAAAGGACACAAATCCCAACCATGATCCTTTGCAAATGCTATTCTACTGCCAGCACTCAACAGACAGCAACCACACACCCACAGCTCATCCCTCACACAAGCCACACACCATCAGCACACCAACAAATAGCTACCTCACATACACCCAGCAAAACACACACTCACACACCCTCACCTGCACACCAACACACACATCACTCACCATCACCACCCATCACCATGCCCCCCAAGAAGAATCACAGGTTCCTAGATTGTGAATTGGAAGTCATGGTAGACGAGATCCTAAGGGTAGAGCCACAGCTGTTTGGCACACTGGTCCAACAGACACCCATCTCCCAGAAAACCAAGATGTGGGAGAGGATCATCAACAGGGTGAACGCACAATCACCATGTCTGCGCACAAAGACTGACATCCAGAACAGGTGGTATGACGTGCGCAGGAGGGTACGGGAGCTGCTCAAGAAGGACTACCTCCTGAGCCAATACACCGGCAGTGGCCCTCCTGCCAAGCCAGTATACCTCAGGCCCTGGGAGGAGAAGGTGCGGGCCATCCTTCCGCCAGTGAGCGTCTATGGACTAGAGAACATCCCAGAGCCTGGTGAGTACACAACAAATGTACACAATATTCTGCCACAATACACACACACATCACTGTCAAGGGGAGAGTCAAACCATGCACTCATAGCAATTACACAGCAACCAGAACAGAATCATCCCAAAATGTGTATGTCAGTCAGATAAACACAACACATGCCATCTCAAAGTTACATTTAACTGTGTCATCACATGTACAAACACAACTACAACTACAGCTAGGCAGTGGCACAAATATAACCAACAAACACAGTCAGATATGTAGCCACCACTACAACACCAACACACAGTGAAGACCACTGAAAGAAAGGAATTCTGTGTATGCTGGGCAAGTCAGTGTAGCCAATAGCATCATGGGAGTCGTAGTCACAGATATTGCTCACCCTCACAACTGTCCCATCAACACCACCATGAACCATGCGCACATCACAGGGAGTGGAAAAGGACTCACAAGATGGCTGACACTGGCTACTGCTGTGTGGAGCACAAGGCCCTGCTGGCAACTGTGCAACAACCAACAGCAGGACACCACTGACTGACATCCTGAGAGACAACTTCCACTCCCTGCAATGCAAGCACGTTCCATGGTGGGATATCTGGCTGGGTGGGAAGGAGGACTTGCAGCACTGAGCATAGTCACAAGCACCTCCCCTCACACACCCCCTCAACATATACTCCACATAACCCACCTGGGAGAATGCAATGCCTCACATCCTAACTCAAGATCCCACAAAGAACCTCCACCCTGGGTTATGTTGTGTGAAGTACAGGGACACTCTTGGGACTTTTAGCCAAACAACTGCCAGGACAACACTCCCAGCCATCCTGTCAGCACAGGCAGCCCACCCCCAGGGAAGCAGAGTCAAAAGGAAGGAAGCATGGGCATGCTGGGAAGGGGGTGGAGGCAATAGCATGATGGGAGTAGTAGGCACAGATATTGCTCAGCCTCACAACTGGCCCATCAACACCACCCTGAACCATGCTCACATCACAGGGAGTGGATAAGGACTGACAAGATGGCTGACACTGGCTACTGCTGTGGGGAGCACAAGGCCCTGCTGGCAACTATGCAACAACAAACAGCAGGACACCACTGACTGACATCCTGAAAGACAACTTCCACTCCCTGCAATGCAAGCACGTTCCATGGTGGGATATCTGGCTGGGTGGGAAGGAGGACTTGCAGCACTGACCATAGTCACAAGCACCTCCCCTCACACACCCCCTCAACACATACTCCACATAACCCACCTGGGAGAATGCAATGCCACACATCCTAACTCAAGATCCCACAAAGAACCTCCACCCTGGGTTATGTTGTGTGAAGCACAGGGACACTCTTGGGACTTTTAGCCAAACAACTGCCAGGACAACACTCCCAGCCATCCTGTCAGCACAGGCAGCCCACCCCACAGGGAAGCAGAGTCAAAAGGAAGGAAGCATGGGCATGCTGGGAAGGGGGTGGAGGCAATAGCATGATGGGAGTCGTAGTCACAGCTCTACATCCCCCACCACATGGCCCAGCAAGCTCACACTCACGCATGCACATCCCACAGAGAGTGGAAAGGCCCATCAAAGATGTCTGACACTGTTGCTGTGTCGTGGGGAGCACAAGGGCATGCTGGGAACTGCACACCAACCAACAGCAGGACACCACTGTCAGCCATCTTGCCATTGCTCTCACACCCACACACACTGAACTCCCCACAAAAGCAAGTAAGTATGGGAATGCTGGGAAGTGGGGTGGAGGCAATAGCATGATGGGAGTCATAGTCACAGACATAGCTCACCCCCACAACTGTCCCATCAACACCACCCTGAACCATGCTCACATCACAGGGAGTGGAAAACAACTGACAAGATGGCTGACATTGGCTACTGCTGTGGGGACACCACTGACTGACATCCTGAAAGACAACTTGCACTCCCTGCAATGCAAGCACAGTCCATGGTGGGATAACTGACTGGCTGGGTGGGAAGGAGGGCCGGCTGTCAACCAAATACAACCAATGCAGACCATGTTCACACCCCAACAAATACATAGAAATGCCCAAATAATGCAGGACAATGTGCTACACCAATATCAACGCCTGACTGTGACAACTTAGGACAATGCAATGTACAGGCCCGCACCCAGAGGCACAGTCACAACTGTCAGGTGTGTCAACCATTGATGCCTGCAGAAACATAACATACATTGTGTGTGTCTCCCAAAAACAGGTGATGATGGGGACACAGCAGCAGACGCTGAGGAGTCCCAGTCCCAGTCTCAAGAGGATACAGAGCTCACTGGTGTCGTACAGCCTCTGCCCTCCTCGGACGAAGAAGACCAACCTGGCACCTCCTGTGCAAGTCAACATGCAGCACCAGCAGGACCACCAGCTGCAGCACCAGCAGGACCACCAGCTGCACCCCCTGCACCCACCCCTCCAACGACTGTCACCACAAATACCATCCCTGCCGACATGGACAGAACAAGGAGCACCACCAGCACAGGGACCCTGGACCAACGTGGGGCCATGGACACCACCACCACCACCAACCCCCAAGGGGGACCAGGGTCATCTGTGCGTGCCACTGCACGCACTGCACATGTCGGCAGGGGTGGTGGGAGGGGTGGGAGACAGAGGTCGCTGCTTGCAGAGGTGTCTGGTGTGCATGACGACCCACAACTGGTACGCATAGTCGATGCGTACCAGTCCAGCACCGGAGATCTCAGCCAGGTAGTGGGGCTCCTCAGAGACATGAAACAGCAGCAGGCTGCCCATCATGCCCGCTTGGACTCTCACATGTCCCGCGTGGAGTCCAAGTGGGACGCACTGCAAGAGATGACGGCGGTGCACAGGGACATTTTACAATGCCTCCGCCAGATGAACAGCAACCAGTCCACACCTCCCTGTGTGCCAACAACATCTGGTGCCGAACAAACTGCAACTGCCACAGGGAGGGAGGAGGACTCTGGCGGAGAGTCCCCTGCACCGCAGCAGCCTGTACTTGAGGGGCCCCTCCCAAAGAAGAGGGGTCGTCCGAGGAGGGGCAAGTGAGAGGCCGATGGCCAAGTGCAACCCCCAGGAAGCCTGAACCTGTTCTGGATGTTCACCTTTGTGCACAGACTGTTCACCCTGTTGACGGCAACACAACTCCCACACATGACATGGGGAGTACAATTTGGACCAATGTCTCAGACAACTGTGGCCCCGATACTGGGGATTTTGTCTACCAGGACTTTCAATTCACCTAGGAACTTCTGATTGCAATATAAATGTACAGCACTAACAATCCTATGCACTATTCACACAAATGTATCACAATAAACACACTAATACACCATACTTGCCTCTGTTGTGATTCCAACGTGGGTGCTGTCATGGGGATGATGAACTGCAAAATTACACTGTGTATTCGGACTGCAACAGCAAGTACAACATAGGCATGTGAGTAAAGGCAACGTGACACATATGAGGGAGACACACCACCAGGGCTACACAACACATACACACCTAGGCCATCTGACTCATTGCCTACACTGATGTTGCCAGGAAAGACGGTGCAATGCACAGACACCACACCTATTCCCAGTTGTAGTCAAGTAGCCCACAGGTGCAGAAAGCAAATGGCAGTCAAATGTGTGACCACAGACAACGCACATCACAAAGTGAAGCACAGGTTTATTACACAGTTGCAACATGTCGTAACCACTACAGATGCAAGGTAATCCCACCTGGCAGCGGGCACACAGTCAACAACTGTAGAAGGAAGGAAGTCCATAGGTGTGGCGCACATCACCTGTAGGGACACAACAGCTACCACCCTGGAAGTACAATCACGTCGTCGGTGGACACAGTTGACCAAACGAATCTGAAAGTACCCTGTGAAGGACAGAAATGACACACAGTCAAAAGCAATGGAGAACAGGACAGAACAGCAAAACCCATGCACAATACATGTTACAAGATACCCACCCAGAACCAAGTTAGCATGTCAACACTGTTGGGGAGTACAGACCACCTGTAAGCACACATCGCTACACACATCCAGTCAAGTAGCCCATGGACACACTCCAACAGCACCAGAGCACCACCTACACATATCATGCCAACTCACATCATTGACATGACACCTCAGGATACTCACATTCAGCTAAAGAAGTTGGTGATGAGCTGTGTGCGGACATCACCCTCATCATCATCATCACCGGCATCGTGGTCCAGGCCAGGATCCTCCACAGGTGGCGGATGTTGGTCATTGTCATCCTGGATGAGAGGCAACTCCTTCCGCACTGCCAGGTTGTGGAGCATGCAGCAGACGATGATAATCTTGCACACCTTCGCTGGGGCATATGGGAGGGACCCTCCTGTCTTGTCGAGGCAGCGGAAGCGGCTCTTCAGGAGACCAAATGTCCGCTCAATCACTCTCCTGGTCCGACCATGTGCCTCATTGTAGCGCATCTGGGCTGGTGTCACAGGGTTCCTGAGGGGTGTCAGCAACCACGGCATGTTGGGGTATCCCGAGTCACCTACGGACAGACAAGTGCACATTAGCTGACTTGGAAAAGTGGGCGGAATACTACAGATCAGATCACACACAATGGCACAAAGTCAGTACACACCGACAAGCCAGGCACGCTGGTTCTGCATCTGTGCCATCATCCTGGGGATGCGACTACTCCTCATCACAAAGGCATCGTGTGCTGAACCAGGGAAACGGGTACACACGTGTGAGATGGTCATATCTGCAAGACACACCACCAGTGCATTGACCGAGTGGTAGTGCTTGCGGTTACGGTAGGCCTGCTCCTGGGCCTGTGGTGGTACCAAAGCCACATGTGTCCCATCAATGGAGCCAATGACATGCGGCATCCTCCCCAGGGCATAGAAGTCACTCTTCACGTCAGTGAGTCGTTGCAGTCTAGGGAAATAGATGTACCGGTTCAGGTATAGCAACATTGCCTCCAAAACATCGCGGAGCACACGGCTCAACATGGTCTGTGACATCCCACCAGCAGTCGCCACAGTATGTTGGAAGGTACCGGTGGCAAAGAAGTGTAGGGCTGCCATCACATTCACCTTGGGGGTCAGTGCTGTAGGATACGGCCGGCCAGGCTGCAAATGTGGGGCCAACTGCACTGCCAAATCCTCAATCAGCTGCCTGGTGAAGCGGTACCGTCGGATGCTGTCCCGTTCCACCATCGTTGCCAGGTCTGGGAATGGTCTATGGACAGCAGGAGCCCTGCAGTGCAGAGGAGAAGAAAGCAAGATTGTAGGTCACCCCACATATGCGGCATTGAACACACTCAATATCACATCATACATCATTATGAGGCACAACTACATGAAGTGTGCAGTTCCGTAAGGACATGTATGGTACATACATGGCCAACATCTGTCATCACGGTTCAACAAGTGGCATCAATAAGTCCCAGGTTGGCCCATTGGATATCATGAGGCCGTGTCACAGTTCCCCTCTCCTGCTGCCATGTCACAATCACCCCCCACAGTGACATGTGAGGACAGATGTGCCCCAGGCATCACAGCTCAACGACAGGTACATTCCCAGGGACCCTGAATTGCCACATGGACACTGGCATTACATGGAGTATCATGTATACACCACAGCAAAACAACCATGACCCCCACAGGTAGTGGTTCCACTTGCCACTGCAGGACAGACATGGACGTCTGTGACACACACACGCACAACATCAAAGTCCATGCACACACAACGTGGATGTGGAGACTGTCTCCCATTGTGCACATGAAATCAGAGACATTGTAAACACTACATGCACACAGACTGTGGAGGACCATCACTATTGTGCCACTGGGACACCCTGGCTCAAACATACCGTCCCACATGGGACTCACGGGGTATGTGACATGACATACACATACACCACCGTGAAATGTGACCATGGCACATGCACATATATGAACAGTTGCACATCACAGTGGTCATGTACACGTAACACCCAGGATCCTGTCCCCATGAACACGTGCACAGCCTGGGGGTGGCTGCCCCCAGCTGACACCCACAGGACAACATGTACACCAACATACACACAATAGGAAATGCAGCCTTACATGCCTTATGATACAGTTTGGACAGGCTGTGGTGTTGTAGGTGTGCCCCTCACTCCCTGGGAGCTATCTGTGGCTGGCATATGTTCATCTGAGACAGGCATGGTGACATATGCCAGTCACTTGTACAGGGATGCGTTGAACAGCAATGGACCGATCGGTGCGCCCGGCCGGCCCATTGCATTCAATGTGTGCGAGTACGCGTTGTACCCCTGTACGCGTTGAACAGCAATGGACCGATCGGTGCGCCCGGCCGGCCCATTGCATTCAATGTGTGCGGGTACGCGTTGTACCCCTGTACGCGTTGAACAGCAATGGACCGATCGGTGCGCCCGGCCGGCCCATTGCATTCAATGTGTGCGGGTACGCGTTGTACCCCTGTACGCGTTGAACAGCAATGGACCGATCGGTGCGCCCGGCCGGCCCATTGCATTCAATGTGTGCGGGTACGCGTTGTACCCCTGTACGCGTTGAACAGCAATGGACCGATCGGTGCGCCCGGCCGGCCCATTGCATTCAATGTGTGCGGGTACGCGTTGTACCCCTGTACGCGTTGAACAGCAATGGACCGATCGGTGCGCCCGGCCGGCCCATTGCATTCAATGTGTGCGGGTACGCGTTGTACCCCTGTACGCGTTGAACAGCAATGGACCGATCGGTGTGCCCGGCCGGCCCATTGCATTCAATGTGTGCGGGTACGCGTTGTATCCTAGGTACGCGTTGAACAGCAATGGACCGATCGGTGTGCCCGGCCGGCCCATTGCATTCAATGTGTGCGGGTACGCGTTGTATCCTAGGTACGCGTTGAACAGCAATGGACCGATCGGTGTGCCCGGCCGGCCCATTGCATTCAATGTGTGCGGGTACGCGTTGTATCCTAGGTACGCGTTGAACAGCAATGGACCGATCGTTGTGCCCGGCCGGCCCATTGCATTCAATGTGTGCGGGTACGCGTTGTACCCCTGTACGCGTTGAACAGCAATGGACCGATCGGTGCACCCGGCCGGCCCATTGCTTTCAATGTGTGCGGGTACGCGTTGTACCCCTGTACGCGTTGAACAGCAATGGACCGATCGGTGCGCACCCATTGTCAATGGCCTAGCCTGGCAACGGACGCGTTTTCGAAATTCGAACGAGTCGGTTGCTGGAAATTCAGTTGGTCACCCACAACAATGTTGCAAAATCATGTATGTCATGAAGTTGAAGATTTGAAGGATGCTGTGGGCGTGTATTGGTGCTGCTATTCCATGGATTGGCCAGATTCAGAAGATGCAAACGACTTGGACCTATCACTTTGGACACATGGGACAGTATCTGCCTCTGCAGCACATATATATTGCTGGCTGTTCCCCTGAGAGCTCACTTGCCTGCACTACATGCTCCAGGATGACATCTGCCACTGCACTGCTGCTGTCTCTGCCCCCTCTGGACCCTGCAATGGCACGTACTGTGGAGAGAGCCCCAGCCTTCAGCCTTGAGGAGAACCAGGCCCTGCTGGACAGCCTACTTCCACAGTA
The DNA here is from genome assembly GCA_963921515.1 of Calotriton arnoldi. Taxonomy (NCBI): domain Eukaryota; kingdom Metazoa; phylum Chordata; class Amphibia; order Caudata; family Salamandridae; genus Calotriton; species Calotriton arnoldi. Next base: position 117,397 of record CAWUFW010009879.1, read on the forward strand.
CAGCAAGCTGTATGGGACACCAGGGGAGCAGGTGAGTGTTCTGTGCACTGCCTTTCTGAATGTGCATTTTGTCTGACTAGCAAGGCTGAAAGTCTGCACGCCACTGGCTAGCAGGCTCACTGAGTAGTTGTCACCCCCCATAGTGAGTAGTGACATGCACTGGACAGGTATGGTGCAGTGACAGTGCATTTGAACAAGGTTTTACTTCCCATGCAATGATACCATGTAGTGACTTCTGGCAAACTGTCCATGGGCAGCGTTGCACTGCCTGTGTACATCATGTGCCCCTGTGATTGAGACATGTATATACAACTGTGTCATGCACGGATATGTTGCATGTGTAGTAATGGCCTTTTCACTTTGTCATCCTCACAGGTTAATGCCCATCGGAAGCAGGAGATCTAGAAGGACATCGTCCGGGCTGTCCGGTCCGTGGGGGTCTACAAGCGCCGGATCCGCAACTGCCAGAAGAGGTGGCAGGACCTTCGGGGCTGGACCCGGAGGATTGCACGGGTCCAGCTGAAGCTGTCGCCTCCTCGCAGGAGGGGCGGAACACGGACCCTGACCCCCACATGCTCCAGATCCTGGCGGTGGTGTTACCAGACCTGGATGGGCAGCTGAAGGCCAGACAGCAGCAAGGAGGGGGTGAGTCAAAGACTGCACTGTGAACTCTGTATTACATGCTATGTGCCCTCCTCTGGCCTGGTTAAACTGCCACAGTACAGCAGTCATGTTGTCCAGGAGCCATGTCCCTCTATTGTGCACTGCCCACTCCTCATCTGATACCCAGGTGTGGCCCTTACATTCAGGGAATTGTGCCACTTGGGACTGTGTCCTTGCAGTTTGCTTCACTAAAGGTGGGGGACAGCATCTGTTTCCCTAACTCTGTTGTGGGCATCATGGGTGGGTCCATTGTTCACACAATGCCTGTGTTTGGACATGTAATCTGCGTGTTGCTTTCATATGCGGTCCACTTGCTGAGCTGAGCCACCACATGTGCCTGGGGTATCTGGCACACACCCATGCAGCGGGTGGGAACAATGTTTGGGCCCCAGGAGTGTGCAGATTACATGTGTCACACATACATAGCCAGCTATCCACTGTCCAGGGCTCATCCCTCATTCATGTGGGGCAGGACAGTCATGCCTACTCCAGCCCATCCAATACACCTGTACTCCCACTCCCGGGTATCAGCTGACACGTTGTGCGCAGTGATTTGACCCCTCAGGTGTCTGCCTCTGTGTCAGTGTGCTGTGGATTTGTTGCCAGGACTGCTGGGGTGTTTCTCGGTAGGGGCTCAGCATGCCACTGGAGATGTGACCATAGGAGACGATACTTGTGTGTCACATAGGTGTTTGATCAGCTGCCCGTGCAGACTGGGGTATGCGAATGTGAAGTTCAGGCAGCTGTTTCCCATTCACAGCAGATTGTGAGGGGCTCAGGTTCAGAGGGTAGTGTCACAGGTCTCCCATATGTCCAATCGGTATGACCTGGACAGATGAGGGTTAAGATGATGTGTTGTGTGGGGGATGTACATGTGCACTTGTGCAGCTCCAGGACTTGCATTCCCCATGACCTACTATTGTGACACAGTGCAGAGTGTTGTTGTCTGGCTGCCAAGTCATACATCACTGAGACAGTGATGTATGACTTAGCAGTCATGCCTCCGCCATGGCATGTGTCTACTTATTGGTGATCCTGCAGGGGAGTGACATGTGCTACATGCACACTATTGTGGCGATGGCTATCAGGACATGGGTGCATCATGGTGTCTGTCGCTGGTATGCATCACATGCATTTCCTATTTGACTCTGGGCATCCCTTTCATCCGGAAACCTGTACTGACTCAGTGGCAAGAGTTGTGATGTGTGCATGTCCACATGCTACACCGTGTCCTCTGCACTGTCCAACTACTGTGTAGTTGGTGCATGTGTCCACACTGGGGTGTTGCTATCCAACAGACAGGTGGAGAGGTGTGGTGCAGCGGCCAGGGCAGCTGACTTCGGAGCACAGGGGTCACGGTTCGATCCCTGGCTCCGGCGGCAGCTCAGCTCAGCACCCTGTGACTCTGGGCAATAGCTCACTTAATTTCCACAACGGCCCCCAGCGCCTTGAGACTTGTAAGGGTGAGTAGTTTGCGCTTTACAAATACGGATTTAGATTTAGATTTAGATTTACACCAGACAGATGGGTGCAAGGCCATGTGGGATGTGAGTGCCATGGTTGGCATCAGACTGACAATTGGCTTCTCCTGTTCAGTTAGGGCACTTTTAGCAATGTTCAACTAATGATGCCAGGGCTTGCTCTGTAATGTGCTGTGCTCACAGTGGTGTGTGCGTTTGGTGCAGGTGACTGATGTCTGTCTGTTTCCCCATTGTTTGCATATACATCCACGGCCACGGAAGGGGACAGCTCCATGGACCAGGAGGAGCCGGAGAGCCAGACTGGGTCAACAGCCGAGGAGTGGTCGGAGGGACCCAGTGGCACGGAGGGCGAGGGGAGCCACACCGAGGAGTCCTCAGCAGCATCCACCTCAGCTGAGGACCACAGCGGCTCGAAGGATGACTCCCTTATGGAGGCGGGTGTCAGCAGCCACCACACCCCAGCTAGTGTTGCTGTCCCCGCCACTACCAGCACCACCACTGCCCTCCCATCGGCTCCCATTCCCCAGGTCCGTGGAGGCTCCCATGTTCGGGAGCGTGTCTCCTTTGGGCCAGGCACCGCACCCCCTGCCCCTGTGTCCCCTGCTGCCCTGAGTGAGGAGTCTGTGTACCTCCTTCGCCAGCTCCATGTAGGGCAGACAGCCATGCTGAGTGTCCTCCATGCGCACACCGCTCTGTTGACTCAGCTGGTGTCGTTCATGGAGGGCATCTCATCGGGCATGTCTGACCTACAGAGGGGCAATAGGTCCATGGACTCCTCCCTGACGGCAGCAGTGTCCCTCCTCAGACAGTCCCTCACCCCTCCTGCCTCTGCTCCATCCACACTCCCCAGCACCTTACCCGTCCCAAGCACACACACACCGGCACAGGCACACACCAGCACACACACGTCCAGCACACAGACACACACGCCAAAAACAAAATGCACACGCACGCACAGTCAGGGGACTGAAACCAGACTCACAGGGGATGGGGCCCTGGAACACACACACGCATCCACAAGCACTGCGCAGTCCTCAGTTGCCTCTCCCTCCAAAGCACCCTCCCTTGCCTCACCTGCAACCCCAAAGACCCAGCGGCTCTTCCTCAGTGACCTCGGCCTCTTTCCCTGCGATCCAGCTGATACAGCATTCAGGGGGAAGAGGAAGCCCACCCACACGGAGCAGAGTGCCCCTCGTCCCCGGACACCCTCCCCCAGGCGCAGACAGACTGAGGCCCCCACACGCAAGTCCCCCCGGACCCGGAAGAGCAAGGCCCCACCGCCGCCCTGCAGCTCAGGCACCAAGTCTCCTTCCTCCATCCCTCAGGCCCCCACTCCACAGGTGCCCCCACCACACCCTGCCCCAGGTTCCCCCACCCACAGATACACCATCCCCAAAAGGATCAGGCCTTCTCCCCTGCCACTTGCTCTTCCGGCCCCACACCCCCGCTGCGCTTGTCTGTGCCACTGATGTGGTGAGGGTGTCCTTCCCCTCTGTCCAGCCCACCTTGCCTGTTCCCCATTCTCCTCCCCTGGTGGTAGGCACTGCAGTGGAGTCCACTACCACCCTGTCTGACTTGGGCACTGCAGTGGCGGACCTGTCCACTCCATCTGCAGGGTCCACTGCAGTCGTGCCGGCACCCACAACATCTGAGTCATGCCCCCAGTTGTGCCGGCACACACTATGTCAGACACCTCCACTGCAGTTGTCAGTGGCTCTCCAGCACCCACCACCCCTTCCCTGCTTCCTCCTGGTGAGCCCTGATCCTGTCCCTGCGGTGCCTGGCCTGCCCCCCGTAGGCCCCTCCTAGTGGATTGTCCCTGGTTTTGTGGAGTGCAGGCATGCGTAGGGTGACATCTGCCACTGTCACCCTGTTTGGACTTTGACAATGGACTGGCCATTGGCCTTTGTGTTTTTTCTGGACTTTCACTTTTAAACACACATATGCTGAATAAAGCAACTTTCTGTTCTCTAGTGCTTATGCTTCTGATGTACATGTTGTTGATGATGCTAACCATGCCCTTGCTGCAGTGATGGTGATATTTGGTCTCATGATAATGAAGTGTTACTGTGCAGGAACACATGTGGTCCAGGGGGAATGTGTCCTATCCTGTGGTGTATCCATGTCATCCATAGCAGCATCTGAGGGTGTCATGTGTTCAGTATTTGGCAATGGGATTTCCTACTTACATTAGCAATTTCACATCTGTGGCTTCCACCCCTGCACATCTGTTGTGCCTGCCATTGTTCAATTCGTCTACTTCCCTGACCGTGTGGCCATCTCCAGTGGACATGCAGGTTTGGGCATCAATGGGGAAGGACTCATCTGTGTTGTCAGTGCAACATTGCTATACAAGTGTGTTGGATCTGTGCTGATGATTTCGTTGGCACTTCCATGACCAGGCTGATGTGACAGGAGCCTTCATTTGGTGCTAATTGTTGATTGTGTGACCAAGTGCTCAGCTGACATGATGGGGCCCTACTGAGGCAACATATGGCACAGCTTTCCTCACACAGGAGTGGAGTCCCCTCATGGCAGTGTGTACTCCTGTGACATTGCCTGCGCCCAAGGTGTGTGTTGTATGAGCATGTCTGTGTGTTCACTTCCGTTTTGCTGTGCATGCTGTGATCCCTAGTGTTGTACCTGTTTGTGATGCTTGCTGGGTTGACCTATGTTCCCCCAAAGTCTTCTCCCTGGGTTCTCTGTGATGTGGGTGCATGGCACATTACTGGCCATCAGGGTGTCACCCATAGGTGTGTTTGCTGTCAGGGCTGAGTTTGTGTGCAGACGCAGATGGGTCACAGTCAGGTTTCCCCTTGGCACTTGTTGTTTGCACCTGTCATGTGATTTCCAGTTTGTGTTATCTTTCAGTGATTGTGACACGTTGTGTTTGTGACTGCTGGCACTCCTCAGGGTCCGGGCTGCAATGTTGGTTGTTGTCTATGTGTGTTCTTTGTGGGTGACCTTGGCTTCTTCATTGGTGTGTGACTGTGGCTGGGATCCCATTGGTTGGTGTGGTATTGCCGTCATGTCCATGTACAGCGTAGTGTGCAGTGTGTCAGACATTCAGGAGTCTTGTTGAGTGGCCATGTGTGATGTGTTTCTGCACCTTGGTTCCCACCCACCACCCTGGAATTGTCATGGGTGCATATGCAATGTCACCAGTGCATGTGTGCTTCACTGCTGCACATTGTTGGAGGTCGAGGTGTGTGGTGTTGAGTGTGTGCAGATGAGAGTTGTTGCCCGGCTAGACCCCTGCCTCCATGTTGGCCTTGGCTTACTGGCCGTGCTGATTGATTTGTGCTTGTGTAGGTGTGATGGTAGTTTGTTGCTCAGGACACATGACTGTGGTTCACAGTGTGAACGACATTTAGCTTTGTCATCACAGTGGGATTGTAATGCAGCCCAGGGTCACCACATTGTGGGGGCCCTGGGGGTAGTGCTGTGGTGTGTCTGTGTCTTGCTGTGTCAGTTGCTGTTCCTACGTGCCTGTGTGACATGTGTGATTTGTGCTCCCTCTCATCTGACAATGCCTGATTGCCCACATAGGGGATTTGGGTCCATGAGTTACCTTTGTGTGGCACTGTATGCACATCTGTATGATTGGTATTCAGGCCTCCTCATGTGTTGTGTGGTTGCCTGGGGACACTGGCACCCCCCTCACCTGTTGTGTTTGATGTGCAGTGTGGGTCTGCCTGTTTGTGTTTGTGCATCTGCACCACTGCATTGGCATATCTTAGGTGTGCCATTGGCTGTATGTAGTTTGGTGGGTTTCCCCTGCTGTCCCTGGGACTCCTAGGTCATCAGTCAGCACAATGATCATGGTTTGTGTGTCCCATTGCTGCCATGGTATGGTATCTGTTCACCTCACATCTACAGTCTCCACAGGGTATCTGCATTTGTGTGCCCATTGGTGCAAATATGTGAGTCTGCATTCTGATGGTCACTTCTGTCATTGTGTCATTGATGAATGTTGACTGTGTCAGCCCCCATGGGTGTTGTTTGTCTGCACATGGCCAAAGGTATGTCTTATTTGCACTGCAGTATTTGCCTCCCCCAATCTATGTTGCAATGGGACACATGCACTACTTTGCCACTGATGTGTTTTATGTTCTGTGACCAGGAATCATCCATGCAGTTTGGCAGTTGCAGTTTTTTCTTTGTCAACACTTACATTTTGGTCACTGTGATGATGGGGGTTTGGACCCCATTGCCACAATGTTCAAAATCTGCTTCAGCTATGGACCCCACACTTACCTTTTGGTCACTGTGATGATGGGGGTTTGGACCCCATTGCCACAATGTTCGAAATGTGCTTCAGATATGGACCCCACACTTACCTTTTGGTCACTGTGATGATGGGGGTTTGGACCCCATTGCCACAATGTTCGAAATGTGATTCAGCTATGGACCCCACACTTACATTTTGGTCACTGTGATGATGGGGGTTTGGACCCCATTGCCACAATGTTCAAAATGTGCTTCAGCTATGGACCCCACACTTACATTTTGGTCACTGTGATGATGGGGGTTTGGACCCCATTGCCACAATGTTCAAAATGTGCTTCAGCTATGGACCCCACACTTACATTTTGGTCACTGTGATGATGGGGGTTTGGACCCCATTGCCACAATGTTCAAAATGTGCTTCAGCTATGGACCCCACACTTACCTTTTGGTCACTGTGATGATGGGGGTTTGGACCCCATTGCCACATTGGTCATGGCCTGCTTGCATTGTGGGGGCCACACAAATATATGTGTGGCACATGTGATAGGGGGTCACATTGTATGTTCAAAGTCATGTTCAGTGTTGTAGGCATTTGACACAGTCTACACACGCTTGTCATGGTGTTGGGGGATGTCTTTTTCTTGCATTCCCTAGGTTGTGGTGTGCTGGTTGTGTCATGCATTGTCCATCCTATGAGAGGGGGTGGTGTTGGTGGTAGGCATCCAGCCCCCCCTGGGTAAGGGTGGTAGTAGTGGTAGGCATCCAGCCCCCCCTGGGTAAGGGTGGTAGTGGTGGTAGGCCTCTGGCACCCCCATGGCTAAGGGTGGTAGTAGTGGTAGGCATCCAGCCCCCCTGGCTAAGGGTGGTAGTAGTGGTAGGCATCCAGCCCCCCCTGGGTAAGGGTGGTAGTGGTGGTAGGCATCTGGCACCCCCTGGCTAAGGGTGGTAGTAGTGGTAGGCATCCAGCCCCCTGGGTAAGGGTGGTAGTGGTGGTAGGCATCTGGCACCCCCATGGCTAAGGGTGGTAGTAGTGGTAGGCATCCAGCCCCCTGGCTTAGGGTGACAGTAGTGGTAGGCATCCAGCCCCCTGGGTAAGGGTGGTAGTGGTGGTGGGCATCTGGCACCCCCTGGCTAAGGGTGGTAGTAGTGGTAGGCATCCAGCCCCCTGGCTAAGGGTGGTAGTAGTGGTAGGCATCCAGCCCCCTAGGTAAGGGTGGTAGTAGTGGTGGGCATCTGGCACCCCCCTGGCTTAGGGTGATAGTAGTGGTAGGCATCCAGCCCCCCCTGGGTAAGGGTGGTAGTAGTGGTAGTTATCCAGCCCCCTGGGTAAGGGTGGTAGTTGTGGTGGGCATCTGGCACCCCCTGGCTAAGGGTGGTAGTAGTGGTAGACATCTGGCACCCCCTGGCTTAGGGTGATAGTAGTGGTAGGCATCCAGCCCCCTGGCTAAGGGTGATAGTAGTGGTAGGCATCCAGCCCCCCTGGGTAAGGGTGGTAGTAGTGGTGGGCATCTGGCACCCCCCTGGCTAAGGGTGGTAGTAGTGGTAGGCATACAGCCCCCCCTGGGTAGGGGTGGTAGTGGTGGTGCGCATCCAGGCCCCTGTGTGCATATGTGGCATTGGTGATGGGCATCCCGCCCCTATGGTGCTGCTGTTGCTGGTGTGAGTAAATTCTGCATCCCTCTGTGTGTGCGTGGTGTGTCGTGTACGTGTTGTATGTTTTTGTGGTTGGTGTCTGACTTACCTTCTGCGCTGTACGCGTCCGTGCCTGTTCCGGTGGTAAATGTAGAATATTGGTAGGATCGGGACGAAGGGATTCATGGTTGGTTCGTGTTGTTCATCTTTCTCGTTACTTCGCGTCGTCCTCGTCGCTGGCGTGTTCGCCTCGTAGCCGTGGATCGTGTTGTGGCGCGAATCGGAGCTTATGTGCGCCTCTCCCGGAAGCTTTGACGTGCCGGACGTAGCGACGGGTTCGGCGCGTACGGGAAGCGCATCGTACTTGTCCGGCCGGACGGGGCTGCATTTTCCCTTCCGTGCGACTCGATTCTGCGTTTCCGGATTCGCCTCGGTCGGAGAACAGGACCTGGATTGGGTGAGTACGACTCGGCCGGATTCTGTGCTGTTGTGCGCATCTTACTTACTCGTTCGGTATGATGTACGGATCGGTCGGGAAACAGGCATTCGCATGGCTTTTTTCCCGACCGAATGGTATTGGGTGCGCCTCCGACCGAGATCGGAATCGGCCCCTATGTCGTTAACAGTCTCAAAGTTCCAATCATCAGAAAAGGTACTGGACGAAATGAGATCACTTAGTGAAATTTTAAACAAATGTGGAATGTTCAATTGTTCCGTCGGGCCAAAAATATCAAAATCTGTTTTGTCCCACACTATACCATCCTGTATAGGAACGACTGTGATGTTCACTGTTGACAAGTCTCTTGCTTCACGATGGGAAGATTTATGAGGTTTCAGAAGTACGTTCACATCTTTTCCTTCAGTGTTCACATGGATGTATCTGCCATTTATAAGCACGCTCATAGTCATAACCAAAGCTAGCCAAAGCAGGAAAACAAATATTCCAGAAATAATCCAGAGCTCAATCCATGGGGAAACCAGATAAGTCTTTTTCAGAAAGTGAAGAAAATCTTGTACTTGCTGCTTGAATTTTAATGATGCTGGCGTCGTTTCAGGTTCACTTGGATCTTCTGAGAACGTATCAAAGTTAATGAAATAGCCAGAAGCAGTTCTGTCAATTGTTGGAATTGCATCAGGATTTGTAGAAATCGCTGGAACCAGTTGATCACTTGCTACATTGGTGTAGACAGGTGTATTTGGACGAACTGTTACTTGATTTTCAAGAGGGATGAGTTCCATTGCATTGTTGCCTAGTCCTTCATCTGTTACAGCTGAATTTTCGATGGTTATCAGTCTTTCAGTCTGAACCTCTTGAATAGTAGCGAGAGGAGTGCGTCTGCTACTAGGTCGGAGTCCACGAGGCCTACTATTTAGTATTGGCCACATACTGTGGTTTGATGAGGTCGATGGACACAAATCTTTTCTCCTTTCTTCCAGCAAGGGGCGGCAGAAGTACTGTTCTTGTTCCTTGTACTGGTTGTCTGTAAGAAGGTCCAAATTCCTTCTTCTCCGCAATCTTTTCTCTGCCTAGATCCCCAACTTTTGGAATCCAGACAGGCCTTGCTGGGACCGCAGGTTGTTCCCCAGTGGTGGTTGGCTGCAGGAATACGTTGCTTTGTTTTGAACTTAGCTCATTGAGTTCCTGTAAAACAGCCAAACGATCTTTGATATCAAACAGTTTATTTTCCACCACTGTGCCTATGTGATCGATGTCTGGTACCCACATTCTTGTCCCAAATAGGACCTCATATGGAGTGACCCCCCCTAGAGAACTTCTTGGCAGGTTATTTAATGAGCGTTGGACCCCATACAGATGTTTGACCCACCCATCACCCGAACCTAATACCCTAGCTGTTATAGACTGCTTTATGTCCCGGTTTTTCCTTTCCACAACCGAATTTCCCTCAGGATGGAATGGAGAGGAGTACCGCAATGCAACGCCCAGACTGGCCATGGCTTCTTTGTAAGCCCGAGAGCTAAACACAGGGCCCTGGTCAGAATGTAGCGTGCCTATTGCGTATGTGCCGACAAAGACTCGCAAATCTTTTATAACAGTTCGAGCGTCAGCCGAGCGCTGAGGCCATATCCATAGGAACCTTGAGCATGAATCCACTGCAACCATGATATATTTATAGTTACCGTCCCTTTGCAGGGGACCACAGTGGTCCAGGTAAACATAAGCTAATGGTTTGTCTGAAATTAACAGGGGTGTCTGCGCAGGACGTTTCACTGTTGAGACTTTCATCTGTTGGCAAATATCACATTCTAAAACATAGTTCTTGGTTTGTTTCCGAATGCCAGGCCACCAATATCTTTGCTTGAGTAAAGATACTGTTGCCGAAACACCTGCATGGGCAGAAGCTATCCCTTCGTGTGCTGCCAGGATTTGTCCTAATCTACTTTCCTTGTTTGGAATTACCCTATCCCCCACTCCAGGGATTCGAGCAAAAGGAACGTTGTTCGCATCAATTACATAAGAGTACTTGAGTGGAAACTTTTTTGGTAACGCTGCACCACTGCCTTTGCTTGTAGCATTGACAGCCAACATTATCTCACTGTCTATTTTCGTTTTTGAACGAGTGATCGCAGCTACGGAAGCCGTCTGAACAGCCCCCTTTGCGGCTTCGCCAGCCAATGAATTCCCTGCAACGTGAACGCCATCACATTGATGACTCAGTGTGTGGATCACGTGAGCCTTTGGTAGTTCGTTTTTCAACTGAACTACTTGTTCCCAAAGCGTTTTGTGCTTTATTGTGCCACCTTTCGCATCTTTGAAACCATTTTCAAGCCAGTTTTGTATATATTCATTATACGACTGAACACAGTAAAAGGAATCGCACACTATTAGTGTGGGGAATTCTCGATCTGTACTTTCAAGTGCCAGTTTGAATGCTTGTAGTTCAGCTCGCTGAGCTGTACAATCTCGTAGAGATTGAGTTTTTGTGACCATAGGTCTGAAGATGACATCTCGCATGCGACATTTAACGATTGCACACGCTGCACTGTAAGCTTGCTTACTCCCTGTTGCGGGTTGTGCGGATCCGTCAGTGTAAATTATGAATTCGTACTGATCGAGAGGCAGAATTTCAGTGGGCAGAGGACATTCTTGTTCATATTGCAGGAACGCTTGTGTTTTTAAATCAGGATCAAAAACATATTCAACATCTGTTGCAGCAAGAGAATTAACCCATTGTATCCATCTTGGATGTAATGCTTTAGCATTTGGAATGCTTGCTTTCGTGACCGCTTCTAAAGCTGGTACTGGGGTTATGACAATAATGCGTTTCCCTTGGGCTAGGGCTCTTTCTTTTGCTACAGCGGTTTGAACTGCTGTCAGAATTTTTTCAGTTGAAGTGAAGCGCATTTCCGCTTGTGTATACAAATGAGATTTGTATGCGATTGGTATTTTTCACCCTCATTAAATGTTAAGTAGGTGAATCCGCATTGACCCGAAATTATTCGGATCACCAGGTTGCGTTGACTTACGCGTGTTTGTAAGTGATTTGTTGCTAACATGTTAGCCTGGAGTGAACGCAAGATTTCTGTGTGTTCTTGTGTCCAATTTTTGATTGAAAAATCAGGTTTGATTAATGCGTAGAGAGGTTTAACCCTTTCTGCATAATTTAGAATGTATGTTCTTCCAAAATTTAGGAAACCCAGGATGGATTGTAAGTTTTTCAGCGTTTTTGGAGGTTGGAGCAGCGCACATTTCTCTAGAAAGTTAGCTGCCAAGCTCTTGCCTTCACTTGAAAGCTCATATCCTAGAAATAGGACATTGAGATGGGCAATTCTCGACTTTTTGAAGTTGAATTTGTGGCCCTCAGAGGCGAACCCCAATATAATGGTGTTCACCCTGTTCAAGTGTTTATCCAGGTCATCGTCTGTCAGATAGATGTCATCGACATAGGACAATGCCTCGTTGTCATAAATTTGTAGTAACTCCGTTACCCTCGCTGAGAATAAACCTGGGCTGTTCTTGAACCCTTGTGGGAGTCGACAAAATTGACGCTGGGTCCCCATTATTGAGAAAGCTGTTAAGTACCTGCTTTCAGGTGTTATGTTTTGACAAAAGAAACCATTTGAGATGTCTAATGTAGTTTTATATTTTTTACGCACAATGTTATTCATTAATGCTGTGCTATGTGCATTTTGCACTGCAAAAGTTTTAGAACAAGTGTTTAAGTGTCTGTAATCCAAAACTAGACGATATGTATTTTCTGGTTTGGAGACAGGAAACAAAGGATTGTTCATTGAGGAGGTGCATGTTTCAATCACCCCTTGGTATTCAAGTTGATCTAAGATCTCCCTGACCTGTTTTTTAGCGTCTTGCTTTATTGGGCACTGCCTTTGTGCAGTTGGTTCATGTTTCAGATGTATTTTATGGTGAGGTGAGTCCTCATCCCATCCTACATGATTTTTATATAATGCTGGGGCCTGGGCTACTGCCCATTTCCTGGCATATGTATATTTGAGGTGAATTGGAATATGGTTGGAGAAGGCGGGCATAATAATGTCCTCGCCGTGTGGGCACTCCCTGACAAATTGTGGTGGCCAGTCTTTTTCTGCTAGAAGTATGTCATAGCCCCTTGAAAGTTTTTCCCAAAAAAGTGCTTTCACCTGTCTAGGTATGTCTCCCTCCATCCGGAGTGTTATTTCATATACATTTTGTGGAGTACTAACCCTGGTGTCTACAGTCTCTACTGTAATGTACTCATTCAAGTCCATTATCTCCAGAAGTTCCTTCAGGTTCTGGCGAGCTATTGTGACTTCTGCTGCACTGTCCAGCATTGTCTGAGCCCATTCTCCATTCCTGAGTTGTGTTCTCAGTATTCTCGGCATGTCTGATCTTCAGACCTGCTACTTTCTTTTTGGAGAATTGTGGTTTTGGTTTATTTTTTGGAGCGTGTTTTTCTTCCTTGGATTTCACGCGTTCTTCTCTATGTTCTGACCGTCCTCTTCTTTCTGAAAGGCACGAGAGGAATGTGTATCAGTATCTTGATACCTGTCAGGTTTTCTCAAATTATCCCTATTCCTGAGGTTATACCTCCTTTCAGAGGGCTCCTTTTGAGGAGACCTACCTCGGGATTGAGAACGTTTCTCATTTGAATTTTGTTTGTTAGTCTCCCACTTCTTTTTAGAAGATGTAGGAGTTTGTTTAATAGAGTCCTTCTCAGGACTTTCAGATAGTTTTGGCTTCACTGGTCTTCCACCCAACTATCTCTGCCTAATTCTGCATATGATTGTTCAATTATTCTGGGTAGCTCAGTTTGATGTTCTGTAACATCGAATTCCTTAATCGTTGGCGGATCGCCACTGCTGCTGCCTCCCTTTAATATTAGATAATATTATTGTTGAGACCTGGTCGAAATTTTTCAGTAATTTCATACCTAAATTTAGAGCAGGCTCTGCCCCGTATTCATTTTGAATTTGTTTCAGGACATCAGGTATTACCGCAATTGACAGAATGCCATGTGTTTTAGTATAGATGGCAGCAAAGACTGAGCCCCAAGTGGTGCAGTCTTCCAGTTGTGGTGTGATCCCCATCGGTAAACAGATGGTTAGGATTCTGTGTTTCTCATACGGGCTAGTATTTGGAAATACTGCTTCGATTTGAGTAATTTTTTAAGCTATCCAGAATGGAATTTGCTCACGTTTTGTGGGCATTTTACCCATGACTGCGTATAGCGTCTGTGGTGTAATTTTTAGTGTATTCCCCGGTTGAGGAGTTTGATTTGGAATTGTTAATGGTGGTTGGACTGTGAAAGTCTGCATGACATATTGGACCAATTGTCTGTAGATTTTTATTAACTCTGTAAGTTGAGTAAGTAGTTCCTCATCTGACATTATATCCAGTTCAGGATGAGGTGTGTAGCCGGCTAGAATCGGCCATGTTGCTCCTGGTCTACCTAGTGGACCGAGCCTGGTAATGTTTCTGTGATGTTTTAGGGCGCCTTTAAACCAGAGCTGATGCTCCTGGTATGTTAATGGAATTTCTATCTCCTCGAAAGGAATATATTCCTCTGGTGGATCATCTTCTTTGTAGAAGTGAAACAGTTTTGTAACTGGATTGGATTCAGGAAATATTACCCATGAATAGAATACCTCTGTCTGAAAGGATTTGTGTGCCTCTATCACGAAAACTGCTCTACCGCCTCTTGGTGGTAGGCCATGTTTTATAAGTTTTAGAGTGATGGCTCTTCTTAAGTTTGGATGGATGTCTATGACACCCTCCTCGGTTTCAATAAAACCTGTGATGTTATAAGCTGTTACAGCTGGGTGACCCGCAACTTCACCGTTTTCGGAGTCAGGCATTTTGTTTTTTGAAAAATGTAGAACAAGTTTCAAGGAAACAAAGATATGGTGCACAATATTTTGGAACACTGTATCTGTAATGAAGTACGCTCTTGACCAACAGGTTGAAGTGAAGAGAGTTCTTTATTGTAGGTTTGTAGGTATCTACAGATTAGACGTCCCATCCACACGACCTCAGCAGCAACTGCCCACTCGAGGTTTACATAACACTTGAACTCAGACAAGACTCTAGAATGTAGAACTTTGTGAGGTGGAAGGACCAGGGACACAGATCATTGTAATATAATTACACCCGGTAACAGTTCTGAAGATCATTACACACCTTCCCTCTTTACACAAGGAGAGCGTGAGACAATTAAGAACAGGTATGAGGAGAGAAAAACCAAGAATGAAGGAGGTGAAGAGAAAGAGAAAAAAACAAAAAAAACATTAATGAAGAACAAAATCGTGCAGTTTTGCAGGAATTTTCCCAGTACGAGAACTTTTCCTCAATACAGGCAAACAAGAGGAATCATTATGGCTGCCCAACTCGGAACGGACTTTTGTACGCACAGGGGCAATCCTGTTTAGATTCCAAATGCGACCATCGTGCAGCTTAACTGCATTCTGAAAGAGTTTTTTTACAACAAAAGGTGAAGAGAATTTAGAAACTCCCACAGATCTCTGCGGAAGACGTACTCGTACTCTGTTACCGACTCGAACACAAGTATGAGCCACATCGTGTCTGGTGTCAAAATATTCTTTTCTCTTGGCAATCCTCAAATCTTGAACACCTTGCCAGGACTCATCGCTCGAAGACACCACTCCAGACCCTGCAGCAGAACAAGCATCCACACCCACACCCACACTTTTGTCTCTCATCCACGCTTGAAACATCCGTGTATTGGGGATTCTTCCCTAAAAAGCTCAAAGGGAACCTTACTAGTGGTTGAGTGAGGTGTGAGACGGTAAGCGTAACTCGCTCCAAGATCTCAGACTTCCAGTCTCTGTTTTGAGATTTGGCAAGTTGAATGGCTTCTTTTAAGACACGGTTGAACCTCTCCACCATTCCGTTGGTTTCGGGATGATAGAGAGCGCAACGCTTGTGTCGAATACCCCTTTCTGCCAAATAATCTTCCATCTCCCTCGAAACCAGTTGGACCCCGTTGTCTGTAAGTAAGCAATCTGGGAGTCCCTCTCTTGCGAAGACTTCATCCAGAAATTTGGTGACATCTTTGGTCTCAATGCTGTGAGTAACCTTAATTTCCGGCCACCTGGAAAACATGTCTATCAAAACTAAGACAAAAAATGGACCAGAGGTGCTAGCAATGGGACCCAGAAGATCTAAAGCTACATCTTCCCAACAACGAACAGGGATCTCACGCACCACCATGGGTTGTACCCTTGTATTGTAGGCCTTGTCTGACGCAAAACAATCAGGGCAGTCTCTTACCATGCGTTCGACAAGGAGATCTATCCCGGGCCACCAGAAATGTAGTCGGATCCTTTCTTTTGTCTTAGAGATGCCCTGGTGCCCCTGATGAGCTTGTTCGAGAATTTGTTGCCTAACAGAGAGAGGTGGAAAAAGTTTTGTACCCCTCCAAAGTAAACCAGAAGAGACTGACAACTCATGACGCACATTCCAAAACTTACGCACCTCTTCATTCAAACCTTTAATACCTCCCCAACCTTCAGTTACCAACTTGCAGACTTTGAGAATGGTGGGGTCATTTTCCAAAGAAGACTTCCATTCTTCCTCGCTCAAGACACCAGCCATGACTTCGCACACCTTATAGTTGTCATCCTCCCAAGGATCCCCTGAGTCTTCAACGGCACAGTCTGGGTTGTTCAGTACAAGACGGGAAAGACAATCTGACACCTTGTTCTGAGCACCAGGAATGTGGTGTACAATAAAGTCAAAGTCTTGTAGTGCGACTATCCACCTTGCAATTCTAGAAGAAACTGCGTCAAGACTCTTTTTTGTAAACAAGTCTTTCAAAGGCTTGTGGTCAGATTGTACTGTGAAAGAACTTCCCCAAAGAAATTTCTTCATTTTCCTAAAAGCCCAGAAAATACAAAGAGTTTCTCTCTCTATGACAGAGTATTGTGCCTCCGACCCCACCAGCGCTCGTGACAAGAACATTATAGTTATTTCTCGTCCATCTTTCACCTGTTTCAGGACAGCACCGAGACCCTTCGAGCTGGCATCAGTGACGAGCACTGAGTGTGCGGAAGCATCAAAACTCTGGAGAGAAGGCGCTTTGCTCAAAGCTGTTTTTATATCATCAAACTCAGACTGACATTGCGGGACCATGTAAATCTCACACCTTTTTTGAGGAGAGCTCTAAGAGCAAATGTGCGAGAAGCAAATTGAGGGACAAACTTGTTATAATATTCAGCCATGCCGAGAAAGGTAACCAAATCATCTCTAGACTGGGGCATGGGAAGATTCTCAATGGTCTTAACTAAATTGTCTTTGGGCCTTACCCCGCCCTTAGACAACTTATGTCCCAAATAGTCAATTTCACTGAGATTAAATTTACATTTGCTCTCACGAAGAGTCAAACCACGTGACTTGAAACGTTCAAGGACAGCTTTGAGCCTTTCATCATGTAAAATCTGAGAAGGTCCATATACCAGCACATCGTCTTGGTAAATCTTTACACCAGGTACCCCATTCAGTACATCTTCCATTGCTCTCTGGAAGACATAGGCTGCAGAATTAAGCCCAAAGGGAAGTCTTGTGAATTTGTATGTGCCAAAAGGCGTTACAAACGTAGTGAGGTCCATAGAAACAGGGTCGATCTTGATTTGATGATACGCGGCCCTGAGGTCTAGCGTGGAAAACACTTCTGCCCCGTCAAGTTGTGTGAGCATCTCTGTGATGTTTGGAAGAGGATATTTATCAGATATCACAGCTCGATTAAGGGCACGCAAGTCTACACATAGCCTCACCTCACCAGAGGCTTTGCGGGCAAGTACTACTGGAGCTAGCCAATCACTTGCTTCAGTCTCAACTATAATACCTTCATCTTGTAGCTTCTGTAGCTCTTTTTGCATGGACTCTCTTAAAGCTAAAGGTACGCTGCGCACCTTGCACGTTACAGGTGTGGCACCAGGTCTCAGTGTGATTTTATGTACATAGTCAGTCAAACAACCTAACTTTTCATTGAAAACCTGTTCAAACTCAGAGCGTAAATCACATGCATGGACAACGTTCATAGACACAGGTGCATCAGAAATAGTGGAACGTGAAGGGGTTAAGTCACCTGAAACCGGTAGATCACCTTTAAGAATAATGCAAGGATCTCCACCAGGGATCAAAATCACACCAAGATCAGCTTGATGAATCCAGCTCAGTATGCTGTCCCTCGGGAGGAGATGTAAACCTTCCCAGCTGTAAAGTTCCCTCTGTATTCAATCTCACCCTCAAAGTATCCAAATAACTTTATAGGTTGACCACCGTAAGCAAGCGGTCTGGTTTGAAGACCTTCACTTTCCCTAGTAGAGATGAGTCATAAAAACTCTTCGGAATTAAAGTTATTTTTGCACCTGAATCAAAAGCATTTTTATGGAGCGACCATTTATCTTAATGCAGTCGACGGGACTCTTACGCTTTCCTTGCCCAACTTGGGCTAGTATTTCACCACAATGTAGCTCGTCTGAGTCTGAGTCAGGCTCGCTTTGAATTCAAACTTCCTTCACTCGCTTATTCTTCTTGAACTTTGGCGTTCTACAAGCTTTTGCTACATGACCAACTTTACCACACTTGAGGCACTTTGAGTTCAAAGCTGGGCAAGACTTGTCATTAGCCAAGTGACCTGCCATGTCACAGCGGTAACATCTTCCAGAGAACTCATTTTTCTGTTTTGAAGGATGTGGTTCGATCAATTTAAAACTCTTTGCCTTGACGACAGTCTGTACTTTCTCATCAGTAAAGTTAGAAGAGCCATTATTTTTCTTTAGTACCTCAACACAAGCAAGTGAATGCTCAATGCGTTTGGCTATGGATATAACCTCATCTAATTTAGGATCGTCCTTCTGCCAGAGCTCGTCTTTGACTTTTTCTAAACCACATCCCAACATAAACTGGTCCCGTATGCGTTCCTCCTGCGCGCCTTCAAACTTACAGGTGGAAGCCAGTTTGCGTAGATGAGTTACGTAAACTTCAACAGATTCTTTGGGTTGTTGCATCCTTTTCCCAAAGTGATAACGTTCTAATACAGTGCTGACCTTAGGAAGGTAATGTTTGTCTAGTTTTTAAGGCATATTTCAAATTCGTTTAGGTTGTCGGATTCAGTGTCACTGAGGTCGGGTAGGTGTTCAAAAACCTCTTGACCCTCAGAGCCTAGGCAATGTAAGAGCAAGGCTGATTTTCTCTCGGCACTGAGTGAAACGCCACATACTCTTGCGTAATTGAGAAAGACCTTCTTCCACTTTGACCAGCGGATGCTGGGCTCGCCGAGGTTAGATAGAAAGAAAGAAGGTGGAGTGACGTTTTGCATTTTGTGAGAGAAATGAAAAGGTGTGTGTAAAAGCGATGTAGACAGGCAAGAATTTAGTAATAAGCTGTGCCCGTCAGCGAAGCAGGCGAGAAAATATTTAAAACAGTACCAAGTTGAAAATGACAAGCAGTGTTTGTCAGCGAAGAAGAGCAATGGTTAAAAATTCCCCTTTTTATATTTTCCCTAAGGTGTGCCTATCAGGGACGTAGACAAGAAAGAGTTTGTAAGTGAACTCAATCAGCAACAACAAGTTGTGCCTGTCAACAAAGCAGGCAGTGAAATGATATTTAACTTTAAAATATCCCAAGCTGTGCCTGTCAGCGAAACAGGCGAGAAATGGCATTAAGGCATGACAAACAGCTGTGTTTGCCAGCGAGGACGTAAGGCTGAAGAGGGTGCTGCTTCAAGGTGTTTGTGTTGTTGTAGGTATAACAAACAGTTGTGTAGTAGGCACGGTAGACTGTAGAAAGATCTCAGGAGTGACAAACAGCTGTGTTTGCCAGCGAGGACGTAAGGCTGGTCGTGAGGCTGAAGAGAGAGTTGCTTCAAGGAGTTTGTATTGTGTCTGTAATCCGCTAATCTTCTGCGTCTTTGGTTGCTTGGAAACAGGAGCAACGACGTAAGAACGAGTAGATGCGCATGCGCGTCAATAACAAATGCGTCCTTTTCTCTTTTTTTTTTGTTGAAAACTCGAGGATCAAACTCATGCGTAAGTGCGCATGAACCCAGAGCGTGACCCCAGTTTATGATGTCATGCGTACGCGAACGCAGTTGGCAACAAACAGAGTGAAAGAGTCTATGATGCCATGCGCACGCGAATGCAGGTCACGAGCAGTTGGACATCAAGAGGAGCTTGCGCAGGCAAAGACACGGAGGTTGCCAAGGAGATCGTGGGCGCGAGGGGCGCGCGTGAAGGAACGGTAGGAATGTTAAAATGGGTATTATGATATGTCGAGCAGCGCAGGACAGCAGGGCGCACACAGTACCTTTTAAAATAAGTCGAGCAGCTGATTTAACGTCATTCCTGATTTCTTGAAGTAGGTTGAGGATTGAAGGATTGAAGGATTGTGTTGAGACGTCTTTTGTAGAAGCAGGTAGATGGCTGTGGGTTCTTGTCCAGGTCGTCGCCAGTGTAATGAAGTACGCTCTTGACCAACAGGTTGAAGTGAAGAGAGTTCTTTATTGTAGGTTTGTAGGTATCTACAGATTAGACGTCCCATCCACACGACCTCAGCAGCAACTGCCCACTCGAGGTTTACATAACACTTGAACTCAGACAAGACTCTAGAATGTAGAACTTTGTGAGGTGGAAGGACCAGGGACACAGATCATTGTAATATAATTACACCCGGTAACAGTTCTGAAGATCATTACAGTATCCTTCAACGTTGAGCAAACCAAACAGCTAATATATAGGGTGCTTCCCTATGTAGCCGTGGCGGATACTTAGCCCTGCCCACTCCAGACGTCTTTTGGAGTATATGGGTAGGGGTCTCTGAGAGAAAAAACACGGCTGAGTTACTCAGTATCTAGCGTTAAATTACCGCCTTACCAAACCGTTGGGTGCCATGTAGTGTAGCTCCTATTTCCCTAATAGGCTCTGCGGATTGGAATAATATACCCCATAGGTTTGACATAGGACTAAGGTCAATATGTCCCTATTGAGTATATTAAACTTAATTACTTGTGCCAGCTAGCTCAGAGGCCACTAGAAACTCCTTGATTAACAAGAAGGGAGTAGTTTCTGGCAGCCTCAAAACATGACAACTTTGTTTCCCTTTAGAATCAGAACGTGTCCCAGAGTCGTGGAAACAATAGATAACTATTTCACTCAGCTCACTCGTGCATACTTAGTTTTCCTCCAGGTTACACAGAAAGAATAGACGGGCATTTCAATAAAAGATTTATTGAACAGTCTTGTTTCTCGTATAAGTAAAATGTGCTGTTACGATCACAAGACAGTATGCAAGATAAATAATGTACAGCGTAAGCAGTAGAAATAAATAATACTGCGCTAGCATGATCTTTAGTAGATATTCATTTACATAAATAACATAGACTAAAAATGCGAGTACTCATACGATGCGTTTCTAAGCTAGTTCTACCCCAATGCACCTAACCTAACCTAGGTGTAGGGAGAGGTATGAAGTAGGTGAAGTATTCCTTACTATGGTATACTAAGAGTATGTTAAGCCTAGTATGCCTAGTATGCCAAGTATGCCAAGTATGCCAAGAGTCCCTCTAGGTTTCTAGTCAGCTCTATACCTTAAGAATGAGAGAGGTGTGAATCTCTTGCCAGACTCGAACTCCAACACCCCGCGAGGGAAGTCAGATCACTGGAAGCTGGACTCTCTGCGTGCAGGGATGACAGCGTCTTCTCAGTGCGTCAGGCCGGGAAACGGGCTCCTCTGAAGTCGAGGTCTCCTCTGATTTACAGGGGCTAGGGAAGGTATATTTATACCTGAGAGGTACCTCAGAATGTTAGCATTGACGTGAATCGGACAGCGGAAGACATCATGAATGAACCCCTAAGGTATAACGGTTCATGCATAATAGATGAGTCCTTGAAGAAATCAATAGTCCTGTGCTAGGAAACTCCCGAAGCCTAAGGGTCTGTTCTTCAAGAACTCGTTGTGACGTTAGGGTGGACGTGATGTCGGAGACCATGCCTGTATTTGGAGTGCACGGTTTAATGCCTAAATAAGGACTGGGATTTTATGCCTATATAAGGGCAGGACAAATTGTGCCTATATAAGGACATGATACAGGAAAACCTATATACGGACACCTTAAGAGGAATACAACAGGGTCCAATGGGATCTGAATGGGATGACTCTATCCTGTATTGGGGCAGGTACATCGATGGTTGCTTGATGATATGGACGGGCACAACAAGTAAAGTGTTGGGGTTTTTCGAATACCTAAATGGCAATGAATACAACATCAGATTCACATTTGAGTTTAGCACTAGTAGGATTTCATTCTTGGATGTTGAACTGTATATCAGAGAGAATAGGATTCATAGTAGATTGTTTCGTAAAAAGACTGCGTGTAACGCATTGCTACATGCTTCCAGTGCTCATCCTGCTCACCAGATTAGGTCCATCCCCTTTGGGGAATTAATCCGGGTAAGGTGGAACTGCAGTCATGATCCAGAATTTGAGGAATGCAAGAAAGGAATGCTGGCCCGCTTCAAGCGAAGGGGCTATGGCAAAAATATACTTACGAGAGCTGAACAGAGAATACGCAATGTAAAAAGGCAGGATACTTTGAGGGAACACACCAAAACTGTCCAGAAAGATGATAAAATACGCATGGTGACTGATTACAACACCTGGTCATGGGTATTAGTGCGTAGTTTGAACAGACATTGGCATATTCTGAAGGCAGACAGATCCCTCTGTGATGCCATTTCGGACAGACTTAACATTACCTACTGAAGGGGGTATCTCTGAGGAATTTACTGAGCCCAAGTTACCCTAGGGTTGGAACGACAGAGAGTTGGTTGACACAACGAACAATAGGATTCTATGGATGTGGACACTGTAGTGTGTGTAAGTGGGCAAGTAGCAAGAAGACACATTTCAAGGGCCCTGGAGACAAAACTTATAGGATAATGTCGAATATAAACTGGCAGACTAAATTCGTTGTGTATGTCATTGAGTGCAAATGCAATAAGAGCTATGTCGGAAGCACTATAAGAACCTTGCGTGAAAGAATTGGAGAACACATGAGAGCGGTCAAACAAGGGGATATTAGATATCCCATTGCAGCACACATAGTGCTGTGCCCCTCACGGACCACAAATAAACACTTCTCATTTTATGGTATCGAAAAACTCAGAGACACCCCAGAGGGGGTAACAGAGAATTAGCCTTACGAAGATGTGAGGCTCTTTGGATTCTTAGACTACGCAGTACAGGGATAGGGCTCTATCTGGATCAGGAGCTGCATTATTTTTGGGGAGGTAAATGCTTATTACTGTTCTGCTTTGTGATTAACAGTGATCCTGGTAGTACTTATCTTAAGAATGACAATTTCAGTTTGCCTGTGTTCTAGTCAAAAGTTAAAAGTCCGTTTCTTTTTAAAAAATATTTTTCATTATGTATGTCTATTTTGCCGGGTTTATTTGTTTTATATACATTTGAGAAATTGCTATATATATGCTTTTAGGGGATGGAGAAATCGAGTACAAGTGCATCACAGCTAGCTCGGTTTTACTGATGGACTATTTCACACCATCAGGATATATTCTGACACTCATGTAAACGTCCTTTCACAATCAGAAACGGCGGTGAATGTTTCTTTCAAGCACTTTGAGAGCGTGTGAGTTTTACACGGTGAAACACGTTACAAGATGGCGCCCACTGGTAGTTATGTTTACTGTTGCGATTATTTTTAACTTAGTTTTTATGATTTCAATGACAGGAATTTGATGTTAGTGTAGCCATTGACATAAGAATTGTGTTTGCACTGTTAGAAAGCTGATGATTTAGTGCAACCTAACTATTCTGGGTCTTGATGTTTACTCACACTTCAAGATGGCACCCGTGTGGGAAGACAGCTTTTGTCCTCCTTTTATCTTTACGACTCCCTCAATGTGGGAAGGATATATAAGAGTGGCAATGCGCGGTTTGTTAGTGTTCTCGTACTCAAGATACGTGGCGGGCTGCTTTGAAGACAAATTTGTCTTTAAACGGTAAGATGTTATAACTGTGGATACATGGTGATATTTTTATTAGCTTACAGCGTGGCTTATATTTCGGCACGATGTCATAGAGGGTGCAGTGGTCGGGTACTTGTAACGAAGGGTGTATTTTATGGCAGTGGTGATACTGAACACGCTGGATGTAGAGATGTTTCATTTCTTGATATTGTACTCTAACACTTGTAAAGAGGTGAATGCGGTGGTTTTGGGCAGTCGGATATACTGAGACATCCCCTTTTATTTTCAGAGCTCTTGAGTTGGGATTGTACGCAGATCCATCCTAAATGTGGAACTGGTTATCGAACGCTGAGAACTGATATTACTTTTTCCCGTGTGGGATGGAATTATCACCACATAAGAAGTAGGGGATTTAATGTTTTGCTTGATTCCAGGAAGGAAAGTAGGCATACTTACGATATGGTTTTCCTAATTAGTGGTTTTTCTTAAATTTTCGCAGAGGTCTTTACCAAAGGTATTGAAGGTACTTTGAAGAATGATTTCACATATGCATGGTTCTGTGGGTTATAAAAGGTGGATGCTATGTTCACTCTTCCGTCACCCCTCGTTCCCCCTTCTTCTCTTTGCGTTTGTCTGGCATTTAGTAGTTGATTGCCTTAGGCTGGTCACTCTATTTATTCACTGTCAGGCAAGTGTTTGTCACTTCGTTTCTGCTAGCACACGGTCTTGGAGGGGTACCGAGTTGGTTTCATTTTGGTTCTCACCTATATGTTTCCTCCATCACCGATTAGCTGGCGCTCTGGGACAACTTGTGATCCCTTTATGATAAATTCATCCATTTGGATTTGATATCTACACTGGCTAGTGTTTTGGTGATCAACCTTGTGCATGTCAATATATGGTCTCCGGTGTGGTGTGTTTGAGCCACTTCAGACACAGGGAGATGTTAAAATGATGCTTATGTACACCAGTTTCTGTATGGTGTCACATTGACCATTTTGTTTTGTTTATGCAGCCTTGAGAAAGTCGCGGGACGATTTCCCATTGTATGCGACGAAACACGTGTTGGCTGACAAAGGACATTTGATGTGAAGCAAGACTAAAGAATAAAGAAAAGAAACAAAGCACTAATAACACTGTTGGTATTTGTACATACAATTTGCAGTTAAAAGTTTTGTTACACCGTAGACGTGTGCTGAGGATTCCTTTTGCTTTTTGTGTTGGCCTTGGCCGCATTTTTGGGGGAGGTTGGTGGTTCTCCTCACCTTTCAGCACCGTCCTCCGATATTATTGTTTCTTGAACCTATATAGGTGTTACCTCTCCTGAGTGGCGCCAATTCACCTAGTATTATACCACTGATCGTTAAAGTTCCTATAGCAACCATTTTCGACTGACTATCTACCATGGTAAAATCAGCCAACTCCAGCTCTTCAACTATAACATGAGGGGCTGAGCTGGCTCAGTGGTGAGCCAAGCGCCTGTTTTTATGCGCCTGCTGTGTGTACAGTTAATTCATTTAACCTGACATCCATTCCTCCGAGCTAGGCAGAGACGTTTTAAGGCATGGGCAAAGTGGGCTCTGGATCATGCACCCTTCTAGGGGCCTCATCATTAAGCTTTCAGGACAGTTCCAGACAGTGGCATAACACAAAAATGATGGGACCGTCTGCACAATATCAAAGGGCGCTCCCAGGTTTCCAATATCATATAAATATTCACAGGATTTGCACTGAATGGAGGTCCCCTGAAGGACTGGGGGAACCCTTAAATGTTTCGGGGCCAACAAAGAGGGTTGTCAATGATCAGATCATAGTTGCTGATGGCGTGAATGAGCTGGAAATGGATAATAAATTCTGAGTTTATCTGAGCAGACAGCCCCAAATTATGTTTGGCCCAGGGTCCCCAAAATTCTTAAGATGTCACTAGAGCTAGGCCTTGATTTTGAGACAGTACATTTGGGAAGCAGCGAGCAGGGTTTTCCTCTTTCTGTTTTATATGATGTGCGCTCTGAAATAATGCACAAACTCAGAGAAATATCAGGTTAAATAAATTCACTTTACACACTGCAGCCACATCAAACAAAACAAGAGCTGGGCTCTGCATTGAGCCTACCCAGCCGCTCCTGATAAGGGCCCCGTAATTCATGAGATTGACTAGTACTTTGAGACTGCCCCTTGTGGTGTGCAGTATAAGCGTTTTGATTTATTTATCCATTCCTATTCAAGAACATATATTACAACTGAACGCAAAATGATAACATAGATGGACAGCTCACATCTCAATAAAAATGCTGCTGCTAAAAATAAAACAATTGCTGCTGCAAGTATTAGTTTGATAAACGTTTAGATGAAATCAAATATACATAAATGTCATTTTTTCCTGCCTTTGATATGATTAATTTCTGAAGACAGCTGGTTGTCAGAAATTCGGAAGAAATTAGTTTATTTTTACTTATGAGTCCTGCCGAGTGTATATTAATCGTTTTCTAAACGAATAGCTAGAAAATTAAACATAACTCATTCAAATTTCAGTTCAGCAAATAACATCTTTATGGGACTGTCTGAAAGCAGTGGGAGACTGGCAGTGACAAACTACTGCATTAGCCAAAAATTGCTAAGGCAGGCTTCTGACTGCCTGATGACTCAACGCCCTGGACCCCCCAACACTGGATGCTGGGCTGACATGACTGTGTGAAGTGCAGTTGGACATGGTTTGATGTGGAGTTATTTCTTGCACACTAAAGGTGTGCGAGCCCGAGGGATTTACCACAAAAAAAATCAGCTACAAAGAAAACAAATCAATCAAGCCGTTTGCTAAGCGCTTCGCACAAGACGAGCAGCTTCTAATGAGAATTAAATGGAATATGTCAGCCTGCTCTTAATGAATCTGCAAAAATATCCTGAATATAAATGAGCAAAATAAGCGATTTACACAAGGCTTCGCTCCAGCTAACGCCCCCAGGGGGGCACATGTCCTATACAGTGCTTAGAGAGTTATTTCTAAAAATCACCAACAGATGGGAAACATTACAGACACCCACGAAAAGCATCAAGCAAAATAATAACACAATACCACCAGGGCACGTGTATCCGAGGACTCCGCTGTACATACAAGAACCAAAAAGCACTTTCTGTATAGCAAGGATAATGGCATGAATAACTAGCGCCCCAATTGTATAGAGGACAAATGGGGCTAATTTTCATTAGCAACCGTTTTGGGTGCCCCCGGTGCACTTTGGCATTAAAGAAGGGGCCACAGACACTTGTGCCGCCCTTTCTGTAATACAGTTAGCGCTGGTTCACATATGGCCCCATGCAAATGAGAGAATCTCTTTGCCTCTGTGCCCATGCCGTATTATAGACGTGCGCAAAAAGAACAGATGGTTGATGGGCTGGACTGTTCCCATAGGGAGCAAGGTCAAGACTAATATGCATATTGCTGGGTCCAAACTGGAATGGGGTGGCGAGCAAAAAAACAATGGATTTAACCCAGATCAGTGACTGGGGGAGAATGTTTGATTTGTTAAGCATTCCGTCCATCATCTGTTCTTTTTGCATTTGGCTCCCTAAGTGGAAAGGGTAAGCCCAGACGTGGGTCCAGTGCTCGCTATGCTACCGGATTCAAGCTACCCTGGCTAATGAAGGGTGATACCCTGAAATCGGTCCCAGGATGCTTGTTTCCGGTCCATGGAAGACCTGGCCTGGCAGTTCGGGCTTGGCTATTCCCATGGGGAGCAGGGTCAAGGGTGATTTGTATATGGCTGGATCCAAACTGGGGCGGCTTGGTGAGCAAAAAAATGATGGATTAAACCCAGATCTGTGACTGGGGGCGAATGTTTGATTTGTTCAGCATTTTGCTCATCATCTGTTCTTTTTGGTATAATAGACTTGGGCGCAGAGGCAAAGAAGCTGTAAGGAGGCGAACTGACAGTGCGCCACCTAAATGGTGGTGCACTGTCAGTGCGCCCTTTGATAGCAGCCCTCTGGAAGGGTGAATGGGTCCTATGGCCCCCCAGATATCCCCTTGCAGGCAGGTGCAGCCACTCACTGCACCCACCAGCAAGGGGAACTCTCTCCCCTCTTAAAAGTGCAGGTGGGTTGTCGCCTGCACAGTGAAACACGGAGCGACTGCTTTAAAGCTGCTCCGTATTTCACTTGAATTCTCTGCCCCCAGGGCAGCACAACTTTGCGGCTGCCCTAGGTGCAGTGCATTCAATGTAATGGGATGCACTTTCCCTGCTTGCGCCCAGCACACCTGTTTTAAGGTGTGCCGTGGCGCAAACAGGGAGAGTACACCCTATCCATTTTATGGCCCATGGTCAACTATCTGAGAAAAACTGTAGTGCAGGAATATTTTATTAGTGATCCATACAAAAATCTTTTTAGAGTTTAGCCAGCTGGTGCTCTTACTTCCAAAGGGACACACAGGATGCATGCCAAGAAGCAAACAAAAACATTTTGATACCAATTCCTTTCCCCCTACTCTATCCGACACCCCATCATAGAGACAGACCCAGCTGTACCAATGTACTGACTTTACCTTTTCAAAGCCTCATACTTGGGTCTATTGATCTCTACAGCACTTTTTACAGTTGGCTTGTATGCAGCAGTGTACCAAGTAAATGCATGACTCCGTCTACGTCAACAGAGATTGCACAGACCTAAACTATTTTGGAATCAAGTTGAAATATTTCCAATTGACACTGACACTCGGTCTCTGGATCAATACCCTGGGCCCGAATTGCATTTTGTAGTAAGTTTTGTAGTACTACAGTAATACTACAAAGTGCGATTCTCAAACTGCACTGTTGTAGTAACTTACACTTTTGAGTAAGCTTACTACTTTTCTGTAGTCACATACTGCATTTATGTAGAAACTTACACTTTTGTGGTAAGTCCATACCTCAGTTATTTTCTAATGGAGGGTGTTGCAGTACCAGACGTTGGCCATGTGTAGTGCTGGACTTAAAACAAAAGTGTAAATTGCTAAAAAGATGTAAATTACTACAATTGTTCAGATTGGGAAGTCTGAAAAATACTAAATGTAAACTCATTCAAAATTGTCCGTTACTTTTGTGTCCTAAGTCTCTGATGAATGAAAGAATGCCACCAAAACATGTCTGGATTTGTATACTTAGTCACAACCTATATCAGTCCATGGGGGATGTTGAAAACTTCTCTGTGTGAAAAAGGTTGGTGTAAGACACAGGAGTATTAGTTGAGGGGGATGAGAATACACCTCAAATAATAATCACAAGCCTTGTCAGTGTGAATCACATCACAAATGTCAATAAATAAACCTGTGCTTAACCATTTGGTAGCTTGGTACAAAGCAGTCAGTCTGAACTTAAAGGCAATGTGTAAAGTATTTGGGCACTACTTAAATACTAATAAAGTGAAAACATAAGAAAAATTCCATATGAATTTAGAAAAAATTGAGAATATTTTAATAAATAAATTGAAACCAAAACACCAAAAATCCAGTATTTAGAGCTGGAGAAATGAATTTTCAAAGTTGAAAGTGAAAAAAAGCAATAATAAGAATAAAGCTCCTACCGCAATTATTTGGTCGTGGTAGACCAGGTCAAAAGTTAAGGCAAACTATGATGGAATGTGGGTCGGATACAGGGACCAGCTTCTTCCAGGTGGAAAGTTTACCTTCGGACTTAGAATATTTTATGCAGAAAAGTCAGGAAGGGGATGGGCACAGTCCCCAGGCCATCCTGTCATGGGAGGAATTTCCATCCCCGCTCCCAGAGCCTTTGGCCACTGTAAAGCAATGCACATATCACTCCAGGGGAGCCATCAAGGGCCAGGTGACAAGGAACACTGGCAATAAAGCCTTTCAGGTTTAGAACGAAAAATGTCAACTTTCTAAAAGTGTTATTTCCAAAATATTAATATAAAATCCGACTTTACCATTAGGTACAATTTTAAATTACTAATAAAACAAGCCCTTGAATCATTTGCTAGATATTTCCAAACTGTAGTTATGTATTATGAGGTGTTTTAATGTAACCCAGTGTTTTCCTACTGGAGAGCCAGTCTTCCTACACAGAAAAACAACTTTGTAGGTTTTTCATTGCCAGGACATATAAATCTTTAAGTAGACGTACTCTACTTTTTAAATATCATTTACCCAGCCCTATGGTCCTTTAGGGCCTACCTTAGGGGCGATGTATAAATATTAAAAAGGAAGGATTATGTCTGGAAGGTGTAAGTTAGCCAGTTCGAAATGGTAGTTAACACTGCCCTCACAGGTTGCAAGGGCAAGCCTGAACACATGTTGTACAGTGCTACCCCTAGTGGGTGGTATACTGAGTGCTACAGCCCACTTGTAGCACTTAATTTACAGGCCTTAGGTGCAAATAGTACCATATTCTGTGGACTTTAAGTAAATTTAATGTGCCAATTAAGAATATTTAAATCTTATCATGTTTAAAAAGTAGAGTACAAGCACTTAATCACTAGTTAGCAAGGGTAAAGTGCACAGAGTCCTATGACCAACAAAAAAAAAACAGGTTCTGCAACAGAAGGCAAACATCGGGATGACCCTGCAGAAAGGGCACATTTCCAGTGGGGCGCCAATAGTGGGGCTGGATTGTCCTTTCTCCAGTCCAGCTCTTCTTTGAAGGCAATTGATTACAGAGAATGATGGGTGTGATGAGGGCAGTCTGCAACTGTGCAGTCATGCAGGCATATGCATGACGTTTCATCATCTGTTCAGTTGCCTTGGAGGCTCGTGGCTGAGGTGTGGACTTTTGAAAAAACCTTCATTTCGTACCCTGGAACAGATGAAATGTGATGCAGAAGAGCCTGGAGTAAGTTTCTCTGCCTTTGCAAAAGGAAGATAAGGCACTTGAAGCATGATGTATGAAAACATAAATTCGCTATTCAGAAAATGCAATATTTAGCGAATTGGCAATTTCTGAATTGCAAACAGGAAAGTACAAAGCATCAACAATACCAAATAGAAAATAATTAACATTCACTATTACTTAATACTCAATTCCAATTTCCAATTCGGGTTTCATCACGAACTGCAAATATTAAGTCTCAAATTGTGAACGTCAAACTGGCAGGAAATAATTACATCACAGACCCAGGAAGTGTTTCAACAGCATTCATTTTCAGACCGGAAGAGGAGCACACCACCCTCTCGATTTCTAATCTTCATCCTTGAAATCAACAGAATTGCTAGTCAGGAGCCACAGGAAGAGGATGGCAAAAAAGAAAAAGAAAGGTTTGTGATAAAAATATATAGGGCCTCCTTTATGAGGCTCCTTGCGTCGTTGGAACGTCACTTTTTGTGACGTTCTGTGGCGCAGGAGCCTGATCCATATTTACGCAAAATCACTAAGCCACTTTTTTTGGCTTAATGCTGCCTCGTAAATATTGTCCCCATTAACGCATTTTTCTGCATTAAAAGGGGCGTGCAATGGGTGTTGCTGGGGGCGTTCCCAGCAACATCCATGGCATTTCGACACTGCCCCAGATTTAAGAGAAATCGTAAATCTGAGGCAGCGCCAAAAGGGAGGCACAACGAGGAGAAATATCTTTATTTCTCCTTGTTTTTCCTTTTTCTAGAAAAAGGAAAACGCCTCTTGTGATTGTTTTTGTGCAGGAAGGTTTCCCTTCCTGCACAAAAACAATGATCCCCACAACGCAGGCACCCTTGCACCATAGTGTATAGATGCCTGCGTTGGCGCATGGCAGCCTATTGTGCGCCGGTGCAGGGGAAAAGGACAGGAATGCGCCATATCTCATAGATACGGCGCATTCCTGCACTTTTCTTTTGTCGTAGGGCAGCGCAGCAGGAAGGCCTGTCGTGCTGCCCCACGGCAAAACCTCATAAATGAGGCCCATAGATCTTGGTGAAAGAATGTGTGGCTGGAAATGAGAATTATTTGGAAAGGCCTCATTAGCTGTTTCAAAAGAATTAAAAAAATAAATTAATGGTGTAGACAAGGTAGAAATAATGCTGTGAGGGTTGTCAACAGCCTATAGAGGTACTAGTTCATTCCCATGATACAGCCTATAGAGGTACTAGTTCATTCCCATGATATTCTCTGAAACCTTTTTCTAGTAAGTAAAGCAGAGGAAGGCTTTCGTCCTCTCATAAATCTCAAATTACTGAACAGTTTTGTCCTATACAGATATTTCAAAACGTAGGGGATTCATTGACTATTATATTGCCTCCAATCCAGTGATTGTATGGTAAAAATAGATCTCAAAGGTGCTTACCTGTCCATTCCAATTCACTGTTCACACACACATTATCTACAGCTTATATGGGAGGGACACAAATACCAGTTCAACTCATTACCCTTCGGCCAGTCATCAGCTCCCTATTGCTATAACAAATTCCTAAATTCAGTGGTTGCTCTACTTCGACTTCATGAGGAATTCTTAGCCATCTACTTGAACATGTTGTTAATGGCCTGTTGAAAATGATTGTTCCAAACTAAGACCCTGTGGGTGGTTTCCCTATTTTAAAGGTTGGGGTTTCTGCCAAATCAAAAGAAATTAATAGTGATCCCTTTCCAGGTGATTCTTAGGGTTCCTCATAGACTCCAAGAAATCAGCACTCTTTGTTCATCAGTAGAAAATCAAGCTGAAAAAGAAAGAGGTGTGGTCAGTTCTGAAATTAAACACATTTTCCCCTCCACAGATTAGCAAGGATTGTAGGCCTGTTATTGGCATTCATTCAAGCAATCTTTCCTGCACCACTTCACTATTGAGTGTTCCATTGTCCGAAAGCTCATCATCTTTGCAGAGGCCTACCTTACTCAGCATTAGTTTCCCTTTCCACAGAGGCAAAGCAGGAGTTGGACTGGTGGCTATCCCAGATGGAAGCCTGGAATGAAAAATCAATTTTTGGGCAGGCCCCAGATATCATGTTAGAGTCTAATGCCAGCAGAACGGGGTGGGCAGCAAGATGTGGAGATGTCATTAAAGAAGGAAAATTGTCTTCAGAAGAAACTCAATATCATATAAATTGCTTAGAACTGCTTACAGGTTCCTTCGCCATAAAAGGTTTGGTGCCCTCCCAAAAAAATAGTTGTATTCTTCTGCAGATGGACAATGTCTCTGCTGCATGGTACATAAACAATTTGAGAGGAGTCAAATCCAAGGCTTAGCAGATTTGGCGAACAACTTCTGGTACTACTGCCTTGACAGAGGGATTCTCCTTCAGGCAGAATATTTTCCAGGCCTCTCCAATTCTGTCACAAATTGCAGCTCCAGATTTCTT
Organism: Calotriton arnoldi; assembly: GCA_963921515.1. Classification (NCBI taxonomy): domain Eukaryota; kingdom Metazoa; phylum Chordata; class Amphibia; order Caudata; family Salamandridae; genus Calotriton; species Calotriton arnoldi. The sequence continues at coordinate 150,118 of CAWUFW010009879.1, forward strand.
TAAGACAGCAGTGATTGTCCCTGCATCCTAAAGTTTTCTGAAAAATTCTCCATCTATGGGGCCCTCTACAGGTAGATCTTTTTGCTTCAAGCCTCAACCACCGCCTGTTCATGTATATGGTCTACAATGAAGGCGCTTTAGTAGGGCCGAATTCTGACAGCTATAGTTAGTTTCTGGAAACCCTTTTTGTGTCTGGAAAAGATAACAGGACCATCAACTCCTACTGGTCAGCTATTTCAGCAGGATATATTTTAGGTAAAGGGGAACCTGTCGGTAAACACTTCTTAATATGTAGAGCCCTAAAATCAATCCGACTCAAGATTCCACCAAAACCAAAAACTCAACCATCTGGGATGTAAAGGTCGTATTACATTTTATTCTATCTTGTTCTCACAAATGACTGTTCTTCGTTAAAGCAACTGTCTGCCAAATAAACTATGCTTTTGTGTCTGTCATCATTTCAAAGGGTTTAGGATGTCAAAACTGTAGATATTGATAACAAATCTTTTTCTCCACAGAGAGTGACGTTTTATCTTACAAGACACACAGAATCGAATTCCTCCTCAATATTTTACACTCTTTTCATGACTGTAAGAATGTATGTGTGGTTACATGCCTTCGTTATTATGAAGTCCATAGTGCTGTTTTTTTTCCTTCAGGTGACTCCTAATTAATGATCTCCTTCAAAAAACCTTTTCCTCCAACCACACTTACTAGATGGGTTAGATGGATCATGGCGGAGGCTGGTATAGATACTTCATTGTTTGGAAACCACTAAGTTAGAGTAGCTATGCCATCTAAAGCTTTTATTTGAGCTGGACATTTGGAAGACATTCTAAAAGCAGCAGATTGGTCAAGAGAATCTACTTTTAGAACTTTTTATTTCAAACAATCGAGCATATCTTTTGTAATGCCATTGCACATTTTTAAACTTGTCATAATTGAGCCTCTAGTTTTGTAATAGAGTGGAAAATTCCCCCACTAATGTGACAGGATGTTTGGTTTCTATTAAGGACATGGAGGTGAAGATTATCTCTCCACTTCTCCCAGAACTTATAATTGTCCTTTTTCCTTGTAGACTGACTAATATAATTCAGCTGGAAGAGAGCAGTGTTGTGACTCCATCTTCAGTTTTCTTCCCTTTCAAGTTTGGATGTTTTTCATCTTTATGGTTCAACCTATGAAGAAGAGACATTTATGTGGATCAACACTTACTTGGGTTCTTAGTTTGTCTCCATGGCAAAGAAAAGGATGTTTGCTTGCCTTAGAGATGATTATACTGCATGGCACTCACTGATTAATAGACTAAGCATGAGGCCATCAATGCACTAGACAGCTGACCAACATTCATATAAAATGTTCCTAATTAATGCACAGGACATTTGTGGAGCCAGGTCAGATAAGAGCTTTATTCAAAATACCCCGGCCAGCTTCTCTGCTCAGCCCAACTGACCTCTCTGGAATGCTGTAATATAATATGCCACAGTTGCTGGGCTTTGAACAATGAACACTAGACAGGTGACAACATTGACATCATGTCACAAGACATCACAGTTCATATACTCTGTGTTATGGTTTTACATGTATATGTTTTCTTTGCTGCTAGAGTTTACACAGTAAAGAAGATAAGTCATAATCTTTGCCTCCGTGTCTTTATTAGAATCCAAACCTCCTGTCACATTAGTGGGGGAGATTTCCAATGTGAGGATACATTCACAACCCGGAATTACCAGTGCCTATGGAATTGGTAATATTGAGTGCAAAATTACTGATTAACCTGAAATGGTGGCCTAAGTAAATTGGAACATGTCTGTCAGTGGGTCTTCATTATGGAATAAATAAAAGACAGAGAATTTTTTGTCACCCTGTACCCGATGGGTTTGGACAATGTATAAATTCTTAGTTCCGTTTTTTAGAATGACCTGTCAAGGACCTTGGCCATACCTGGTATGCCACCATGTAGAGGATGCAGTGGTCTACTGTAATGGACGTAGCGGACAAATTAAATTACAATAACATTCATGACTGCCCCTGTTCTTGATTTGGCTACCTCAGCCGCAAACCATTTAAAACTGTTAATGACGCCATCTTGATGGAATCTAGAACTTTACAATGTCTATCCTCTGCTGTTACTCATTGTGCTTATTTTTATCCATTTTCTCTTTATACTCAAACATTTTACGACGCTGAGACATCAAAAAGCTTACAGAATAACTTTCTTCAGGCTTTTATATGATGTCACTTGCTCACCTTGGCCAATATATTATAAACTTCTTATAAAATCCAGCCTTTCTTGATTTAAAGGCACATTAATAACACTTTCTCGTCAAAATTATTTTTATGCATGCTGCACTTAGGTATTACGCAGAGTGAAGTAACGTGGTGTTCCCTGGCATTCTGTATTTTAAATAGTAAAAAATGTGTTCATCAAAAAGTGCCAACTCATCAGGCTTTATAAAGAATTCTAAGATCTATATTTGAGGGATTCAGTGTGACTAACAACATTCTGTAATTTTCAGATGTTTTAGAATAAAACTCTTTCACATGGAGAAGGCACATATTAATGCCAGGAGCTGTACACACGTATAAAACGTTGAATATAATTTTTCTTTGAAGCTATTGTTATGACATTGTACATATTTTGGGACAATCAATCAATCAATCAATCAATCAGGACTTATAAAGCATGGCTAATCACCCGATAGAGTATTGAGGCGCTTGCAGGCCCTGGAGGTTTAATCGAACAGCCAGGTATTGAGGGTCATTTGAAATCCCGGAAGTGCGGTGATGGACCGCATGTGCTTGGGGAGGCTGTGCCAGGTCTTTTCTGCGATGTAGGAGAAGGAGTGTCCTCCACTTCTGCTTTGATAGATGAGAGGGGCGTATGGGCAAGTGAAAGGGAGGCAGAGCGTAATCAATCAATCAATCAGGGGAATTGTAAGCGCACTACTCACCCGTGAGGGTCTCAAGGTGCTGGGGGGGGGGTAGGCAGCTCTGCTCAGTAGAAAAGCCAGGTCTTGAGTGTCTTCCTGAAGATGTTCAGGGAGGGGGCGCATCTGATGTCGATTGGGAGCTCGTTCCAGGTCTTGGCCGCGATGTAGGAGAAGGCTCTTCCACCTGTTCTGGCTCTGCGGATGCACAGGGTTTTGGCGAGGGCGAGGTCGGCGGATCGGAGGTTTCTCTTGGGTACATGGAACGAGATTCTCTCGTTGAGGTATTGGGGTCCGGTGTTGTGGAGGTATTTGTAGGCGTGGGTGAGTATCTTGAAGGTAACTCTCTTCTCGACGGGGAGCCAGTAGAGGTTACGCAGGTGTTGGGTGATGTGTTCGTGTCGAGGGATGCCGAGGACGAGTCTGGCTGCGGTGTTCTGTATGGTCTGGAGTTTGCGGAGCAGAGACTTGTTGATCCCGGCTTAGAGGGCGTTTCCGTAGTCCAGTCTGCTGGTTATGAGTGCGTGGGTTACGGTCTTCCTTGATTCGGGGGGGATCCATTTGAAGGTCTTTCGGAGGATGCAGAGGGTGTTGAAGCAGCTGGAGGCGACAGCTTTGACCTGTCAGGTCATGGAGAGGGAGGAGTAGAGTACGATGCGGAGGTTTCGGCCGTGGTCCGTGGGGGTGGGAGGGCTGCCGAGGGCGGTGGGCCACCAGGTGTTGTCCCATGCAGAGGGGGAGCGTCCGAGGACGAGGACCTCTGTCTTCTCCGAGTTGAGCTTCAGGCAGCTGCTGCTCATCCAGGATGCGACGTCCTTCATTCCTTCCTGGAAGTTGAGTCTGGTGGTGACGGGGTCCTTGGTGAGGGAGAGGATGAGCTGGGTGTTGCCGGCGTAGAGTAGTATGCTGAGTCCGTGCTGTCTGACGATGGCGGCGAGTGGGGGCCATGTAGATGTTGAAGAGCATGGGGCTGAGCGACCATCCTTGGGGTACTCTGCAGTTAATGTCCGTGGGTTCGGAGAGGAAGGGTGACAGTCTGATTCTTTGGGTTCTGCCGGTGAGGAAGGAGCGGATCCAGTCGAGGGCGGTTCCCTGTATGCAGTCGTCGTGGAGTCTGGCAGTGAGTGTGCGGTGGGAGACGGTGTCGAACGCTGCAGAGAGGTCGAGCAGGATCAGGGCCGCGGTGTGTCCTTGGTCGAGGAGGGTGCGGATGTCGTCTCCGGTGGCGAGTAGAGCGGTCTTGGTGCTGTGGTTGCTGCGGAATCCGGATTGGGAGGGGTCGAGGATGGAGTTTTCTTCGATGAATTTTGTTAGCTGGGCATTGACGATCTTCTCGATGACTTTGGCCGTGAAGGGGAGGAGGGAGATGGGTCGGTAGTTCTTGAGGTCCGTGGGCTTCTTGAGCAGGGGCCTGACTTCTGAGCGTTTCAAGTCATTGGGAAAGGTGCCGGTCTTGAAGGTGCTGTTGATGGTGCGTCGTAGTTCTGGGACGCTGGTGGTGGCAGCTCTATGGTAGATGTGCGGTGAGCAGGGGTCTGTGGGGGCCCCTGAGTGGATGCCTTTCATGGTCGAGATGGTGTCTTCGGTGGTGACTGGGGTCCAGGAGGACACGGTAGGCTGGCTGGCGTTGCTGGAGAGGGTGGTTTCGGAGTACGGTGTCTGGTTGTTGAAGTGGTCATAGAGGCCCTTGATTTTCAGATGGAAGTAGGATCCGAGCTTGTCGCAGAGGTCCTGGGAGGGGGTGATGTCCATGGTTTTGCTGTGGGGTTTGGTGAATTCCTGGATGACGCTGAAGAGTTCCTTGGAGTTGGCAAGGATCTTGTTTTGGATGAACGCCCTTTTGGTGGATCTGATGCGTTGGTGGTATTCCGTCATGGCGTTCTTGTACATGGTGTGATCTTCTGGCGTTTTGCTGTTTCTCCAGTTCTTCTCGAGACGTCTGCAGGTGCGTCTGGATTCTTGGAGGTCGGTGGTGAACCAGGTGGCCTTCCTGGGGCGCTGTCTGTCGTAGTTGTGTAGGGGTGCGAGCTCGTCTGCACAGTTGGACATTCATCTGCAGAGTTCTTTGGCTGCGAGGTTGGCGTCGGTCGAGGTGGTGGGGGCGTGGCGGTTGAGGGTGGAGTTGAGTTGCACCTCTGTGATTTTGCTCCAGTTCCTTCTTGGAGGGCGCGGTGCAGGTTTGGGGGCGGTGGGTTTGTCGACGTTGAAGTGCACGCAGTGGTGGTCGGTCCAGGGGGGTTGCGTGGTGTGCCTGAAATGGATGCTGTTGCCACCTGCAAAGATGGGGTTGAGGGTGTGTCCTGCCTTGTGGGTGGGCGTAGTGACGAGCTGTTTCAGGCCAATGTTGGGGAGGTTGTACCGGAGGGTGGTGGAGTTAGGGTTGCTGGGGTTGTTGAGGTGGAAGTTCAGGTCTCCAATGAGTATGTAGTCTGTGGAGGCGATGGAGTGGGGTGCGATGAGGTAGGCGACGGTTGTGGCAAATGAGGCGCAAGGTCCGGGGGGTCTGTAAGCGATGGTGCCGTGAAGTGTGGTTCTGGGGCTGGTCTGGATCTGGAAGTGAAGGTGTTCGGTGGTGGAGAGGGAGTTGTTCGTGGTGGAGGTGGAGAGTCGGAGGGAGCTCTTGTGTGCGATGGTGAGTCCTCCTCCTGGGCGGTTTGGGCGGTCTTTCCTCTGGATCTTGTATCCGTTGGGGATGGCGGTGGCGATGTTGAGGGCGGCGGAGGCGTTGGTCCAGGTTTCTGTAAAGAAGGTGACGTCTGGTGAGAGGGTGTCGAGGAGGTCCCAGATCTCAACGGTGTGTCTGTGCAGGGAGCGCACGTTGAGGAGGATGCACCTCAGGGTTTCGGAGGTGTTGGTGTTCGGTGCGGGGGTGGTGGCCGTAGGGGTGCTGGTGGTGTTGAAGATTTGGCGGCAGTGATGGCAGGAGAACTGTCCGTGGGTGGTGCTGGGCGTGGATAGCTGGCAGTTGTTGTTTCTCCCGGGGTTGAGTGCGAGCCAGGGTCCCTGGCGCTGGTCGCGGTCGGGTTGCGGACGGGCGCAGACGGGTTTGCCTTTGGCGCGCCCGCTGCGCGGCCGCACCGCAGCCGCCATTAAATAGGGATGGGGAGGGAGGGAAGCTCAGCTGGGAGGCGGGAGCGGGAGAACTGGCAAGGGGGAGGGTTCGCGGGGGCAGCAGCGGCGGGTGGGAAAACCGGGCACGTAACCGGGAACAGGGAGAGAGGCACAAAAAGTTGGAGGCATGATAACAGGTGCAATAATAAAAACAAAATGAAGGCACAGTATAGGGACAATCACAGAAATGAAATGCACAAATGACGGCACAATACCAGAACACGGGCAGGTCTTGCACACAAAAATGGGCATGAGCAGTGAGGCAGACAGCGGCCTCGAACACCACAGGCAGAGGAGCCACGCGGTCAGCGTTGGTGGCTCAACTGCGGAGCTGCTGAGGGAGAGAGCGGGTCCCTGGCTGGGAGGTCAGGTGTCCCGTAGTCTTCTCGATGGTTTGTGAAAGTTCAGGTGGTGGTTAATGTAGGCGGGTCCTTGATTCTGTAGAGCCTTGGGAGCGTGGGTCACATTGGGTATTGCTTAATTGTGGGCCTGCCAGGTTATCTCAACAGTAAAATATTAACAACTATTAGAAAAGCCAATAGGTTTCTCCTATGCGAAATCTATTGTCTTTGTCAAAGTATTTTTTACATGTTGAACAGCAGGTAACCCGATGAGCAACAGCTTAAAGTAAAAAAAAAAGAGCGTATGACGTGACCAGCTTTAACCACGTCATAGCATTTTTTATTTATTTTAAGTCATGTTCCACAGCAGCTCAACTGTTGAGTAACATATAAAAAAACATTGACAAAGCTAATCACCTCCTTAATAAAACATTGTGCATTGATTGGCCCCTTTTCGATAGGCATCTCAACCCTGCATGATTTAGTGCTACTGACAATTCATCATAATTAAAAGAAAATATCTGCTTTTGAAATAAAATAAAAACAAATTGAACCAACACTTGTGTACATTTATGTGTTGGGTGAGCTACTAGGACAGTACGCTTTGTTTTCCTGACACTTGCTTAAGCCTGAGATCACTGAGGAAAGAGTACATGAAATCTCTTCCTCCTGGTGGTCACTGCAGGGATCCCCTTGACTTCCTCACTTTCGAGAAAGCTACCATGCTGTGCTGACTGACCTCACCCATGAGATGTCCAGCTGTCTATATAGCTATTATTGCTCCAGAACTCTAAGCTCCCTAAACCCCTTCCCTCTGGGCGTTGTCAATAGCAAAACAAAAGTGAAACCTCTGGTGTGAACTTTGATGGGATGATATCCTCTGTTGTTTGAGAGGGAGAGTTCATTGGTATCGGGTTTGGCTCCTGTATTTGTGCCTGTGCCAGTCCTTGAGGTTGGCAAATGAGAAGAGGGTGTAGGGTTATGGCCAAAGCTGTCAACTTTGGAACTGGGGAACGAGCCTTGAGTTACGGCGTTGGCTCAACATCATGTGATTGTGGGCAGATCACTTAGTCTCTTCATGGCTACAAATAGAATGTGACCTTGTGTAATGTATCTGGTACTCATGATAAGTGCTCCAATGGCTTTAGGCCAAGTTCCTGTTACATAGAAGTGCAAAAAAAAATCAAAACTGATTCTGGCTGCAGGGACTGCACTTCTGGTGATGCCATTACTCGCCAGTGACTACACCACACATGGAGCTTAGTATAGCACGTCTTTATTCTTCTGCTTGTAACCATGAATTCAACATTCTAAACCTGTATTCACTTCCAGTGGCGGCTCGCAGAGGCAGTGCTGCGGGGCGGTGAGGCGGGGTGGGAGAGGGCTGGGTGGGGGTAGTGAGTCGATACGACGGGCAGGAGTACAGTAAGTAAATAAATTAAACTATTTACCTTGCGCTCGCTGCATCGATGCAGCGAGCGCAAGGTAAATAGTTTAATTTATTTACTTACTGTACTCCTGCCCGTCGTATGTCCGACTCCACTACCCCCCCACCCAGCCCCTCCCCCACCCGCCCCACCCCCTGCAGCACTCCCTCTGTGAGCCGCCACTGTTCACTTCACTACGCTCTAATGCTTACATCACAGTTCCACATAGTCCATCAGGAGCCACAATGGATCTGTCATTACAAACTCACACAACACTATATCTCCCCCTCTGTTAAATAAAAAATTACCATTTTGTACATATATGTACAATTAGAGCTCTTAAATGAAGGTTTGTGGTGCTTGAATCACACGTATTGACCGTGTCTTCAGAAACTGGTGACAGGCTGTAGAAGTATTCATGACTGGCATTGGTGATGGAGGTACAGCAACAGTCATGGGTTCTTCACTTATCTTTTTAGACCCAGTCTCTTCAATAACATCAGTGCCTGACGAGCCACAAGCCACACGTCGGAAGTGCAAGGAGTCTCACGTAATGGACTTCCCAGGACGTGGGCAATCACCATGTGTCCTTTACTTGTCACAACATGAAATGGTTCAGCATCAAAAGGAGCATCAGATGTTCATTTTCTATGCTGATGAACAAGCACTCGATCTCTGCTAGTGAATGTGACATCCTTTGCATTTGGACGCTTGCCTGCATTTGCTTACATTTTCCTCTTACAATCCAAGTCTTTCATGCGTGTCTCTTCCTCAATACCTGCTTTTCCGTTGGTCTATTGAGGTAACTTGGTCATCATGGCTCTCCTAAACATCAAGGTTGCATGGCTTTCCCCTGTACTTTAGTGAGGGGTCGAGTGGTAAGCTCGAAGAGTGGAGTTTAAGACAGCTTTAAGGTCGAGCTTTTCATGTACAGCATGCTGGATGGCATTCTTTACAGTACTCACAAACCGTTCAACGAGGCCATTGGCCTGTGGCCAAAGAGGGGTGCTCTTCTGAGGCTTCACATTAAGATGATTTAGAAAGTCTCTGAATTCTTGACTGTTGAAAGGTGTCAGACGTTAAGATCGCAGGAACACCCCAGGTTATGAAGATGCTGCCTAATCTCTCAATGAAACGTTCTTGAGTGATAGATGAGAGATCTTTGACCAATGGAAAACATGAATATTCGTCAAGGATCACCATCAGGTGATGCCTATTATCAAGAGGACCAAAGAAGTGCACTGTAATTCTTTCCCATGCATGCCTTAGCAACTCTGACATGTTTAATGGATGTTGAATGGTTTTCGAGGTCAGGCTGTTGCATGGATGACAGGCCTTTAATTCTTTTTCAACTCTCTCGTCAAGGTGTGGAACACAGACTTGGTCTTGGAGAGCTCATTTGGTGGAAACAATTCCACAATGTCCTTCAAGGGCCACTTCAATTATCTGTTGTGGTAGACTATCCAGAATGACAAATCTCGAACCTCTTAGAATAATTCATTCTTGAGTAACTGACAGTTCATCTTTGACATTCCTAAACTTTTGATATTCGCTGTCACTAGTAAGAGGTCGAGGGTGCTGGTACCAAGACTGATGTGTAATAATGTCTTTCAGTTTCAGCATGTCACTATATTGAATTGTGGCAGTAACAATTTGTTCCAACGAAATGGCAGCTTGGGTGAATGATTTCATTATGAAATTTATGTAAGCTTCAGTGTCTTAGAAGGGGTGCCAGGGCATTGTAGAGGCACTCATGAGAAGTAGTCGGCACGGTTCTGATCTTTCCCTGGACGATGCACGATCGTGTAGTTGTACTCTTGTTATCTCAGAGCCTAACATTCAAAGTGAGGAGACATTTTTGCTTTTGGATTGCCAAAGATAGTCAACAATGCTTGATGATCGGTCAAAAGCATGAATGGCTTCCTATACAAGAATACATGGAAACTTCACAAGCCCACACCACTGCTAAGCTTTCGTTCTCAGGTTGTGAATAAGGATGTCTTTGGCTTGCATATGCCACAATACGTCTTCGAGCTTTTGGGTGTCTACTGTGCTGTGTAAGTATGTCGCCCAACCCGACAGGGCTAGCGTCAATAATAACCTCAGTATGGAACTTTGGATCAACATATGCCATTTCAGTAGCGTTTTCAATAGCTTGTTTGATTTTCGGGAAGCTTTGCTCGCATTGAGGTGATTAAAATACAGAAACACTCTTTTTTGTCAAGTCTCCTAATGGCACACTGAAAGTGTCAAAGTCTTGTATGTATCTAGAGCAATAGGAATGAACGTAACATGGAAACATCTTTTGAGGGGACTGGCAGTTGACAGCGCTAGGACCTTAGCTGGATTGGGTGTCATGCCCCCATCAGAAAAGATGCAGCCAAATATTTTTTACTTTCTCTTATGGAGCTGATGACACACAAAAAAGTAGTCTCTTGTAGCGGAACAGACCAACATGCTTAGGGAAGGTTGTATTGTACCTGCAATTCTCCTTGAGTTCCAGCTGATGGTATCCTTCATTCAAATCCAGGAGAGAGGATGCTTTTGCAACATTCAATTGTTATCATGTCAGCAATGTGCAGATCTGGATGTAGTTCTCTTTCAATTGCCTTGTTTGCTTGAAACATATCCACACAGATGCGTACAGCTCCTTCACTGTCGTTTTTGGGTACTACCACTATGGGAGTAACCCATGGAGTTAGACCAGTGGAACACTCAATGATATCATGCTTGAGTAAGGATTCAAGTTCTTTTTCAACAGCTTCCTGTAAGTGAAAGGCAATTCATCTGTGTCTTTGAGCAATAGGAAGGATGTCATCATTAATGTGTAATTGGAGTGTCATAGTCTGAGTTTTCACAACCCATGAAACAAAGAACGGAATTGACTAACTATTTCATGATGAGCATTCATGTTATAGTTCATGGATATCAGTTCCTGAGTAAACAGCCGCTTGATGCCGTACTTGGCAGCACATGAGTGGGTTCTTGTACTTTTGTTTTCTTTTGCTGCATCGTTGCTACTTATGAATCTTGACTATTTAGGGGTGTCAATGCAGCTTATGTATGCACTTTAGTTTTCGATGGTGTAAGTCAAGACACTGGAGACAGTTCATTATATTTCTCCTCAGGCATAATATTTATTGATGCACCAACATCCTTAATGAAAGGTAGAATGTTTGCATTGTCAGCATTCCGTCCATCATTTGTTTGCTGTAACACTTTTCGCCCTAAGTGGGATGGGTATTCCCAGACGTGGGTCCCTTGCTCACTGTGCCACTGGATTCAAGCTAGCCTGGCTGAAGAAGGGTGACATACCCTGAAACCGGTCCCAGGATGCTTGTTTCCGGTCCAGGGAGGACCTGGCCTGGCAGTTCGGTCTGGACTGTTCCCATGGGGCACAGGGTCAAGACTGATTTGCATATGGCTGGGTCCAAACTGGGGTGGCGTAGTGGGCAAAAGAACGATGGATTTAACCCAGATCTTTTGACTGGGGGAGAATGTTTGCATTGTCAGCATTTCGTCCATCATTTGTTTGCTGTAACACTTTTCATCCTAAGTGGGATGGGTATGCCCAGACGTGGGTCCCTTGCTCACTGTGCCACTGGATTCAAGCTAGCCTGGCTGAAGAAGGGTGACATACCCTGAAACCGGTCCCAGGATGCTTGTTTCCGGTCCAGGGAGGACCTGGCCTGGCAGTTCAGTCTGGACTGTTCCCATGGGGCACAGGGTCAAGACTGATTTGCATATGGCTGGGTCCAAACTGGGGTGGCGTAGTGGCCAAAAGAACGATGGATTTAACCCAGATCTTTTGACTGGGGGAGAATGTTTGCATTGTCAGCATTCCGTCCATCATTTGTTTGCTGTATCAGTTCCTGAGTAAACAGCCGCTTGATGCCGTACTTGGCAGCACATGAGTGGGTTCTTGTACTTTTGTTTTCTTTTGCTGCATCGTTGCTACTTATGAATCTTGACTATTTAGGGGTGTTAATGCAGCTTACGTATGCACTTTAGTTTTCGATGGTGTAAGTCAAGACACTGAAGACAGTTCATTATATTTCTCCTCAGGCATAATATTTATTGATGCACCAACATCCTTAATGAAAGGTATTAAACAACCATTGACTTTTAGCGTGATCTTTGGACAATGTTTGAATGACTTTGGTGCTTTGTCATATCGACTTCTCTTTGACCAATATTTTACCTCACAGGCGGCCAGTCCAACATGTGCATGCTTCTCTGAGGTAAACATCGACATGGAACAAACATCTTCTTCACTTTTGCTTGATATTGATACAGAGAAACTGTTTGATTAAGATTTAGATGTTGATCAACTTCATTTGGTGTTGATTTGCCTCAGCTGATGGGGCTGCTTGACCTTATGGGTGTGCGTTGAACGGCGCATCTGGAACATTTGGGTGGCCATTTTGTCTTTGCGCCGTGACACATTTACTTTTTCCTTTGCCTTGCATTCCATCACAAAATGGTTCTCCTTTCCACAGCCTTTGCAGATCTGCCCACTTGCGGGAGATTGACTTTCACGTGGAAACAAAAATCCACACTAGAAACACAACTTCTTTTTCTGTGGAGAATTCACTCTGGGTCTCTCAGCCTTGTGCTTTGGCTTAATTCTCACATTCATGACTGACTCACTCTGGGCACCTCCTGCCTCCATGTTAACAGCTTGTCGATTAGCACGCTCTTCAGCTCTGGCAGCCATAATTACTCACTCCAGAATCAGAGTTTCTCTCAGCATTCTTCGTCTGAACGAATCTGACAAATATCTGTCAATCACTCTGAGGCGTATATGGCAGCCATGATTACTCGCTCCAGAATCAGAGTTTCTCTCAGCATTCCTCGTCTGAACAAATCTGACAAACATCCGTCAATCACTCTGAGGCGTATAGCTTCCTCATTATTAAATTAATTGAACTTACAGTGTTTGATGAGCGTATCCAGTCTCTCAACAAATTAGTTGACGTCTCACCGGTTTTCCGTCATTCTTGACTAAAGATATAACTTTCACAATCTACATTTGCCATTGGATTGACCTTGAGATGCCAGGCTGCTTTGATTTGACTGTATGTAGTTTTGTCAGCTGGTGGCATTTTTTTTTAGGACTTCTTTTTACCTTCACCAGCAAGATTCTTAAGGTACTTCATAATCTTATTATCTGCTTCCTCAATTGCATCAATGAAATCATCAAATGTCTATATTCAGGCAGTCCATCTGTTGCCAATATTCAACTTTTTGGCGGTATCGAATGGCGGTGGTGGTTTCAAGAGGTCGGCAGCATTGTATCCATTTACGAGATTAGCGGACACTGAGGGTGGAGTTGCCACCGACACTGACTGCTGTCCGCTAGGACCTGCTTCATCCATACATCTAAGACCCTGTTCTGTGCTGGCCTCTGGGTCATCTTGAAACAACAATGAAGAAAAAAGCTCTAGCAGGATAAATTAGTCTTAATTCAAATATGAGGTTGACCTATTATTGGTAGCCTCAATGTTGCAAAAGGACACTCTTTGGATTTAAAGCAATACTATTCTAATAATATGTATTGGATTTAAAATCAAGGCATTGCTATGCTGCAGTAAGTGAAATTACCGGCAACAATAGTTTTTCTCACAGCAAACTTTACTTATTTCAAATTTGCCTTGCATATTTTACAAGGAGGGGACAAAGCAACAACTGAAAGACATAGTTAAAGCTTATCTACTAGCCTTGTAAAAGTTACAGATACTTTTAAGACAACACAAATGTTGTGAAAAAGCAGTAGTATCAAGGTGGACAGTGTAGCCACAATGACGGACAATAAACCCTCATTAATAGTGCCCAAATAATAACCGTCTCCAGGTAAGGGCGCCTAATTACAATAGACCTACTGGTACAGTGAACAACTTAATTGCATAAAATTGTGACTATGACGCTGGTCTATCAAAATATGTTGAGGCGCTTGAAAGAGCAGTAAGGTTACTAGCTTTAAAAGGGGCACACCCTCTGTTTAGATGGTTGTACAGCAGCTGTTGGCCCAGGTTGGGTCATCAATGTGAGCTGTGTCCAGGGGATGCAGCAACTAATATGTAACTCCTGGGTCAGATTGCTTGGGTGGTAGTGGCATAGATGCGTAGTATGCACTGGGTCATCTAGGACAACCCATGGAACTTTGAACTCCCACTTGGTCTCCATGGGAGCCTTTTGCTTTTAGGAGACCTCGGTAGTTGTCTGAGCCACCACCTTCGCAAGCTCCACAGCTTCGGTGGTGGGCTGCTTCGGGCATGGACAGCTCTGCTAGCGCAACCCCAGGGGCTTTCTCTGGGGTTGCCTCCCCCAGCGTATGAGCACAGTGACTCTCTTCACCCAGATCTGGTAAGAAGATGACTCTTTTGGTATTTGAATTGCGTTGCTTCTAAGGATCTCTTTGTGCCATCTCACACCTGGTTGATCTCTGCCCCGCAGCGTTGTAAATTCATATGAATGTATGGCTTTGACTTGCAGAGTAGCACAGTCTTTGCGCGGCCTTCCCAGCAGGTTCTCGGCTACCTATGTTTAGACTTTTCAGTGAAGCTTTTATTAACTTCAAATGCTTTACACAGAACTGGGACTGCACTTTGACCCCCTTGTGGTGAATGATTGTTCATGTGCAGGAAGGTGTCCCTTCCTGCACATAAACAATCATTAATGGCAATTTGTATTCTCACAATGGGTTACCTAAGTTTAAACAAGCTACATTCCAGCTGTGTGTACAGCTCGTTCCTATCACTTGTCAGCAAGGAACAGTTATGTTCACACTATCCTTGGGAATCCCACAGTTACGAGCTATGTCCATAGAGGTGCTCCGTGCCCTGTGGAATTTGCAATCCGTTTGTCTGGGTCTGAATATGAAAAGTGGTTGGGGAATTAATCCGGGAGCCTTGGGGTTGGCTCAGTAAATAAGCTATGTTTCTACTTGGTCATTGATTCATATCTTACCTGGCTACCACATAAGCAGCATGATGAGCCACCACCTTCCCACTCAAGAATCCCCGCATTCCATGTGATCCATGGTCTCATGCTGTGTGGAGTGGCTCCTGCCAGGGGCACATAAGACATTGGTGGCAGTGCACATAGGACACGCTTCATATAACTCCTGTTTTAACTGAGGGCAGGAGACAATGTGCTGAGCGGAATTAGAGGAGCTTCGTAACGGAAGTCCAACATGGTTGAACACACAGGGGAGAAGATGTGGCGTAACAGCTAGAGCGGCTGACTGTGAAGCTAGGGAACCAGGTTTGAGTCTCAGTGGAAGGCTCAACATCCTTCTGGACAAATCAGTTAATCTCTCCATGCTTAACAATTAATGTTTCCATCTGTAATGCAACTGGTGCTCATGTAAAGCTCTCAAATACCTTCAGGTCGCGTTCATGCTGTATAAAACTGCACAAAAAAAAAGAAAACAAAGAGAACAAACGATGCACTCTGATGGAGTGCTATACTTCAAACAACAAAAAAAGTATCTTTGCAGGCATGCGGACACTTGCTACTGGAAGCAGTTCTTGGACCAGGCTCAACGGCAGGGCGATGGAGGCGAGAAGGAGGCGCTGACCAGCAGAGTGACTTGGTAGGCAGCCAAGGTGAGGAGGGAGCCTTTTGGGAGCCAGCTAATGGTAAGTAAAGTGACGTAGAAGCCGCTGGGTGCCAGCCAATGGTAAGTATAGGTAAGTTAGGGGCAAGTTCTAGGGCACTTTTAAGAAAAAATTTTTAAATACAAAAGACTTTGCAAGCACAGGGCAAGCGCTGTACAGGCAAAAACGAAAAATTAGTGCTACTGGTAATCTCTCAAAATGCTCAATTGATTCCAGCCGGAATGGTGAACATACTGTTGTTGTTGAATTATCTACCTAGTGAAGTCATAAACTATTTTATAGAACCAAGAAAAGAGGAGGCAGTGTGGCGCTCATTTGTAACACTGATTACGTGAGTCATAAATACCTTTCTTGTGCACAATATCTTGGCACCAGTGCTTTAAATGGGAGCGTACCATCCGGCCCAGAGTAGCTGAGCTTATTTGATAAGGAGAGTGCCAGCACTTTTAGCAGGAATGCATTACTATTAAAGATATTGTGCTAGCACCTCTCAACAAGAAGCAGGTAGCCTGGGACAGTGAGTACCTGGATATATCTCCATCCTTGTCCATGGTTTCCTGACTACTAAGTTTGAGTACCAGGACAGCATGGTCAATTATTGCCCCCTACAAACTTCAGTGAAACTCCATCATAATTCCCATTGAAATGCTCAAACTAGTAGAGCAGTTGAAGCTGAACCATTTGAAAACTAATGCTCACCAACAGGCCCTAGATAGTATGAAATGTCTAATAGAAATGTCTTAAAAAAAGACAGCAGCAGTATCTGGCATGACAGTCAGACAGGATAAATAACTAAAACCAGAGTGGGTGGCAACGGTGTTGTACAAATATGCTATTTTCTGATGGATAAACAGCAAAAGCAAAAACAACATTTAGACCAGTTTTATGATAGATTTTCATGACAAACCGCTTTCAAGTTATGATGCATTGTGCATCATTGGATGTGAGTAACTAAAGGCAAACTGATCAGATAATACTCAAATTTACTGAGCTTTTGTTAAAGCTGAGCACCTGTGCATATCTCTACCGGTGTTAACTTAGGATTAGTTTTACTACAGTAGTGAATATTTGAATACTCCTGGTTTAAGTGCAATATAATTTTTTGATAGGGGTGACTAATACTCCTGCCCTGTTGATTGACTATCATTTGGTCAAACGGGCCCCTTTGCTTCTAGTCAACTGAAATATTTGGCCTGATAACCAGGCTTTGTCAGATTCCAACATGTCGATTGAAGGCATGTGTGCATTACATTTTAGTTCACATGGAAACAGCTCAGGAGAATGCAGCAGACACAATTCTGGACTACTTTTTCAGCCCAATTGATTATCTGGTAACTGTGCAACCTTTGAATATTGCATGGCCAGACCATCTGATAGTTCCTCTACCATCAGTGCAACTCAAAACCTTTTAACCCATAAAGATCCTGAAAAACAGAGCAGAAAATCTTGCTACGAAGGACCAATTCAAACAAGGGGGCATATTTACGAGGATTTAATGCCACAGTAACATAATTTTTTTGATGCCTTTTTTTTTGTTGCCTAACTTTTCCACTCCTAGCGCCTATTTATCCACAGAGCCAGAACGGGTGGAAGGGCCTTCTCCTACATCGCGGCCAAGACCTGGAACGAGCTCCCGATCGACATCAGATGCGCCCCCTCTCTGCACATCTTCAGGAAGACCCTCAAGACCTGGCTCTTCGACTGACCCCCCCATCGCCTTGAGAACCTCACGGGTGAGTAGCGGGCTTGAAAATTCCCTGATTGATTGATTGATTTATTACAACGCCAGGTCGGCTAGAAGCATTTACTGAAAATGAAATGTAAGGTAGGCATTCCCTCGGAAAAACACCTACAAAACAGATGCCGCTATATGTACAAGAATTTTCTGAAATGCCGCTAATACTTGAAAACTGCCGCTAGGTCCCATTAGTGGAATTTGTTTTACCCACCACAACCAGAGTGGCAGGAGTATCCAGGCATCCTTCTCAAGGTTCCTCCCCACCGTCCTGGATGCCATCAAGCCCCAGTGCCACTACTTCCCTAACAGAGCGCAGCAACAACAGGACAACAAGCAATGCTATTATGCCATTGCAGAATTCCCACATGTGTTGGGGGCGTATTTGCAGACTGGTGGAGAAAGTGGGTGGGGCCTCCGACTAGCTCTCAGCAATCCCACTGCGTGGGACTTACTGGAGGTAACAGGAGGGCTTCTTGGCCCCCAAGGACCCTCAGCATCCAAGAGGGCTTCATCTCCCAACCAGTAGTGCGCCAGGAGGCGCATTTGCAGAGTGGTGGAGAAAGGGAGGGGGGGGGCTCCGACCAGCTCTCAGCAATCCCACTGTGTGGGACTTACTGGAGGTAACATGAGGGGTTCTCGGCCCCCAAGGACCCTTAGCATCCAAGGGGACTTTCTCTACCAACCAGTAGTGCGGCAGGAGGAGTGTTTGCTTAGTGGTGGACAAAGGGGGTGGGGCCTCCAATGACAGCTCAGCAATCAAGCTGTGGGGGACTTACTGAAGTTCACAGGAGGGGTTCCTGACCTCCAAGGACACTCAGGTTCCAAAGGGACTTCATCCCCCAACCAGTAGTGTGCCAGAAAGTGCATTTGTAAAATGGTGGAGAAAGGGGCGTGGCCTTCAATGACCTCTCAGCAGTCCCGCTGTGTGGGGCTTACTGGAGGTAACAGGAGGGATTGTTGGCCTTAAAGACCCTCAATAGGCAAGGGGACTTCATCCTCCAACCTGTTAGAGAGGTGGGCACCCCTGGACACAGCAGGAGCAGGCCCTGGTGGGTGGCGGTCCCCAGGGCCTTCTATGGCTCTAGGAGGAAGGCCCCCCTCCTTTGTTGTTTCTAGGGCCTACCCAGGGGAGGTGCAAGTCCCCAGGGGTGAGAGTGGCCCCCCTCCCATTTAAAAAATAATAATTTGGCCCAAGAGAGGTGGTGCTGCCTGGTGGGATCCCTGAGCCCCTCCCATTATAAATATACTAGCCCTGGGGAGGTGATGGTTCCCGGGGCATGGGGGGGTCCGGGAGGCCCCCTTGATTTCTTTTTTTATATGGCCCCAGGGAGGTAGTGGTCCCTGGGCCCAGGATGGTCCGAGGCCCCCCTTTCTAAACTCAGAACCCCCGGAGAGGTGGTGGTCACCGGGGCATTTATAAGCCCCAGGAGGAGGGGTCCTTGCTCCCACCTCCTTTATTTGCCAAATGTGTCCGGGACCTGGCACACCCTGGGGCTGATTAGTAAAGAAGCACAGGAGCCTGTGTGTCTTTTTTTATCTTAATTTTGGGTGGGAGCTGTGCATCCAGCATGGCTCCCACAGATTTTTTTTAAAAACATGTTATTTGCCTCAAGAGGCCAATGGGGTCAGGGTATTCCTACCCTGTCCCTTTTCTTTTTTTTTCTGGGACTCGGCTCAAGCTGAGTCCCAAAACGGCTGCCAACACTTCCTGGTTTGAAGTGTTGGCAGCCAATCAGATCTCTGCACGAGATTGGAGCGTTTGCGAAGCCTTTGTGTCTATATATATACAAATTTGGATTTCCCTTAATATCTCAAAAACTACCAAACAGTTTTACGCCAATTTACAAAAAGGTCGCTTTCTGGACCAACAGCTGTCTTTCTGCCATATTTGGTGTAATTCCGTTCAGCAGTTCGGGCTGTAGTCATTTCTATAATCTCTATGGGAATTAACATGGGGAAAACACATTTTGGGACACCCCCCTTTTTCTCAGCCCCCGCTTGGCGGATCACCACAAAACTTTCAAGACAGTATCTGAAGTGAGTGTTGTATTTTATTTGAATATTTTCCATGGATTCGTCAAACGATACAAAAGTTATTGGCAAAACAAAAAACACTCTTACTAAGGAAACTAGGTCCTAACTATAACTGCCTACTGGCAACCGCCAGTAGGTAATATATATAAATGTGTGTGTGTGTGGGGGTGTATGTGTGGGGGTGTCTCCCACTAAAATATATACAGCCACCTATTGCCGATTAATTAATACAGTGTGTGCACTGATTATATATAACACACACGTGCATAAGGCACTGAAATTATTGTGTACCAGGGCTAACTAGATGTCTACAACCTTTGCACAGCACCCAATCAGTAGATCTTGTTGGTGACTTACCAGGCTGCTGAGAGGTTGTGTATATGGTGTAAGCTTGGCTAACTTCTCTCTTGGTAGTCAGTAGCTCTGACTCTTAATTGAGTGCCTTCCATCTCCCATTGAGGATGAGAGCCAGTAGGGTAGACTTCTAATTGGCTTTGCTCCTCAGTTATATGGAAGGTTCAGAGGTGACGACTACTTACAGTGTTTTGCTTAATACAGGTAGGAACAATATAGACCCATAGATAGCTAGTATATTGGGTATAGAATTCTCATTTTAGAATGAGAGGCACAGTTATTGCATGTATAGGTTCCTGAGGAATGTTACCGGTGATCCAGCGCTACACTTTGTCAGGGATCGATACTCATCAATATTTCATACAAATGGCCCATACACATTCACCCAACTCATAAATCCCTGTTGCGCTGGAGGTCAAGCTTAAATGTCGTGAAAAATTATTTCCTTCACAGATTCACGTTTAACATTTCTAAATACATAACTAGACCTATATTATCAACTCTCTTTCCTCTCGGTCGACGGACCAATTAGTTGAGTAGTTGATGGTAATAATAGAACTTAACTATCTAACTAGCTAAATATTCACAGACTCTCGGTAAAATTAATGAAGTTTATCTCAGATAAATGTAATTGATAAATGCTCATCGCATACAGGTTGCAATGCAAACAATGAATCCCACAAAGGAAAGAAAATCAATTAACAAATTGCAAACAGTGTCATACTCATCATCCATGAACGATATGCATATGAAGGAGTGGCTAGATGAAGAGACATAAGTTTCAGCAAATAATGCGAAACAATATACTTATGACGGAGTGGATCAATAAAGAGACATAAGTTTCAGCAAATAATGCAAAACAATATACTTTTGACGGAGTGGATAGATGAAGAGACATAAGTTTCAGAGACAAAATTACATTTGCAAATAATTATGCAAATTACGAGTCAGAAGATAATACAAACCCAAAGATCAATGAAATACTACCCCCCTGGCCAAGGGAGTAGTGGGGGTCTCCTGAAATAGAGTCAGGAAACAAAGATTTCAGGAACGGGACAGGACAAGGACAGGAACAGCTAGGCCTCTCTGCAAACCGACGGACTGCGACGCATCTCCCCTCTCAATCTCTCGAACCTTCTCCTCAATCTCCTACTCCTGCTGCACTGTCTCTAACCAAACCCCCAAAGGCACCCCAGTTATACCCTAAAACCTACATGTCCAACCCACATTAATTGAAACATTACACAGAATTCGACTGATCATTGGATGCTTGGGGAGGTAGTGTATCACACCACCGTGATTTCATTCAAAATTCTTCATGCTCATTGTTCTACATCCTTTCACATTACATAATTGTTGACCAGTCCATTCAATTTAGTTCTTGCTACATTTAATTATTTTCACACAAATTTCTCAGCCACGTCCGCGGAAGAAGTCTTGAGTCCCACGGCCAGTTTCATCTTTTGGCAGGCAAACAATGTTCTCTGAGCTGATCAACCTTGAACTTTTGTTCATCATTCCGCAGCGCTCATCGCTTCTGTCTGTTTTGTCAGATCATTCTTGCTCATTTTTCCAGCCCTTCATCTATCCGGTCAATTTAAGAAAATACAGGCCCATTCGGCTCACTATGATGAAATAAACACATACATTCATTAATTACATGGAAATGCACCTTTCACTGTTTACCACCCACCTTTACACAATTCCCTGTTAATATTTTCTTAGCATAAGCTTCATGCAAAGCGGCATTATTTATTATCGTTTTTAAAGCAAGATGCAAGATGCGAATTGCGGCCTAAACGTGCATTAATTTAGCTTCTTTTGAAACGCAATGTAAAATACGGCCTAGTTCTTTCATGCATTAGTTCACATTAGTGCACGCATGCGCAAAGCGGTCTCTCATGTGGTTCATGTGATTTGCATGTTAGTTTTTACTGCACACTGTTAGTAAGTATTATGGGGGAGTTAATCCGAGCAGGTCTCTTTTTGAGAAACCCTGCTCCATCAATCCCCCCTCTGATAGCTTCCTGGAGCCATCATAAAATACCCACCATACCAAGTGCCATCTTTATCTAAAGATCAGTATTCTTTTCTCTTTTCATCAACTTTTCATCTAACTCCTTCATTTTGTCATAGTAGTCTCCTTTCATATCTTCTAGTTCTATCTCATTTCTTTTTCTCGTCCTTGCTTTTCGTTTGTTATTTGTTTCTGTCATCTCTTTCTTCCACACTCACACTTGTAACATTTATATATTGTTATCATTACTAATGCTACTCCACTACTGAAATGATTGGCATTATTATTTTCCCTAATAAGCTACTTCCAAAGGTAGAAAACCATTTACTTACAGAAGAGAAACTCTTACCAAGTTTCTCCCAGACACCGTCAACCTCCAGTTGGGTCAAGTCTTCATGTAATTTTCTAATATTTTTAATATATCTCAATACCTTTACTTTTGTCAGGGTTATAAGTACAGCAGTGCTGAATTTTCAACATGCCACAGACTCCACCCTCTTTTGTCAATAAGATATCAAGGGCAAGTCGATTTTGCAGAACCATTGATCTGATTGCAACCATTTCGGTATCAGTCATCAAGAACCCACCAGCAGTATCTGTCGATAAACGATCAACCACTGTGGACAATTTTCGAATTTTATGCGAATTCAGAACGACTCCAACTGATGGTATCAGTGCACCAAAAATATCACCTACTATTTCTGAGGAACTAGTTCTCTTTTTACGTGTTAGTCCTTGTTTTATTTCATTTATTGTGTCATTACTTTTGTCTACATGGTAGACCTTTGGGAAAACAATTGCAAAATAACAACTACCATACCAATGTGCAGGTAACCTGTAATAGGCTTTCTTACCACACACATAATAGACTCCTGGGAAAACAGGATCAGTTCCACCCTTCAATCCCCAACCTCCAGTAATTTGGTAAGTATGCTCACATTCGCTAGAACCAATTAAATAATTATTATAATTAGTTTTCAGTCTAAGCAAACAAATTTTTCCCCTTTTAATACCAGTCCAGGGACATTGCAGCATATGTCTCGCCTTTCTCATAATTTCCTTCTCTAAACGCCCATGGTGGTACCTGTGACTTCTGTTCAGCAGTTTTTCTTTGGAAACTTTCTCTTCTATATTCTACCATATCTATGAACACTTTTTCTTCAACCCGCAAACTACATGTTAGATTGTTTTTGTAAGCATATCCTATATCTAGTGTCTTAGTAATATGGAAGAATTCTCCCATATAACGTGCATTTTTACTACTTAAAACCTTGTTTAGTTCCTTTATAATAGGTATTTCTGAAACTACTAAATCTATATTGGAATAATGATACTCCAGCTTTCCCGTCACGTAAAATAGGCTGGTTAAAATACTGCAAGACACACCATATGTTAAAGGTAGGTGATGATAGGTCACCCCCTCTGAGACATACGAAGGTAATTGCATGCACACATAACAATCACTCACATTCATTGTATTAACATACTCGTACAACAATTTTGTAAAAACAGTTAACGAGAAATCACTAATTGATTTATTATGATGGAAAATACTTCCATCTATCTGTTCTATGTTAGTATTAAGGGTTTCTTTGGTAACATCACTCACTCTTTCACTTATTACATCATTAGTATTGTTTCCATTATTAGTTACCATTAGAATAGGTACAACGACTGTTAATAATATCCACATAAATGTCAGTAAAAAGACACTACTTAAGCAAGCTTTAATACATCTACGTTTTAGGCTAGATTTTGGATGTTCAGTCACTTTTGCTTCGGCCATTTTGTATTCTACTAAAAATAAAAAATCTAAATCTATAAAAACTCTAAACTTTTCTCAAACTTTTCTGAAAAATAGTGTAATCCTACACTTCAAGGCTTTCTTCTTTTACCCCCTTATTTTGTTTCTCTTCTCTAAGTCTTCTGAGTCTTTCCATTCATTTCGTCTGGCAAGGTTCCACCTTAATTGTTCACAGTTCTTTTAAGGTGGTTTTAATTTGTTTTCATCCACTTGCTCAGTGCCAGTACCGTCTTTTTCTTCACTTGGATCTGAACTTTCAATTTCTTCCAAGATCACGTACGTCCATTCCGGTGCTGTGTATTTTTTGCTTGGAATTCTTACTCTCCTTGTTTTTCGTACTGAATCTTCTCCTGACTCTTCTTGTTCGGTTTGACTTGAGACCTTATTAAGTTGCTCTGGTCTTCTTTTTGATTTTCTCCTCGCAAGAGTGTATTTCAGTCTTTTCACTCCACTTGGCCAATTGTCACCTTTTCTCTGTCTTTTAGTTTGAACTATTTTTTCACCTTCTTCAACTGGTTCACAGGTTCTTTTATTTGGCCTTTCTTCTATTTGTTTTCCTTCTTGACTTTCAGTAACTTCCCTTTCTTCTGGTTCTACAGCAGTCTCATGAGACCCAGTAACTGGTGCCCACTCTACTTGACTTGTGCTTGGCTGTTCGTCATCTATTTGTTCTTTAGAATCTGTTACTCTAGATTCTTCAGCTTCACACTTCAGCCTTTGGTCTTGGGCTTTGGTTTACCAGTTGCTGCTCTTCTTGTCTTTCAAGTGGACTTGGGACTCGACTGGTATGGCTCGCATGGATCCAATTTGGCAAACCACCATACTTCACTGCTGTCGTCGTCACCAGAATCACCTGATAAGGTCTGTTCCACCTGGGTTCTAAACACGATTTCCTCACGTGTTTCTTCACGAGAACCCACTCTCCAGGATTCAGATCATGAGCTTGATTCGGGTTTGTCGTAGTAGCATTTTCTCCAACCTGGCGGGACACAGAACGCTAGGTCTAAAATAAATTCCCTTTGGAAACCCACAATAGCATACCAAACTATTCACTCACCGCATTCAGCCATCAATCGCCTAGAGAGTATAACAGTAGCCAAAAAGCCCAATATAGGAATGTTTATTCATTGAATCAATACAATTATTACAAATAGGTTTAAAAAGAGTTAATCAACTCCAATGTTAAAATCACAATTTTATCAAAATTCTTCAAAATGCAAGTCAACATATCAAACAAAAATACAAATCAACAGTGCAATTCCCAATTCAACATTGATGATCAATTCAATATTAAATAATATTCTTTTCTTGCTATGTCTGAAAGAACATCATATAATGTATACAGACTTATTTTCAAAAAAGACCAAGAAGCGACGCGTTTCGGTGGTATCAGCAGGTCCAACCACCTTCTTCAGGCTTTAAGTTTTTTTCAAAAAAGTGTCCCAGTACTTTTAATCGTGATCTGGGCGTATGGGCTGTCTTACGGGGAAAACTTTCCTCCAAAACTCAATTCTTCGTGGGCATAAAGTCCCAGATTAAAACGGGAGACACAAATTCTTTCAAAGAAACGTGACAATAAATCACTATCCCAATGGGTTGCGGCTCATCCTTTCTAATAAAACGTCCTCTAGGGGAAATGGTCTGTATGATTGGTTTCCCCAAATGATGTTGTCCTTAGTTAATATTCACACATTCCTTTTCCACTTTTAGGATGATGGAGTCTTTCCTATCCTTCACTTATATTGCACCATTCGTTGCTGTTTCAGCCACTATATTCATGTATAGGGCCCAAATGCCGGAACTTAAACAATCTCTGTGCGTACTAGTCTCTTCGTGATCACGATCATCTAGGCGATTGATGGTTGAATGCGGTGAGTGAATAGTTTGGTATGCTATTGTGGGTTCCCAAAGGGAATTTATTTTAGACCTAGTGTCATTTTGGTGTCCTGTCCCTTTGGTGAGTAGGACCCTTCTCTTCTTTTTGAGAGGGACACAGAACGCACCAGATCAGCCAGTCCTCTGCAATAGTCAAGCACTCGATCATCAGATATATTCATCAGTTTGTTCGCTGGTATAAATGCTTGTCTCATTGCTCTTCCCATTAGGATCTCATGTGGACTTAATCCCGTCTTTTTGTCAGGAATGCTTCTAAGACTCATCAATACAAGGGGTAAGGCATCAGGCCATCTCAGTGTTGTGGATGCACACACCTTTCCTAACCTAGATTTTATTGTGCCATTTATCTGTTCAACCACTCCAGATGCTTCGGGTCGATAGGCACAATGCAGCTTTTGCTCAATCTGTAATGCTGCACAAATCATCAGAATTATCTTATAGTTAAAATGGGTTCCTCTATCTGTTTCTAAAGTGACTGGAAATCCAAATCTAGGTATCAGTTCTCTTAGAAGTAGCTTCGCGACTGTGAGACTGTCGTTCCTTCTCGTTGGATAGGCTTCCATCCAGTGAGAGAACAAGCAGACAACAACCAACACATATTTCAGCCCATTGTACGGGGGGAGCTCAATAAAATCCAACTAGAGTCGGGTGAATGGTCCTGCTGCCTTTCCAATTCGCCCCCAACTACCAACTGTCTTTCTGCCTGGATTTTGTTGCTGACAGGTGACGCACCTCTGACAGAGACTCTCTGCAATGGCCCTGAACTTTGGGTTATACCATTATTGCTTGAAGAGCCTGATCATAGCATCTCTTCCAACATGTGCAATTCCATGGTATACCCTTGCCATTTGGGATAGTAAACTGTCTGGCATGACTGGTCTTTCGTCTATATAGACCCACACTTCGTCCTCTGCTCTCTTTCTGCAGCCTGAATTTATCCAAATTCCCTTTTCCTCATCACTTGCTTCTTCGTGTAGCTATCTAATTTCGTCCCAAGTTTCTAATGAAGAAGAAAACATAAAATGGCAATTGGTATTTTCTTTTTCCATCCCTCTGATTAGAGCAATTGAATTTCGTGCACAGAAACGCGCTACTTGATCCGCGTATCTGTTGCCCTTTGTCACATAATCATCTCCTGATTTATGTGCAGAACATTTGACCACTGCAATCCTTTTGGGTAATTGTAAAGCATCCAGTAAATCTTTTACAATTTTGCTGTTTCTTATAGGAGATCCTGAAGAAGTCAGAAATCCCCTTTGCATCCATAGCTGTCCGAAATCGTGGACAACCCCGAAACCATATTGACTATCAGTAAATATGGTTACCCTCAGGCTTTTGGAAATTTTGCACGCTCTAATCAGAGCTATCAATTCAGCAATTTGGGCAGAGTTTACTCCTTTTAGACAGGATTCTTCTAAAACTCCCACTATGATGCAAACAGCATAGGCAGAGCATAGTTCACCTTTCTCGTTTCTCAAACATGACCCATCAACAAACATCACACAGTCTGGTTCTTCTAATGGAACGTCCTCAATATCGGGCCTGGGTTTTGTGCACAACTCTGTCACATCCAAACAATCATGATCCGCCTCCTCTCTTACTTCCTCACAATATGAATTCGGCAACAGGGTTGCCGAATTTACTGTTGTACATCTTACCACAGTCACATTTTCAGCACCCAAGATCACTCTTTCATACTTAGTCAGCCGACTAGAAGTCATATACTGTGTCCTTGTGCAAGTCAAAAGGATCTCAACTGAATGTGGCACATACACCTTGACTGGATGTCCCATCACAATTGCTTCACTCTGTTCCAGGCTTACGCAAGTGGCAGCTACTGCTTTCAAACAGCCTGGTAACGCTGTGGCCACTGAATCCAAAGTAGCAGAAAAATATGCTACTGGACGTCGTGCCATTCTATGTTTTTGAGTTAAAACTGATAGTGCACACACATCTCTTTCACAACACTACAATGCAAAATCCTTTGCATAATCTGGCATTCCCAATGCAGGTGCTTGACAAAGACTGTTTCGCAATTTAATAAAAGCTTCCATACTTTCATCATCCAACACAATCGGATCTTTCACATCTTTTCGTGTCAACCTCTGTAGAGGTTTTGCAATCATTGAGAATCCACTGATCCACTGCCTGCAGTATCCTACCGTTCCCAAAAACATTCGAACTTCTCTCTGAGTTTTTGGCGGACTCATTTGTTTAATTACACTAATTCTTTCTGGTGTCACCTTTCTAACTCCTTTTTCTATTCTGTGTCCTAGGTACTGGACTTCCTGTTTACAAAATTGCAATTTTGCTGGTGATACTTTGTGTCCTCCTTCTGCCAAATGATTCAATAAGGCAATGGTATCTGTCACACATGCCTCTTGTGTCTTTGATGCCACTAGTAGGTCATCAATATACTGAACCAAAACTGAATTTCCTGGGATGACTAAGGTCTACAAACATCTTTTCAGAATCTGATTAAAAATTGAAGGACTCTCTGTGTACCCTTGAGGAACGCGGCACCATGCCAAAACACGGTCTCTGAACCGGAATGCAAACAAATACTGGCTTTCCGGATGTAAAGGAATCAAGAAAAATGCTTGGCACAGATCAATCACTGTGTACCATTCAGTATCGCAGGGAATTTGGTAAAGGATCACTGCTGGATGTGGTACTACTGGACAACAGAATACTACAATTTTATGAATTTTTCTCAAATCCTGCACTATCCTATATTTTCCACTGGGCTTTTTAATTCCTATAATAGGCGAATTACAAGGACCACTCATTATTTCTTTCAGAATTCCCTGTCCAATCATTTGGTCAATCACAGGAGTGACTCCTGCAATTACTTCCGGACTCATTTTGTACTGAGGAGTGTTTGGCTATATGGCACCCTCTTTCACCGTAATCTGAATCGGATCTACATTTGTCATTAGGCCAATCTCCTTTCCAGTAAAATCCCATACATCCAACCTCACTGTACTTTTTAATTCTTCGGGAAAATTCTCTTCTGTGAGAAGTGAAAACAACTCATCCACTTCTGTCCCGTGCTTCGCTAACATCATTTTGAATTCGACATCCTCATCAGGTGTCTGGAACGCAATACCATCTGGTGTACAATAGATGGTACAATTCATTTTACATAATAATTCCCTTCCCAAGAGATTTACTGGACTCGAGTCACATACCATGAAACGATGCATGTCTCTGAAACTCCCAATATGAACTTCTATTGGATTTGTGACTGGCATTCTAATATGCTTGTTTGAGACTCCTACAACTTGGATAGTTTCTCCCGAGAGGGGTAGGTTCGGAATTTCTACTGCTCTCACAGTAGAACGGGTAGCACCAGTGTCCACCAGGAATGTAATATCATTACTTTCCACCTTTTGATCAACAAATGGACCTGACTGATCTACCGCCAAGGATGCGCCAAGTGCGCACTCTTCCTCCCCCCTCAGGCACCGTCATTGAGATGAGTCTGAATCACTCTCATTGCACTGCAACCAGTATTGCGGAACCATTTGCACACTTTGATTCTTACCAACTTGATCACCTCCGTGAAATCCAGTGTTCGCACTGCACCTCTGCACTTGAGCATTCACATTATTGGGCATAGGAGCTTGTGGCACCTGTAACTATGGAGCAACTACCTGCTGCTGCTGCTGTTGATTCACACCCACCTCATTCTGCATCTGTGGATTTAAATTTTGATTTACCTCATTATTCTTTTGAATAGATCTACACTCGTTCTTCCAATGTCCATACTTTCTGCACGCATGACAAGGAAATTTCTTCTTAGCCTCTTCTTTGCTCAATTTACCTCTGCCTCTACCTCCACTGGATACCTGACCAATTTGATTCTGACCATTCATTTGATTACCTGTTTGAGAACCATTGTTTACTTCTTGCTGCTCTGCTACCTTCACTTGTGCCCACATCATTTTCTCCTTAAATTTTTTATGTCTTGATTCAATGTCATCACTACTATACTTCGCATACCTCAAAATTTCGTCAATTGTTTTGCTCTGCCAACAAATCAAATGCTGCTGAATCATATTACTAATCTCCGGTTTCAAACCAAACACAAAACGATACACAAAATGTCCCATTTCTTTGTCTCCAATATTCTCAAATCCGCTGTACTGTTTAAATACCTGCAACAACCTTGTATAATAGGCATGTACTGACTCTTTTGGTTCTTGGGTCGTCCTGACTATCTTAAACCAATCTGTTTCCTTTGGAGAAATCTTTCCTTTTAAAAAGGTGATTACCTGATTATACTTTCTCATCACCTCATCAGATGGTGCACCTGTTTTAGGATCTCTAGGATATTCTTCTTTTGGCCAATCGACTGTAATTTTACACTCTGTCCACAAATCAGCTGGTATGACAATCTCAAACAAACCATCTAAATCTTTTGACAAAACCTTTGAAACTTTCACAAACCTCTCTACCTGTTTATACCACTCGGCAGGTTTTCCCCTTAACCTGGGAAAGTCATTTGTAAAAGATAATGGGGCATATTAACAACGAGGCGATAGTCAATTATCGCCGCTTTAGCGTCCGTTTTCGGACGGAAAGCGGCGATAATTCTATCGCCTAATCAGCAAGGTCACGCTATCGCGTGAATCCCTGCACTATCGCCCTTTCCCCCAACGCCCATCCTTGCATCTCTAATGAGATGCAAAGTGGGCGTTACTGAGTGTACCCC
The DNA here is from genome assembly GCA_963921515.1 of Calotriton arnoldi. Taxonomy (NCBI): domain Eukaryota; kingdom Metazoa; phylum Chordata; class Amphibia; order Caudata; family Salamandridae; genus Calotriton; species Calotriton arnoldi. The sequence continues at coordinate 180,109 of CAWUFW010009879.1, forward strand.
AGATGGGCTACGTTGTAAATATCGCCGATGTGCACATCGCGATATTTACAAGGCAGCCCTCAAGATTATAGCAGACGTTAGATTTTGGCGAAAACGGCCGTTTTCGCCAAAATCTAACGTCTGCGATAATCCCGACTAACCTATGTTAGCCATATGAGGTGGATTCTGCTGATACGACCCTGTGGGTCGTATCAGCAAGGTTATCGCCCTTTTGCAGGGAACATCGCTGGAAAACCAGCGATGTTCCCTGCAAAAGGGCGATAACATCGCTATCTCTGGTATTTTTATCGCCCTGGAGTAACGCGTTGTTAATAACGCGCTACCAGGGCGATAAATGCCAGAGATAGCCAGCAATAATATAATTATCGCTACGCACGGCCAGCGAAAATTATCGCTGGCCGTTGTTAATATGCCCCAATATATCCTGTCTCGTCCAAGGAACGTGAACATATCCACCACCTGGAACTTCTCACATTGGACACGCCCTTTCAACTTGTTCCATCTCTCTTAACGGAAACATCAACGTTCCTTTGCCAGCTGCCTCTTCTTTCTTTTTCGTCCATCTACCTTTCCACCGTTCTACATCTCCCCATTTTTTCAGAATATTCATCAACTCTTTTATCTGTAATCTTTTTCCAGACACATTCAAACTCTCCAAATCCTTTTCGGTAAAGGCCAATCTGTACGATTTCTGCAGCACCTTTGACTTCTCTATATCTATTCCATATTCACTAGCAGCCTCTGCTATTTTCTCATGAAGATTCCTCGCTCTCCATGTGATACTTTTACACAAAAACAACAGCTCTTCATCTCAGTAAATCCCTAGTCTATCTGGGCTTATTGTGCCAATAATCATCTCTTCCAAATCTACTTTCAATTGGCTCACATTTATACTCTGTGGCTGAGGTTTTTGCTTTTCCATTCCCTTTATCCAATCATTCAATTGCTCTGGTGAAGGACCTGCTTAACTCCCTGTCATTGGAATGACGCTTGTCCCTATTCTCCGTGGATCTATTTGTATACCTCTTCTAGGGGTTTCTGTTATCATCTCATAAACCGGAAGATCTAACAATGTTGTATTCGTGTCAGCCTGTCCATCCTCATCTACTACCGTCCCCATTCCACTCCTGACGCTACTCCTTGGAACTGCCAACGTATGTACTTTTGATATATTCTGATTTTCTCCATACAATGGAACTACGGGACCAATTGTTACCGGTACCCTCAATGCTTTTGCATTTAGACTTAACTGATTTATTTTCTGTATCTGCTCTACTTTTGCCTTATTTATTACGTCCATTTCTTTTTCTTGTACTACTCTAGCTATTTCCGTAATCTGTGGAGCTAATGGAGTTCCCATTAGTGGTGCACTCGGTGTCACTTCACCTGAATTTTCTTGATATGGCGGAGGTCCTTTGGTCAAAATGTCCTCTAACAACTCATCATCAGATTCGTTCGGGTCATATCTTAAACTTGAAGTTTCTATATTTTTCTTTTTCTCTTTACACTTGCCTCCTGTTTCATCTTCAGCTACTAAAACTGGGTACAAACCCTCAGTTACCACAGCTCTCCTCCATCTTTTCACTGTAGCTTCTCTTCTCTCAAAAGGATATCTAGTCATTAAATTTCTATATCTCCTACCACCTCGATATTTCTCCCTTTCAAATGCTTCTATTTCCCATTCCTCTAGCGCTTCATACTGAGTAGGTCTGGGATTTGGCTCTAACGAATTCATTCGATTTCTCAAATTCTGCAAAATCCTTACATTAAACGAACCATGCTGTGGGAAAGCTATAACACCATCATCCTTTGTGTATTCCACCCAATTCTCTAACCAAGTACATGTATGGTATCCTCGTTCTAACATCATATAGGAAGCAGGCGTTCTCGGTGGTGGAATAGGAATTCCCTCTCTAGTCACTATTGATTTGTCCTTTTTAAAGAAATTCCTTATTTTCTTAAGCAACTTCATTTTCCGACTTTTTACGCTAATGTATCTCAGAAAAACAAATAAGGCAACCTTTCCGTAATTCTACTTATTTTATTTGTCAGTTCTCGTCCAATACCAGCGCGACTCACTCCAACTGTTCAATCACGGCTCTCTACGTATCTGCTATCTCAACCAATACCAGCGCGGCTCACACCAACCGGCCAATCAGAGCTTACTTCACGTTCGCTGCCTGACCAATGCCAGCGTGGCCTTTTTGTGACGTCAGTATTACTCCTTCTACTGACCCTCCCTTTACAAAATAATACAGCAATGTATTTCTAAGTTTTCTTAATCAAAATTCTTGTTAGTAACAACACAAAACAATGCTACCTTGTCTGTTCCTCTAAATAAAGAGATAGTTCTTCACTTCAAAACGAGAAATTCTTTCACTTTCAGTAAAACAACGACCAGCGTTATTTTACACCCAAACAAACTACAGGTGGACTTGGTACTCCTCTAGGAATAAGGCCAAAGTTTCACAAGAGGACTTTTTGGTGTAAAAGAGGTCTTGGTACTCCTCTGGGGATAAGGCCAGAGTTTCGGAAGTGGACCCTTTGCTATTTTCAGACACTCTACTCATATACGAAATTACCCCAAATATAACACCTACAGCCTTCTGCCGTACAGTATTATAACAACAGACAAAGTACTTCTGCAGTGTGATATCTTATCCACACTCTTCTTCTGCCTACTTCAGGCTAAAACTTCCATCCTGGGATCTCTCAGGTGCCTCCGTACCTATAATTCTAGACAACATAGAACAGGACACTAACCTTTTCTTGTTAAAAACATATAATCAATAATTATTATCAAACTAATCAATAATTAAACCGTCCTCTGCTACCAGAAAACCTGATCCAGCGCTACACTTTATCAGGGATTGATACTCATCAATATTTCATACAAATGGCCCATACACATTCATCCAACTCATAAATCCCTGTTGCGCTGGAGGTCAAGCTTAAATGTCGTGAAAAATTATTTCCTTCAGAGATTCACGTTTAACATTTCTAAATACATAACTAGACCTATATTATCAACTCTCTTTCCTCTCGGTCGACGGACCAATTAGTTGAGTAGTTGATGGTAATAATAGAACTTAACTAACTATCTAACTAGCTAAATAATCACAGACTCTCGGTAAAATTAATAAACTTTATCTCAGATAAATGTAATTGATAAATGCTCATCGCATACAGGTTGCAATGCAAACAATGAATCCCACAAAGGAGAGAAAATCAATTAACAAATTGCAAACAGTGTCATACTCATCATCCATGAACGATATGCATATGAAGGAGTGGATAGATGAAGAGACATAAGTTTCAGCAAATAATGCGAAACAACATACTTATGACGGAGTGGATAGATGAAGAGACATAATTTTCAGCAAATAATGCGAAACAACATACTTATGATGGAGTGGATAGATGAAGAGACATAAGTTTCAGCAAATAATGCGAAACAATATACTTATGACGGAGTGGATAAATAAAGAGACCTAAGTTTCAGCAAATAATGCGAAACAATATACTTATGACGGAGTGGCTAGATGAAGAGACATAAGTTTCAGAGACAAAATTACATTTGCAAATAATTATGCAAATTACGAGTCAGAAGATAATACAAACCCAAAGATCAATGAAATACCACCCCCCTGGCTAAGGGAGTAGTGGGGGTCACCTGAAATAGAGCCAGGAAACAAAGATTTCAGGAACGGGACAGGACAAGGACAGGAACAGCTAGGCCTCTCTGCAAACCGACGGACTGCGACGCATCTCCCCTCTCAACTCTCGAACCTTCTCCTCAATCTCGTACTGCTGCTGCACTCTTTCTAACCACACCCCCAAAGACACCAAAGTTATACCCTAAAACCTACATGTCCAACCCACTTTAATTGAAACATTACACAGAATTCGACTGCTCATTGGATGCTTGGGGAGGTAATGTATCACACCACCGTGATTTCATTCAAAATCCAATGTGCTTGCCAGTGGAACCTACACATCTTTTCTACTGAGCAATGCATTCCCAAGCAGAACCAACGCATCTCCTCGACTAAGCGGTGCATCCCCGAGCAGAATGGTTGCATCACCGCTGCTGCATGGATTAGACCCTTTGCAAAAGACTCACATCGCTGATGCCTCCCTCATCTTGGGACCTGCATCACCTTGGGAACCGCCACTGCGCAGCACTTTTCCTGGCGCAAGCTTCTTGCATCCCTCATCGACAATAGCCTCAACGACAACGTCGAATCTCCGCATCTTAGCTTCACTGCTCATCAAACCTGACGCATCACCTCAGCTGCACCTCACATCCTCGACATCGGACGTCACACCGCAAACCCCGTCCACAGGATCCTCGACGTCTGTGCACCAGGACCTTGCACTATAGCCTCACCACATCTCAGAACTGACAAATCACCTCGGTTGCGCAACGCATCTTCAACACAGATCCATGCAAAGCTCCCCAACCAGGATTTAAGGTACTCTGTTCAGAGGGCCTATCCAGGTCCCTGTAGCCAGCCTGCACTCCATCGCAGTCAGCCTGAACTTGTGAGATATCCTCAAAAGCATTTTGTGTTTTTTGGCATTGTTTTGTGCTATAAACTTTAGAAATCAATATCTAGGGTTCTACTAATTGAATTTTTATATTTTTGGTCTTCCTTTATTTAATAAAGTCTGATCTATTTCTCTAGTTTTGCATGGAATCATTTTGTGTGGCGTTTCCACTATGTTACTGATTGAAGTGATGCACAAATACTTTGCACACTACTTCTAAGTTAAGCCTAACTGCTCTGTGCTAAGCTACCAGAGGATGAGCACAGGTTTATTTAGGGTTGCCTTCCCCTTCCACTGACCTTGACTAGGATTATGAATGCTGTTTGTCCAGGACTTACACTCCAGTCAACCAACAACCCATTTTATAACAACCATGCTCCAATAGGAACAGTCCTGCCTGAACTGCCAGGGCAGGTCTCCCGTGAACAGGAATAAAAGCAACCCAAGATCGGTTTTGCTTGGTTGGGGCTCGTCAGTTGGGTGCAGATTGCTGCCAGTGACACAGTAAGCACAGGACCCACGTCTAGGCATACCTGTTGCACTTAGTTTGTTGTACTGAAGTACGCAAAAAAGTGATGGATGGAATGCTTGTATCATACAGCAAAGATTCATTATGGACCAACATATGTTTTTGCATGTGCTTTACACTGAGCTATTAATTTATTTCCAGATAAAGTCTTGAAAAACAATATATATTCTGGAAATGTAACTGATCATTATTTTCTTTCTCTATTTCATGTTTTGAAACATTTTTACAGGAGTGTCCAAAACAGGTCCAAGAGGGCTAGATTCATTGCATATCTATTCTTGCTATATTTGTGAGTTCCATTTAAATTAATTGTACATAACATCATCTCATCGACTATCCTGAAGATGTGGGCTGGATACAGCCCTCCTGGACCTACATGGGAAACTCCTGAATGTTACACATAGTACACTGCACATTAGGAAGTGTCCTGAGACAAATTGGCCCCCAGTTAGGGCAACTCTACATTGGATGCTGGGTTAACTCTCAAAGCAACAAATGTTGTTCGAGTCTTTAAAACACATGGGGCAGATTAATTATTTTTAGCACAACTTAGCGCAGTAACCATAGTTGCTGAGTTTCATTGTGCAAGGGAGACAACTTTGCCTGCTACTACTCTAACCACCTGTATTAGTACACTATAAAAGCTGACCAGCACTATGTACAACTTTAAACCATGGTGCAGAAGTGTGTGCATATTGTCTAATTTAGGATTTTTACTGAATGCATACCCTTCCAGTACAAAATCCTATGTGATGGGCATAATCCTTGGTTCGAATACCAATGAGCTTCTTCTTGAAGAGTTATCTCTCACATTCTTTCACTAAGGGCCTAATTTACAAAGATTTGGCATAGGGGCACCATAATTCTTTTTGCTGCGCAGCAAGATGCGAAATCGAAAGGGCTGGAATGCACCGTATCTACGAGATACAGTGCATTCCTGTCCTTTCAGCCAGCACCGGCGCACAATTTGGTGTCTAGCACCAACACAGGCACCCTTGTTCTGCATTGTTGGCAGGAGTGTTTTTGTGCAGGAAGGCACACCTTCCTGCACAAAAACAATCCATGTGGGCATGTTCCTCGTTCTATGTGTGTGGCAGAATGCGGGTCACATGGAAAGAGGAAAATACTAGGAGAAATGAAAACATTTCTCCTTGTTACTCCTGCTCTGGGGAGGCATAAGGTTTTGCCACTGTCCCAGGTTTACGTTACTTTGTACATCTGGGGCAGTGTCAAAATCCAGGGTGTTACAGAAGAACACCCACCGCAATGCCCATGGAACGCTTTCTTGACACAGAGTAGGGCACGCAGCGCTTTGCACTGCCTTGTCTTACTCCATATCTATAAGGCCATGCAAAGTCACGCAGGGTCGCTTTGCTTCACCTCATAGATATGATTAAGAGGTCTGCGCCACCGGAGTGTCTAAAAAAGTGATGCTTTGGTGGCGCAGGCCTCTTTTAAATAACCCCCTAAGTTTACAGTCTCTGTTTGACTCACTCAGTCTCACTCTGTCTAACTAATTCACGCACTCACTCGTTCTACTCTGACCCACTCTGTCTCACTCAGTCCCACTCATTCTCACTCGGTCTTATTGTGCATCACACACAGTAACACTCAGTTACACTCACTGTCATTCTCCCTCACTCACATTCATTCTCACACATACGTGTCCTTACTGTTACTCATTGTCACTCACTCTGACTTACTCCTTCACTGACTCTCTTTCACTTTAACTCACACACATAGTCACACAGACATGCTCACAGTGCCGGAATGGCGTAGGCACCTTTATACATCTGTGTCAGCAATCAAACAATGCCACTAGCTGCCTCAGTTTGTTGCTGGACCCGAAGCGGTCTGCATTTTATTTGCATCGTACAGAGAGTGAATAATCATTCACTCTTGATACAATAAAAATTGACCTATAAACAAGGAGTATGTAGTGTATCTGTGGAGCCCATAAAGGAGAGACGCTACTGGTCCAGGGACACCTATCCATCAAACCAACTCATCCACTCAATCATCCATCCTTTCACTTATACACCCCCTTTCATCCATCCTTTCAATCATCCATCCATCCTTCTGCTTATCCATCCACCCTTTCGCTCCATCTATCAACTTTTTCACTCAGCCATCCATCCTTACACCCATCCATCCACCCTTCGTCTCATCCATCCATCCATCCACTCATACATCCCTCCATTTACCCTTTCACTCAGCCATCCATCCTTTCACTCACTCATCCATCTATCCCTCTATTCATTCATCCATCCATCCATAAATTCACCCTTTTACTCATCCATCCATCCTTTCATTCAGACATCCATCTACCCTGTCTTTCACTTATCCATCCATTGTTTTACTCATCCATCATCCTTTTGCTCATTCTTCCATCCATCCATCCTTTCTCTCGTCATCCATCAATCCATCCTTTCACTCCTCCAACCATTCACTTTTTCACCTATCCATCCATCCATCCACCCATCCACCATTCATCCACCCTCCCTTTCACTCATACACCCTCTCTCCCTTTCACTCTTCCAGTCTTACATCCATCCTTTCACTTATTTATCCATGCATCTATCCATCCATGGCATTCTAATTCAGCACTCCCACTCGTGGGATGTCACTGCTGTAGCTTGTGCCTGCATGCCGAATAAAACCTCGCCCAACTGGCGCATGCGCAGAATGACATCTGCAAAGTTCACTAGAGTTTACCCAGGAGATTCAGCCTACCGCCTCAGAGCAGTCATTTCTTTTCAGCTGCTGTGTGTTTATTTTCCCTGTTCTTGCCTCTTCCCTGAGGGTGGCAGGGCAATGTCCCTTTTGACCATGAAAACCAGTTGCTCCTGGCTTATAGGCCTTTTGCTGAGGACTATTAAGGTTTGTTAAAGGCCCTCTCCCTCGTTATAGGTCCTTACCTGCGGCTCCAGCCTATAACTCGGGTTCATGGCCTTTAATAATCGGTACAGCCCTCGGCAGCAGGCTATAAGGCTATATAGGCACCTGCTTCAAGGAGGCGTTAGTTTTTAATGCAAAGCTCAGTCTGGCTATCTTTGCAGATTGGACGTTGCTTAAAAAACTGTGGGGCATATTCACAAGGACCTACCGCCGATTTATCTCCACCTTAACGCATCAAAAGTGGAGATAGATTTAACACCCCATTCACAAGCGGGTGCAAACTGAAGACATCGCCAGTATTCCCGCGATAACTGCCCCAAAACTTATCCCCAGGGAGGACACCACCAACTAACCCTAATGAGATGCAGAATAGGCGTTCCCGTGCAAAAACACACGAAAACACCACAACACCACTTTCACAACGAACTACCATATCTGCGATGCGAGTCAAAACCACGCGATAAGCCGCGGTAGCAGCAGGTATTTAACACCTGCCTTCTGCTGGTGTAAAGCCGGATGACTACCTGCAGTAGGCAACGGAGTACCGCACACAGCCACACCCGAAGAACAACCGACGCCATGGAGCTACTCATCATGCAGCTCAGAGCCCCAACAGGGCCACAACACCCACCGCCACCACCCCCAGGACCGCCACCACCCCCACGACCCGGACCCGCACCCCCCCGGACCACCACAGAGGCAGCGCAGAGTAAGACAGCAGACCTACCGAAAACGCACCAGTCTCACAGACCTAACGCCTGAGGAAGTCATCGCCCACTACAGGCTCAAAAGGACAACCATCATCCGCATCATGACCCACATCGCCCACAGGTTGACGGTCCCAACTCAGCGGAGAACCAACATCCCTCCGCAGGCAAAGCTGCTGGCTGTGCTGCACCTGTTGGCCTCTGGTACCTTCCAACCAACAACTGCCAGAGTCGGAGGAGTCTCACAGCCAGCCCTATCAAAGTTCATCACACCTGTCCTGGATGCCATCATCAGCTTCATACCCCAGTACCTTCACTTCCCCACACTGCGCAGGAACAGCTGGAGACAAAGCAAGGCTTCTACGCCTTTGCTAGCTTCCCACACATGTTGGGGGCCATTGACTGCACACATGTCCCACTTGTGCCCCCTGCGGATACTGCACACCACTACCGCAACAGAAAGCACACACATTCCATCAATGTGCAGGCAATAGTCGACCACCGGGGAATGTTCACCAATGTCGTCGCAAACTACCTAGGCAGTGTGCACGATTCCTACATCTTCCGACAGTCCATCATCAACCAGCGCTTCCAGGATGGCATCTATGGAACTGGACTGCTCGTTGGTAAGTGCCAAATCAACACACCACACACCTCAAACCCACCATCACACAACGCACAACTGTGGGAATGCACACGTGACCAAACCACATACAACATGTCAATCAACATGCCTACCTACCAGACACGACAACACAACTCCATGGTGATCCTGGGCTTCCCCTGCACACAATACAGCTATATCATGGCACCACAGTCACACAACAGCTGAACGTGTGGAGATGCGGAATGCAGCCATGTTCGAAGGATGCAAGTGACCCGTGAATGGGGATGTACACAACGACAAGTGAGGCGTGGATGTGCTGGACAGACATGGGTATGCAAACCACAGATATGTCCATGCAGACATCAACTGCTGGTGACTGGAGAGTAGTGAACAGTGGACGCAACCATGTCACCCCAGGCCGTGGGTCAGATCGCGGAAATGTCGCTCGCTGCGTCCCTTCCCTGTGTGCGCGAGCCTAGTGGGTGGGCCCGGAGTACGCCAGGCCTGCGCAGGGGTGTGGACAAAAACCCTGTGGTGCAGAGTGTGGTTCTCTCCCGGAAAGGCCAACGTCACTGCCAGGGCGGCGCCTCGCAGTCCGCCACGAGGCCGACGCCGTGAGCAGCGGGGCCTGCGAGCCTGTGCGCCTGCTGCACCCCAGGACGCTGATATCCAGACCAGGCCTGCCCGCCCCAGCGCTCCAAGGCCGCACTGCTCACCTGCCGACACCGTCGTGTGTCAAAGAGGGCCCACCACGTGCCGGTGCTAGCTCCAAGACCCATGCCCGCGACCTTGGCGGCCTCCTCAGGCCATCGCTGTCCTCCTTGACACAGGCCCCCAGGGGTCCCCATTCGTTGACATACTCCACCGCTGCAGCTGGGCTACACTGCAGTCCAGCATGTCCCACATCTTGAACTGAGTCATCATTAATCAATGGCAGGGTCCATGCCAGTGTACGCAGGGGGAGGACTGAGAGGGAGATGCGTCACAGTCCGGTGGAAACACGAATCACGGTTACGGAGGAGGTCAACCAGTAGCAAGGACTGACCTGGTGCCACTAACCCTGTGCGCCGTGAGTGACCATCAGCCTCCGGCGGAAAATCATTGGTGTCTGAGCCTGTGGCCTGGGGATTGTCATCAGCAACGGGGAGGTACGGACTTGGTGTCTGGCATGAGTCTGTGGCATTCATATCTGCCATGTTGCCGGACACAGCTGGCATGTGCCCTCTGCATCATGCCCTGGGGGTTCACCTCCCATTCTCCCCCGAGACACTCCATGGAAGGCACCTCTGAGACATACGAGACCCTGCTCTGCCCTCATGACCCTACCCCAGTCTCCCGCAGGTCAGCGTCCCGTGGCGGTAGACCCGTGTCAGCCGCTGTGCATCTGGGGCCACTAACACTGTGCGACTCCAGTCATGCTCCCTTGTTGTTCTGACATTGCATTTCTGAGTGCCTGATGACTGTTGGAGTTGTTGCCAGCACCAGCTACTCCCTGAGGGCTGGCTTACACTCACCCCACACACAGCCAGCACAGGCGTCACTGGATCAGTGGGCCTGCCATCACATCATGCCGAACCAAGTATCCGAGACCCGAACACACCCGCCCAGAGGCAGTACAATGCGGCCCATATACGCACCAGGGGCATCGTTGAACGCACATTTGGCGTGTTGAAGTCACATTTCAGGTGCCTGGACGGCACAGGTGGAAAGCTCCTGTACAGCCCGGACATCGTGTGCAAGATGATCGTTGCATGTTGTGTGTTGCACAACATCTGTGTACGCACCAATGCCCCATGGATCCCAGTTCCAGAAGTACCGGACGATGATGGGGACGATGGGGCAGGTGGCACACATCCCACTGCAGCTGCAGCAGGAATGGCCCTTAGGAACACCATCATTAACAATTTCTTCTCATGAGAACGTCACATTGTGGCCGTCCCTGGCAATCATGGGACAGTACAAAATGTCCACAAGCACAGCATGTGTGAATAAAACCTATTTGCAGGTTACAAGTTGTACTTGTACATTGTCATGTCACAGTTTCCTGCTGTGCCAGATGTGATTTGCCATGTTGTGCACATTTGCGGCACCAGTTGTGTCCTGTGTTCTGTTGTGGAGGTGTTGCTGTTTGTACCGGGATGTTGTCAATGTCGAGGTGCACTTATACTCATGTGCGTATGCTGCACGGTGGGTGATTCGCTCCTGCGGCTCTGTTTTGTCTGCCACTGATCCCTTTCATGTGGAGTGCCTGTCAGTTCTGTGCTTCCACAGTGCTGGGATGTTGCAGACTTGGGTAACTTTTGCTCTTTGTCGAGTTGTGACTCTTGGGCATGGTTTGTCCGCAGATGTGTCGTTGACGTCAGGGGTTGTTTGTGCAGGTAGTTGTGTCCGAGTGTGACCTGCTCCTTTCGGGTGTTGTCCGCACTCAGCCACCTCGGTGTCGTGCCGTGTACATTGCCATGATGATAGGACTACAGCCAAGCTACTCGTCATGTGGTGTCTTTTGCATTGTCAGTGTGGCTGACGTATGTGCATGTTCGCATGTTCGCATGTGGGCATGTGTTGGTTGTGTGACTGTTGATGTGTTGGGTGGGTGCCCCTTTGGTCACAGGGTGTTCGTGGGACTACTTGGTGTTTGTGTGTGTGTGCTGAAGTGTTCCCGTGGGATCAGGGACATGATCCAGAGTCATTGTGGGAGTGCAGTGTGCCCTGCTTGATTGTGCATGTGTGCCATTGTGCCCATCTCCCCCCCTCCCAGGTCGCTACGCACCATGTTGATGTAATGTTGGGTCATGTTGGGAAGTGTCCAGATCACCAACTCATATCACCGTCTCCCGACTGGTGACTGTGGCCACCATCTTCTCCATGTCATTCAGCTCCTGGTGTTCTGCTGGCCCCCCTCCTCCGGGGTGCGTTGCTGCTTTCGTGTTGGCAGCGAGTTTCTGCTTGGTTTTGCCATTCACATCAGTCCAGCGCCTCTTGTGCTCTTCCATTGTCCTCCTCTGCCATGTGACGGCATTCACATGGTCTGAGGTGGTGTGCCATCTTTGCCTCTTTGTTGCCAATGACACGTTGGAGGTGACGTACAGTTGGTGGTGGTGTTCTGTCTCATCCGTGGCGATAATCGGGTTTTCCTGTAGACTGTACCCCGTCTTCCTCTTCCTCTTCTCATTGCCCTTCCACGAGCCCTGTATTCCTGGGTGTTCCTCCGTGGGGATTGTGGGGTTCATGTTGTCCTCTGCAGTCGGTCAGGGTGCATCCATGGTACTCCGCAGTTGATTTAGTTTTTAGTGGCATTTTCCGTATGCTGTTCTTGTGCTTTTTCCCGCATTACGCGTGGGTATTGCTGGCCTCTAGTTGGTTGTCACTGTTTTCTTATCGCGTTTGGACACATCGCGTCTTTTTACGCGTTGGGGTTTGTGTTTTTATCTCCATCGCGGTGATTGTACCGCAGACATTGGCTGCGTTTCCGGGGGACTATCGCATGGTACCGCCGTGTTGTGAATTCCACGTTAACACGGGGTTATTTTCCCACGTTAGGCTGCGATGTGTAAAGTTGCGTTAACATTTTTTGGAGATGTTTAGCACACGTTTTTGTAAATATACCCCTATGAGTACTTTCGCAAAGCTGCCCAAGTAATACCCCCTGCAAAATGTAGCAAAGCAGCACATAGGAAAGCTGAGAAAAGGGCAATATCTGTGGAAGACTTTGCATTACTTTGCATCACTTCGGGCCATTTTTCACCTGTGCAAAGTATTTTGTAAATCTAGGCCATGGTGCCCAAATATCTTTGAGTATGGCTGCATACAGGAGTTCTGTACAGTAGAGGTACTTTCCATACTTTTTTACTCACTATAATCTTGCACGTTGGTAAATATAAATGATACGTATATGGCTCAGGTATTCTAAGTGACAAAGGGCCTGATTACGAGTTCAGTGGTCCAGAGGACCGCCGAACCAGTGGTGGTGGTCCGACCACCGCCGCTGGACCACCTGCAGTATTATGACTGCAGCATTCGGACCGCCACAGGACCGCTGGGACTGCCAGGGATCCAGGATCCCGCAGCATTTGCGCAGTGTTTAGAGGTAGAAATATGCTGGTGGTGCCGCAGCAGCATTGCCCAGGATATATTTCGAGTTGCCTCACCACCATCCTTTTCATAGCGGTGAGCTCGCTATGAAAAGGCTGGTGGTGAGGCATCTAAGGGGTCCTAATAGGGCCCCCTGCCACCTCAGGGCCAAGGAGGTGCATTCAGGGGGCACATGTAGGGCCCGCTGCATTTGCACCCCCACTTCGTGCGCGGTATGGCATGTATTCCACACCGCGCAGGAAGGTGCAGTCAGCAGTATAACTGTGCCCATCTGCATCATAGGCTCTTCTATGAGCCTTTTAGACCGCCGCAGTCAGACCGCCGCAACACCGCCCACCAGACCAGGATTTAACTCCTGATCTGGCGGGCGGTAGAACCACAGGTTTGGTGGTCCTACAGCAGACTGTGGAGGATAACATGGAAGCAAATGTAAGTCTTTCTTAGATAGATATCATTACTTAGATTAAACAGGAGTGTAGTCAACTGAAAAATAGTGGCCAATGTTGAGAGCAACATTAGCCTTGTACGGTAAAGTATCCAAAAAAATGAAATGAAATACAGCGGTTAAAACAACAGCACATTTATGGCATTAAATTGGTTTCCTATCCACAATGCGTTCCACAGATCTGAGAGCCTGAGGTGCTCGGTGCCTTAATGCATTTTGTCTCGAGCAGAAAAAGTCCAGTTAGCAGGGAAACAAAATTGCTGGGGTTCACGTAAAAAAAGTTTTATGTCAACTATATCTCTCTGAAGCTGGGCAAGCTGAGAACTGTTGTATTGTTTTCATCTTCGCGGGCAATCGTTTCCGTATTATTTATTTTTGCATCTATAGTATCTGATCAGAGGGTGAGCTGCGCCCCAGTTTGGACTCATTTATCCTAATCTTCCAAACGACAACACTTTCATCCTCTCACAGGCAAGTTTTCTTGGCAAGAGGAACTGGAGTAAGAGCCCTCTAATAGGATCTCGAGAGAGCTATCATTATCGGAAGATGCCCTATGAGAAGCAGCAGGGAGGCGCTTCAGGCGACGAGGAATGGTACAATCACACTGCTGCTTCCATTTGACGTCTGTGAAATCGGTGCTATTGAAAGAGCCTGATAGAGGGTGAAGATGAAAGGAGCCTGGTCTGGTCGCTATTAGATTTCACCTTTAATCTTATCTGTGTCTATCAACATTTGCTGCAGCTGCCGAGCTCACCTTCATTTTAACACCTTCCTCAGCTCGCAGCTATCAAGGAACAGCTCACTATCAGAGCACATCTAGCGCTGCAATTACTAGTTGTCAGGAGTGATGGCGGAGCTGAACTTAATCCTCAGAGAGTCTCGAACTTTAGTAATGATTTGCAAAAGTTCTAACACCTTAGGGGGTAATTTAGAAATTGACCGACAGGGTACTCCTCCAGAATGACGGCCCGCCACCTATATTCAGAGTAGGGAGGGCTGCCCGCTTTCCCTCGATGCAATTCCCGGTGGCTCTTTGAAGGAATTCTTTCTCTGATGGCCTGACGGACTAGGTTCCGTCGGAGTAAGGGCATGACACCACCTGCTCTACTAGGGTGGATGACTTAATGTCCTTAATTATTAATTGTTTAATTGAGTTTAAAATGTCAAATATGGAATACATATTTTGTAATTTATATTTTAGGCGCGGGCTATTGCAAGTTTAATATTTTTTCTACATTCATGGTGTTACTTATATATGTAATTTGTTTGAAGTGAAGTACTTTCCCTACTCTTGTTTAGACTGCAGATGTGATAGTAAAATTGACTTCTTTGCAATTTGACACTTTCCCTACTGTTGCGCTGTTTGGAGTGGGAATAGTAAATCTCCCCCCCCCAAAATCCAACTCTTTCCCTACTGTTTCACAGACTGGAGTGGGAATAGTAAATTTCACCCCTCCAAAGTCCAGCACTTTCCTCTTCTGTTGCATTGTTTGGTTTGGAGCTGTTGCAGATACTGTAGAGGAAACAGTAAATTTTACCACTCCAAAGTCCAACACTTTCACTACTGTTGGACAGACCAGAGTGGGAATAGTAAATTTCACCCCTCAGATATCCAAAGCATTCCCTACCATTGCACAGACTGGAATGGGAAGAGTATATATGACCCAGCCAAATTCCAACACTTTCCCTACCATTGCATAAACTAGAGTGGGAATAGTATATTTAATACACTTAGGGGCACATGCATCAAAGGTTTTTGCGATCGCAAACGGTGCGAATCGCAAAAATCGGCCGTTTGCGATCGCAAATTGGCCTTTGGAGATGCATGAAAGTAGTTTCTATGCGCAATTTAAGAATTCGCAATTAATTGCGAATTCTAAATTGTGATTGCATTTAAGGAATCGCAATTTGCGATTCCTTAAATGCAATGCTAGAAGCACTTTCAAATAGCGATTTCGCTATTTGGGATCGCAAATTACAGACAAATCAAACTTGTCTGTAATTTGCAAAACCTTCGAAAAATGCTCTAAAATGCATTTTTTTAAGTTTTAGGTTACACACACACATGCCCTTGGGGCATGTGTGTGCGCAACATGGGTGCACATCACAATTTCAGGGTGCAACAGGGTGTCATTTTGACACCCTGGCACTCCTTGAAATTGCATTCTCAATTTGCGATTCTCTAATTGCGAATCGCTAATTGAGAATGTCTTCCCATTCATTCCTATGGGCCTCTAGGCCCATAGGAATTAATGGGGAGGTATTCTTAATTGCGACTCGCAATTAGCGAGTCGCAATTAAGGAATGTTTAGGAATCGCTATTTTTATAGCGATTCCTACATGCATAGGCTTTTGCGATTCCTTAATTGCGATTCCTTAATAATCGCAATTAAGGAATCGCAAAAGCCTACCTTGATGCATGTGCCCCTTAGGGGCCAATTCCGATTCGGGCCGGAAAACATACCGATTGACTCGGTACGGGAATATAGTCCGACCGACACGTACCGGAGCTACCCGACCTGCGTAGTACGATGAAATGCATGTGAATCACGACCGACTCGTACGGAACACAAGCCGAACGACCGAACCGCACGGAAACCAGCTATCCGGCCGGGCAACTACGCGAATCGAACCGACACACACACACCAGGAATGAACCCGACAGAAACGTACCCGCGAACTCCGACCCGCGCAGTACGATGCAATGCGTGTAAAACCAGACCGAGTCGCACGGAGCCCAAGCCGTACGACCGACACACATACAAAACCCAGCCGAAGCAACCCAATACTCCGCGACCGACGCGTACGCCGCACATGAAACCCAGCAGAAAGACAGCATGAGAGACTCGGAGAAGCTCGCACGAGACAACTGTAGCGTCCTACTCGGTCAGAAGAGCATCTCCTACATGCCCAAAAAATACAAAGGAAAAAATACAAAAAAAAGGGCCAAACAAGCAATGACAAAGCCAATAAATACTGGGGGAACAAAACATGGAACAAAGACACACCCCCAACTCCACCCATATAAAGGCCACAAATCCCTACCATGATCCTTTGCAAATTCAACTGACCTGCCAGCACAGAACACCATCAGACAGCAACCACAGCACACAATCACAACTCATCCATCACACAAGCCACACACCATTTGCACCTCACAAATAGCACCCTCACATACACCCAGCAAAACCTACACTCACCCACCCTCACTTGAACACTCACATCAATCCCCACCACCACCCATCACCATGCCCCCAAAGAAGAATCCAAAGTTCCTAGACAGTGAATTGGAAGTCCTGGTAGATGAGATCCTCAGGGTAGAGCCACAGTTGTTTGGTACATTGGTCCAACAGACCCCCATGTCGCAGAAAACCAAGATGTGGGAGAGGATCGTCAACAGGGTGAACGCACAATCACCATGTTTGCGCACAAAGGAAGACATCCAGAACAGGTGGTATGATGTGCGCAGGAGGGTCAAGGACCTACTAAAGAAGGATTACGTCTTGAGTCAGCGCACCGGCAGTGGCCCTCCTGCCAAACCAGTATACCTCAGGCCCTGGGAGGAGAAGGTGCGGGCCATCCTACCACCAGTGAGCGTATATGGACTATCAAACATCCCAGAGCCTGGTGAGTACACAACAAATATACACAATATTGTGTGACAATACACACACATCACTGTCAAGGGGATAGTCAAACCATGCACCCTTAGCAAATCCACAGCAACCAAAAGATAATCATCCCAAGATGTGTATGTTAGTTAGATAAACACAATACATGCCATCTCATAGTGATATGTAACTGTGTCATGACATGTACAAACCTATCAACAAATAGAGCTAGGCAGTGGCACAAATCTAACCAACAAACACAGTCAGATATTTTGCCACCACTAGAACACCACCTCACAGGGAAGCTCACTGAAAGGAAGGAATTCTGTGTATGCTGGTGAAGACAGTGTAGCCAATAGCATGATGGGAGTTGTAGTCACAGATATTGGTCACCCTCACAATTGGCCCATCAACACCACTCTGAACCATGCACACATCACAGGGAGTGGAAAAGAACTGACAAGATGGCTGACACTGGGTACTGCTGTGGGGAGCACAAGGCCTTTCTGAGAACTGTGCACCAACCAACAGCAGGACACCACTGACTGACATCCTGAAAGCCAACTTGCACTCCCTGCAATGGAAGCACGTTCCATGGTGGGATATCTGGCTGGGTGGGAATGAGGACTGACAGCTATGACCATAGTCACCAGCAGCTTTTCTCACACACCCCCTTAACACAAACTCCACACAACTCACCTGGGACAAAGCAATGCCTCAAACTCTAATGAAATATCCCACAAAGAGCAACCACACTGGGTTATGCTGTGTGAAGCACAGGGACACCTTTGGGACTTGTAGCCAAACAAACGCCAGGACAACACTGTCAGCCATCCTGTCAGCACAGGCACACTACCCCACAGGGAAGCAGAGTCAAAAGGAAGGAAGTATGGGCATGCTGGGAAGGGGGGTGTAGGCAATAGCATGATGGGAGTGGTAGTCACAGATATTGGTCACCCTCACAATTGGCCCATCAACACCACTCTGAACCATGCTCACATCACAGGGAGTGGAAAAGAACTGACAAGATGGCTGACACTGGGTACTGCTGTGTGGAGCACAATGCCCTGCTGGGAACTGTGCACCAACAAACAACAGGACCACACTGTCAGCCATCTTGCCATTGCTGTCACACTCACACACAGTGAAGTCCACTCAAAAGGAATGAAGTATGGACATGCTGGGAAGGGGGGTGTAGGCAATAGCATGATGGGAGTGGTAGTCACAGATATTGGTCACCCTCACAATTGGCCCATCAACACCACTCTGAACCATGCTCACATCACAGGGAGTGGAAAACAGCTGACAAGATGGCTGACACTGGGTACTGCTGTGGGGAGCACAAGGCCCTGCTGGGAACTGTGCACCAACCAACAGCAGGACACCACTGCCTGACATCCTGAAAGCCAACTTGCACTCCCTGCAATGGAAGCACGTTCCATGGTGAGATATCTGGCTGGGTGGGAAGGAAGACTGACAGCTCTGACATAGTCACCAGCAGCTTTTCTCACACACCCCCTTAAGACAAACTCCACACAACTCACCTGGGAGAATGCAATGCCTCACACTCTAATTAAATATCCCACAAAGAACAACCACACTGGGTTATGCTGTGTGAAGCACAGGAACACTTATGGGACTTGTAGCCAAACAAACGCCAGGACAACACTGTCAGCCATCCTGTCAGCACAGGCACACAACCCCACAGGGAAACAGAGTCAAAAGGAAGGAAGTATGGGCATGCTGGGAAGGGGGGTGTAGGCAATAGCATGATGGGAGTGGTAGTCACAGATATTGGTCACCCTCACAATTGGCCCATCAACACCACTCTGAACCATGCTCACATCACAGGGAGTGGAAAAGAACTGACAAGATGGCTGACACTGGGTACTGCTGTGTGGAGCACAAGGCCCTGCTGGGAACTGTGCACCAACAAACAGCAGGACCACACTGTCAGCCATCTTGCCATTGCTGTCACACTCACACACAGTGAAGTCCACTCAAAAGGAAGGAAGTATGGACATGCTGGGAAGGGGGTGTAGGCAATAGCATGATGGGAGTGGTAGTCACAGCTCAACATCCCCCACCCACATGGCCCAGCAAGCTCACACTGAAGCATGCACACCTCACAGGGAGTGAAAAGCCACTTCTAAGATGTCTGACAGAGGTGCTCTGTTGTGGGGAGCACAAGGCCCTGCTGGGAACTGGGCACCAACCAACAGCAGGACACCAATGACTGACATCCTGAGAGTCAACCTGCACACACTGCAAGGGTGGCATGCTTCATGGTGGGATAACTGAGCTGGGGGGAGAAGGAGGGCCGGATGTCCACCAAATACCACCAATGCTGGCCATGCACACACCTCAACATTCACATTGAAATGCTTCAGGTTGGCAGGACAATGTGCTACACCAATATCAACCTCTGACTGTGACAACTTAGGACAATGCAATGTACAGGCCCGCATCCAGAGGTACAGTCACAACTGTCAGGTGTTTGAACCATTGATGCCTGTAGAAACATAACATACATTGTGTGTCTCTTCCAAAAACAGGTGATGATGGGGACACAGCAGCAGACGATGAGGAGTCCGTGTCCCAGGCTCCGGGGGACACTGAGCTCACTGGTGTGGAACAGCCTCTGCCCTCCTCGGATGGCAAAGACCTACCTGGCCCATCCGGTGTGAGTCATCATGCAGCACCAGCAGGACCAACATCTGCACCCCCTGCACCCACTCCTCCAACAACTGCCAACACACAGACCACCCCCGCCGACACGGACAGACCAAGGACCACCAATGACAACAGCACAGGGACCCCGGCCCACCGTGGAGCAATGGACAACAACCCCAGTACCAATCCCCAAGGGGGCCTAGGGTCACCTGTGCGTGCCACTGCAGGTCCCGCACGTGTGGCCAGGGGTGATGGGAGGGGTGGTAGGCATAGGTCGCTGTTTGCAGAGGGGTCTGGACTGCATGATGACCCACAACTGGTACGCATTGCTGATGCGTACCAGAATAGCACCGGAGAGGTCAGCCAGGTAGTGGGGATCCTCAAGGACATTCAACAGCAGCAGGCTGCCCATCATGCCCACTTGGACTCACACATGTCCCGTGTGGAGACACACATGTCCCGTGTTCCCCACCTCCCCACCACTCTGAGTACTAACCAGGTGGCCAACTTGCCACCCAGGAACACCGTACCTCTTTTGTCTTCCCGTGTGGAGACACACATGTCTGGCATGGAGTCCAAGTGGGACACATTGCAAGAACTGACAGCGGTGCATAGGGAAATATTGACATGCCCCCGCCAGATTAGCACCAACATGGCCACACCTCCCTGTGTGCCCACAACATCTGGTGCTGCAACAACTGCAACTGCCACAGGGAGGGAGGATGACTCTGGCGGAGAGTCCTCTGCACCGCAGCAGCCTGCACGTGAGGGTCCCCCCGAAAGAAGAGGGGTCGTCCGAGGAAGGAAAACTGAGAGGCCGATGGCCATGTACATCCCCCAGGAACCCAACACCTGTTCTGGGAATTCTCCTTTGTGTGCAAACTGTTCACCCGGTCGAATGCAACCCAACTCTCCCACATGACATGGGGAGTTTAAGTTGGACCAATGTATCAGATGACTGTGGACTTTACTCAGGACATTTCTGCTACCAACACTTCCAACTCATCTGGGAACTTTGGATTCCAATCCCAATGTACAGCACCCACCATCCTGTGCACTATCCTCACACATGTATGTAAATAAACTTACTAATACACCATACTTGCCTCTGTTGTGATTCCAACGTGGTTTCTGTCATGGAGATGATGATCTGCTAAATGACACTGTGCATGCTAACTGCTACAGCAAGTTCAACACCGTCATGTGAGTCATGGCGACGTGACACATATGAGGGAGACACACTACTAGGGCTATACAACACATACACACCAGGGCCATCTGACTCATCGCCTACACTGATGTTGCCAGGAAATACAGTGGAATGCACAGACACCACACCTATTCAGAGTCTGTGTTAACTAGCCCACAGGTGCAGTAAGCAAATGTCAGTCAGATGTGTGACCACAGACAACGCACATCCCAAAGTGAAGCACAGGTTTATTACACATTTGCAACATGTTGTTTCCACTACAAATGCAAGGTAATCCCACGTGGCAGTGGCCACACAGTCAACAAGTGTAGAAGAAATAAAGTCCAGGGGTGTGTGGCACATCACCTGTAGGGAAACGACTGCTTCCACCCTGAAAGCTGAATCATGGTGTCGGGGGATCCGAGTAGACCAAACAACTCTGAAAGTACCCTGTGAAGGACAGACATGACACACAGTCAAAAGCACTGAAGAACAGGACAGAACTGCAATACTCATGCTCAATACATGTCACAAGATACCTACACAAAACCAAGTTAGCATGTCAACACTGTTGGGGAGTACAGACCACCTGTAAGGACACATCGCTGCACGCATCCAGTCAAGTAGCACATGGCCACACTCAAACAGCACCAGAGCACCACCAACGCATATCATGCAAACTCACATCATTGACATGACATCTCTGGATACTCACATTAAGCTGAAGAAGTTGGTGATGAGCTGTGTGCGTACATCACCCTCATCATCATCATCATCACTGGCATCGTGGCCCAGGCCAGGATCCTCCACAGGTGGCGGATGTTGGTCATCGTCATCCAGGATGAGAGGCAACCCCTTCCGCACTGCCAGGTTGTGTAGCATGCAGCAGATGATGACAATCTTGCACACCTTTGCTGGGGCATATGGGAGGGCCCCTCCTGTCTTGTCTAGGCAGCGAAAGCGCCTCTTCAGGAGACCAAATGTCCGCTCGATCACTCTCCTGGTCCGACCATGTGCCTCATTGTAGCGCATCTGGGCTGGTGTCATAGGGTTCCTGAGGGGTGTCAGCAACCACGGCATGTTGGGGTATCCGGAGTCACCTACATACAGACAATTGCACATTAGCTGAGTTGGAAAAGAGGGCGGAATACAACATTGCAGAACACACACAATGGTACAAAGTCAGTACACACCGTCAAGCCAGGCACGCTGGTTCTGCATCTGTGACATCATCCTCGGGATGCGACTACTCCTCATCACGTAGGCATCGTGTGCAGAAATGGGGAAACGGGCACACACGTGTGAGATGCTCATATCTGCAAGACATACCACCAGAGCATTGATCGAATGGTAATGTTTTCTGTTCCTGTATGCCTGCTCATGTGCCTGTGGTGGTACCAAAGCCACATGTGTCCCATCAATGGAGCCAATGACATGTGGCATCCTCCCCAGGGCATAGAAGTCACTCTTGACGTCAGTGAGTTGTTGACGTTTAGGGAAATAGATGTACTGGTTCAGGATCCCAACATTGCCTCCAAAACATCGCGTAGCACACGGCTGAACATGGTCTGTGACATCCCACCAGCAGACGCCACAGTGTGTTGAAAGGTACCGGTGGCAAAGAAGTGTAGGGCTGCCATCACCTTCACCTTGGGGGTCAGCGCTGTAGGGTATGGCCGGCCAGGTTCCAAATGTGGGGCCAACCGCACCGCCAATTCCTCAATCAGCGGCCTGTTGAAGCGGTACCGTCGGATGCAGTCACGTTCAACCATCATTGCAAGGTCAGGGAATGGTCTATGGACAGCTGGTGCCCTGCAGTGCATAGGTGAAGAAAGAAAGACTGTCAGTCACCCCACATATGTGGCATAGACCATACTCAATATCACATGATACATCATTACGAGACACAAGTACTTGATGTGTGTGCCGTTCTGTAAGGACATGTATGGCACCTACATGGCCAATATCTAACATCACAGTTCAACATGTGTTGACAACAAGTTTCAGGTTGTGCTATGGGATATCATTAGGCTGTGTCACAGTACCCATGTACTGCTCTCACGTTCCAAACACACACCACAGTGACATGTGAGGACAGATGTGCCCCAGGCATCACAGCTCATTGACAGGTAGATTCCCAGGGACCCTGTATTGCCACATGGACACTGGCATGACATGGCGTATCATGTACACGTCAGCAAAACAACCATGACTCCCACAGGTAGTGGCCCCTGTTGCCTCTGCAGGACAGACATGGACGTCTGTGACACACACACGCACAACATCAAAGTCCACGCACAAACAACGTGGATGTGGAGACTGTCTCCTATTGTGCGCATGGAATCAGAGACATCGGAAACACAACATGAACACAGACTGTGGAGGGCCATCACTATTGTGGCAATGGGTCACCCTATGACGTACATACCTTCCCACATGGGACTCAGGGGGTATGTGACATGACATACACATACACAACCTGGAAATGTGACCATGCCACATGCTCTGAAATGAACAGTTGCACACCACAGTGGTCATGTGCACAACACACAAAGGATTCTGTCCCCATGAACACGTGCACAGCCTGGGAGTGGCTGCCCCCAAGTGCCACCCAAAAACCACATGTTGACCCCCATACACAGAAAAGGTAATGCAGCCTTACATGCCTTAGGATACAGTGTGGACAGGCTGTGGTGTTGTAGGTGTGCCCCTGAGTCCCTGGCAAGTAAATGTGGCTGGCATACGTTCACCAGTGACAACCATGGTGACATATGCGAGTGACTTGTACAGGGACGCGTCGTACAGCAATGGACCGATCCGTGCGCACGCATTGGACATTGCATATGATGTGAACGGATACGCGTTGTACAGCAATGGACCGATCGGTGCGCACGCATTGGACATTGCATATGATGTGAACGGATACGCGTTGTACAGCAATGGACCGATCGGTGCGCACGCATTGGACATTGCATATGATGTGAACGGATACGCATTGTACAGCAATGGACCGATCGGTGCGCACGCATTGGACATTGCATATGATGTGAACGGATACGCGTTGTACAGCAATGGACCGATCGGTGCGCACGCATTGGACATTGCATATGATGTGAATGGATGCGTGTTGTTTTTCGAAATACGCGTTGTACAGCAATGGACCGAACGGTGCGCACGCATTGGCTGGGGCCTGGCATGGCAACGGACGCGTTTTCGAAGCTTCAACGAGTCTGATGCAGTGAATTCAGTTGGCCAGCCACAACAATGTTGCAAAATCATGGGTGTCATGAAGTTGAAGTTTTGAAGGATGCTGTGGGCGTGTATTAGTGCTGCAATTCCATGGATTGGCCAGATTCAGAAGATGCAAACGACTTGGACCTATCACTTTGGACACATGGGACAGTATCTGCCTCTGCAGCACACATATAATGCTGGCTGTTCCCCTGAGAGCTCACTTGCCTGCACTACATGCTCCAGGACGACATCTGCCACCAACACTGCTGCTGTCTCTGCATCCTCTGGCTACTGCAAAGGCACGTACTGTGGATAGAGCCCCAGCCTTCAGCACTGAGGAGAACCAGGCCCTGCTGGACAGCCTCCTTCCACAGTACAGCAAGCTGTATGGGAATCCAGGGGAGCAGGTGAGTGTGCTGTCCACTGCCTTACTAATTGTGCATGTTGTCTGACTAGCAAGACTAACAGTGTGCACACCACTGGCTAGCATGCTCACTGAGTAGTTCTCCCCCCCCCCAAAGTGTGTAGTCACATGCACTGAACAGGTATAGTGCAGTAACAGTGCATTCCAACAAGGTTTTACTTCCCAGGCAATGATACCATGTAGTAACTGCTGGCAAACTGTTCATAGCCATAGTTGCACTACCTGTGTAGATCATATGCCCCTGTGATTGAGACATGTATATCCAACTGTGTGATGCACGGAAATGTTGCATGTGTAATAATGGCCTTTTCACTTTGTCATCCTCACAGGTTGATGCCCACCAGAAGCAGGAGATCTGGCTGACCATCGTCCGGGCAGTGCGATCTGTGGGGGTCTACAGGCGCAGGATCCGCAACTGCCAGAAGAGGTGGCAGGACCTTCGGGGCTGGACCCGGAGGATCGCAAGGGTCTAGCTGAAGCTGTCGCCTCCTCGCAGGAGGGGCGGACACCGGACCCTGACCCCCACATGCTCCGGATCCTGGCGGTGGTCTTCCCTGACCTGGATGGGCAGCTGAAGGCCAGACAGCAGCAAGGAGGGGGTAAGTGCTAGCCTCAACTGTGTACTATGACTGACATGCTCTATGCACTCCTTTAGCCTGGTTCCACTTCCACAGTACAACTGTCATGTCATCCTGGACTCATGTCCCTCACTTGTGTCATGCCCCCTCCTCATCTGATACACAGGTGTGGCCCTTACAGTCTGTGACTTAGGTCACTTGGGTACTGTGTACTTGCAGTTACCTGTGGTTCAAGTTGGGGACAGCATCAGTTACAGGAACTTTGTGGTGGGCTGCATGGGTGGTACAATTGCTCACATTGCCTGTGATCTGACATGTACTCTGGGTATGGCTTTAATATGTGTTCCAATTAATGCTCTGACTCACCACATGTCTGGGGTATGTGCCACACACCCATGCTGCAGCAGAGACCAAGGTAGGGGCCTCAGAAGTATGTACATCATGTGTGTGACACATGCATAGCCACCTGCCTAGTGTTCAGGGTAATACCATGTTGCACATGCACCAGGACTGTAATGCCTACTCCGTACATCGAAGGCACTCTGTTCTCCCACTCCCGTGTGTCAGCATACATATTGGGCATTGTGAAGAGTGTACTCAGGTGTGTGCCTCTGTGTCACCGTGGTGTGGCCTTGCTATTTGGACTCCTGGAGTGTTTAACAATTTGGGGTGGCCAGCCATCTGAGTTATGACTATGGGATCTGCACATAGGTCAATGCACAGGTCTCTGATCCCTTGACTGTGCACAATGTTGTATGAAACATTGAGGTGCAGGCAGCTTTAGTTCATTCTCATCAGACGGTGAAGTGCCCATGTGTATGGATTTGTGTTTGCAGTCACTCAAATGTCTCATTTGATTGACGTGGGATCATCTCAGTCCTCATGATGTGGGTGGCCAGGGGTGCACATGTGCACCTGTCAGCTACAGGGCTTACATTTCTAAAACTCCCCTGATTGTGACACAGTGCAGACTGGTGTTGTGTGTATGCACTGCCCCTGTGACAGGAGACAGTTATGACTGACTTGCCAGACAGGCCTGTGCCATGACATTCCAATCGCAAAGGGTGATCCAGCAGTGGTGTGATATGTCCTGCATGCACACCATTGTTGCATTGTCTATCAGGACATGAGGACATCGTTGTGTCTGGTGATGGAAGCAAAACCCGCATATCAACAGAGACTTTGCCCATCACTTTTCCTGACACATGTACTGAGTCAGTGGCAGGAGATGGCATGTGTTTGGAGTGACACATTTCCATATATACTCTTGGATGTCCAACAACTGTGTATGTGGTGCATGTGTGCACATATGATTAGTCGCATAGAACAGGCAGCAGACAGATGGGTGCATGGACAGGTAGGATATGTGTGGCATGACTGACTGTCAGGCAGACAATGGGCTTCTTCAAATCCGTGTCAGCACTAATTGCAATGTCTAGCAAATGATGGCAGGGCTTGCTCTGTGATGTGCTGTACTTACTGTGGTGTGTGTGGTCAGTACAGGTGACTAATGTTGCTCTGTTTATCCTGATTGTTTGCAGATACATCCACGGCCACAGGAGGAGACAGCTCCATGGACCAAGAGGAGCGGCAGAACCAGACTGGGTCCACTGCAGGGGAGAGCGAGGGACCCAGTGGCATGGAGGGTGAGGGGAGCCACACTGAGGAGACCTCAGCTACGACCACCTCGGCTGGGGAAAACAGCACTTCCAGTGAGGACTCCCTTGTGGAGGCGGGTGTCAGCAGACCTGAGCCAACAGCAAGCAAGTCTGTCCCCGCCACCACCACCATCTCCACCCTCCCATCTGCTCCCATCCCACATGTCCGTGGAGGCTCCCGTGTAGGGGAGCGTGTCTCCTTCATACCAGGCACCGCACCCCCTGCCTCTGTCCCCCCTGCTGCCCTGAGTGTGGAGTCTGTGGACTTACTTAAGCAGATCCATGTAGGGCAGACATCAATGTTGAGTGTCCCCCATGCACACACAGGTCTTTTGACACAACTGGTGTCATTCATGGAGGGCATGTCATCTGGCATGTCTGCCCTACATCGGACCAATCAGTCCATGGCCTCCTCACTGACGGCAGCAGTGTCCCTCCCGAAACAGTCCCTCACCCCTCCTACCTCTGCCCCATCCACAATCCCCAGCACCCTACCTGTCCCAAGCACACACACACCAGCACCGGCACGCACCAGCACAGACACAAGCGGCACACAGACACACAAGCCAAAATCCAGACGCACACGCACGCACAGTCAGGGGACTGATACCTCACTCACAGGGGATGGGGCACAGACACACACACACGCATCCACGAGCACTGCGCAGTCCTCAGATACCTCTCCCTCCAAAAGCCCTTCCCTTGCCTCACCTGCAACACCCCCTCCCAGAAGCCCTCCTCTGTGAGCTTGGCCTCTTCCCCACAGATACACCTGACACGAAGTCCAGGCGGAAGAGGCGACCACCACACACAGAGGGGAGTGCCCCTCACACCTGGACACCCTCCCCCAGGCACAGGCAGACAGAGGACCCCATTCGTAAGTCCCCCCGGACCAGGAAGGGCAAGACACCACCACCACGCAACTCCACCACACAGTCTCTCTCCTCCATCCCCCAGGCCACCAATGCACAGGATCCACCGCCACACCCTGCCCCAGGTTCCCCCACACACTGATACCGCATCCCCAAACTGCTTAGGCCCTCCCCCCCTACCACTTGCTCTTCCACCCCCAAACCAGGCGCTCTGCCTGTTTGTACCACTGGTGTGGAGACCTGGTCCCCCCTCTGTCCTGCCCACCTCATCTGCCCCCTTCCACTCCCTTGGAGTTATGCACTGCAGTGGAGTCCACAACCACCCCGTCTGACTCGGGCACTGCAGTGGGGACCCAGTCCACTCCATCTGACTGGCCCACTGCAGTGGTTGCAGCACCCACACCATCTGAGTTGTGCCCTACAGTGGTGCCGGCCCCCACTGAGTCAGACACCTCCACTGCAGTTGCCGGTGACACTCCTGCACCCACCACCCCTTCACTGCCTCCTTCTGGCATCCCCTGATCCTGTCCCTGCGGTGCCTGGTCTGCCCCTTGTATGCCCCTCCGAGAGGGATGTCCCCTGTCCGTACCAGTGCAGGCAAGCAATGGGTGACAAGTTGTCACGTATCACCCTGTTGGGACTGTGTATTTGGACTGGCCATTGGCCTTAGTTTCTTTTGGACTTCAAGTTTTAATTCAACATTTGCTGAATAAAGTCTCTTTTTGTTTACTTGTGGTTTTTCTTTGGATGTAGATGATGTTGATGAGTATCATCATGCATTTGTAGTTGTAATAGTGTTCAGATCAGGAAAATGAAGTGTTGCTGTGATGGACTCCATGTGGTCCATGGGATATGTTTCCTAATGTAGTCTGGATCTATAGCATCCTTTGCTGCAGTCTGAGGGTGTAATGTTCATGCAGTTTGGCACATCAATGTTGAAGGACTCATCTGTGTATACAGTGCAACTTGCTTGACACGTGTTTAGGGTGTATGCAGATGACTGATGTGATACTCCCGTACCCAGGCTGATGTGAGCAGAGCCTTCAGTGTGTTGTAGTTGTTGACTCACTGACCGAGTGTTCTGCTGACATGTTTGAGTCATGCACAGACAAGGTTTGGCACAGCGGACCTTCCACAGGAGTGGAGTGCCCTCATGGCAGTCTGTAATCCTGTGACATTGCCTGGGCCCGTGTTGTGTGAGCATGTCTATGTGTGTTCCCTTCCCTTTTCCTACACAGGCTGTGTCCCTAGGGATGTTCCTGTTTGTGATGCTTGCTGAGTTGTCCTGTGTTCATCCAGCATCTTGGACCTGGTTTCTCCGGGATGTGGGTGCATGGCAAACTAATGTTCATCAGGTTGTCATCCCTAGTTGTCTTTGTTGTCAGGGATGTGGGCCAACGCAGATGGGACACAGTCAGGATTCGCCTTGGCACTTGTTGGTTACACAAGTCATGTAATTTACAGTTTGTGGTAGCTTTCAGTGATTGTGACACGTTGTGTGTGTGACTGCTGCCACTCCTCGGGGTCAGAGCTGCAATGTTGGAAGTTGTTTATGTGTGTTCTTTGTGGGTGACCTTGGCTTCTTCATTGGTGTGTGACTGTGGCCGGGATCCCATTGATTGGGGTGGATTTCACGTCATGCCCATGTACGGCGTACTGTGCAGTGTGTCAGACATTCACGAGTCTTGTTGACTGGCCATGTGTGATGGGTTTCGCACCTTAGTTCCCACCACCCCCCTGGGATTGTCATGGGTGCATGTGCAATGTCACCGGTCCATGTGAGCTTCACAGCTGCACATTGTTGGAGATCAAGGTGTGTGGTGTTGAGTGTGTGCAAATGTGAGTTGTTGCACGGCTAGACCCCTACCTCCATATTGGCCTTGGCTGACAGGCCGTGTTGATTGATTTGTGCTTGTGTAGGTGTGATGGTAGTTAGTTGCTCAGGACACATGGCTGTGGTTCACAGTGTGAACGACATCTACCTTTGTCATCACAGTGGGATTATCATGCAGGCTAGTGTCACCACAATGTGGGGTCCCTGGGAGTAGTGCTGTGGTGGGTCTGTCTCTTGCTGTGTTAGTTGCTGTTCCTACAAGCTTGTGTGACATGTGTTATTTGGGCTCCCTCTCATCTAACAATGCCTGATTGCCCACATAGGGGAATCCCATCCATGAGTTACTTTTGTGTGGCTCTGTACACATCTGTGTAATTGTGATTCAGGCCTCCTCATGTGTTGTGTGGTTGCCTGGGGACACTGGCACACCCCCCCCATCACCTGTTGTGTTTGATATGCAGTGTGAGGCTGCCTGTTTGTGTTTGTGCATCTGCACCACTGCATTGGCATATCTTTAGTGTGCCATTGGCTGTATGTTGTTTGGTGGATTTCCCCTGCTGTCCCTGGGACTCCTAGGTCATCAGTCAGCACAATGATCAGGGTTTGTATGTCCCATTGCTGCCATGGTATGGTATTTGTTCACCTCACATCTACAGTCTCCACAGGATATCTAAATTTATGTGTCCATTGGTGCAGATATGTGGGTCTGCATTATGATGGTCACTTCTGTCATTGTGTAATTGATAAATGTTGACAATGTCAGGCCCCATGGGTGATGTTTGTCTGCACCTGGCCAAAGCTATGTCTTATTTGCACTGCACTGTTTGCCTCACCCAATCTATGTTGCTATGGGACACAGGCACTACTTTGCCACTGATGTGTTTGTTGTTGTGTGACCAGGAATCATCCATGCTGTTTGGCAGTTGCAGCTTTTTCCATGACAACACTTACCTTTTGGTCACTGTGATGATGGGGGTTTAGACCCCATTGCCACAATGTTCAAAATGTGTTTCAGCTATGGACCCCACACTTACATTTTGGTCACTGTGATGATGTGGGTTTAGACCCCATTGCCACAATGTTCAAAATGTGCTTCAGCTATGGACCCCACACTTACCTTTTGGTCACTGTGATGATGGGGGTTTGGACCCCATTGCCACAATGTTCAATTGGGCTTCAGCTATGGACACCACACTTACATTTTGGTCACTGTGATGATGGGGGTTTAGACCCCATTGCCACAATGTTCAATTGGGCTTCAGCTATGGACACCACACTTACATTTTGGTCACTGTGATGGTGGGGGTTTACACCCCATTGCCACAGTGGTCATGGTCTGCTTGCATTGTGGAGGCCACACACATTTATGTGTGACACATGTGAAAGGGGGTCACATTGTATGTTCATTGTCATGTTCAGTGTTGTAGGCATTTGACACAGACTACACACGCTTGTCATGATGTTGGGGTGATGTCTTTTTCTGACATTCCTTATGTTGGAGTGTGCTGGTTGTGTCATGCATTACCCATCCTATGAGTGGGAATGGTAGTGGTGGTAGGCATCCAGGCCCCCCTGAGTAGGGGTGGTGGTAGTGGTAGGCATCCAGGCCCCCATGAGTAGGGGTGGTGGTAGTGGTAGGCATCCAGGCCCCCATGAGTAGGGGTGGTGGTAGTGGTAGGCATCCATCCCCCTATGAGTGGGGATGGTAGTAGTGACAGGCATCCAGGCCCACATGAGTAGGGGTGGTGGTAGTGGTAGGCATCCATCCCCCTATGAGTGGGGATGGTAGTAGTGACAGGCATCCAGGCACACATGAGTAGGGGTGGTCGTAGTGGTAGGCATCCATCCCCCTATGAGTGGGGATGGTAGTAGTGACAAGCATCCAGGCCCACATGAGTAGGGGTGGTGGTAGTGGTAGGCATCCATCCCCCTATGAGTGGGGATGGTAGTAGTGACAGGCATCCAGGCCCACATGAGTAGGGGTGGTGGTAGTGGTAGGCATCCATCCCCCTATGAGTGGGGATGGTAGTAGTGACAGGCATCCAGGCCCTCCTGAGTAGGGGTGGTGGTAGTGGTAGGCATCCAGGCCCCCATGAGTAGGGGTGGTGGTAGTGGTAGGCATCCAGGCCCCCATGAGTAGGGGTGGTGGTAGTGGTAGGCATCCATCCCCCTATGAGTGGGGATGGTAGTAGTGACAGGCATCCAGGCCCACATGAGTAGGGGTGGTGGTAGTGGTAGGCATCCAGGCCCCCCTGAGTAGGGGTGGTGGTAGTGGTAGGCATCCAGGCCCCCATGAGTAGGGGTGGTGGTAGTGGTAGGCATCCAGGCCCCCATGAGTAGGGGTGGTGGTAGTGGTAGGCATCCATCCCCCTATGGGTGTGTATGGCATTGGTGATAGCCATCCCGCCCCTATGGTTCTGCTGTTGCTAGTGTACCTCATTTCTGCATCCCTATGTGTGTGTGACATATGTCGGGTACGTATTGTTTGTTTGTGTTGTGGGTGTTTGACTTACCGTCTGCACCGTACGCGTCCGTACCGGTCCCGGTAATAGATGTAGAGTATTGGTAGGACCTGCGTGATGGGATTCATGGTTGGGTCGTCTCGTTCGGGTTTCTCGTGGCTTCGACTCGTACTCGTCGCTGGCTTGTTCGTCTCGTCGCCGTGGATCGTCTTGTGGCGCGAATCGGAGCTTATGTGCAGCTCTCCCGGATGCTCTGACGTGCCGGACGTAGCGACGGGTTCGGCTCGTACGGAAGGCGCATCGTACTAGTCCGGCCGGAAGGAGCTGTGTATTTGCTTCCGTGCGACTCGATTCGGCGTTTACGGATCCGGCTCGGGCGGGGAACAGGAGCTGGAATGGGTAAGTACGGCTCGCTCGGAATCTGAGCAGTTATGCGCATCGTACTTGCTCGTTCGGACGACTGTTCGAATCGGTCGGGAAACACGCGTTCGGCTTGTTTTTTTTCCGGACGAATAGTGTTAGGTGTGCTTTCGGCCGGGATCGGAATCGACCCCTTAGACTCCAATAGTTTTAATAATGTTGGTTAAATAGCAGGATGTGGCTTATTGTCAGGAGCAGCTAGCTGCGTTCTGGGACCTTATGCCCACGTCGTCCCACCCAAAGGATATCTGGGAACCCTTCACGACATGGCTCAGAGAAAGACATGTGTCAACTGAAGTTACCATAACGCAGGTCACAGATAATTAATGTCTCATATTGTTTCAGATACCGGCCTGGCTCATACTAGCTGAGGCTCACTGGCGACTCACATAAATGCTGGTGAACCCGTAATACCCTATTTTCCATAGGTCACAGGGTTTCATTGCTATTTTTACATGCACTTGCAATGATGCCCATTAATACCAGATGTACAGAGAATTACTCAGTTCGCATTGTACTGTTTGTGTTATTTTATGCCAATAGTATGTACAAATCTTTGTAAAGCCTACAGAGAACTAGCTATAACACATCTGAGATCTGCACTGGTGGTTCAATGGGTAAGCTATATATGTAAATTTGTTATGAAAACTGTGCAGTTTGCTGCTGATTGTATGTCTGAAACACACAATTGTTTGTATAAATATCAATAAACAAAATAATTTTAAAAAAAGTTCGTTAAATAGAGTTTACAGCATTTCTTGTTTTATTTTTTTATATTTTACATTATTTGTTTTAATTTGTAAATTTATTTTAATGTTTATAGTATTTTTTTATAAATGTATTTTTGGAATTTTTCAATTTGTAATATTTTATCTTTTGTCTACATTACTTAATATATTTTATTTTATGAATTCTTTTATATTTTCTATTGGTTGTATTGTCTATATATATATATATTCACTGAAAAAACCATAGGTTTTAGGGACAGTTATAGTTAGTTGGACATTGCACTCGTACAAAACCCGTGAAATTCCCCGTTATAGTTAGTTCAGGTAACTATAACTCGCGCCCCGCAATGCACTGCTGATGACGTCACATATTACATCACTCATGACATGGTCAGTGACATCACTGATGACATCACTGAAGAATGTGCTAGTATTTGTATGAGTAAGTGAGTTGGTGTGTGTATAACTGTATAGGTGAGTAAATGGGTGTGTGCTTAATTTTTTGCATGACTGACTAGGTGTGTGAGTACTTCTATGGATGAGTGGCGGTGTGTGAGTTTTTATATAGGTGTATGAGTGCATATGATAGTCCTGTACTGAGTGACTGTAAGTATGAGTGACTGTATGGGTGAGTGAGTAGATGTGTGTGTGTAGACCTAAGAATCAGTGAGTGGGTATGTAGTTATTTGTATTGGAGTGTGTATGGTTTTGAGAATGGCAGTCTGTAATTTAGAGTGGGTGTATCAAAAGTTATATTAGGGTGTGAGAAGATGCATGAAATTATCACATGGATGATGTCATCAGTGATGTCATCAGTGATGTCATTTGAGATGTCATCAGTGATGTCATCAGTGATGTCACTGACCATGTCATGAGTGATGTAATATGTGACGTCATCAGCAGTGCATTGCGGGGGCGCGAGTTATAGTTACCTGAACTAACTATAACGGGGGAATTTCACGGGTTTTGTTCGAGTGCAATGTCCAACTAACTATAACTGTCCCTAAAACCTATGGTTTTGTCAGTGAATTTCAAAGGTTTTTTAAATGCTAACTTCTAACTATAACGTGCCTGAAACCTATGGTTTTTTAAGTGAATTTCAAAGGTTTTTTAAATGCTAATTTCTAACTATAACGTGCCCGCCCCCTCCCTTCACCACTGTGCAAACGCGCCCGTGGCGCGTTTTAAGTTGTGGGATTAAGTCCCCTTGAATCATGAGTGTCCCTGGGGTCCAACTAGCCCACCCTGTACCTCCAGTATGCGCCAGGGAGCTGCGTTGCAGAGAGGTGTTCAGAGGCCACGCCCCTTTTTACACCTCTCTGCAACGCAGCTCTGTGGCGCTTTCTGGAGGTACCTGGTGGGCTAGTTGGCCCCTAGGGACCCTCAAGATTGAAGGGGATTTAATTCCCCATCTTAAAACGCGCCACAGGGCCTGTTTGCACACATGTCACCTGAAGCCCCGCCCCCTCCCTTCACCACTGTGCAAACGCTCCCCGTGGCGCGTTTTAAGTAGGGGGATTAAGTCCCCTTGAATCCTGAGGGTCCCTGGAGTCCAACTAGCCCACCATGTACCTCCAAAAAGCGCCACAGAGCTGCGTTGCAGAGAGGTGTAAAAAGGGGCGTGGCCTCTGTACACCTCTCTGCAACGCAGCCCCCTGGCGCATACTGGAGGTTCCTGGTGGGCTAGTTGGCCCCCAGGGACCCCCAGTATTCAAGGGGAATTTGTTCCCCATCTGCAAACGCGCCAGGGGGCGCGTTTGCAGAGTGCTGCAAGGAGGGGGCGTGGCCTCCGGCGCGATGCCGGTCTTTTTTTAATTTATTTTTTTAAGAAGGGGGGCTGTGTGGCCCCCCTTCTTTTTCTAATTTATTGGCCCTGGGGACCCCATCCCCCAGGGCCTGCCCCCTAATATTTTTTTTAAAAGAAAGCAAATTTGGAAGGGGGCCGCGTGGCCCCCCTCCCGAGGCCTTAATCGGCCCCGGGGACCCCATCCCCCGGGGCATGGACTTTTTTTTTTTTTTTTTAAACTTATGGAGGGGGGCTGGCCCTCTCCGTTGGGGACCGTGGGGGGGGTCCCCAATCCCCCCATGGTCCCGCCGGCTCCCCGCGTCCCTCGGTAGCCGGCATTGCTTTTCCACATGGGGAGCTGCTAAGATGCAGCTCCCCGTGTGGAAAGCAATCGTCTTTGGTTTTGGAAGAGAGAGCAGGTTTCCTGCCTCTCTTCCAAAACCAAGCAGTTTGCTATGGCAGGACGGGAGCCGCGAGGCTCCCGCCCTGCCATAGCAAACTACAGTGTCCCGGGGTGAGCACCCCGGAACACTGCAGGAGCCAGCCCTGGGGGGTGGTGGTCCCCAGGGCCATCACTGGCTCCAGGAGGGGGGCCGCTCAGCCCCCCTCCCTTCGTGTGCACAGCCCCGGGGAGGTGGTGGTCCCCGGGGCTCGGGGGTCCGAAACGGACCCCCACATTCAAATTGTTAGAGCCCCAGGGAGGTGGCGGTCCCCGGGGCATGTGGGGGGGCTCGAGCCCCCCCACACAGGTAATTTTATTATAAAAAAAAGAAGCCCCGGGGGGTGGCGGTCCCCGGGGCTGCGGGAGGGCCGAGAGCCCTCCCGCACCATTTTTTTTAAAGCCCCGGGGGGTGGCGGTCCCCGGGGCTTGGGGGGCCTTAGAGGCCCCCCATACATAAATTTACAAACCCCCGCATGCCCCCGGGACTTGGCCCACCCGGGGGCCAATTAACAACGAAGCGCGGGAGACCGCGCTTTGTTTTTTTTTTTCTCGGCGGGATCCGCGCACCCTGAGCGCATCCCGCCGATTTAAAAAAAAAAAATGCTTTTTTCTGCCCAGGGGGTCCTTGTGGGACCCCCTGACCAGACCTAGGGGGTCAGGGTGTTTCTACCCTGCCCCCTTTGTGCGTTTTGCTCACTTGTTTCTTTTTTTTTCTCGGCGGGATCCGCGCACCCTAAGCGCATCCCGCCGAATTAAAAAAAAAAAGCTTTTCTGCCCAGGGGTCCTTGTGTGACCCCCTGAGCAGACCTAGGGGGTCAGGGTGTTTCTACCCTGCCCCCTTTGTGCGTTTTGCGCACTTGTTTCTGTGCCTCGGTTCTACCGAGGCATAAAATGGCTGCCAACACTTCCTGGTTTGGAGTGTTGACAGCCACTTGACAGCCAATTAGCATGCAGCTCGTGATCGGGAGGGTACGCGGACCCTACTCTTCCATAGATATATATGTGACTTTACTTTTGATTTTCTCAGGAATTACTGAACGGATTTACACCATTTAAGCAAAAGGCACGACACTGAACCAATGGCTACCTATTTGCCAAATTTGGTGTAATTCCGTTCAGCAGTTCGGGCTGTAGCTGCGACTAAAGGTTCCTATGGAAAAATGAATGGGGAAAATGTGTTTTGGGACCCCCCTTTTTTCTCGGCCCCCACTTGACGAATCACCCCGAGACTTTCAGGATAGGAGCGGACCGGAGCGCCCCAACAAGTTGGAAACTTTCGCGAAGATTCGTCAACCGGCGCCAACGTTATTTCAAATAGAATGTTGCAGATTTCCTATGTAAAATAGGTCCTAACTATAACTATCTACTGGCGACCGCCAGTAGATAATATATATATATATATATATATATATATATATATATATATATATATATATATATATATATATATATATATATATCCAAAACGAAGAGTGCAGAAGCCAAATTCCTGAGACAAACAGCGTTTTATTTCGAAGACGAAAACACAGCATGACTACTTCCTTACGCGTTTCGGCATACTGCCTTGATCACAGGTGAGTGGATTCAAAGTGATGTTAATTGCTCGAATTTAAAGTTGTAGCAGCACGTGACTTGTAGTCCATAGTGGTATATATTTCCCAAGATGCACCAAATATATATGTCTCTAGTCTGAAGTGTATTTTATAATACTTACTGCATAGCGTCTCTGTTACTTCAGACATTAATATGCTGGTGCATGTGATCTCAAATAAAAGCCAAGTGCGCAAAATAAAGTCTATTATTCATTTTGTATATTTCAAAGTCCCACTCGTAGTCCATGCTGACATAATCTGCAATGTTTTATGAAAACAACAGGAAACAGGAATTGCTAAGAAGAGGGATGTAGCCCCTCTCCTGTCCCCTTCTCACCTCTGTACATGTAATTCCGGGAAAATCCTCTGTTCAGGCGGCGAGTGGGTTATGCTCCCAAATTAAATCCACACAACAAAGTCTCCATGAAAGGGAGCCCCCAACCCTGCAGGGCGGCTTCAGCTTAAACGGGAATGGAGCAGCCCGTGATTAACATCCAAAACGAAGAGTGCAGAAGCACAATTCCTGAGACAAACAGCGTTTTATTTCGAAGACGAAAACACAGCATGACTACTTCCTTACGCGTTTCGGCATACTGCCTTGATCACAGGTGAGTGGATTCAAAGTGATGTTAATTGCTCGTATTTAAAGTTGTAGCAGCACGTGACTTGTAGTCCATAGTGGTATATATTTCCCAGATTAAAATTGTAATTCATGGCGGTGCAGGGGCAATCTCACGGCGGTGGTATGTTAGGTTCATAGGAGAGCTTAACATGCAGGTCGCTGCTGTGAGAGCGCCAACTGTATGTTCCTGCACGATGTGGCATGCATGTCACAATGTGCAGGAACAGGGGTGCAATTCCAGTGGGGCACAACACGTACCCTTCTGCATGCACCCCAGGCCTTGGAGTGGCAGAGGATGCTGTTAGGGCCTCCTAAGTTGCCTCTCTGACACCCTTTTCAAGGAAGGCTCACCGACATGAAGTGGGCGGTGGACAAGCAAATCTTAATAAGATAGGCGTTGCCGGCTTGGGCCCCTCCAGCATATTACTGTTCCTTTCCAGAACGCCGACACAGCGGGTTCCTTGATCCTGGTGGAGCCGGCTGTCTCGTGGTGGTCCAACCACCCCACTTGTAATACGGCGGTAGTCGGACCTCCACCACGAGTATGGGGGTCCTATGGACCGCCGTACTCGTAATAAGGGCCTAAATATATTATCATTAAACAGTAAAATAATGTAAATTAAATATATTTAAATAATTTAAAATGATCTATACATTTTTAACTTATTAAAAGAAGAAAAAACGTATATATATGTGTATGTTTATTTAAACATATATAATTTAAAACTATTAATAAAATAAGTTAGAAGTTATGTTGCAATTTGCTAATTTTTTGTTAAAAAACATAAATATATATATATATATATATATATATATATATATATATATACGTGAACAAAGCTACGGGAGGTAGCTGGAACGCATGGATGCAGCCAATGTTTCCTGAATAAATTATTTCTGAACTCCTATCTGAGTGCCGATAGCATCCTTACTAAGGATTGTTGCTTTCGTGGAATAAATATATATATATATATATATATATATATATATACATATATATATATATTACCTACTGGCGGCCGCCAGTAGGTAGTTATAGTTAGGACCTTGTTTCTATTCAAAAAGCGTTTTTTCTTTTGCCAATATCTTTGGCGCCGTTTGACGAATCTTCGCGAAATTTTCCAAACTAATGACCAGCTTCGGTCAGCTCCTGTCTTGAAAGTTTTAGGGTGATTCGTCAAGCGGGGGCTGAGAAAAAGGGGGGTCCCAAAACGCATTTTCCCCATGTTAATTTCCATAAGAAATTTTGGAACAGGCTACAGGCCGAACTGCTGAACGGAATTACACCAAATTTAGCAAAAAGGTAGCTCTTGAAAGTGCCCTTTTTTTTAAATGGTGTAAATCCGTTCAGTAGTTCCTGAGAAATTCAAAAAATAAAAATGTATATATCTGAGCACCGAGGAGGAGCCGCGAACCCTCCCGAGCATGAGCTTCATTCTAATTGGCTGCCAACACTCCAAGCCAGAGTGTGTTGGCAGCCATTTTGTGACTCGGTAGAACCAAGTCATCTCAAAAAGGTAGAAAAAGGTTGTAAATGTAGGAAAGGGGTCAGGGTAGAAACACTCTGACCCCCTAGGGCTGGTCAGGGGGTCCCACAGGGACACCCAGGGCCAAAAAAAGCATTTCTTTTTTGTTTTTTCAGCAGAAGTCGCGCTGAGTGCGCGAATCCCACTGAAAAAATATTTTTTAAAAACGAAGCACGTTCTCCCGCCCTTCGTTTCCCTTAAGCCCCCGGGTGGGCCAGGTCCCGGGGGCAATATGTAATTATATAGCGGGGGCCCACTGGGGCCCCGCAGCCCCGGGGACCGCTACCTCCCCGGGGCTTTATCCATAATGTGCGGGGGCAGGCAGACCCCCGCAGCCCTGGGGACCGCCACCTCCCCGGGGCTTTATTGTAATAAGGGCCGGGGGCATTGTGGGCCCCCCAAGCCCCAGGGACCGCCACCTCCCCGGGGCTTTATTAAAATAGGGTGGGGGGCTTTGTGAAATAATTAGTGTGGGGGGGCTTGAGCCCCCCCACACTGCCCCGGGGACCACCACCTCCCCGGGGCATTGAACATGTAAATACGGGGGTCCGTTGTGGACCCCTGGCCCGGGGACCAACACCTCCCCGGGGCTATTTTTACAAAGGAAGGGGGGCCACGCGGCCCCCTCCTGGAGCCCTCGATGGCCCTGGGGACCGCCACCCCCCAGGGCCTGCTCCTGCAATGTCCCGGGGTGCCCACTCCCTGGACATTGCTGTTTGCTATGGCAGGGCGGGAGCACGGCTCCCGCCCTGCCATAGCAAACACTGCTTTGCTTCGTTGAAGCGAGAGCAGGAAACCTGCTCTCGCTTCAACGAAGCAAAGCAGAATTGCTTTTGTGCAAGGGGAGATGTATGTTAGCAGCTGGCCTTGCCCAAAAGCAATGCCGGCAGGGACCGTGGGGGCATTGGGGCTCCTCCCACGGTCCCCAACGCTGAGGCCAGTTCCCAGGGGATGGGGTCCCCGAGGCCATTATTGGCCTGAGGAGGGGGGCCACGCGGTCCCCCTCCTTATTGTTTTTTAAATGGTAGCAGGCCCTGGGGGATGGGGTCCCCGGGGCCATTATTGGCCTGAGGAGGGGGGGCCACACGGTCCCCTTCCTTATTATTATTTTTTTTTAAATGGTGGCAGGCCCTGTGGGATGGGGTCCCCGGGGCCATTATTGGTCTGAGGTGGGGGGGCCACGCAGTCCCCCTCCTAATTATTTAAAAAAAAAAATGGTGGCAGTCCCCGGGGGAATAATTAGTTAATTAGCAAATAATGGAAGTGGGGCGGTTTTTTTTTCTTTCGAGTTTGGAGTCGCGACCCCAACGCGGCTCTCAGCGCGCCCCGTGTAATGTCGCGTTGGATTCGCGAATTCGCCTTAAATAAATAATTAAGTAGTATATAATTTAGAAGGTAGTGTTGTATTTGTGAAGTTGTTTTAGAGAGTTACTGTGATTGAAGTTAATGACAAGATTACAATTGTGTTAAAAATCTATAAAATTAAAAATTAATAGTTAAACTTGAAAAGTGTATTGTGTTGTAGTACATTGAATTCATGCAGATTCGCATCGGGTGCGCGAATCCACAAAAAATAAAAAAAAATATGTATGTGTAAAAAAAAAATTAGATTCACTATTATGTTGTAGGGTGGCTCTAAAAAGAGCCCTTGTTTTAATTATGAGTTTGTTGTTGCTACATGTAAGTGCGGATGCACAGCTTTAGGTTGTTGAGAAAGACTCTGTTTCCTTGATCTGTGAAGTGTACTCCATCACTTCTGTAGATGTCATCCATATCAAAATGTAGATTGTTGTTATAGATGGAGCCCATCGTATGGTCTCTGAGGTAAACAGAAACAGCTTTATTGACATTTTTTCTAGTTTTCTCAATCTGTGGACAGAATTGATTTGACCACTACCATTTCTGTGTGTGGCATATATTAGAGTATACAAAGACAGGTATACATTTATCTGTGTATTACTATTATATATGATGCTGCTAGCAAAAGGTACAGACATATGCATGCATGGTTTTCTAGAAATATGGGGAGACTTTCATGAAAGATAAGTGAAGTGTTGCTTTGCTGTTAGCTATGCTCTATACCTGATTACTACTAGAATAGTGAAGCAGTAGTAGTAGAAAAGTGATGTTTAAGATATGTTGGGAGAGGGATTATTGATTATGGTACTTTATAAGAGTCTGTGTAAAAGTTCACTTAAAATTTGCAGCATAAATCTAGGTGTGTTTGAAATGTTAAGTGTAGTCTGTCAAGTTTTAAGGCATTTATGGTCTTGTGAGTGTGGTTATGTTTCTACTTGCACATGTATTCTAATATGTGTTATGATTTTGGCAATAGATATATATAGAACCATGCATGCTTTTAGGAATATGGTTAGAGTTATGGTAGAGACATGTGATAGGTTGCTGCTTTATGTTTGACAAGGCCCAATATTCATAGAAAGGTGAAGGTGCAGTACAAAAGGGAGTTTTAAGACATGTTAGCAGAAGGGATTACTGATTAGGCTACTTTCTATGAGTCTGGAGAAAGGTACACTTGAAATACACTGCAGAAATGTAGGTGTGTCTTTAAAATGTAAAGTTCAGTCTACTTGTTTATTTCTGTTATATATGATGATGATTTCAAAAGGTAGACATATATGCATGTATAGTTTCAGGACTATGGTGAGATTCATAGCAGACTCATGTTTAGCTTTTATGCTTTATTTTGAGTACGTACAACACCCTGAGTAGTTACAGAATTGTGAAGCTGCAGTACAAAAGTGTACACCATGTCATAGACCTGACTTTTGTGCTGCAGTTTCAGTATTCTGCTACTCCTCAGGATGTTGCACTCCTCCAATCACTCAGGTACTACTGCAGTACTACTCAGGTAGTACACATGCACTTATAAAATCACCCAGGCACTGTCTATGCACTCCTGTAATCTCCCAGATATTACTCCTGCAATCATGGAATCACCAGGCATTACCTATGTACTCCTCTAATCCCCCAGACATAACTCCTGCAATCATGCAATCATCAATGCGTTAGCTATACACTGGTTTAATCACGCAGGCACTACCCTTGCACTCCTGCAATCACCCTGTCAGGATCTATGCACTCCTCCAATCACTTAGCCTGTGCCTATGCACTTATAAAATCACCCAGGCACTACCTTTACACTTTTACAATCACTGAGGCCCTACCACAGTATTACTCTAATCCCCCAGGCAGTACTGATGCACTTAGAAAATCACCCAGGCACTTTCTATGTACTCCTGTAGTCCCCCAGATATTACCTCTGAACTCATGCAATCACAAATGCATCAGCTATACACTGGTTCAATCACCCAGGCAATACCCTTGCTCTCCTCCAATTACCTTTTCAGGATCTATGCACTCCTCCAATCACTTAGCCAGTACGCATGCACTTATAAAATCACCTACTCACTTGCTATGTACTCCAGTAATCCCCCAGATATTACCCCTGTAGTCATGGTATCACCCAGGCACTAGTTATGTACTACCCCTCCAGTCATAGAATCATGCAGTGTCTACCTATGCAGTCATGTAATAACCCACACACTACCCTTGCAGTCATAGAATCACCCAGGCCCTACTGTTGCACTCATCTATTCACTTAGGCACTACTCCATGACTCATCTATGCCTTCAGGTGCTATTTATACA
Source organism: Calotriton arnoldi (assembly GCA_963921515.1). Lineage (NCBI taxonomy): Eukaryota > Metazoa > Chordata > Amphibia > Caudata > Salamandridae > Calotriton > Calotriton arnoldi. Next base: position 223,257 of record CAWUFW010009879.1, read on the forward strand.
CTTATCCATGCACTCAACCTCTATGTGTGCACTCATGCAATTAGCCTGTCACTATCCATCTTCTCCTGCAATTACCCAGTGACCACCCTTGCACTAATACAATCACCCAAGCACTACCCATGGAGTTATGCAATCACTCAGGCAGATCTATTACATGTCTCAGTTTCTAGGTTTCACCATATTCCAGACATTTTGTATATATTTCTTTTAGATATCATGATGATTTGAAAAGGTAGAGACATATGTATGCATGCTTTTAACAATATGGAGAGACTTATGGTTGAGTCATGTAATAGTCTGCTGCTTTATATTTGGCTAGGCCCAACACTCATGCAGTTATAAAAACACCCAAGTACTACCCATGCAGTCTTCAAATGATCCAGGCACTACATATGCACTGTTGTAATCACTCAGGCATTACTGCTGCACTCATGCAATCACCAAGGTATTACCTATGCACTCTTTGAATCATGTAGTCACTACTCATGCACTTATATAATCACCCAGGCATTACCGTTGCACTCCTTCAATCTCGGAGGCACTACCCTTGTACTTATGTAATCACTCAGCCAGTAGTCATGCTGTTATGAAATCACCCAGGCACTACATTTGCACTTATTTATTCACTCAGGCACTACCTCAGTACTCCTGTAATCACCCAAGAAGTACCCATGCACTTATAAAATCACCTAGTCACTTCCTATGTAGTCATGTAAATACCCAGGTGTTACCTATGTACTCCTTTAATCCCCCAGACGTTACTCCTGTACTCATGCAATCACCAATGCATTAGCTATACAGTGCTTTAATCACCCAGGCACTATCCTTGCACTCTTTCAATCACGCACGCACTACTCTTGTACTTATGTAATCACTCAGCCAGTACTCATGCACTTATAAAATCACTCAGGCACTACATTTGCACTCTTTTTTTTTTCCTCATTCGCCTCAAATCCCAGTGGACAAAATAGGCCGTCCGTACCGTTACTCGATATTATAGAGACGTAGGATGCTGGATGGGGACCAGGAGGAAGCGCCCCGCCTACCGGTACACAACAGTCTTAAAATGACACTGGCCCCAAGATGAAAAGGGGTGGTCACACTCTCCTCCGGTTCGTGTTGAGCCGGTTGACTGTTAGTGTTGGCCTTAAAGGGGGAAAAACTGGCAGGCCCAACACAGTCAAGAAAGTTGCAAAGAGGCATAATCATAGGAACCAGATTTCTTTGTGAATGAAAGCTCTAGTCCTTAATTTATAAATTCCCAACACTAAATTCCCAAAACTAAGCATTGGACCAGGTTGATAAGAAACCCCAAAAGCTGTCTTTTTTCTACTCTGCGTTCTACACAAATCTGTCCTGGAAGTAGTAAATAAGGAGGATAGCCACTCAGAGTGTAAGGGAGGTGTAGTTTCTACCCATCTTTTACAAATTTCCCTCCTAGCCAGCAGAATTGCGTAGAAAAGAAACAACCTAGCCGGACCCGTAGTTTCACTGGATATACCAAAGATTATCAGGGAGAGATTGAGTTGAATAGGAAGTCCCAGAATATCAACAATGGTTTTGCCTACTTTTTCCCAAAATTCTGCTATCGCAGGGCATTCCTTAAACATGTGGATGTCAGAGGTACTCTCTAAATCACATTTTTTACAGCTGGCTGGAGGCCCCTTCGACATTTTGGTCAATCTTAATGGAGATAAGTAAGCCCTATGAATGGTGAACAAGTGGTTTCTCCTTAGCCAAGCTGGCTTTACAGTGGCAAACAAGGTATTAAAAGATGTCTGCCACAGATATTCCCACTGTTCTTTAGGCAAGGAAGCCCCCCACAGTTCTTCAGCCAACTTAAAATCTCCGTCGGTAGCCTCCTCAATAGCCCAATAAAGGAAATAAACTTCCTTCTTCCCTGATGGTCTAACCACTAGCTGTTCCTCAAGAGTGTTTCCTTTACCTATAGTTTTTTTTAGATTTTGGGAACAGCTCTGCAGCTGAATATATTTAAACTTGGACATGCCCCCCTACATTTGCACTCTTGTAATCGCTCAGGCACTATCCTTGCACTCTTTCAATCACGCACGCACTACTCTTGTTCTTATGTAATCACTCAGCTAGTACTCATGCACTTATAAAATCACTCAGGCACTACATTTGCACTCTTGTAATCGCTCAGGCACTACCTTAGTACTTCTGTAATTACCCAGGCAGTACTCATGGACTTATAAAATCACCCACTCACTTCCTATGTACTCCAGTAATCCCCCAAATATTACCCCTGCAGTCATGCAATAACTCAGGCACTAGTTATGTACTATCCCTGCAGTCTTGCAATCATGCAGGCTGTACCTATGCACTCATGTAATAACCCAGGCACTAGCCTTGCAGTCGTAGAATCACCCAGGCCCTACTGTTGCACTCATCTATTCACCTAGGCACTACTCCATGACTCATCTATGCCTTCAGCTGTATTTATACACTTATCCATGCACTCAAACTCTATGTGTGCACTCATGCAATTAGCCAGTCACTATCCATCTTCTCCTGCAATTACCCAGTGACTACTCTTGCACTCATACAATCACCCAAGCACTACCCATGGAGTTATGCAATCACTCAGGCAGATCTATTACATGTCTCAGTTTCTAGCTTTCACTATATTCCAGAAATTTTGTATATATTTCTTTTAGATATCATGATGATTTGAAAAGGTAGAGACATATGTATGCATGCTTTTAACAATATGGAGAGACTTATAGTTGAGTCATGTAATAGTCTGCTGCTTTATATTTGGCTAGGCCCAACACTCATGCAGTTATAAAAACACCCAAGTACTTCCCATGCAGTCTTCAAATGATCTAGGCACTACATATGCACTGCTGTAATCACTCAGGCATTACTGCTGCACTCATGCAATCACCAAGGTATTACCCATGCACTCTTTGAATCATGTAGTCACTACTCATGCACTTATATAATCACCCAGGCACTACCGTTGCACTCCTTCAATCACGGAGGCACTACCCTTGTACTTATGTAATCACTCAGCCAGTAGTCATGCTGTTATGAAATCACCCAGGCACTACCTTTGCACTTATCTATTCACTCAGGCACTACCGCAGTAGTCCTGTAATCACCCAAGAAGTACCCATGCACTTATAAAATCACCCAGTCACTTCCTATGTAGTCATGTAAATCCCCAGATATTACCCCTGTAGTCATGCAATCACCCAGGCGTTACCTATGTACTCCTTTAATCCCCCAGACGTTACTCCTGTAGTCATGCAATCACCAATACATTAGCTATACAGTGCTTCAACCACCCAGACACTATCCTTGCACTCTTTCAATCACGCATGCACTACTCTTGTACTTATGTAATCACTCAGCCAGTACACATGCACTTATAAAATCACCCAGGCACTACCTTTCCACTCCTCCAATCACTCAGGCTTTCCCTCAGTACTCCTGCAATCACCCAAGCAGTACTCATGCAGTTATAAAATTAGCCACTCATTTGCTATGTACTCCAGTAATCCCCCAGATATTACCCCTTCAGTCATGCATTCACCCAGGCACTAGTTATGTACTACCCTTGCAGTTGTAGAATCACCCAGGTCCTACTGTTGCACTCATCTATTCACCTAGGTACTACTCAATGTATTTCTTTATTTAAAGATGACAATATTTGTATATAATTATTTTAATAATATTAAATCATTTTTAGAAAGATAATAAACGTTACTTTGTTTTTTAGATATTCTCCATAATTATTAAGAAATATTCAGTATGACAAGAAAAGTTGAAAAGAAAAGACAAGAAAGAAAACAGAACTATTTAAAGGAGAGAGAAAAGGAGAAATTAGATGAAGTACAACATGTGACGTTGAAGAAAAAGTCTTCTGGTAAGAGAACGAAAGAATTTGTTAAAAGTCTTTTAAAAAATGTAATCGATTTTCAAAATGGGGAAAAGAGAAAGAAAAGTACTACAAGCAATCAGCAGAAAACAAAAAAAGAACAAATTAATGCAAAATCAGGTTATAGGAAAACAATACATGTTGAAAAAAGAATGAAAGAATATAAAGACATTAGGAAGAGAATGTATAAAAGTAGAGTACTACAAAATTTATTGAAAGATTGCAAAAAATATAAAAGAAGATCAGCATTTTAAAAGAAGAAAGAACAGATTGAAAGTATAGTCGAAAAGGCTTTTGAATTGAAAAGAAAATAGTTTTTTTTAGTATTGAAGAGAATGAAAACATTGAATAAAACAATGCACTTTATGAAGAAAAAGACTGGTTAATAGAACTAACTTTTGCAAAAAAACTTTGGGTGAATGGAAGCACACTTCTAGTACTGAACCTTTTTTTAATGAAGAAAGCTATTTTCAACAAAATACATTAGTTCATGCAGTTGATACCAGTGGTCGTTGTTATGAGGTTAAAAACGGTTGTCCAATTGAAAAAGAAAAGATGGTTCCTAGAAATGTGGAAGAAGTAATAGCTGAAGAATTTCAAGGGAGACGTACACAAGCTCAAGTGTATAGGTGGGATTGTAGTAGTATTTGTAGTATACAACAGGAATCTATTGATATATTACAACATTTCTTACGAGATTATGGTAATAAAAGTGTTAAACAGAAGATTAAGATATTGCAAGGACTAGATCCTTGTAAAGTAAGAAAATATACTAGCTTGCAAGGTCATTCTCTGGCTTGTGTTTCTAGAAAAGTGTGTCAAAGTACTTTTCATCATTTAAGAATGTTAGCGGTACATCACTCAGAAATGCAGAAGTTAGTAAGAACATTGTACTATGTAAAGGTCCTGCATTATCTTTAAGTGAAATAAACACTGCTCTTTTGCATAGTTCAGTATTGGATGTAAAAAAAGTTTCTGATATACAGTTTCGTTTCTTTGGTCCTGAAGAGGAGTGTAGAGAAAGTGAGAGTTTGATAAGTGTAGGTGTTGAAGAAGAGGTGGAAGATAGTACTACTGAGAAGTTTGCAGAAGAAATTACAAAGTTTAAGGTACTTTCTTGTGAAAAACCAAACTATGTTTGTATTTGTTGTCGAACTTAAATGTATGTTAAGGAACTTAGGAACCCCTACGTGGTTTGTTACGCTTAGCTGTGCTGAATACGCATGGGACGATTTACTTGACTTTCTACGACAAGCAAACTCAAATGTAAAAAACATTGAATGGAGAACTGTGTTCCTTGGATCCTGTAAATGTGTGCAGATATTTTATTCATAGGTTTCAAGCTATGATGTCTTTTATCTGCAATAAAAATAATCCACCTCTTGGAGAAGTTATTGATTTCTTTTGGAGAAAGGAGTACCAAGCCAGAGGTGCTCCTCATATACACATGTTATTATGGATCAAGGATGCACCTAAATTTGGAACTGATACTGATGAAAGAGTTTTGTCTTTCATTGAAGAATATGTTACCTGTGCCATTCCAAAAGAAGGAGGAGAAAACAACTTGAGACAGCAAGTTTTACGGGTTCAAAGTCATCGATGTGGAAAATATTGTCGACGGAAATACAAGTCAAAGGGAAGATTTTATACAAAAGGTCGTTTTGGATTCCCACGTACAGTAATTTCAAAAGGAAGAGTTAACAATTTTATACTATAACTCGAAAATCTCCGAAGATACTTACAACATAAAAAGAACTGAAGATTCAAAGTATATTAATGACTACAATCCAGTGATTTTGACAATGTGGAATGCAAATATGGATATCCAGTATGTTGCAGATAATTTGATTGCTGTTGCTCGCTATGTTACATCATATATAACCAAATCTGAAAAGACGGAGTTGAAAGAAATGTGGGAAGAAATTTCACAAGAGAAGACTCTTAGGGGCATATGTACAAGGACTGGCGATAACTATCGCTATCGCTAGTTAGCAGCAGTTTTTTTATCGCTGCTTACTGCTGAAAACTATCGCCATGTTAGCGGCTTATTTACAAGCCATCGCTACATGGCGGTAGTATCAGGGATCGGCGGTGAAAACTGCCGCTAACATTAGCGCGATGGCGATAGGAGTTCCGGCGTTAGCGGGCGAAAACTACCAATAGGCCCATTAGCAGCAAAAAAAACTCACGTTAGTCAGCCCATTGTGAGTTTTTTTTGCCTCTAATGCAAAAAATAGCCTATCTGCAACCTCCAATAGAAAATAGGCCTAAAAACCAAAAAAATGCTGAATGTAGCAGCCAGGGCCAAGTGCAGCACGCATCAACAACCCCTGCAAGCCACCCATCATCCACGATGACCAGGATGAGAGCCTGGATGCCTCGCTGGACCTGCGTCTGTAGCCTGGATGCCTCGCTGGACCTGCGTCTGAAGCCTGGATGCCTCGCTGGACCTGTGTCTGGAGCCTGGATGCCTCGCTGGACCAGCATCTGGAGCCTGGATGCCTTGCTGGACCTGCATCTGGAGCCTGGATGCCTCTCTGGACCTGCGTCTGGAGCCTGGATGCCTCGCTGGACCTGCGTCTGGAGCCTGGAGTAGGATGCGGAGGAGCTGTGGAGTCGATGAGCCGTGGCGGTAGACATTGAGGCGCGACGATCGCACGTACCTGGTGGTGAAGTCTGGCAGGTTGCATGGAGACACGTTGCTGACCTGTGTGAGAAGATTGCCTTGCGCCCCTTGGAGCTGTTAATGGTAGAGGCGCTCCTGTGCACCAACGTAGGGAGGTCAGCATCACATACTGTGATCCACCACTACAATGGGGTGCACGGAGTGGATTACCAATGGTGGGTGCCGCCTCTCTGCATCACAGGCCGGATGATGTTGGGCTGGCCGGACGCTGTGGAGGGTGAGGCCCCTGAGCTGCACCGAACATGTGTGGCGGGAGCGCTGCAACTTCACGCCTAAGGGAGCCCTGCTGCATCAGCTGCATCGGGAGGTTTACCAGCGGACTTGGCGGCGACTGCTGTACCCAGACTTGTGAAATCACACCTGGCTGAGGCTTCTGCTGGCTGAGTCACAGATTTGGGGAGAGTGCAGCGGATTGCGCCACTGTCAATGTCCAGGTAAGGAGAAGGTGGGATGCGTAGGGCAGGAGGCCCGGGGGTCGAGTCGCCCAGGCCTAGCACACGTAGATGACGCACCCTCCGTGCACCCCGGTGTAGTGGTGGAGTTATCATCATGTGATGGAACAACCATCACATGATGATAGCTTACTGATGTAATCATGCTATGTTTCCTTTGAGGGTGGGAGGGTGGGTAGGACTGCTCCAAGCACGGAGCAGAGCATGGGCGGATTGCATGCCCACTCAAGTGTGCAGTGACTGTTTGGTCGGCCCGCTCAGGCCGCACAAAGCAGTCATGTGCACTGTCCTGTTCGCAATGCAGGCTGCATTACAGCCTGCATGGAGAACATGCCCACACCTCCAGCCCCTGGCTGAACGCCTTGTCCTGGCGCCAATGACAAATCCCAACGCCGCATTGCAGCGTTGGGATTGGCTTAGGGAGCCTGGCTGCCTACTTCCTGTTCCTGGAAGCAGACTCAGGAGAGCAGGAGCAACGAAGACACGGTACCCAGCCTCGAGGTAGGATTTCTCCCATTCAAATATTTACAACACCCGCTCACACTCAAAACCCCACCTCCACGCCCCATCCAGTGTCCTTTCCGGCGTTTCCCACCTCCCAGCTGTCCAGTCCCCCCACAGCACTTCTCAATGGCGGTCGCAGTGCGGCCATGCGCAGCGGGCGTACCACTGGTGTGCCAAAGGTATATATGGAGTTACGGCGCATGCCATCATATTGCATTCCATTACAATGAATAGTAATACTAGGCATATTGCAACAGTAGGGAAGGTGTTGGATTGCGGAGATGGAAGCATTACTATTCCCACTTCAGTGAGTGCAACCCTAAAACTGACCCTTGCACCCCAAAGCAAAACCTGAACCCTAAAATTCATCTTTGAGCCCCCAAAACACACCCTAAAAATCACATTTGACCCAAATGCACACCCCAGTTTTCATATTTGACCCAAATGCACACCCCAATTTTCATATTTGACCCCAAATGTACACCCCAATTTTCATATTTGACCCCAAATGCACACCCCAAATTTCATATTTGACCCCAAATGCACACCCCAAATTTCATATTTGACCCAAATGCACACCCCAATTTTCATATTTGACCCCAAATGCACACCCCAAATTTCAAATATTACCCCATAATACACCCCACATTTCATCTCCGACACCCGAAACCCATACCCACCCTAAGAATTAAAAATACCCCATTACTGACCTCACAATGCGTTGTAATGGAATGCGATGTAAAGGCACCTGCATTGTTGGATTTGCGATGTAAAGGCATTACGATGTAATGCCTGCATTGTAATGGACGTCTCCCGTGCCAAAGGCAAGGCATAGGCAAGCCCGTCTGCGTCCGTCTGCCCCTGGACCACGTTCAGCACCAAGGACCCTTCCTCTCGGACACTCCACCCCTGCGGCGCAGGCACCCTCCTCGTCATCAACCCTGGATGCCGCATCGCCTGCCAGGACCAACATCTGCTCCGGACTGGACATCGCCATGACTGACTGCTACTAAATCACCCGCAAGGACCACCCCGACCGTCCAGGAGGAGGCATTGCCATCACCTACAGAAGCACACTCCGACTGACCACGCACTCTAATGACCCAACGGTGACCATGGAACACCTTAACTTCCAGATCAGGACCAACCCTAACCCCATCCTCTGCGGCACCCTCATCTGCAGGCCCCCGGGCCAGGGACACCCATTCACAAATACCATTGTAGACCTCATTGCACACCAGGCTCTCCCATCCACCAATGACATCCTACTTGGCGAACTCAAGTTACACCTGGACAACCCCAGTGACCAGAACACCACCCCCTCCTGGGGTAGCTCCCCAACATCAGACTCAAGCAGCTAGTCACCGCAGCAAGCCACATAGCAGGACACACGGTCGAGCACGTCTCCTCTGCCAGCGGGACCTTCAACTACAGCCACACCACCGGACTCTCCTGGACCGACCATAATTGTATACATCACGTCTTCACCATGCCCACTGTACACAACCGCCATCATCGCCCCCCTCGCAGCTGGATCAAGGCCACCGAAATACGTCTTGTCAACTCCCTCAGCACCACCACTCCGCCAACGCTTACAGACGATGACACCGCAGTGCGCAACCGCCACCAATGGATCTCCAACTGCACCGACACCCGGGCACCCCTCAAGAACGGCACTGCATCAGTACCTTACGTCTGCATGATGGCAAGCGTAAGGGTGACGCAGTGCCACAGGGATAGGCTGGCCCCATGCATTGCTGGAGTTGCGTCATGGCTGTGACACGACTGCAGCAATGCGTGACTTTAGCGCAGACAGATACGTCAGGATTCCAGATGTATCTGCCATTACTTGCGTCATGGAGCGCTGTCCAGTGAATACAGCGCATCCGTGGTGTCGCAAGAAAGGGGTAGTGAAAAGTGTTGCAACGCTGTCTTGTCGCAGCGCTGCAACACTTTTCATGAGTGAGGCCCGGAAATGCGCACTATCCTATTGATGGTGCGCAGTCCTGCCCTGTAGTTTTGTCGCAGGGCAGCGCAGAAACATTGCTTGCAGCGCAGTCAAGCAACAAAACCTGCTGAAATGAGGCCCCAAGTGTTATCTCCATTTTTAAGACCAGCTATTTTCTGGTCTTAAAAAACTGCCTCTAACTCCATTTAGAGGCAGTTTCTTTGGTCCTCCAAACCTAAAGAATCCCCTTGTAAATATGGCGAAGTGGGGTTAGTGGCTGTTTTTGCATGGGAACGCCTCCCTTGTATGTCATTATCGCTAACAGAAGTGGCGATCTTTATAATGGACGTTTTCACTGGAAAACTGCCGCTAACAGAGGTTAGCAACAGCTTGTACATATGGCGATAAAAATATCGCCGCAAAACCGGCGGAAAAGTGCCGCTAACGCGGCGTTAACTCCTTGTACATATACCCCTTAGTAACAAATTGTACAGCTTTAGTTTGAAGATGCTGTCCCATTGAGAGATTGGATCCTACGAATGTTCGGATCGGTTGAGCTCTGCAAGTTTATATTCAAAGTCAAGAGGAATCATTTGGGTAAGTCTAGGTCTTGCTGCAACACGAAATCGAGTATTGTATCTGTACAAGAAATTGAATACTTAGCACTGAATGAACCAGAAAGTACAGATATTGTTAAAACGAATATGTTGGATACATACTATCCTAAAAGAAGTCCACATCTCGAAAACATCTGTCTCTATGAAGTACTGCAACATTACAGCTTTAAGAGAAATGTTACAGAAAATATAAATGAAGAAAAATATGCAGTAATTGGATGTGAAGGATGTTTGGTAAAACATGCCAAAGGAAATCTTATTAACCGCAGGAAACTCAGTTGTGAAACTCCAGATAAAAGGGAATTTTTCTATTTAGCACTTCTGCAACTTTTCAAGCCATGGCGTAGTGAAATGGAATTACTTGGAGATTTTGACTGCAATGAAGATTCTTTTAATGCATGTAAAGATAGCATTCAATGCACAATTTTTCCAAATTATCTACAAATGTTAAATGAAGAGATTGAACAAGTGTCAGGAAGTCCCTGACTCCACTGAGGGAACAAACGAGAAGGAATGCGGTGATACGATTCCCTCATATGTGTCTCCCCTCCTCTACTTACAGCCCCCCTTGGTGCAATGGCACGACAACCATTCAACAGAAACAGAAGACGAGGTTCGAGGCAGCGGTCCCTTTAAACAAGGCTCAAAGGAACCCGGAACCGCTGACGTCAGAGGTCACATGGGATATGAGGATACACGGCAGAGAGGGGAGAGAATGCTAGGTGAGGCGTGCAGGAGGCCGAGAGAGTGGACAACAGGACTGGAAGACCGAAAGCCTGAGGGAGAGGCGATACCAACAACAGGAGGCGCGACCAAGCCCAAAGAAGACTACAGCTTTCCTGGAGGAAGAGCGGCCGACTCCAGTGGTGAAGCGGGAACCAAAGAACCCGGCAACCAGGTGCAGCAGAACAGAACGGAATCACCATGCCACGGCCCCAAAGGGACGTGGCTCTCCCAGGTGCGTGGGCGTCTGTGGGGATACTTAAAGGGAAATAAACAGAAGTGAGTGAGGGGTGGGGGAGGGAGAAGTAAAGGGAATAGAATAACGTTTGGGGAAGATCTGAAAGATAGCAGTTCTTTCCACTACCAAGTTCCGTTCTTATTTTCCCACTTTCCTCTCCCCTCACGTTTTGTTTTGTTTCATTTATCCCTCACTCCCTCCCCAATTCAAAACATATATCACAAAACACTTACCTGAGCCTTTCTTCTGTCCGAGGGACGACGTTGGCCAGGAAGATTCCTTCAAGGGGACTGAAGCTGAAGACCCTGTGGAGACAAAAAGGAGATAAGGACAATTCAAAAGTGGACAATTAACACGCTTGAAGTCCTAATAAAGTCTACTATACAGAATTATTATATGTGCTAAAACCCTTATTTTTTTGATAACCTCTCACAACAAGATACTACTATTGCAGCTGAAATAGCTAGAGACAGTTCTCAAGATAGTCAAAGTTCTGCTCCTCTAAGTCAAGATCCACTAGGACAACCAATTCTTGAAAATGAAGCAGCAATAGCTATGAATGAAGTAGAAATGGCAATGCAACAAGCACAACAGGTTATTATTGAGTTGGGAAACTTGGAAGAACAACTAAATTTTGAACAAAAATAAATATATCAGCAAGTGACACAACAGATACAGCATAATTTACTGCATGAATAAAAGAATGCAACTGCACATCATTTAAACCTATTTGAATGTATATCAGTGGTCAAGCTGGAACAGGAAAAAGTTTCTTAATTAAAGTTTTGACCAGTTATCTACAGAAAACCACTGAATCACATTTATCTTGTGTTGTAACCGCTCCAACTGGGTTAGCAGCACACAACATTAAAGGGATTACATTACATCGTTTACTCATGCTACCAGTTGAACATGAAAATAAGTTGGAATATCACAAGCTATCTGGAGAAGCTTGTTATGAAGTCTCAAGAGTACTAAAGAAAATGAAACTTCTGATCATTGATGAGGTGAGCATGGTCTCAAACTTAATGCTTACCTTTGTACATTTAAGAATGCAACAGATTTTAAAAACATATTATGTTTTATTTGGAGAAAAACATGTAATTGTATTCAGTGATCTACTACAACTTACTCCTGTGAAAGGACAACCAGTTTTTAAAACACTTGTCCATGAAGACACTAGGAAATCTTTGTAAAGTATTGGAACTGTAAACATTTGGTCTCATTTTGAATATAAAGAACTTATTAAGAATATGCGACAAGCAAGTGATGAACATTATGGAAACATTCTTCAAGATATAAGAATTAGTGTTTTGACAAAACATGGTAAAAAAGCTTTACAAAGTCGGCTACTAACGAACTTGTTTCGAAATGAAAACATTGCACCTGAAATAATGTACACAAAATTTGTAGAAAAGAACTCTATAGTTTGCCTAATGCCAACACTGCAAGAGTGTTCTACATTCAATCAAGAACTTTTGAAACTGGAAAAACAACCAATAGTGAAAATGGAAGCCATTGATAAAATGGAACACGAAGGAGTTACTATTCTTCTCTCAGAGAAATTACAGTCAAAATTGGATTCTTTGGAAAAGTCTGTGTCTAAGACTGCAGGTTTAGAAAAGACTTTATATGTAAGTGAAAACTGTCGGGTAATTTTACGGCGTAATTTGGATGTAGAAAAAGGTTTAGTAAATGGAGCAATGGGAAAAGTTGTTGATTTTGTTAATTATCAGAACAGAGGTGGAATTGAATTTTTGAAGATTAAATTTGATCAGATTGAAGAGGTAAAACAGATTGGACGTTGTGCTGTTCGTTTTTGCTTGTAAAAGACTTGTATGTTCGTAGAAAACAGTTTCCTCTTTCTTTAGCATATGCAGTGACCATTCATAAATCTCAAGGTTTAAGTGTAGACCGTGCTTTGTTAAATATTGGAAGTACAGTGTTTAAAGAGGGCATGGCATACGTACAATTGTCTCGAGTAAGAACATTATCTGGTTTGTATTTGATTGATTTTGATGAGAAAAAGATTAGTGCTGATGCAAATTGTGTAAAAGAGTATAATCGGTTAGGAAGACTTTATGTTCCTAACTTAGATGAATATCCCATATATGAGAAACATGTAGTATGTCCAAAACAGAAATATGAGATACATTCTAGTGTGATTCAAAAAAAGAAAACAATTCAAGAGAATGATGAAGATGCAAAGAAAATGAAAATGGACACTGTTGATGATATTGTAGGACACCAGTTAGAAAATAGTTCAGGTATCAACTGCTATGCTAATGTAATTGTGAATGTTGTCTTTTATCTAGAAGATCTTCATCATGAAATTATGGAAAATCGAGAAAAAAGATTCTGTTGTTTACTACATTATATTTTTCAAAAGTTGGTAACTGATAGAACTAAAATCCATACTGCTTCTGGCATTCGGCATCTTTTGGATATATGTACTGGTTCTTCGAAATTTACACTCAATATACAACAAGATGCACACGAATTTCTTATGTTTATGCTTGCAGTATTGGAAGATGAAGGAATAGAAATTGAAAATTTGTTTGGACTAAGTTACAGATGGGATCATAAATGTGAAGAGTGTTCATTTTCTTCTACCACTGAAATAGACACTGAACGATTCATATATTTGACGATACCAGATTGCAAATCAGTGTCTTTTAACAAATTAGTAAAATCAGCTAATCAAGATATGAAATGCACTCATTGTAAATCAGAAATGTTGCCAGCATTATATATAGAAAGATTTGGAAAATATGTCATTTAAATGCTACAAAGTTGTAGAGCAAATGGAAGAAAAGTGGAAACCAAAATTAAAAATTGTTGTTATCAAGTCAACTATCAATTTCAGGAAGAACGTTTAAAGCTGTGGCTATTATTTTCCATGATGGGCCTACTACAACATCTGGACAATATACTGTGTATTTAAAGTGCAATAAAGGATGGACACATTGCAATGATGCCCATTTGGAATTCAAATGTAGGTTGCCTTTCGAATTACCAGATTCATATCTGATATTTTTGATGCCAAAGTTTTGAAAACATCATTCGGCCTATTGGGAAGATGCAAACACAAATTAATGAGTTTATTTTGGATATTTTCAATGTAAATTGATTTGGAAACATTATTCGGCCTATTGGGAAGATGTGACGAATTACTGTTTGGATTATTGTTTGTGCTAATTCTTATTACATTTGCAAAATTGTGTTTGAAAGAAATAGTTTATATATTTGATCTTTATATTATACGCGATGTAAATGAGAATGTATATTTCAGAAATGTACTTCAGAGAAATAAATGATTTATTCTAGTTGAAGAATGTAATTTAGAAACTGTAGATAGGTAAACAGATAGTTGAACTTGCTGTAAATATTTTTAACGCAGATTTGTTTTTTTTTTACAATCTCATTGATTGTATTTTTTTCCCTGCTGTTATATGATGATCTACATTGACATCACTGTGTATGGTGAAATTCAGTAGAATCTGAGAACAGCAAAAAAGGGAAACTGAATTTGTTATGTAATTCTAAAATTATGTTGTGTTCTTAAAACTATAATATTATATGCAATAACAGTTTTTCTTCTTCTTTTTTACAGAAAGTAATACTAAAGCTTGAAAAGATTTTAAATTCAGTTTACAATAAAACTACTGTTAAATAGTTTCAGTGAGTTTGGAATCTACTTTAATAAAGAAGGTAAGATGAAATAATGTAATAAGCATAATAATATGAAGTAATGTTTACAGTCACTTTTATTGCAGTCATCCATTTTTCCAAGCACTACCCATGCACTGATCTATACCATTAGACACTATTCCCACACTCCTGCCATCACTCATGCACTATCCATGCATTTATCCAATCCCCTAGCCTGTATTCATACAGTTATAAGATTACCCAGACACTACCTATGTACTTTTCCAATCACCCAGGTACTATCTGTACACTCATGCAATCAGCTAGACATTATCTGTACACTCTTCCAATCACCCAGGTAGTACCTATACACTTCTCCAATACCCTAAACATTATCCCTGCACTGATGCAATCACCTAGACACTACCCTTGCACTCTTTCTTTTTTTTTTAATCTTTTTTTTTTATTAACCATATAAACAAAGAAACCGTGGATACACGATACATACTGGATGCAAGACATTATCAATTTGTTTAGGGCAGAAAGTACAGCGTTGATGTTCTCGAGGGAAAGCATAAGGTTAGAGTCAATCTTCATACATTTACAGTTAATGAGGGTCACACATGAATTATCTACACCTATCAACAATAGGTCCGGGACAGCAGTTTTCAAGACATTCTCACCGATCTCTATGTTATCAAATCCTGTCCCTCCTCATCATCTCCCATTTCTAAACCATAGTATTCTATCCATGGAGCCCAGATCTTTCGGAATTTTCGCAGGCATCCCCTTGCTTTATATGTTACTTTTTCCGCTACCATATAAGATCTAAACAGGCTCTCCATTCCTTAAGTGTGGGGAGTTGGTGGACAACCCAGTACCGGGCTATATCCCTCTTAGCTACTACTAGGCCCAGATTGGCTAACGTGAGCTTGTTACACGGTCTATCTCTGTAGGGATTCCCAATAGGACATATCTGGCTTCTAACTCAATTTGGGCTTCCAGTATGTTGTAAAGTTCCCTCAGTATCTTGGTCCAGTGTATTTTAATCATGCTGCACTCCCACAGGGTGTGTATGAATGTGCCGCGTTCTGTGTGGCATCTAAGACATTCCGGGGTGTCTGCTCTTTCCATGTTGTGTAGTCTGGCTCTGTCAAAGTAAGTCCTGTGTAGGATTTTGTATTGTATAAGGCGTAGTCTTTGTTTTATTGCCACTTCGCGTGGATGCATAAGGGCGGCTTCCCAGTCAATGTCTTCCATTGGGCCTGTAGTGAGCTCCCATTTAGTTCTAATCGGACCTAGTCTGTCGGGCATGTTATTAATCAGTGTTCTGTATGTCAGCGAGATGGCCTTGGTTGGGATCTCCACCTGCAAAGGTCTGCCCTCTAAGGGGGAAAATTCCGGCAGTGTCGCGGCATCCAACCCCTCCACCTGCCAGGCATGCCTCAGTCTAAGATAGGCATTGGTTTGGGTGTCATGTAGCTGATATGTAGCTTGAAGTTTGCTGAAGGGCGCCAGGGTGCCTTTCTCTATGACGTCTCCCAGTTTGGAGATCCCTATCAAATCCCACTGTCTAAAGCCTCTCAGCTTTCCAATCTCGGATAGTCTCATTCCTTCCCATAATGGGGTCTCTCTCGTAGGTTTCATGTCCCACTTCATTTGCTTCTCAGCACTTTTCCATGCTTCCAGCACCCTCTGGGTGGCCGGTAGAAGTCGACTAATACCCTTGCCCCCATAAATGTAGTGTAGTTGTGTGTGATCCCAGTACTGGAGTCTTTCTAATACATATATGGGATGGTCTCTTGCGATGTGGTTCCATTCATTAACTACCATGAGATGGGCCGCTCTATAGTAGGCTCTAATATCAGGTAAGGCCAAACCCCCATTATATGGGTTACGCTGCAGCGTTTGCAACGCTATCCTTGGATGCGCCCCATCCCACAGAAGTATGCGTAGTTCGTTGTTGAGGGTTGCAAAGATGCTCTCTGGTATTTTACAATAGGTGTTTTGCAACACATAAAGTAACTTGGGGAGTGTGATCATCTTGTACATAGCGGCTCTATCCATTATCGTCAGAGGCAGTTTCCTCCATCTCTTGACATCTTCCTGAAAATTGAAGAGAACTCATTTGATATTATGCGCTAAGCTAGTTGCTTCGTCTGTGGTGATATAAAGCCCAAGGTAATTGAACTCATCTGGAGACACCCGCAAGCATCTCGGGTAGCCCCTGGGCTCTATGGTGCCTCCCACCGGGTATAAGATGGATTTGCTCCAGTTAATCCTGTACCCTGCATTACGACCATATTCTTCCAATATTTGTAGGATTTTTGGGAGTGTCGCAGCCGGGTCTGTAACATATAATAAAATATCTTCCGCATATAGGGATATGCGTTCCTCCTCTAAAAGTTGTGACCCATCTACAAAGCTGCCCAATCCCTGATGGGATCTAACGACACACGCCAGAGGTTCCAGTATCAGGGTGAACAGTAACGGGGACAAGGGACATCCTTGTCTAGTGCCCCTCTGGACAGGCCAGCTCGCCGAGGTCATCCCGTTAACTCAGACTTTGGCCTCAGGTGCGGTATAAAGGAGTGTCAGCCATTCCAGAAATACTGGACCAAATCCAAATTTTCCCAGGGTGTGTCTCATGAATGGCCAATGTACTGTATCGAATGCCTTTTCGGCGTCAAGTGAGAGGAGCAAGTGTGGATTATCTCTGTTCTTGACCCTGTCCATCCAGTTGGCCAGCCTACGTAAGTTGAAACGTGTGGCTCACTTAGGCATGAAGCCTGATTGGTCTCTGTGTATCAGAGGGGTAATGATCGTCAGGAGGCGCGTCGCCAGAATAATGGCCAGTATCTTTGTTTCTATATTAGGCAGTGATAGGGGTTGATAGGACCCGCACTCCTCTGGAGGTTTCCCTACTTTGTGGATCACCACCATCGTGGCCGTACGAAGATCAGTTGGGAGTACCCCTTCCTCTTTTGATGCTCGGAACATATTTAGTAGGTGCGGGCCAGCAAACTGCTGTTTTGTTTAAAGAATTCCCTAGGTAGCACGTTAGGACCCGGAGTTTTCCCCGACTTTTGCCAGCCAATAGCCTCCATCACTTCTTCGAGGGTTAAATCTTCATCCAACATGTACCTCTCTTCCTGTGAGAGTGTAGGAACCTCTATTGCTTCCAGATAGTTGGCCATTTGTGTCTCGCTCACCTGTGTTCTGGCATAATACCGGGCGAAAGCCCCCGCTATGTCTTTAGGTGTGGTGTGCGTTTGACCCTGTTCTTGAATAGATGTCACCCATCTCGCCTCCATTTCTTTCCTACTGAACCAGGCCAGGAGCTTCCCCGCTCTGTCTCCCATCTCATATAACCGGTGTTGTGTTGTCAGCTGGCGAGCCTTCGTCTCTTGGGTTACCAACGCCTGATATTCCCTTTTTGTTATTTCTATTTGGCGAAGGGTAAGGCTATTTATTATTGGTGTCCCGCTATTTTCCAAACTTAACAGTTTAGATTCTAGGGCCTCTATCTCCTGGGTTTCTTTTCTTTTTTTATGGGCAATTATATTTTGCGCCCTATCTCAGATCACTGCCTTGAATGCCTCCCATAAGGTGGTCACCGATGGCACTGAGCCTTCATTTTCTTTAAAGTATAGTTCTGAGTCTACCCGGATTTCCCTGGCAACTGCCCTGTCTCGCAAGGCCCATGAGCTCAGTCTCCAGTTCACTCCCTGTTCCCTGTTTCGTCCTCCCACTGTTAACCAGAGTGGCGAATGATCAGAAATGCCTCTAACCAGATATTCCACCTTGTCTATGTTATCAACCTCCCCTGCTGGAGCGAAGAGGTAGTCCAATCTAGAGAACACCCTGTGGGCTCCCGAGAAATAGGAGTAGGCACGCATGTCTGGATGCTGTCGTCGCCATAAGTCAGTCAGCCCAAGGACGTCCTGAAATTTTGCCAAGTGCGTGGGTCCATATGTCCCGAAGTGTACCTGCGTTCGGTCCAGAGGGGGATCAAACACGTCATTAAAATCTCCCCCTATAATGTGTGTGACGGGTTCTGAGTGTACTAGTAGCTCAGCAAGTTTATCTAGTGTACGTTGCTGTAATTGTGGGGGAGCATGTACACTAATAAGCAGGAATTTCTTACGATTCCAAATCCCCTGTACTGCCACATATGTCCCGCCGGGGTCTGCCCATTGTTTGGTGACACAAAAGGGGGGCGACTTCTTAATTAGAATCGCCACTCCTCCAGAGCCCTTGGTAAAACCCGCATGTGCCAGGGTGGTGTAGTGCCCTCTCCCCAGGAAGGAGCAGTGGGAGACCATCAGGTGTGTCTCCTGCAAGAAGACTATGTCAGACTTAAGTCTCTTTAGATAATTAGATACTAATCCTCGTTTGATTTTATTCCCTAACCCATTGACGTTCCACGTCCCTCAGCCACTGTAAAAAGGTTAACGAGCCATTACAATTCCGGCTCTCTCTAACAGTACTTTCGTCGCCTCCCATTCCCATCCCGGTCTCGGTATCCATTCGAACTGGTTTAAGAGAAAAATCCCCCCCCCCTGCAGTAAACTTGTCCCACAACAGTTCACGGTTCCCAACTTGCCCCCCACCCTACACTCTTCCGTTACCCATACCACCCCCCCAATTCGTCAACATGACAACTACAGCACGGGTAATCCACCAAGAGGTCTGTAACCCTCCCCCCAACCCCACCTCAATTAACTATACAGTTACATGCTATAGGATCGCAATAATCTTCCCCCTGTCGGGCCAAAGGTCTACAAAGTCTACAAGGCCCTGGGAATGTCTTACTGTCTTTTGGCGGCCGTCCGGCCCCTGCATCTCAGTCCTCTTCGCCGTTATTGTATTGTTGTTGCTGTTGGGAATTTGCTTCTACTAGGATTGGATCTGGATCTTCCAACCGCTGGATGCTCCCAAGGAGTGGATGTTCACTGTCTGCATCTGCCGAGTCTTCTCTCTCCGACACTTCCGTGGTGACATATTCACTCGATCTCCGAAGGGCCTGAGCAGCATTTCCTCGGGCTGTGATTTCCTCCGAGTCCGATATTTGTGGCCTGCCCTCCCTGGATCTCAAAGGTCTCAGCGGCGTTCCCGTGGTAGTTCTCCGTACCTTCAACACCCACCTCAGGCGTTTCTCTCTGGATCTTTCCTGACTCGATCCCAGCCTCTTATCTGGTTGCAGTTCTTTTGTTTGAGTCGTTCTACGCCCCAACGAGGGCCGTTCTTCGATCCATGACCAATCTTCTTCTGGGGTCTGAAAGAACTGTGTGGTACCTTGGAAGATGACTTTAAGCTTGGCTGGGAATAGTAACATCTATTGGATCCCGAGTGCTCTGAGTTTCACTTTGATTGGATCGAAAGTTCGTCTCTGCTTTTGCACATCACGTGAATAGTCCGGGAGCACCATTACTCATGTATTTTTGTATTTAATCTCTCCTTTGTGCCGCAGCTCTCGAAGTATTAGGTCCCGATCTTGAAAATTCAGGAAATGAGCTATTAAGGGCCGAAAGGGGGCCCCCGGTGGAGGGCGGATATTTGGCATCCTATGCGCTCTCTCTATAACAAAGCATGACGAGAACTGTGTGTCTGGGAGGGCATCTTTTTAAAAAGTCAGAAGGAATTGGCCTGGGTCCGCTCTTTCTGTGCCTTCTGGAAAACCAATAAATCGGAGGTTGTTCCTGCGGGCCCTATTTTTGGCGTCATCGACTCTCCAGGCCACTTCTTTCATTGAGGCTAGAGTCCTGTCACGTCTTTACACATGGTATGAGAGGTATCTTCCATCTCTGAGATACGGTGTTCAGCTTCAGTGACTCTCTCAGAGACTTTTCTCAGGTCGTGACGTAGCAATGTTACCTCCGAGCGGAGCTCTGCCATCTTCCCTCATAGGCTCTCTCTAGACGCGTGAATCGCCTGCAGTATAGCCGCATTGTCTGGGAGAGGTATACTATCTCCTTCTGCCCCTGTCGCTGTGGGGAGCACTTTAGTAAACCGATCCAGCTTTCCCTGCTTCATTGATTTAGGCTCCTTATCCTTCGCCATCATGAGCGATTCGTTGCTGGTTTTTTAGACAGGCACTCTCCCCCTCTGCTTCTATTGAAAGCAGCTGTCTGCCGGCAAATGGGCCTCCGGGCTTCTAAGTTAGGGAGTGATCTTCTTGGCAACACCCAGGTCTCAGGGGGGACTCACGCTGACGTTCTTTTGGTGCCCTCTAGCCTGTCTCACAGGGAAGGCGTGGGCAATGGCCTGCGGCCCCGCAAGTCAACAGAGGCCTGGACAGTGAGGCCCATCTTCTACCGGGAGTCTCAGGCTCCCAACAGCTCCTTTCCCCAAATCTCGACATCCTACACCAGGGGGCCGCCAACTGAGCCGGGTTGTTATTAACGAGTAGATGGACACTATCGCCTGTGGAAGCCTTACTACTGCCTCTCTCGGGGATCTCGCACCACCTCTTTGTGGCCTCATTTAAAGTCTCACCCGGGTTCTGGCTTCCGGATCAAAGACAGGACCAGCGTGCCCGGCGTCGCCCAAGCTGTCCGATCTGATAGGGAACACCGCTATTTCTCCCACCGGGCCCACTTCCCAGGAGGTGTATCGAGGCCCACGTTGCAAGCGACTGCCCTCGTCTCTCGCTTCAGGACTCTAAGTAGTGTATTCGGATATCAAGTAAGGGGGAGGGGAGGGGTCCGGCTCTAGGCCTCCCAGGCGCTGCTCGTTAATGTGCCTCTCGCAGCTGTCCACCGCACCGCCGGTCTAGCAGCCTCTGTCTGACTCGGCCACCGCCCATAGAGGGTTTCCTCAGGACAAACCAGCAGTGACCGGGCCGCTCCTCAGGGTCCCTGCTGCAGCCGTTATTACATACTTCGATGTCCAGGGGAGGAGCGCAGGCTCGCTGCACTCCACTTTGCCTCCTGGCCTCAACCGCCAATCCAGGCCGCTACTGTTGGCACTGCATCACTAGATCAGAAAACGGGGGGAGAAAGAGGGATACGCTAGGTCCACCCTCCTAATACAATCATAAGCCCACAAAAAACCGAAGTCTCGGATAAAGAACCTAGCCAACTTGTACAAAATAGGTTTTCCGCTCAGTGAGAGTCAGAAAAAAGCAAGAAGGGAAAAATGTCCTTTCTTGAATCCCCTCACTCACCAGGGTTTCCCCACGGTGACATGCTTCATCATAGGGGCCATCCCAACCCGCTGCGGGTTGGGGCGTGCTACGACTTGCGACACTACGTAGGAGCACTTATTGTGAGTGACTATGTGTAGTGCGGTGTTGAGAGTGGAGTGGGTGAATTAAAAATATCTAGCTAGTGGGCGAAATAGATTTATGCTGGCTCCTAGCCAATATATTAAAAACGGGGTCGGTCTCTAGGGTTCCTGTCTGCAATGGGTCAGGGGTCCCTAGTGGACGTCAACTAGTTTCGAGCTTCCCCAGTGCTCTTCTTCAGGACAAACAGGGTCCAGCCCTGTATTGTACCACTCCTAAAGTGACCTAACATAGGGAAAAAGTGGTGCTGCAATTATTAAGCAGGCAAAGTTAATACATACGATCCAATGATCACGTGGTATTGATTAGATAGCAAGATTGTGCTTCATGGTCTCTGAGGGACTGGAGAGGTCTCGGACATTGGAGAAAATATCCTCACCGGCGTGTTCACCTGCTTGCCCTCGCGACCGCATGTTAGCACTCCATCACTGTCCGTGTCTACCACACTGTCAGCAGGCCCCGCCCGGCCAGCCCACGCTGTTGTCGAATTTCAGGAGCGCTTCCTCAGCGGGTCACACTCTCACCGCACTACGTTGCAGCAGTCCAGGGGTGTAATCTGGTCCTGCCTTTGCGTCGGCACCTCCGCTCGCCCACAGCTCGCCCCCAGCCGTCCCTCAGTCCGGGCCACTCTTCGCATCCCAAACTCTCTGCAGCTTCGGTTCGTCGTGGAGATCAGCTCCGTCGGAACGACGCCATCTTGGACTGCGCCATTCGAGCTCCTTTCCCTTTAAAATTCCTCTGCTGCCTCTCCTCTTGGCACGTCTCGGCCTCAGGGGATGGTCCGATTACCGTTTTTGTCTGTTTCTGGAGTCGAGGGACAGGATTAAGAACAGGATTAGGTCGGGGACGGCGGAGCTGATGGAGAACACAGCTACCCGGCCATGTTGCTGGCTATGCCCCTACCCTTGCACTCTTTCAATCATCCAGGCAGTATCTATGCAATGCTCTATTCATTCAGGCAGTACACATACACTTATAAAATCACCCAAGCTCTATTAATACAGTCCTCCAATCATCCAGGTACTACTCCTGTACTCCTCCAATCACCCAGCCAGACCTCTTCAAGTTTTAAAATCACTCAGGCACGACCTATGCACTCCTCCAATCACCCAGGCCCTATCCCTACACTCTTGCAATCGCAAGACATTACCCCTACACTCATGCAATTACCAAGGTATTAACTATGCATTCCTCTAATCCCCCAGACATTACACTTGCACTCATGCAATCACTTAGGCATTACACCTGCACACTTCCAATATCCCTGAAATTACCCCTGCACTCATACAATCACCCAGGCATTACCCATGCACTCCTTCAATCACTCAGGCAGTACCTGTGCATTTATAAAATCATCCAGGCACTACCTATGCACTCATGTGATCACACAGGCACTACCCATGCACTCTTCCATGCACCCAGGCATTACCCATGCACTCCTCCAATCACCCAGACATTACCCCTGCATTCATGCAATCACCCAGGCATTACCCATGCACTCTTACAATCACTCAGGCAGTGCCCATGCAGTCATACATGCGCTCAGGCACTTCTGCAACAGTCATGCAATCATCCAAGCACTACCCATGTAGTCTTCCAATCATCCAGGCACTACTCCTGCACTCATGCAATCACCCTAGTACTACTCATGCACCCCTCCAATCACCCAGGAAGTAGCCATGCAGTCCTACATGCACCCAGGCACTACCAATGACCTCTTCCATACACCCAGGCATCACCCATGCACTCCTTCAATCACCCAGACATTACCCCTGCACTCATGCAATCACACAGGCATTACCCATGCACTCCTCCAATCAACCAGCCAGTACTCATGCACTTAAAAAATCACCCATACACTACGTATACACTTTTGCAATCACCCAGACACTACGAGTACAGTCATGCAACACCACAGACATTACGTTTGCACTCATGCAATCAGTCACACATTTCTCATGCACTCCTTTAATTAACTACATATTACCAATGTACTCATACAATCACTTAGGCATTACCTATCCACTCTTTCAAAGACCCAGACATTACCCCTGCACTCATGCAATCACACAGGCACTACCCATGCACTCCTTCAATCACTCAGGCACTACCCCTGCAGTCATGCAATCACCCAGGCACTACCTATGCACTCATGGAATAACCCAGGCACTACCCTTGCACTCCTTCAGTCATCCAGGCACTATCAATGCACTCCTCCAATTGACCAGCCACTACCCATGCACTTATAAAATCACCGAAGCACTACCTATGCACTCATATAATCACTCAGACACTACCCATGCACTCCTCCATTCACCCAGACATTACCACTCCATTCATGCAATCACCCACGCATTACCCATGCACTCCTTCAATCTCTCAGGCAGTGCCCATGCAATCTTCCAAACATCCAGGCACTACCTATGCACACATGAAATCACCCAGGCACTACCTATGCACTCATGCAATAACCCAGGCACTACCCATGCACTCTTCCAATCACCCAGGCACTACCCATGCACTCATGCAATCACTCAGGCACTACCCATGCACTCATACATGCACTCACGCACGTCTGCTGCACTTATGCAATCACTCAAGCACTACCCATGCAGTCTTCCAATCATCCAGACACTACCCATACACTCCTCCATGCACCAAGGCACTACCCATGCACTCTTCCAATCACCCAGGCATTACCCCTGCATTCATGCAATCACCCAGGCATTACCCATGTACTCCTACAATCACTCAGGCAGTTCCCATGCACTCCTCCAATCACCCAGGCACTACTCATGCACTCATGCAATCACCCAGGCATTACCCATGCACTCCTTCAATCACTCAGGCAGTACCCATGCACTCCTCGAATCACCCAGACATTACCCCTGCACTCATGCAATCATGCAGGCACTACCCATGCACTTTTTCAATCACTCAGGCAGTACCCATGCACTCCTCCAATCACCCAGGCACAACCCATGCAGTCTTGCAATCACCCAGTCATTACCCATGCGCTCCTTCAATCACTCAGGCAGTACCCATGCAATCCTCCAATCACCCAGACATTACCTCTGCACTCATGTAATCACCCAAGCATTACCCATGCACTTACAAAATCACCCAGGCATTACCCATGCACTTACAAAATCACTCAGGCATTATTGATGCACTCCTTCAATCACTCTGGCAGTAACCATGCACTCCTCCAATCACCCAGACATTATTCATGCACTCATGCAATCACCCAGGCACTAGCCATGCACTCATGCAATCACCCAGGTATTACCCATCCATTCCTTCAATCACTCAGGCAGTACCCATGCACTCCTCCAATCACCCAGACATTACCCCTGCACTCATGCAATCACACATGCATTACCCCTGCACTTATGCAATCACCCAGGCACTATCTTTGCACACCTCCAATTGACCAGCCACTACCATTGCACTTATAAAATCACCGAAGCACTATCTATGCACTCGTCTAATCACTCAGACACTACCCATGCACTCCTCCATTCACCCAGACATTACCCCTCCATTCATGCAATCACCCACGCATTACCCATGCACTCCTTAAATCTCTCAGGCAGTGCCCATGCAGTCTTCCAAACATCCAGGCACTACCTATGCACTCATGAAATCACACAGGCACTACCTATGCACTCATGCAATAACCCAGGCACTACCCATGCACTCTTCCAATCACCCAGGCACTACCCATGCACTCATGCAATCACTCAGGCACTACCCATGCGCTCACACACTTCTGCTGCACCTATGCAATCACTCAAGCACTACCCATGCAGTCTTCTAATCATCCAGACACTACCCATACACTCATGCAATCACCCAGGTACTTCTTATGCACTCCTCCAATCACCCACAAACTACCCATGCACTCCTCCATGCACCAAGGCCCTACCCATGCACTCTTCCATGTACCCAGGCATTACCCATGCACTCCTCCAATCACCCAGACATTACCCCTGCATTCATGCAATCACCAAGGAATTACCCATGCACTCCTACAATCACTCAGGCAGTGCCCATGCATTCCTCCAATCACCCAGGCACTACCCATGCACTTATGCAATCACCCAGACATTACCCATGCACTCCTTCAATCACTCAGGCAGTACCCATGCACTCCTCCAATCACCCAGACATTACCCCTGCAATCATGCAGGCACTACCCATGCAGTTTTTCAATCACTCATGCCGTACCCATGCACTCCTCCAATCACACAGGCACAACCCATGTGTCTTCAAATCACCCAGGCATTACCCATGCACTCCTTCAATCACTCAGGCAGTACCCATGCAATCCTCCAATCACCCAGACATTACCTCTGCACTCATGCAATCACTCAAGCATTACCCATGCACTTACGAAATCACCCAGGCATTACCCATGCACTTACAAAATCACTTAGGCATTATTGATGCACTCCTTCAATCACCCTGGCAGTACCCTTGCACTCCTCCAATCACCCAGACATTACTCCTGCACTCATGCAATCACCCAGGCACTAGCCATGCACTCATGCAATCACCCAGGTATTACCCATCCATTCCTTAAATCACTCAGGCAGTATCCAGGCACTCCTCCAATCCCCCAGACATTACCCCGGCACTCATGCAATCACGCAGGCATTTCCCCTGCACTCATGCAATCACCCAGGCACTATCTATGCACTCCTCCAATCACCCAGGGACTACTCTTGCACTCCTCCAATCACCCAAGCACTATCCATGCACTCCTCCAATCACCCAGGCACTACCCTTGCACTCATCCAATCATTCAGGCACTACCCATGCACTCTTGCAATCACTGAAACATTACCCATGCACTCCTTTAATCACTCAGGCACTATCTATGCACTCCTCTAATCACGCAGGCACTACCCCTGCACTCATGCAATCATCCAGCCACTACCCATGCACACTTACAATCACCCAGGTATTAGCCATGTACTCTTGGAATCACTGAGGTAGTACACATGCACGTCTCCAATCACCCAGGCACTACACATGCACTCATGCAATCACACATGCACTACCCATACACTTTTCCATATATTACACTTGCCACAATTCATACAACACTTACAAATTTGTCTATTTTTAACCAAATAGCTGGTTCTAAAAAGAACCATTTTTTTTCTACTTTTTTTGTGTGTTTTCAACTCTTTTTTGTATTTTTTGGTGGTTTAAAAAAAAATAATGAATAAATTAACAGAACCAACAGTGAAAAGTTACAAAACATTATGCAATTACAAAGTCATTGCAAAAAAATAATAATAATAATTAGCAATGGTGGTTTTTAATGGCAACCACGATGGCATCCACTGATTGTTCGCCATAACATAACATTGTTTTGCATTTTACACAATGCTGCTCCACTCTGGCAAATTCAGGTACGATCTGAGGTGTTGATGTTGCAGAGGAACCAGATGAAGTACTTGGTCCAGCAGCGTTGTCCTGACTTGCCTGCTTCTGTAGGTCTCGTCGCTGCTGTTCCCTTGCGAGACCCCGTGGATGCATTGTTTGTAAATGCTTGAGCATTGAAGAGGTGCCACTGGAATACTTCTTGTCAGATCCTCGTGACAAGACATTCTGACATATGGTGCACATAGCCTTTCGTGCATTTACCTTCTTCTCCCCAGGTGGAATTGAGAAGAAAGCCCAAACAATACTTTCATATCACACCTTCACCGGTTCTTCCAACTCTTCATCATCTTCAGGTGGAAGCTGCTGTGCTGGATTGGAAGCAACCATTTTCTGATGAAGAAAAGAAACACCAAAAAAACCCAAAGAAGAAGAGCAAAACACAAGAGCTGTGTCTCCTCAGATGCAGTTGAAAGATTGAAAAAATAGGGTGGGGTCCTTCAAGTTCTAGAATCAAAAGGTTCTTAACCAATGAAATTGTTTCATTGACGTCACATGGGATTCGCGCACCAGGCGCGCAACCAGCGCGCACCCGATGCGATTTCCGGAAAATATATTTAACAATATTATATCTTCATTACAAATACAAATATATGATATTTATAATTAGATTAAATAATCTCTTGCTATAATATACATATTAAAGTTATATACATACACTTTTAAAACTTAAAGATTTGTGATGGATTCACGCACCTGGCGTGACCCCCGGAAATACGTACGTGACGTTACACGGGGCTGAGATCCGCGCACCCGTCGCATACCTAACGCACACCCTACACGACTTAACCAATATGGCGGCAAAATTCTTGGATTCGCACACCCACCAAGACAGGTACACGATCGGTACACGAATCCACTTTTTAAAAAAAAATAATAATATTTATATTTTAGAAAAGAGAAAACATTACATTATTTTTATAACAATTAAAAAACTAAGAAAAAGTATTTTTTGGACATTATACTTAGAAATTAGCATTTAAAAAACCTTTGAAATTCACTGCTTATTTTTAAAGTTTTTATAACTTTATTATAAATAATTTTTGTTACCTTCCATGTTCCATTTATATAGTTTTTCACTGATTTTGTCTAACGAGTGCCCGGTCAATGAGGAGAAGTCTGTTTCCACCATTGGCATCAAGCCTTCTTCCTTTTTCTGCCAACGTGGGCAATGTACCTTACCTGCTGTTCCCTCTTCTTGGCAGAAAGATACTGGGAGGATCAACATTGAATCAACCACGTTACCACCAAAATCAAATCAGATGTCTCTCAGTGCTGTAGTGCCTACAGTCATTGTTGAGACCAGTTAGTCAGAAATGGAACTGAACCAGCAAACCATATCTTTTGGGGGAAATTAAACAAGAAAAGTAGTCTGCTACACCTGTTTTTTCTCAGGCACGAACAGAGCAGGAAGTTGAGCTTGCTGCACAGCAAGATGTTGTGACTTCTCCTACATCAGGCAAATCATCTACACTATCTATGAAGAAGAAAGCAAAGACCACTTCCCCATATTATCCAAGCCTCCATTCAGATAGGTAACATGGAGTGGACCCCTGGTGTCCTACCATGGAAGAGAAGGCAAAAGGAAGGTCCTGGAAAGCATAGATGGCTTTCAGTGACGTGGTGGTGATAGGGGCTTCACCTTATTTACAAGGCAGTGTTAAGCCACTTAACGTGACTTAACATTGTCTTGTAAATAAGGCACCCTTTCACGCTGTACTTAGTGTGAAAGGAGAGGGCAATGGGTGTTGCGGTTGGCGTTCCACCACAACACCCATTCATTTTGACGCTCCCCCCTATTTACAAGGGTGGCGTAAAAAGGAGGCTGCACCAAAATTAAGTCCAGGTGAAACCTGGTCTTAAACGGGCGAAACGAGGAGAAATGCTTTATTTCTCCTCGTTTTTGCTGTTTCCATGTGTGCTGTGTTGTGCAGCACAAATAGAAACAGTAAATTGCCATTGATTGTTTATGTGCAGGAAAGTGACTCTTCCTGCACGTAAACAATTTAAACAAATTACGTTTTACAACTTCTATGTTTGCTGCATTAAGCAGCACACATAAAAGTTACAAAACGTCATTTAAAGATTGTTTATGTGCAGGAAGGGAGACCTTCCTGCACATAAACAATCTTCCCCTCAACGCAGACACCCTTGCACTGTGGTGCAAGGGTGCCTGCGCTGGCGCTAGGCTGCTAAGTTTAGCGCCAGAGCAGGTAGGAACGCAGAGATGAGCCAGGAAGGCTAACACCGCACTCCGTCACTTCGTTGTAATATGCCCCCAAATGTGAACAAATAGTTACTTTTATTGTGAATGCATTGTGTAGCCGATAGTTCTTCTTAGCAACAATCTGACCTGTGTTTATATCCTTAAGATACTACCAATGTCTATAAAAATATGTTGCAAAGACAACAAGAGGATGGATGGAGTGCTGAAACGTTTCAAACACTCACCCCCTGTCAAGAGTTCTGGGTTAAATCCATCGTTCTTATGCTCACTGTTAGACCTGGCATCATTGGCGTGGGTTTCCCCTGTATATTTGCCTTTGCCTCCTGTTATTTTGCTGTGTGTTGGACGTCGTTTTTGCTGGTCTAAATGTTTTGGGCACTTTGCCAGTGCTGTTCAGTGCCAGAGTGCAAGTGCTCCCTGTAAATTGTTGTTATGGATTGGATTCCATGATTGGCATAGTGAAATATTGCTATTTCCGTTTTTCACTATTGTAAGGCTATCTGTCCCATATGATAGAATGGGAAGTTTGCTTATAACATCTTATAAGCATAACTGCCCATGGGAACAAGATAGGAAAATAAAGTTTGATATGCCTGAACTCAAAATGTTGAGATGCACCTTTTTGTGAGGGTGATTTTTACGTTCTGGGTTTGAAAATACCACTTTTAGAAAGTAGGTATTTTCTTGCCTAACCATACAGTGTGCCTCTGCTAGGTTGTGTATTGACTGTCTGGGATGTACATTCTGTTCAGACAGCCACTTGGTTTAGGTGTGTCATGCTTTCCAGTGTGAGTCAGGGCTGGGCTGAATGGACCTGGGCTGCATTCAGAGTAGGGGGAGGAGATTTCTTTCACACCTGAATGGGCCTGGCCTGCCTTAGACAATGCTGTCTCCACCTCCTGCTAGGAAGCTGCACCAGAGAGGACAGAACTGGTTTTGGCTGGGCAAAAAGCTTCTCTGCCACAGAGAACAAAGGATTTTGTATTATAAAAAGAGGGGCCCAGACCCCAGACTTTTAGATCACTTTTGGACTTCAAGAGGAACCTCTGCCAAGGAGAAGAGCTGGAAGAAACTGGAGGAGGAGTACTGCCTCTTTGCTGTGTGCTGTCTGGGGTTGGCCTGCAGTAGCTGTTTCTACCAAGGAGAGGAACTGTGTGTGTATCCTGCTTGAGAAAGTATCTCCAAGGGCTTGGAAGTGGAGCTCGCCCCCTGTTCAAGAGGTCTCAGGAACAGCAAAGGCCTCACCATCTTTCTTGGCACTGTCTCTGGAACCTCTGGTTTCAGTGCCGCAGAAGAAAGGAGCAACTGACTGTCACCGAGTCCGTCGCAGGGTTCCGTGTCGTGAAGGCACCGCAGAAGGCCCACCACACTTCGCACCGCATCCTTGGTCTCACCGACGCCGTCTGGATGATCGTCACTGAGCCGTTGCTTGCACTGCTTCCTGTGGGTGCCGCACTCCGCACCGCCTTGCCTCATCCTGCCTGGACATCACCGACACCGCCGCTGCATGACCCACACATTGACCGGCTCCGTCGCCTGCACCGCAACCTGCCAGCACCTCATCGAGCACTGCCTCACCCTGCACCGTAAGCCTTGGGCTCAGCGACGCCATCTGGACGATCGTCACCGAGCCCCTGCCTGTACCGCATCGTGAGGGCACCGCACCCTGCAACGCTTCCATTTGTTTGCAACGCAACCGCGACTGTTGCCCTCGACTGACTTGCACCAACGTGTTGGCCGCAACGAGAAAGGTACTGTTCACAAGTCTGTCAACGCTTTAGCTGACCCGTACTAACACGGTCAGCTGGAACTGTTAGACTCTGTTGTTTCCAGCATTGCAGTAGCCCCGGACAGAGCTACCAACTCGGAAGAACTGTGTTTTTCAGCTATTTCTGCAATTTAAAGGTTATCTTGCAATGTAACTATTTTTACAGCATTGTGTGTTGGATTTGTGTCGTATTTGGTCTTGTTGGTTTAGATAAAGTTTTGCTTATTTTTCTAAACTGGGGTGGGGTCCATTTGTAGTGTTTTCACTGTGTTACTGTATGCATGCACAAATGCTTTACACACTGCCTCTGAGATAAGCCTGGCTGCTCGTGCCAAGCTACCAAGGGGGTGAGCAGGGGTTATTTTAGAAGTGTATCCCCTTACCCTGACTAGGAAGAAGGGTCCTTACTTGGACAATGCTGCAAGCCATTGCCAATTAGTGACCCTCATTTCTAACACTCACCATGCCACAACAGTTTAGACCCAGCCATAGGCAAATCAGTCTTGGCCCTGCTCCCTATGGGAACAGTCTAGCCCGAACTGCCAGGTCAGGTCCTCCCTGGACCGGAAACAAGCATCCTGGGACCGGTTTTGGCATTTCACTCCTCATCAGCCAGGCTAGCTTTAATCCAGTGGCACAGCGAGCAAGGGACCCACATCTGGGCATACCCTTGGCCACTTAGGGCGAACACAGCAAACACAACAAGATGATGGACGAAGTGCTGAAACTTTTATGCCAGAAGAGCTAAGTGTTAGGACACAAAATGACATGTTTTAGATCACTGTAAGGAAAGGAGCAGAACCAACAGTTGGAGTCAGCTAGGGTAGTAAAATGAGACATATATTGTGGTGTAAGATAAAGTCTATTATAAACAAAAAACAAGGTTTGAGTAAGAGTAGTCATTCTAGAGGTTTTGTGAATTTTGAGCCATACTTTGTCCCAGAGAGAAGCTGGCCAAGTATGTCCCAAGTCAACTTCCCATAAGGATTCAAATAAAGATGTTGGGCCCGATTCACAGAACTAACTTAAGACAAAATCCTAAACTTACTACCATTTTGGTATTCACAGAAGGCACTTACTCATTGATGAGTAAGTGCCTTCTGTGAATACCAAAATGAGTAAGTTACACAAAATGAGTAAGTTACTCAAAATGAGTAAGTTACTCATTTTGTTATTCACAGAAGGCACTTACTCATTTATGAGTAAGTGCCTTCTGTGAATACCAAAATGAGTAAGTTACACAAAATGAGTAAGTTACACAAAATGAGTAAGTTACTCAAAATGAGTAAGTAAGTGCCTTCTGTGAATACCAAAATGGTAGTAAGTTTAGGATTTTGTCTTAAGTTAGTTCTGTGAATCGGGCCCGTAGATCTTAACGATGGGGAAGAGTTTAACAATTTATAGACGAAGGATTCTTTGGGGCTACTGGGCAAAATTTGAAGTAAAGAAGGAGTAGAAGAAGCAGCAGGAGAACTGTCAGGCAAAGTTTCCAGAATGTCTTAAAGTATGTTCAATAGAATGGAGTATTTAAATTGAAACGATTCAGGAGTGAAATTTTGATTCCAAACAATCACCATTGCAACAAATTCCCTTAAATTGCCATGTTTTCTGGAGAAAGTGTCTATTTTGTATTTGAATTAACTTGTTATACCATATGGCAATTGGAAAAAGGAAATACAGTTCAAGGAATCAGAAGGGAAACTGGAAAGACATAAATGTTGAAAAATGGGGGAACATAAGTGTTAAAGATGGGAGGATTGGGCAAGATATTCTTTAAAGGAAAAAGGTGGAATAAACGTTCTTTCTGTGGATAACCAAAGCGGTAAGAAAGGGGAAGAGGTGTTTAGCAGCCAATAAGAAGTCTGGCGAAATGTGAAAGCTATACGATATTTTTGGAAATCGGGAAAATTCACCCTACCAGTACAATATGAGATTTCTTTTAATTTCATCAGAATTGAGATAAAAGTGAGTTCATATTTTTAAAATATGTTTGGGGGAAATGTAGTGGGATCATAGATAATGTGTAGAGAATAATAGGAGTAATCATCATTTTAATAGAGTCTAAGCGACCCCACCAAGATAGAAAAAGAGGATTCCATTTGGAAAGAAGAGATTCAATATTAAGAAGAAGGTCGGTAAAGTTGAGTGAAACAGAAGAAGTAATAGAATTAGTTAACCAAAGTCCCAAGTATTTGATGTTAATAGGAAATCAGGGGAAACCGGAAGAGACGAATAAATGATTGTTTATTACAATACTTGTTTAGTGTTAGAATCTCAGTTTTATCAGAATTAATTTTGTAACCAGAGATGGTTGAAAAGAAGAGAATTTCTTGAGAAAGAGCAGGTAAAGAGGTTTCAGGGTTTGAGATAAAAAAGAGACTATCGTCAGCGTATTCAGCTAATTAAAAAAAAAAAATTTTAATAAAATTTTAAAAAAAGAGAATCATATTGGAAACTGGAGATTAACTGATTTTGTCAAACCTTTGAAAGAAATGTTTCTAATGCCCATATAAAAAAAGAGAGGAGATAGGGTACAACCTTGTCGGACACCCCTTTGGAGTATGAAGTATGAAGAAGTTAATCCTTTAGCTGTAACAAAGGCTTTTGGAAAATCATATAATTAGGGAAAGAATTTTATTCCGAAACCCATTCCATTGTAAAGCCTTAAACATAAAAGACCAATTAGGTCTATTGAAGGCTGTTTCTGCATCAATGGTAATGACCACCAGGGGATAATCAAGATAGAAGCTTTAGTCAAGACATTCAAAAATAATCTATCATTGTCAGAGTGCATACAACCCTCAAGAAAACCAGCCTGCTCTGGGGCAAGTAATATCGTTAAGAAGGATTCTCACCATAGATCAATAATCTTAGCAAAACCTTTATAATCTACATTGACTAGGGAGATAGGGCCATCATTTTTACATAAAGTAGGATCCTACCTTCTTTTGGAATAAGGCAGATAACCATTACTAGAAAGGTACCTTTGGAAGTATTACATGAAAAATATGAAAATAAATGTGATACTTTTGGATAGTAAGATAGTAGCAGAGTGAGAGTTAAATTCTACAGTAAAGCCATCAGGTCTGGGTGTTTTACCGTTCTTTAAGAGATGAAAAGCAGAAGTTAATTCAGAAAGGGAAATATTTTGTTCTAAACTGGACAAATCAGGCTCAGAGATAGTCGACTTGTCAAGAGTTTAAAGAAAAGAGTCAATGTCAGAATCTGTAGGATTATATTCCAGAGTATAAAGTATTTTAATAAAGATTTGTGATTTCATGAAGAATATCGTTCTCTTTAAAGATCTGGGTTACTGAGGGGAATGCAATGATTCCACTTTTATATGATCTTTTCTTGTTTTTAGATAATTGGGTAGAAGCTTACCTTATTAATTCTGTTCCCCATAATATATAGCACTAATTCTTAGTAAATATAAAGGGGCAGATTTACAAGGCCCTTGCGCCACTTTTGCGTCACTTTTCCCATGTTAAAAATGACGCAAAAGTGGTGCAAGGGCCTTGTAAATAAGCCCCAAAGAGTCATCATCAGAGGAGAGTTTATTACTAAAGTTTGGCTGCAACCAATTTATGTAGGACATCTGATGAGTTAGAAGAGTAGTATTGTTGTTCCAATTTTTTAATAGAGGTTAAAAGTTGAGTATGTTATTTACATAGAAATTTCTTTTTGTTAGAACACAATCAATAATGAAACTCTGTGCAGAAGCCTTGAAGTTGTCCCATACTAATTGAGGGGAGAGAAGAGGATAAGTGTGTATAGAAGAGAATTCAGTGGTAAATGCATTAAAAGAGGAAGAGAGATGTGAGTCTGACAGTAAAGAGTTATTAAATTGCCATCTATTAGGACATTTATGGAAAGGTAAGAGATCAAAATCAGCTATCACAGGAGCATGACCTAAAATCACTATTGGAGCAAGGTTCACCTTAGGTAGATGTTGAGAAAGGTGTTTATTAACAAATAAATTGTCTAGTTTGTTAAGAAAATTGTGTGGCGGGGAAAAGAAAGTGTATTCGTAGTTGGTTTGGTTACACAATCGCCAAGAATCTACTAAGGACCCATGAGAAAGGAAAAACCCAATTGCTCATGCATTTTGTGAGGGATAAACTTCATCATATTAAAGGCATTGTTTTCCAATATCAAACCAAAATGAAAAATTATTCTGAGTGATTCCATAAACATTAAACAATAGTTAAAGGAATTTTGTTAACAGTAAGCTTTGTAACAATCCACCCACCCTCAATAGCAGTGCTTTCTGAAAGAATGGAAACATCAATATGCTTATTATAGAGAATAATAACACCATTTTGTTTGTTAGTAGTGGTAGAAACAGGTACATCAACCACCCAAGAATGTTTCAGTTTATGTACTTCTAATTCTGTCTCTTGAAGATGCACTATAACTGGAGAGTACGTTCCCAAGCGAGAGAAAATTCTCTGTCATTTAATAGGATTATGTAAACCATTGACATTCTAAGTAATAACTTTGAATTATAACAACAGGAAACATATTAAAGAAAAAAATTATTTATAATAAGAACACAAATACTCAAAGAAGGAAGAAAAGGGGGACGAGGATACAAGGAAAAAGAATATGAGAAGAAGGGTTAGGAGAGAATAGAGAGGGAGAAATGGAATATGAAAGTAAGAAAGGTGCAGACAGTACAAGCAAAAAATATGGTAACTGAGGTAAATAACTGTTTGTAATGGTAAAGAAGGGGGAGGGTTGTAACAGCACATAATGAGGACAATTGTGAGGAGTCACATGGGCCACACAACCATGAGCAACAAGGTAATGACACAAGGGAGACAAATTATCTGTATGGAAAAAGAAGTTAATATTAAAGTCATGAAAAATAAGAATCATCAGCATGTAGCGAGAATAACATGTAGCATGTGAGACAAAATCTGATATAGTAAAATAAATCAACGGTGGGAAGGACCAGCAGTTTCCATAAAAATACAAGACTTTTCTTGAAGAAATTGCTTAAGCTTTACAGGCTCTGTGAAGTTAAATGATTTATCTTTATAGGTGCATTTGAAAGAACATAGATGAAGTAAGCCAAAACGGGATCCCATATTCCACAGAGCAAGTCAAAGAGAACAGTATTCCTTGCGTCTATCAGCAGTAGATTTAGCAACATCTTGCATAAAATACAATTTATGA
The DNA here is from genome assembly GCA_963921515.1 of Calotriton arnoldi. NCBI lineage: Eukaryota > Metazoa > Chordata > Amphibia > Caudata > Salamandridae > Calotriton > Calotriton arnoldi. Next base: position 259,898 of record CAWUFW010009879.1, read on the forward strand.
CCAGGCCAGAAGATTTTCATTAAGGATTTTTCAGCTTGTAAAATTTTCAGATGGTCTGTATATTTTAAGAAGAGCATAATATTCCCCCTAGGCTTCGATGAAGTAGAAGGTTTGTGTCCAAGTCTATGAGCATGTTGAATTCTAAGTGTGGGCGAGTTAGGAAGATTAAGAATTTGTGGCAAGAAAGTGGTAAAGATGGAAACCGGATCTTTGCCTTCAGCATCTTCCAGGAGACCATTAATGCAGAAATTATTACCCCTGTTTCTGTTTTCAAGGTGTTCGGCATGTTGTTTAAGTAAAGCAATTTCGATCTGCATGACCGCAATCTTGGAAGTTTCATCTTGAAGATCACTGTGAGAGGGACGGCCGGAAAAAGAATCGAGGAGGTCGTATTCGAGGATCAATGATGGCGTATGTATTGTAAAACAGGGTCAGAAGGTAACTCAAATCAAAAGTCAAATGTCTTTTGGGGTATCCGGGTGGTGGTCTTCTTTCTTCTTTCCTCCTCTAGACGAGGGGTGGTGACGCCCCTGGGTACCGAAGGGAGAGAAGAAACACAAGGCGGTAAGTTGAACTGCCCGGAATACCTTTGTTTATAAAGATGGGGAGTACCGCCACCAGACCCGAACGTGAGGATAAAGAAATTAGGTGTGTGTTTAGGTAAGGCGCAAAAAAAAGGGGGGGAGGGGGGAACCGAGGATATAAGGGTGTGATACGAGGATAGAGGAAAAAGAGAAGAAGACAAAAAAATAATACTGTTAATGTCTCTTGCCCCTTAACTGCAGGTGGCAAGGAGGAAAGAGGCACACACGTGTGAATAATCAGCACGTTTTATGACAACAAAACTTGCACTTCACTTATTGGGCAATGCAGTAGCCCTCTACTCTCGGGTTCACGTACAGCTTCAGTGACCCAGAAGCCCAATGCACTCTTGGACCCCCTCTGACGACAAAAGAAACAGCCGTGTGCACTGTGACCCGCTCCCTCCTACAAACAACAATAATTATAGAAGTCCTGCCCCTCTAACCTGTGTGCCCGCACCTATGTGAACCCTCCCCCTCCCCTTACTCTCTCCCTTTCCCCGGGTCACGTACCGCGCTAGCCGTAACTCTCCAGAGTTACGGCGGCGTGCAGGCGTCCTCCGGGGGTGTTCACCAGTCTTCTGACCAGGTCTCGGGCTCCGTAGTTCCTTCCTCCGTGCCCGTCTCGGCATCAGTGCTGATCCTGGTTCCGTCATCTTCACCTCCCGCTGTGTAGGGGTTTCTTGTTCCCTCGACCTCGGTTCTCTTCGGGCGTCCTTCTTCCAGCGTTCGTTTACTCTCCTTCCCCTTGGCGTCTTCCGGGTTCTTCTTTTGAACAGGAAGTCCCGCCTCTTGGTTTCCCAGAGCCGCAACCCATTGGTTCTCCTTCTCCTCGGGCGGTCTCGGTCCTGTGTGGGAGAGGAGTCTTTACTAATTAACCCTTGCTTTTCTGGGTAGCATTCCTTGACAGGTAATAGCTCGGTTGGAGAGCTTGACGCATGAGTCAGGGTGGGGGTAAAAGCCGGTTCCTCCTCACATCCCCCCTTCCCTAACTTTCTTGCCAGCAAGAATATAATCAAGCGGATATCTGGACAGGTAATCAGCGTTGGTCTGTTCTTTCCCTTTTCTGTGACAGGTTTGGAAGCGATATGGTTGAAGGGCAAGGAACCACCTCAGTATCCTATCGTTGTGTCCTTTATTTCGGGACAACCACTCTAGAGGAGCATGGTCAGTGTATAGGGTGAATTCCCGCCCCTCTAAGTAATATCTGAGGGATTCTATGGCCCACTTAATGGCAAGAGCTTCCTTTTCAATAACAGCATATCTCTTTTCATGAGGGAACAGCTTTCTGCTTATGTAAAGAACAAGTCTTTCTTGTCCTTGGGGGTCAATCTGAGACAGCATAGCACCTAGGCCGGTCTCTGACGCATCCGTTTGTAGTATAAATGGCCAGGAGTAGTCAGGACTGAGTAGGACCGGTCTTGAAGTGAGGGCATGCTTCAAGAGGTGAAAAGCCATTTGAAGGAGTGGTGAGGGACAGTTCAGCTCTCTTTCGGTTTTCCTATCTTTTTGGAGGAGATCGGTTAAGGGTGTAGCCTTTTGTGAGAAGTTAGGTATAAACCTTCTATAGTACCCCAGAACCCCAAGGAATGCTCTCAGCTCTTTCTTCATCTGGGGAAAAGGAATGGAAGTGATAGCAGCTATTTTCTCTTCTTGTGGTTTTATGTACCCTTCTCCCAGGAGGTAACCCAGATATTTTACAGACCGTGCGGCTAGTCTGCTTTTGGCGGGGTTTATGGTTAGACCGCTATCTTTTAAGGCCTGTATGACTTTGGTTAGATGCATTAGATGTTCTTCCCATGATGAACTATGAATGACGATATCATCAATGTAAGCGGCCGCAAAAGCGGCACAGAGCTTTAATACCAAGTTCATTAGCCTTTGGAAAGTGACACGGGCCCCATGTAGACCGAAAGGAAGCACGGTAAAGTGGTACAGGCCACTGGGAGTAGACAAAGCTGTTTTCTTCTGATCTTGAAGCTTTAGGGGCACCTGCCAGTATCCTTTGCATAGGTCCAATGTGCTAATATAGCGAGCCGTACCTAGCCGTTCCACCATTTCATCAACCCTCGGGAGAGGGTATGAATCGAATTGGGAGATCTTGTTGACCTCCCGAAAGTCGATGCAAAATCTGATAGACCCATCAGGCTTGGGCACCAGGACTATGGGTGAGCTCCATTCGCTATTAGAGGGCTCGAATATACCCATGCTCAACATTGTCTGTACTTCCTGTTCTATGGCTTGTCTACGGGACTCGGGTATTCAATAGGGGCGCAACTTCACTCGTGTGTCTGCGGGAGTAGTGATGGCATGTTCTATCAGGGTGGTTTTCCCAGGCTCGAATGCAAACACCTCTTGGAGGGGTTGTAAGTGTGTTTCAAGCTCTTGCTTTTGTTTCTTGGGTAGATCCCCGTCTATGCTTTGTTGATACAACGGGGTGGAGACTCTAGTGTGTCCTACTAGCACGGGAACGACCCCCTCCCACTTCTTCATCAAATTTATGTGATATACCTGCGTGTTGGTCTTTTTCTTGGTATCCAGTTCTAAATGGTAGGTCACCGGGGTAACCTTTTCTATAACGCGAAAGGGACCCTGCCACTGTCCTAATAATTTGTGATCGGAGGTGGGCAACATTAGGAGAACAAAATCGTTTACCTCTAGACTGCGGTCTTTCGTCCTCCTGTCATACTGGGCTTTTTGAACGGCTTGGGCTTGCTCCATATGTGATGCAACGATGCTGCGGATCTGACCTAAATGTGTCTTTAGGCTGAGCACATACTCCGGTAGGGGTTTTGTCCCTTATGGCTCTTCTTCCCACTCCTCTTTTAACATATCGAGCAGGTTACGGGGTTGTCTCCCATATAACAACTCAAAGGGCGAATACCCCGTACTTCTCTGTGTTTTACAACATATGGCAAAGAGGGCCAGAGGTAGCATGTCTTCCCATTTGCGGGTTTCTAGATCTAGCAGCTTTTTCAAAGTGGTTTTCAGTGTAGCGTTGTACCTCTCCACCAATCCATCGGTTTGGGGATGGTACGCTGCCGTGCGGATCTGTTTGATGTTCAGCAACAGACACACTTGCTTCATGATCGGGAAATGAAGGGTGTTCCCTGGTCTGTAATGATTTCCCGTGTGAACCCTACCCTTGATAATATGTTAATCATTGCTTTGGCAATCTGGGCTGCGTTTGGCTGGCGTAGTGCCACAGCCTCCGGGAAACGGGTGGCGTAATCCACCAGCACCAGAACAAATCTACACCCACTACGGGAGGGAAGCAAGGGTCCAATGATGTCCATCCCTACCCTTGAAAAAGGCTCCTGAATGAGTGGCAAGGGATGCAAAGGGGCTTTCGGTGGTAGGGCCCTGCTGTTCTTTTGGCATATTGAGCATTCCTTGCAGTACTGACGGACCTGCTGGTAGATACCTGGCCAGTAGAATTTCTCCAGTATTGCCTTCTCTGTTTTTTCTTCGCCAAAATGGCCTCCCAAGAGATGGCTGTGGGCCAGAAACAACACTTTTTCCCTGTACTGTCGGGGGACTAATAGCTGGGACGGCATATCTCTCCCTCCCTTTCAGTATAGCAGCCCTTTTCTAAGGATGAACTGGGGACCTACTTGCTTTGGATCGTCTTCTTCAGTGGCTTTTTCCCAAGCTACTCTTAAGGTTGGATCCTCTCTTTGCGCAGAGTGAAAAACCCGATCATATTGCCATACAGGTGTCTCCGTGCTGTGGGACAGAGCGACTCCGGTCCAACTTTTCTTTTCTCGTTTTTTTCTGCTTTCCGCTTTTCTTTGGTTTGTAATTCGGGAACTCAGGTTCAGGTTCTTGAGAGAAGGGGGCTGTTTTCCTCCATTCTGTCCATGTTTCTTTCACCAGGCTGGGCATGTATGGATAGTCGTTTCCCAACACTAAGGGCTCTGGTAGCCTTGGAATGAGGCCTACACGAAGCGGAACAGCATCAACTGAGGGACTGTGCTGTACCTGGACATCAGTGGTGGGATACTGTCGGTTGTCCCCGTGTACGCATTGAATGTTGACACACCCGGTGGGGTGAGTGATTCCTCAAGGGACCGCCTGGGGACGCATTACGCTCTGAAGACAGCCAGTGTCAACCAAGGCTTGTCGCTTTTCTCCGTTAACCATTACCTCTCTATGATATGGTGGCCTGGAGCCCGAAGGGCTACAGTAATAGTTACGGGTCAGACCAACCTCCATGGGCTCCTCCTTCTGGGGGCATACGCGAGCTATGTGTCCGAAGGCACCGCAATTATAACGCTGGGGTCCTGGTTGAGGAGGAGCCCGGACGGGTGCCAGCATTGGACTGGGCATGAGGGCAACAGTCTCGGGTTTATGCGAAGGGGTTTGACGGGTTGGTCGTACTGGAGCATTCCCTGTGCGCTTCCAAGGGTGGTCATCTCGTCCCTTCTGGAGCTCTTGTGCCCTGTTGAAGGCACTAGCTATGTCTATAGCCCTGTCCAGATTCAAACCCATATGTTGGCGAACCCACTTTTGGACATGGGGATACAAAGAGGATAGGTATTGCTCTAGGTAGATTTTCTCCATGATTTCTTCTTTGGTTGCTGTTTGGGGTTTCAGCCACCGGTCTGCCATGTCCCGGATGCAGTAGGCTAGAGCCCTGGGGGTCTCTTGAGGCCCTTCCTTGATTTGTCTCAACCTAATGCGATAGGTGTCTTTGTCAATCCCCAATCTCTCCAGTATGTACTTCTTTATTTCCTCATAGGGGGTAAGTCCTTGCGGGTTAACAGCCTGGTAGGCAGCTTGCAGGTTCCCTGAGAGGAGCGGACCCAGATATTGTCCCATTTATCCAGGGCCCATGCTGCGGCCCTAGCCATCCTCTCAAAATTGGAGAAAAAAAAAATCGGGATCCTCCCCTTCTACATACTTCTGTAGAACCACAGAGGGGAGTCCCGTATGCCCCCTAGGCTGACTAAGGGTATCCGCCAATCTCCCTATGATGGTTTCCTGGGCCTGGCTTTGATCAGAGAGAGTCTTATGGAGCTTTTCCCTATCCTCTTCGGCGACGACCAGAAACTTCTCCATTATGCGTTCTAGCTTCTCTTGACCTTCCGCCATCTTCTGGACTGCGGCCTCCATTTTCCCCGATCCCACTTCTGACACCAGATGTGAGAGGGACGGTCGGAAAAAGAATCGAGGAGGTTGTATTGGAGGATCAATGATGGCGTATTTATTGTAAAACAGGGTCAGAAGGTAACTCAAATCAAAAGTCAAATGTCTTTTGGGGTATCCGGGTGGTGGTCTTCTTTCTTCTTTCCTCCTCCAGACGAGGGGTGGTGACGTCCCCGGGTACCGAAGGGAGAGAAGAAACACAAGGCGGTAAGTTGAACTGCCCGGAATTCCATTGTTTATAAAGATGGGGAGTACCGCCACCAGTCCCGAACGTGAGGATAAAGAAATTAGGTGTGTTTTTAGGTAAGGCGCAAAAAAAGGGGGGGGACCGAGGATATAAGGGTGTGATACGAGGATAGAGGAAAAAGAGAAGAAGACAAAAAAACAATACTGTTAATGTCTCTTGCCCCTTAACTGCAGGTGGCAAGGAGGAAAGAGGCACACCCGTGTGAATAATCAGCACGTTTTATGACAACAAAACTTGCACTTCACTTAATGGGCAATGCAGTAGCCCTCTCCTCTCGGGTTCACGTACAGCTTCAGTGACTCAGAAGCCCAATGCACTCTTGGACCCCCTCTGACGACAAAAGAAACAGCCTTGTGCACTGTGACCCGCTCCCTCCTACAAACAACAATAATTATAGAAGTCCTGCCCCTCTAACCTGTGTGCCCGCATCTATGTGAACCCTCCCCCTCCCCTTACTCTCTCCCTTTTCCCGGGTCACGGACCGCGCTAGCCGTGACTCTCCAGAGTTACGGCGGCAGGCAGGCGTCCTCCGGGGGTGCCCACCAGTCTTCTGACCAGGTCTCGGGCTCCGTAGTTCCTTCCTCCGTGCCCGTCTCAGCGTCGCTGCTGATCCTGGTTCCTTCATCTTCACCTCCCGCTGTGTAGGGGTTTCTTTTTCCCTCGACCTCGGTTCTCTTCGGGCGTCCTTCTTCCAGCGTTCGTTTACTCTCCTTCCCCTTGGCGTCTTCCGGGGTCTTCTTTTAAACAGGAAGTCCCGCCTCTTGGTTTCCCGGAGCCGCAACCCATTGGTTCTCCTTCTCCTCGGGGCGGTCTCGGTCCTGTGTGGGAGAGGAGTCTTTCTTAATTAACCCTTGCTTTTCTGGGTAGCATTCCTTGAGAGGTAATAGCTCGGTTGGAGAGCTTGACGCATGAGTCAGGGTGGGGGTAAAAGCCGGTTCCTCCTCACAATCACTGATTCTTTGCTCTGCAAATCAAGATTCCATGGAGGACCTTTTCGTATCTATGCTCTGTATTTTGACATTAGTCTCCTCCACAAATGGGTGGAGGGCTCTTATTTCTTCCAATAGAATTTTCAAAGATATTAAGGAAGGCATTTTATCAGGAAAGGGATGATCTAGTTCAAGGCATTCTATAGACCCTGCCTGCTGAGGACTTGACAAGTTCAGCATGGATCCCCCGGGCTGCATGAACACTGCTTAATGAGATGCTGTGGGCGATTTTTCACCCGTAATTGATTTCCTCAACACTACAGCTAATTTCTTCAGATTTAATCATAGTCACGCCGTAAAGTTGTGCGGACCACCGCACGAGGGGCTGTATCCTGACTTTACTTCATCTTAAGTTGCCCCCGCCCTCCCCCTGTCCTGAGGAAGACCCACCTGCAGAGGATATAAATTACCCTTACTGCACCAGGGTCGAAACGTCGACACTCTCCCTAGTGGGCCTGTACCTGGCATTCTCCCAACCCTGCCCTTCTCACAGATGAATACCATCTGTGCACCATCGGAAAATCTTGAAATAAATACTTGAAAATCCACGAGGGACAGGCCTATTAGTAAAACTGGTGTTATTGTTACAGTTTACTAAGGATCCCAAAATACGAAACTGATTGTTTGTTGAAATTGTCTTCTGGATTCCTTCCTCTATATCTATCTTTCGTCACGAGCACTCTTCTTTTGCACACTCCCTTGGAGCAACCTTTCCCTATTTGAAACATTGAATATGGTGATCTGTGAAGAAAAAGTAAACGAGAAATAAACAGTCACTATTGGAGCAATATTGGGTGCCTTTGTATCTCTTGAGGATATACATGCTTGCATATTGAAGGTATTGGTGGTACATTAATATCAAATGTTAATCCTATATGTATCATATGTCTTTTGACCAATGAATGGTTTTCAAAAACTAAATTGTAGCGCTTAGAAGTTCAGGACCACTGTTTTTTGTACCTGCTGAGGCTGAACAGCAGGATAAAGTTTAGGAGTACTAGTAGACATAACTTCCGATGATGTAGAATGTGCCATTGGCGTAATATTTTGCAATATAGTACAGACAGAATGATAACCATTTGATGGTTTACGAGTGGATTACAGCTTCCTCAGTCTCATCATGCAGGAGGGAACAGTGACAAAAGCGAAATGAAGGTGTAATTATACCACCCTACGGAGTGAAGCCATTAAATCAGAAGAGCATTCAAACTATTAAGGTGTAAATAGTTTATGAGATAGTGAAAAATATGCTGAGATGTTGTAGTAAAACAGAGATATTGTGACAGTTGAGAGAGAGAGAGTGGCTTGAAAAGTCAGTCAGAAATATCCATAATCTATTTAATCATCGTGGAAAAGAAAAAGAAAAGGACAAATATTATGTGGGCTTTATGAACAGAACTTTGGTGAAAAGTTCCTTCACAGAAGAACTCCGTCATGGGACCATCCGGAGGAATCAACCGCATTGCACGAAAAAGAAAATGGCTGCCACAATTCTGAGGAGAGGCTCAGTCGGCATGAAAAAGATCGTAAACGGGCCATTTCAAATGACAGAAAGCCACACCTCATGGTCCTGAAGCTCAGAAAATGGCTCCCTTGTCGCTGCTTGTCGTCGTAGAGATAGAAGGAGTGCACCTGAAACAAAGTTCTTGTGGCGCAGAGCTCCATTAATCCTCTGCCATCCTCCTCGGTGCCCAAGCCAAGCCCTCTCAGCCACCCATGCTTTTTGACGCAAAACCCTATCTACTAACATTAGTAGACAGGATTTTCTCCTGATGGAAAGCAGGTGTTAAAAGGAGAAATGTTTTAATTTCTCCTTTATTTTCCGAGTTTTAAATGTGTGCTGCACCGTATAGCACACATACAAAGTAGGAAAAGTTTTAAAACTTGTCTAGTCATATTATTTTGTACTGGAAGGATAGCCTTCCAGTACAAAACCTATGCTAGCCTCACACATACACAATTGCACGATGGCACTGAGGTATGTGGTGCTCTGCAGCAAAATTCAGTGCTGGCTCAAGGCCACACAGCACAGTACCTTTGGGTGCTGCACTGTGTTGCATGATACCTTTTAAAGTCTGGGTCCCAAATTTCTAGATGGAGGATGGCCATGGGATGCTAGGAGAAAAAAACAAGGACAGTGCTGTTTCACACTTCTGTTTCTCCCACAGATTCTGTGACTTCTGGTCCTTTCTGAGGGTAATACTCCCATATGAGTGGGCTCAAGAATTCCTGCTTTTTATGGTGGAGGCATCAGCCCCAGGAACACCTTCTGGAAATAAGGTAATGCATACCCTTCACAGAAACTGAGGAGAGAAGTGCCCCAAAGTGATTAGTTGGAATTACAGAAAGCCATCCAGGTGCTCATTGTTGACCAGGAACTCAACGGTGTACCCACTTATGTGGTTATGGGGTCTGTATGTATGTGGCCTGGATACCACAAAACACTCACTCAGCCACTTAAACACATGCACCAGTACTTGCACAATGCATACATACATGGCAATGCCATGGGTTACTGCCTTGCAGGTCTCTGGGCTAGTCTTATGATGTTTTGTTATCAATACATAAGCTCGAACAAGATTTTGGAAGGGCGAAAACAGTAAACCAGGACCTCCTACATCAGAAAGAGGCTACTCTGGAAGATTCCTTTGGGTCTCATTGACTCTGTATGTCAATGACAAAACTCAACTTGCAAGGGTGGATGTATGAGATGATCTCTCTATGTGACATTTACTAGGCAAAAACTTGATTTAGCTTCAGATTGAAAATGCTTTCTTACAGCACTCATAGACAGCCCAACCGGAGCATTACCAAGAAACAATCTAACAAATGATGTTCTCCAAGGTAAGAATGTATAGCAGGTTTGTCCAGCCACTGCTGTAACCATTGCTGAGTATACAGTTCAATTAGACCAGGTGCAAACTCTGATGAGATGCCAGGAGTAGCAGCGTTTGACATCCAAAATCTCTCGGAATGGCAAAAGAAGCTGAATGAGTGTCAGCTATCGGGACCGCTATCGGTACTGAGGGTAGCCACAAACAGAGAAGGAGGGAGCACTACGTTTCAAAAAGGGGTCTTTATTTCCAGAAAAGGCACAGTGTCCACTCGTCAAGGGTCCGGGTTGGGTTACTCCCGTCTTCACCAGGACCACTCTTCCTGTGTACGTGTCTCTTCGGTTTCCCGTTCACGTCGCTGTCGGCCGTGGAGACTCCGCATGTAAGGGGGGGGAAAGAAAATACCGGGGTCAGTGGACTGGAAGGAGGTACTCCTTAATTCAGGGAATCGGGAGTGAGGGAAGTTGCCACCGCTACTATCAAGTGGAGCCCGTCGTGACCTCCCTCTATAACGCCGCCCGCCCCCTCCCGTGCCCCGTGAACCCCTGGAGTCGTGCCCGTACCTTGGCAAGCCACCCTCCTCCTGGAAGGTGGCTGGGCGGAGCGTGATCCGGTTGGCCTCCTGGCTTGATGTCCTCGTCTTCCGTAACGTCTCCCGCCTTCGCGTCTTCCTCTAAGGTCGCTCCTCCGGTTTCGTCCTGGTTCCCGTTTTCTTCACCACTCGATGTCCACGCCACGAACCCTCCTCCTCCGGGGACTCCAACTTCCGTCCTTGGCCAGCGGTCCGGCCCTCTTGGCTCGTTCAGCTGGTTCTCCGATAGGCCGGTGGCGGGCAACGTCACTGGCCACGCCCCCAAGGACACTTCTTGATGGTTTCCCTTAAAGGGCTCCAGACCTGCCTGTAAAGAGGGCGATATAACGCCAGTAAATGTCACGTCCGTGTCGAAGGGCAACACGGTCCATAGCTCATCAACGGAATCGTGACACATGCCCCCCTCTGGCTTTCCCCGATCGGGGGTAAGAGGAAACCGGGACAGGTAGTCCGCATTCCCCTGTTCCGTGCCCTTACGGTGATGCACCTCAAAGTGGAAGGGTTGAAGGGCTAAGAACCATCGAAGGACTCTGTCGTTGGTACCCTTATTTCTCTGGAGCCAAGTGAGTGGAGCATGATCGGTATTCAGTAAAAAGGCTCTCCCTTCTAGATAATACCTGAGTTTTTCTATGCTCCATTTCAGGGCCAGGCATTCCTTCTCTATCGTGGGGTATACTTGTTCCCTAGGGAAGAGTTTCCTGCTGATATATAGGACAGGTCGTTCCAACCCCTCGCTGTCTAGCTGGGAGAGAACGGCCCTGAGGCGTCTGTCTGGAGAATGAATGGTTTCTGGAAATCTGGAGTCAGCAAAACCGGTGATGTAGTCAGAGCAGTTTTCAGAGCCATGAAGGCCTGGGTTTCTTGTTCAGAGGGGTTTCTTATGCGGTGAGCTGTTGTAGATTTTTTTAGGAGATCGGTAAGGGGGGCAGCTGTCTGAGAAAACAGGGGAATGAACCGTCTGTAATAGCCGACCAACCCGAGGAAAGCTCTCATCTCTTTTTTTGTTTTGGGAAAGGGGGTGTCTTGGATGGCCCTCACCTTCTCTGACTGGGGTTCAATTAGCCCTTTTCCCAGCAAGTATCCCAGATATTTGACTTTATGAAAGGCAAACTTTGATTTTTTGCGTTAATGTGGAGGTTGGCCTCCCTTAACTCTGCAAAAATGGCCGACAGATGGGACTGATGTTCTTCCCAGGTTCTACTGAATACAACAATATCGTCTAAATAAGCTGACGAATAATTCGAATGGCTTCTCAGGAGGGTGTCCATGAGTCTTTGAAAGCTAAGCGGGGCACCATGGAGACCGAAGGGCAGTACTGTGAAATGAAATAGACCATCAGGAGTAGAAAATGCTGTCTTCTCTTGGTCTCCCGGGTGGAGAGGGATCTGCCAGTACCCTTTAGTGAGGTCGATGGTGGATATATAGCGAGCCTCACCCAGGCGTTCTATTAGCTCATCCACCCGGGGAAGGGGGTACCCGTCTTGTTTGGAGATGCGATTCACCGCCCTGAAGTCAATACAAAAACGGGTACTCCCATCAGGTTTCGGAACCAGAACGATTGGCGAACACCAGTTGCTCTTCGAGGGTACCACCACTCCCAATGCCAACATCTCTTCCACCTCTTTCCGTAATGCCATGCGACGGGCCTCGGGGACCCGATAGGGTTTTGTTTTACCACAACCCCGTCACGGGTAGGTATCGAATGTGTGGTTAAACTGGTCTTTCCAGGTAGGTTGGAAAAGACGTCGGAAAACGAGAGGAGAAGAGTCTGTAGCTCTGCTTTCTCCGTCGCAGGAAGCGTAGGACTGTATACGGTCTCATGAACAGAGGTTTGCCCTGGGGTAGCAAATGACACACTACAGGGTCTTCTTGGGGTCGGACCAAACCATTTTTTTAACAAATTGACATGGTACAACTGGGTTTTCTTAGGGGAAAGGCGTAGCAGGTAGGTGGTTTTGCCGATTTTCCTCAGGACCTCAAAGGGGCCTTGCCACTCTTTCCTTAGTTTATGTGAGGAAGAAGGGAGAAGCAGGAGAACCCAGTCACCATCCTGGAAGACCCTCAACCTTGTCCCTTTATCATATTGCCTTTTGTATTGTGTTTGTTTTCTTTCTAAGTTATCGTGGGCTAAAGTTCTTAGTTTATGAAGCCTCACCTTTATCTGGTTGGCATAATCCAGCAAGGCATGGGCCTCAGTGATGCCCTGTTCTTCCCAGCTTTCCTTCGTAATCTCGAGAAGGGTGCGAGGCCGTATTCCAAATAAGAGCTCGAAGGGAGAAACACCCAAGCTGGACTGGACTGTACTGCGTATAACGAACAGCGCCAGAGGAAGGAGCTGATCCCAGCTCCTCCCATCCCCTGACAGGAGTTTTTTTAAAGTTAGCTTCAGATTCCCGTTGTACCTTTCTACGAGGCCGTCTGTCTGGGGGTGGTACACAGAAGTTCTGATGTGTTGGATATCTAATTGCCTACATACCTGCTTCATGAGACGGGATACGAAAGGCGTGCCTTGATCGGTAAGTATCTCTCTAGGGAACCCCATTCTGGAAAACACCTCGATAAGTTTTTGGGAAATGGTGGTGGTAGTGGCTGTCCGCAAGGGAAGGGCTTCAGGATAGCGAGTGGCATAGTCCACGATCATAAGGACATACTGGTGTCCTTTGCTGGACTTGGGAAGGGGCCCTATCAAGTCCATTCCTATACGTTCGAATGGGTGTCCAATAATGGGCAGAGGCTGTAGGGGCGCCTTTGATGGGATGTATGGGTTTTCTTCTGGCATATATTGCACTCCTGGCAATACTTTTTATTTGAAGATAAATGCCAGGCCAGTAAAAGCTATCTAGTATAGCTTGACTGGTTTTCTCAGCCCCCACATGTCCCGCTAACAGATGGGAATGGCCGAAATAAAGGATCTGGTCCCTAAAACACATAGGGACCAACAGCTGAGGTGTGGCCCCTTCCTTGGCGACCCGGTATAGGAGCCCATGTTGCTCCTCAAAAGAAGGATAGGTTCTCTTTTGGGTGTCCTTCGTTTCCTGTGCTCTTTGCCATGCATGCCTGAGGGTTGCATCATTTAACTGGGCCCCCTGAAGTTCCTATCCATAGCCCAAGGTTCTGAGGTTAGCAGGGTATCATGAGGGTCCTCCGAGGGGGACCCCGATTTAAGGGCACTGGCGATGAGGAGGGGAAAACAGGGATTGTCTACCCCCAATATCAGCGGTTCCGGAAGAGACGGGAGAACCCCTACCGTGATGGTGGTCTGTATACCTCCCTTGGTGCGTACTGGTAACTGGGCTACGGGGTAAACACGCACATCCCCATGTACACAGCGTATACAGACAGTCTTCCCCGGGCTTCTCTGTGAGCTGGTGACCACCTCCTCCCGGGCTACTGAGTGTTTGCACCCTGAATCTAGGAGGGCCCTTACTTCCTTGTTGTTAACGAAGAGACTCACATAGTACATATGCCCCATCTCCTGTGCATAAAGGACCGAACGTGGGGCTTAGCTGACGTCCATAGGCTCGTCCTCTGATCTCTCTTTCTTTCTCCTGCAGAAGCGGGCTATGTGTCCCCATTCGCCGCACTCGAAGCATTGGGGGCTAGAGGTAACGGGGAGGTCGGGCCTCCCAGGCCGGAACTTTGGGGGTTCTGGTTGGCTCTTGACGGGTCTCCTCTCGAACCTCGAGGGTAAGGGACCCTTGTGGGGCTTTTCCGGTTCCTTGGGCGTGCAGCGACCCTGGGCACGAGTGAAGGATGTGGCCATTTCGACTGCTTGGTCGAGAGTCAGGTTGGCGTGCTGTCGAAGCCACCTTTGGGTGTTATATGGGAGGATGTCAATATATTGTTCGAGGTAGATCTTGGTCATAACGTCCTCGACGGTGGATTCACGTGGCTTCAACCACCGGTCGGCGGCGTCCTTCATTTTGTGAAAGAGCGTTTTGGCAGTATCACCAGCTGTTCCCCTTTCTTGCCTGAATTTGAGCCGTAGCGCCTCCTCATCGACCCCAAGGCGGTCCAGAATGTGTTGCTTTACGAGCCCATATACAGCAGTGCCGTCGTTATTTATGAACTGGTAGGCCGCCTGGGCCTCTGCTGTGAGTAATGGAGCTAGGTAGAAGGGCCAGCGATCACTGGGCCATCCACTGGCCCTGGCTGCCCGTTCAAAGTTCAAGAAAAAGGCCATAGGGTCCTCCCCAGGTACATACTTCTGTAGCGGCACGACAGTACCAGGCGGAGCAGGGCCTCTCCCTTGTCCCAGTGTCATAAGGAGCTGGTTCTGCCCTTCTGCCAGCTTGGTCAGGTTGTCTGCCTGGGTCTGTATGGCCGCCGTAAATACCGCCCTGTCCATCTCGGCCTGGTTGGTGCCCCGTTCGACGGCCCATTCCAGCTTGGCGTGTCCCTCCTTCAGCTGATACACGAGGTTCTCCATCCTATATCGATGGAGGCGATGCCCGCATTCTCCACCACTTGTCAGCTATCGGGACCGCTATCGGTACTGAGGGTAGCCACAAACAGAGAAGGAGGGAGCACTACGTTTCAAAAAGGGGTCTTTATTTCCAGAAAGGGCACAGTGTCCACTCGTCAAGGGTCCGGGTTGGGTTACTCCCGTCTTCACCAGGACCACTCTTCCTGTGTACGTGTCTCTTCGGTTTCCCGTTCACGTCGCTGTCGGCCGTGGAGACTCCGCATGTAAGGGGGGGGAAAGAAAATACCTGGGTCAGTGGACTGGAAGGAGGTACTCCTTAATTCAGGGAATCGGGAGTGAGGGAAGTTGCCACCGCTACTATCAAGTGGAGCCCGTCGTGACCTCCCTCTATAACGCCGCCCGCCCCCTCCCGTGCCCCGTGAACCCCTGGAGTCGTGCCCGTACCTTGGCAAGCCACCCTCCTCCTGGAAGGTGGCTGGGCGGAGCGTGATCCGGTTGGCCTCCTGGCTTGATGTCCTCGTCTTCCGTAACGTCTCCCGCCTTCGCGTCTTCCTCTAAGGTCGCTCCTCCGGTTTCGTCCTGGTTCCCGTTTTCTTCACCACTCGATGTCCACGCCACGAACCCTCCTCCTCCGGGTACTCCAACTTCCGTCCTTGGCCAGCGGTCCGGCCCTCTTGGCTCGTTCAGCTGGTTCTCCGATAGGCCGGTGGCGGGCAACGTCACTGGCCACGCCCCCAAGGACACTTCTTGATGGTTTCCCTTAAAGGGCTCCAGACCTGCCTGTAAAGAGGGCGATATAACGCCAGTAAATGTCACGTCCGTGTCGAAGGGCAACACGGTCCGTAGCTCATCAACAGAATCGTGACAATGAGGAAGGCCCTGACAGAGCAGAGATTGTACAGGCACAAAAAAGCCCAATGTAGCCAGTTCTCTGTGGAACACCCCATCTGTAGGATGATGAAGAAACAGCTGGGCGCTATGGAGACATTTGGTATGGTGACCTGTAGAGTGAAGTAAGTTATTCATGCCTTAAACCAAGGCCCGCCAAGAACTTGTGTGCCAGCTTGCCACAAAATGTTTCTGCTGCCACTGCCACATGAGGTCTCTTTTGCAGGGCACATGTGGGGTCAAAGAGACTAAGCAAAGGCTGTTCCCATACTTTTACTGGCCCTTTATCGCAGTAAAATTGGAAATATTACACTGCAACTATCCAAGTTTCCCAAAGTTTTGGATTTCTCTGCACGCCTGGTATACATGCAAGCTGTTGAGCTCCTGCCTCAGAGTTTAGGGATGGACAGTTTCAATCCTGCATACCCTTTTACCCCTTCAGGTAATAAGTACATCCTTCTTGTGGGGATCATCTACCCTTGTAGTAGCCCAGGCCCTCTTTTTTTTTAATAAACTGTTTTATTGGTGAATGTAATAAACAGCACAGCAATGCATTTCAGCCTAAGCATACATTAGGTATACGATCAGTGTAAGTTGATTTACAGTGCAATATTAACATCTTGACCCCTAGTCCGGTGATGCCCCCATGGTAGCAGTTTCGCCATACATTCTTGCTTCAAGACGTCGCAGCTCCACTGTTGGAGACAGACATATATCCCCCTATATTTGTTCCACGCTGCCCACTTGCGATCCCATTTTTTGGGACATTCCCTGTGTTTGAAGACGTCTTTTTCAGCTATCATAGCTCTGTCCATGTCAACTGCCCAATCTCTGATACTAGGCACCGCCCCTACTCCCTATTTTTGTGCAATGTTCCTTTTTGCGATGGCCCATCCCAGTGAAACCCATGTTTTCTCGGTTTGAGTAAGGTCTGTGGCCTCCCAGATATTTAGCAGACATAGTTTTGGGGTGGGTGTCAATTTCGTCCCCCCAGCCCTCTCGAGTTGTTTAGTGAGCGCGTCCCAGTATGACCGGATCGCTGGGCATTCCCAGATAGTATGGAAAAAGGTCCCCTCCCGGTGACATTGTCTGAGACAAAAAGGATCCACCCGTCTGCCCATTTTAACCAAAACGCCCGCAGCAAGATAGGCCCAATGCAGGATCTTAAGTTGGACCAGTCGCAGTCTCATGGGGATGGCCACCTCCCTGGGGGAGGCCACGGCATCACGCCGATCGTCTTCCTCGAGCCCACCCAGGTCCGCATCCCATTGTTGCTGCAGACGTACTAAAGGGTCCAGGCGGTTATTAATCAGTTTTTTATATGTAAGGGAGATGGCTTTCTTGCGCATGGGATCAAGAATCAACCTATCTTCTAGTGGGGAGGCCTCAGGATGTAAACCGCCCCCTGGTAGCACTGTTCGGAGCGCATGGCTAATCTGGAGGTACCTAAATGTTTCGGTCTGTGTGAGTTCATTTTCCTTCTGGAGGTCCGCAAAGGTGGCCAAACCCCCCAACTTCCATATCTCCCCCACCGTGGAGATGCCGATCAGGTCCCACTTGTCAAACCCAGGGCAAGTGCTCAAACGACCCAATTGTTCTGGCTCCCAGAGTGGGTTCGCGAGTGTGATTCTATTATGCCAACCCAACTGTTTGTTAACCTTATGCCAGGTTTCAATTGTGCGCGCTGTTGGTCCGGTGAGGTTTAGTTTCCGGGGGTTCGTGTATAATGCTCTATTACATCCGCCTCGTCCCATGAGCCACCAGTCTGTACGATAACTCGGGTCCCCTTGGTCCCCGTGTGCCCATCGACGAATCGCAACTAATTGGGATGCTTGATAATATGACCTGAGATCGGGTAGCGCTATACCCCGTCATACCATCCCGCCAATAGCTTTTTCATCGCAATTCATGGTGCACGGCCGTCCCACAGCAAGGTGCGCACGGCACTGTCGATGCTGGTGTAGTAGGAGTCTGGAATTTTATCGGGGGTGTTTTGCAACACATAGAGGAAGCGCGGCAGCGCCAACATTTTAAAAAGGGCTGCATGTCCCAAGAGAGTAAGGGGGAGGGAGCGCCATTGTTTAACATCGGCGTGAAAGCGCAACAGAGGCCCCTGTAAATTTACTTCATAAAATCGGGCTGGGTTAGTCGTGATATAGATACCTAAATATCGGAACCCCAATGGTGCTATAGGGATTTCATGTTCCCTCGGAATACGCGGTAGTGGACCCCACAGTATGTATATTTGAGATTTGGACCAGTTTATTGTATACCCTGAGTGATTGCTGAATACGCGGAATATGTGGAGGATACGATGGAGGTTAGATGTCGGCGAGGCCATGTATAGCAGAATATCATCCGCATACAAAGAGATACGGTCTTCATGATTCTCTGTCCATTTAAGTCCACAAATCAATGGGTCACCCCTCACCCAAACAGCCAGTGGTTCCAGCACTAAAGCAAATAGTAAGGGCATTAAGGGACAACCCTGTCGGGTTCCCCTTCCCAATTGGAACTGTCGGGAGGTATGTTGATTCACCACAACTTGGGCAGTCGGGCTGGTATATAGTAACTGAATGCATTTTAGGAAGTTGGGCCCGAATCCCATCCTTTCCAGGACCGCAAACATAAAGTTCCATTCGATGGTATCGAATGCCATTTTGGCATCGAGGGACAGCAGGGCCACGTCTTTTCTGATTGTGTGTTGTCTGCCCAGTACCCCATTTAGGCGTCGTAAGTTCAGGGCGGTGTTCCTGCCAGGCATAAAACCTGATTGATCCGGGTGTATCAGACCGGTGACAAGGGGGATGATTCGATTGGCAAGTAGTTTTGCAAGTATTTTAGCTTCTGCGGTGAGAAGAGAAATAGGTCTATACGCCGTGCAATCAGAGGTTGGTTTGCCCTGCTTGTGGATAACTACAATTGAGGCTAGTCTGATATCTTTGGGCAACATCCCTTTTTCAAAACTTTCAATATACATTTGGAGCAAGAAAAGGGAAAATTTGGAAGCCGCTGATTTAAAAAAATTCAATCGGAAGCCCGTTTGGTCCCATGGCCTTACCCGAACGAATATCGCGGATAGTCAATTGGATTTCCTCCTCCGTAGGTTCCCCCTTGAGCGAGTCTCTATTTTCCGGAGTCACACAGGGTACATTGATAGTCAAAAGAAGGTCCCTCGCCTCGAGCGGTGAAACTGTGGCGGTTGATATGTAAACCGAGTCAAAATAAGTGGCGAATGTATCTGCTATCCATTGGGGTTCGGTTATTTCCTCTCCGCTGGGACCGTGCAATTGATGCACCCATCTGGATAATTGCTCTCTTTTTTCCAGCCAGGCAAGAAGCTTGCCCGTTCTCTCCCCATGTTCATATATTTTGTGGCAGGTTAATTTATATTTAGCCTTAGCCGCCTCTATGAGGAGCTATTTATTGTGTAGTCTCTTGACCGCCAGCAACTGCTGCGTGTCGTGATCAGGGGATTGTGCAAGTGCTGATTCCCCCTGGAGGATATCTGCCTCAAGTTGCTCTATACGTTTAGCTACTTCTCTCTTGTGGCCCACCATCAGGGCGAGGGCCCTCCCCTTCACCACTGCTCCGAACGCACCCCATAGGATTTGTGCTGCGGTAACCGAGCCAACGTTTTCTTTGAAGTATAGTTCAGTATCTTGAACTAATGCTGCCTTTATATGTGGTATTTTGAGGGCCCATGGGTTTATAGTCAGGGTCGTGCACCGAGGTTGGGGGCCAATCGCCATCCTGGTGAGAATGGGGGAGTGGTCCGAGATTCCCCGGGCCAAGCAGCGGGATTCACTGAATTCGTGGATGTCCTGTGCATGTGTGAACACGTAGTCTATATGTGACTGGCTTTTATGGGCCCCGGAGTGAAAGGTGAATTGTACAGTTGTGGGGTTAAGTTGTCGCCATATGTCAACCAAGCAGATGGCCGATAAAAATTTGGCAAGTTTAAATCCCGTAGCAGGATCTTTACGCGGGGGTAAGCGATCCACCGCACCATCGAGTGTAAGATTGAAGTCTCCCCCAATCACTAACGTGCCGAGTGGGAGATCAAGGATAAATTTCCTAAGGTCTTGCAGCGTGGAATGTTGCAACGCAGGGGGAGCATATACCGAGAGCACATTCAGTGTTTTCCCCTCCCAGGAACTGTATACCGCGGCGAACCTGCCTTGTCCGTCAGACCAAGTTTTCTGGACCATATAGGGGCAGTTTTTTCGTAAAAGCACCCCTGTCCCGCGGGAACCCGAAGTGCAATCAACTGATACCCCCATCTATTCAGGGCCTTACAGGAGTTACCGACAAGATGCGTTTCCTGTAGAAGGGCAATGTCCGGGATCTGTCTCTTGAGGTATTGGAGGACTAGCCCCTGTTTGAGTTTGTCCCCCAACCCATTGACATTCCATGTAAGGAACTTAAGCTCTGCAGTTAGTCCCATTTATGGAGGTATAGATGTGATGTGTGTGTGTCAGACGAGGAGGATCTGCATTGCCAGAGTGGTAGTGGTGGTGCGACATGTATGCGCTTGTGCGGCGGGCCTGCGTTACTGCTGAATCATCGATCCCCCATGCCCGAGAGTCAAGTGTAATTTGTGACATTATAGTAGTGTGGCATTGCTGTGCAAAACTAGAACTACGAACAGAACTACCCCCCTCCCAAAACTCCCTCCAACCCGCTCCCTGCCTCCCTGCATAACGGAGTCCGATGACCCGCTTCCCCAACAGTGCAGAATGCCCATCACCCTCCCAACACTGTATTGGGGATGCGTGGGCCCGACTCGCTCCTCCCCTCCCTAAACATGGGGACTTAACTTTTAGCCACAGGAACTAATATATATCATAAAGTATACTCATCACAGTTCCAGAGAGTATTTCCTCAGGTCTTCAAAGTGGCGCGGTCCCGACCCAGATGACAGCAAGATCGTATAAAACATTGAGGTAGTGCCTGGCCGTGTCAATCTCACATCCTGACCGCCTACCCGATGGTGGCCCAACCCTCGACAGTCGATTGTCTGTTGAGATTAAATTGAGTCTAAACTTCTTGGGTCTTCAAGAGCGTCACCGTTCAATATGGATCATCTCCTCGATGGGTGGGTCCCCCCAGCGACCGTCGTCAGCTGCTCTCAACAATGTTTTCGCTCTGGGCGTCCAGTTTCTCCCACTTTCCACCATTCGTCAAGCCAGTCCATCACCCCAGCGGGGTCTGTGAAGAACCAGCTCTTGCCATCTGCCTCCACACGTAGTTTCGCGGGGAACAGCATTGCGTATTTGATCTCGTGTTCCCTGAGAGCCTTTTTTGCCTCCAAGAAGGAACGCCTCTGTTTTCGGACCTTGGAAGTAAAGTAGGAAAAAAGGTTATCGTGCTGTTCTCAAATCTGAGAGGAGGGGCACAGCGGGCCATCTGAAGGATATGATCTTGATCACGGAAATTAAACACTCTCGCCAGAATAGGTCGTGGAGGTGCCCCCGGCCTGGGTTTACCTCCCGGTACACAGTGGGCTCTCTCAATGGAAAAGTAGTTGGATAAGTGTTTAGGCTTCAAGTACTTAGTCACCAAGTCTTCGACAAAGAAATCCGTTGCTGGCCCCTCCGCCCTCTCCGGCACGCCCAAAATGCGGACGTTGTTCCGTCGCAACCTCCCTTCGTAGTCGTCCAGCTGGGCCGCCATTAACTCGGTCTGCTTTTGGAGATCCGACACCTGTCTGCCCAACGCGAATACATCAGTGACAAGTTCTTGTGTGACGTCCTCCACTTCTTTCACCCAAGAGTCCATTTTGCGTAGGTCCGCCCTAAGGAGGGATATGTCAGTGGCAACCGAGTCAATACGGCCCTCAAGTGATGTGCGGACTCCATTGATGGCTGATAATACGTCCTGGAGCGTGGGTGGCTCTTGTTCGCCCTCCTGTTGTTGGGCATTTTGTTTCGGGCCTAAAGTTGGTTGCCCCCTTCTTGTGTCTTTAAAGATGCAAATTTGTCGATTTTTTGTTGATGCACATGTCGACCTCCCTTGTTTGTCGCCATTTTGGACTCGCAGTCACTGGGACCACCGCTCGGGGGTACTCACTGCCGCCTACCACAGTGAATACTACGTGGCCTGTCGGATTCCCCTCCTCTGCCATGTCGCAGCCGCTTGATGAGGTAGTCCAGGGGGCTGCAATCTCTGGTAGGGTCGTTACGATGTACTTTGGAGTGTGGCAGGTGGGGGGGGGCCCAATGCCACACGGGGCTTTGTTCTCTAAGCGAATATGAACAACGCCTTCCCCTTCTGGACACCGCCGCCCTCTGGCAAGGTTCACATCCTCTAGCAATGTGGGCTTTCGTCAGGGCCCTGCATCAGCTCCCCGCCGTGCCGCCAGGGCACTTCTCATTTGCTTCGATTGCCCAGAGATGATGGCAGTGCGCCGTGTGGCAGAGTGGCTCCATGGCAATCCCCGGTGTAGCAGCTGGTTAATCGCAGATAAATTAGTGAGGGCCGTCTCAGCCCGAAGCACTCTCACCCCTTCACGCGCCTCGTGAGGGAAAGCGGGGCTGCAGCACAGCCAGCTCCAATGTTGGGCCTTACTGCTTACTGGGGGTCCACGAGGCTAAGGCACATATGCGGTCGCTCAGGCAGGATCCCCCCGCATAGAAGCACTCACTCTGAGTATAGCGTGGGCTGCCTGTCCGGTCACGCCTCCTCCCGTCCGGGCTCTCGATCACGTCAGCCCGTGGTCTTATCACCTCGCCAGGCCGCAACCGCACCGCTGTCCTTCTGCTGCGGTGATCTCGGCCGGGGCGGGCTCCTCTGTGTTCCGGCCCTCTCCAGGAACTGGTGCGTTGGGATATGCGTATGCGTCCCGTGTCAAGATCATTAACAGGATAATTCAGGGATAGGTATTGTGGGTGCCGGAGCCGCGCTAGCAAGCGGCCATCTTCAATGCCTTTACATAAGTTGGTTTCCATAAAGTAGTTATTTTTGATAAAGGAAACAATTTAATTTTGACATACAAGAAAAGCCATGCAGGACGAGTCAAGGGTAACCTACTAGTTCTCCACCTCAGACATCCCAGACCAAAGTGCTTTTACAAAATGCTCAAGAGAGTGATGGGATGTTTTTGCTTAAAGGATGGCACCACAGAAGGGAGTGTGGTTCAGTTATTCTACATTTATGTTTTTTCTACCATGTCCAGCTCCACTAGCCCTAGTCAGGGAGAATTGGGAGTTATTTGTGGTCTCCCTCCGGGAATGTGTTTGACTATGTGCTGGACTTTCTGAACACGATAGCCAAGCTCAGGCAATAGGCAAAAACAAACCCCATGACAGTCAGGGCTCATAAATCAATGCACAATCAAAATGGCACTCATAGTGGGTAAGCCACATATTTTAGAGTATAGGAGGGCCAGACCATACTATGGTATGAAGAGGGTAAGTTATATAAATTATTTAATTCGCATTGGCCCACTTGCGAGACAAAGACTTTCATGTAACTATAAATAAGTCTTTCACTGACAGGTAAAACTCACACCACTCCTGGCCTCCTATGACAAACATAAAGAGGAGAGAAAGCCTAATTTAGGAATGCTGAAAGGAGTTGAAAAAATATGGCTCACTAAATGGGCTTCAGCCACTTAAGCAACAGGTGGAGTGTAAAGTACCGCTCTTGACTCTTGGACTTATACTTTGGTGGTCCACAACACTGCCCACTGTACCACATTGACAATTAATTAATGCATTAAATCAATTGTAATGTGTTGTATTACTGTTTGGTGAAGTTATATTTATTTTAACTTTAAAATTACACTAAAAAAAAAAAGAGAAGAATCTTGGGTGGCAAATGGGCTCACAATACAATCCTAATATGCAAAGGGCTTGCTCTAAGCAAAAAGGTTCAAGACAATCTGTGTAGTTAATCCGTGTTGGCTGTGTGTGTTTGTCTTGGAGGTCCCACAACAAGAAGCTACCCTGACTCAGTGTCTGATTCTTATTGAAGGATGAGGCACACTATGCCGGTAAACTAAGAGGTGTTGGGCATCTCAAAAAAATGTATGGACTGCCCTCACACACCACCTGGTGTCATGCTTCATCATCGGCAGTCCTCGCTCTTTAAAAACCACGTTTG
Source organism: Calotriton arnoldi (assembly GCA_963921515.1). Taxonomy (NCBI): domain Eukaryota; kingdom Metazoa; phylum Chordata; class Amphibia; order Caudata; family Salamandridae; genus Calotriton; species Calotriton arnoldi. The sequence goes on from CAWUFW010009879.1 coordinate 283,709, forward strand.
ATAAAGAGCGGGCCTACACCTGGAGACAGGGAGGCACTTCTATAACTAAGTGGGGGCCCGTGCTAAGAAAAGTGAGTGAGTGATTTTAAAAACTGATGCAAAATACTGCATGAAATTTTAATTGCGCAGAACGTGCTCGATATTAAAACTTAACGTGGGGACTAGGGGGTTTAGTACCCCATCCCCATCTGTATTGCCAACATGTTTCTGCCTAAACGGCCAGGAGGGCATTCATCAGGGCGTGGGTGAAAAATGGGCTCCTATCTCGTCTCTAAGAGACAAAGATGAATCCACTTCTGTAGGTTGGCTCTGATCCAACTCTACCATGAAATTTTCAAAAAAACCTGTAAAGAAAATGTATTACAGCATAAGTGAAAATTTTGACTCACACTGGCACGGAAAGAAACAGACTGAGAAGCAAGCACAAGGTACATTGAAGTGCATGTGGTTGTGAGCACACGTGTCACTGCATACATGGTGCTCAAAGTTAAAAACAGTAGTGAGACCAGCTCACACTGTTACCCCAGATTAGAGGTAGGGATGTCCCATGGGAAGGGAGGATTTGAGGGACCCCCGTAGTCACACTCTAAGAACCAAGTTTTTATATTTTGGAGAGAACCAAACACGAGATAGTGATGGTTAGAAAAACGTTTTTTCCAAAGTTTTCAACAATGCATTCACTCATATTAGCAGTGGAGGCGAGCTCCAAAAGTGTTTCACAGCCATCCATTCAACCCCCTTACTGCCTCAAGGTGCGTCCCTCGTGGTGCTCCTATGATCCGTCCTTGTTGCTTCCCCGCTGGTAATTGACTGGGGGAGGAAGCACGGTATATATACGAGACCAGAAAGGTAATTGATTGATTAGCTTGTGGGTGGGCACCTCCCGAGTGGTTCACGAGTTGCACCTGGGGTTAATTGCTAGTATAACGCGCCCGCGTCACATGACGCTGTATTTGCTCAATTCATTTCCGCTGTCCCAATCTTTGCCTGGCCGGTCTGTCATAAGTGCGCGGCTGACGAACGGAACCACTGTCTTGTGTGTTTGGCAATGGGGAGGGGGCTTAGCAGACATGCGTGTCTGCTCACGGTGGAGCCGTCTTTATGTTCTGGTTTCCGCGCGCGCGCAGAAGCGATGCGAAAGCGCATGCGCAGTGCGGGAGAAGGCGGAAACACCTCCTTCATAGTGTCAATGACCGTGTTTGCGGTCACTTTCATTTTTCCCAAAATATGGCGGTCGGCTAGGGAGAACAAAATACAAATAATCATGGAAATATAAAACTCGAGTGGATTATTAAATGGCATTTTCTAGCTCCCGGGCATTTTCGAGTGCAAGTGTAACTCCTGCCATAACTAATGTGGAAATAACTATGTGGAGCATTCTATAAGTGATGTAAAATCCGAAATAGTCGCGATGCTGGTGGTTGGGCAACTGTAAGGGTCCGTATGCTATGGCACTTATAGACAAAGGTTTTTTGTCATAGACACCAGTGTTGGTTGTCATACTTAAGTGGCTATTCAGCGGAAGGACAATACTTAGTACATATTCCAGTGAGTATTCGATCCAGACGTGTATTTATCCTTCTTTTGGTCTGACAGTGGTAATCCCCTTAAGTAAGTTTAAGTCATATGGAGCCATGGTAACTCATCATTCAGGCCATGGTCGCATGATTTAAGATGATACACCCATCTCTGTTCACGGATGTGTAATTTCCTTTGTATGTTAGGATGCCAGGGTGTATTTTCTCCAAGACGACCCATTCCTGGTCTTTATCGCAATGTCCTTGTTCCAAGAAATGTCGTGTTAGTTTAGTGTTATTCTTTTTGCACCTGATGGTGCTCCGGTGCATATTAATTCTAACTTTGACTTTTCGAAGTGTCATGCCCAAGTAAAGAAGGTTGCAGGGGCACCTAATCAGATATACCACATTTTCGCTGTTGCAATTCGTCAGATTCTTCAGGACCCACGGTCTGTCTGTGTTTATGTCAACCTCCTTAGTTTGGTGGGTGTACTGACATGCCACGCAGTTTCCACAGGGGTAGTGGCCCACAGGTCTGTTTTGATCCCACAGAGTCGATTGGGTCTGCGTTTCTTTCGGTGATATTTTGGAATGTACTAGTTTGTCCCGGATGTTTAAGTTTCTTTTAAAAGTGAACATTGGTGCGGTCCATTATTTTCCTGCTCCGTTCAGTATACGCCAGTGTTTCCGGATGATGTTCTGGACTTTGTTGGAGATTGGGGTGTATGTGGTAACACATACTATCTTGTCACTCTCTTGTTTCTCATGGTGCTCCAGTAACGCCTCACGGTTATTGCTCCGGGCTCTTTTCCTTGCCCTCGTGACCATTTTTCTTGGGTAGTGGCGTTGGAGCAACTTGTCTTCCAGAGACTGGGCTTGGTTGTCGTATGTTTCAAGTGATGAGCAGTTCCTCCTCACGCAGAGAAACTGACCCACCGGGAGATTCTGTCTCAGTGCTCTTGGGTGAAAGCTCTCATTATTGAGAAGACTGTTTTTGTCAGTTGGTTTAATATGAACCTTAGTTCGCAATCCTACTTCATTTAGAGTGATCACAAGGTCCAAGAAGACGGCTTCATTCTTGCTGATATTGTATGTGAAATTAAGGTGCTCGTCCCTTGTGTTGACCCATTCGCAGAAATCGGTGGCTTGTTGATGATTTCCATGCCAGACGATGAGGATGTCATCAATGTACCTGCGCCATAACTTCACTTGTTGTTTGAACGGGTTGCCTTGGCTGTAAATGAAGTCTTCCTCAAACTGATCTACATAGAGGCACGCCATGCTGGGAGCAAAGGTGCTTCCCATGGACGTGCCCCTGATCTGGTGGTAGATGGTGTCGTTATACTCAAAGAAGTTTTCTGTCAGAGCCATCTCTGCGCATTCCATGATGAAATTTCGAGGTGTGAGGAAATCCCACTCCTTTTCTTGAAGGATGTGTTCCACTACCATCAGGGTGCGTCTTTGGGGGATGCTCGTGTACAGTGCTTCAAAAGCAGCAGACCCTGATGCAGAGATCTGGCCCGGGACCAGGGTTCAATTCCCGCCTCGGCGGGTCTTGGGCTCAATTTCCTCGGACCTGATAATTCTCGCCTCGGTGCCTATTCTAATCATGGGTCCCACTCTGCAACTCTGGGCAATAGCTTGCTTAATCTCCACAACGGCCCCAACAGCGCTGGGATGCCTGGCTTCACCCTGGGGGTGCCCAGGAGTGGACATTTCACAGGGAAAAGCCAGGAAGGGTTCCACAGCGGTATGCGTACAGCGCCAGGACACCTCTTTGGGGGTATAAGTGCGCTTTACAAGTACAAATTTCATATGTCCATCGTGATCAACTAGTCTTCTCTGGGGTCAATATCCATGTCTCTGCGGAGGCACAGTACATCCTTGGTGTCTTTAAGGTATGGCGCTGATGTTTGAACAATAGGCTTCAAAAGCCAGTCGCAGAACTGCGATAATGGTTCGAGTACCGAGCCGATACCAGACACAATAGGTCTCCCTGGTGGTGGATCCTTGTTCTTGTGGATTTTTGGTAGGGTATAGAATCTAGGTGTGCGTGGGACATTTCCCACAAGAAATTCAGCCTCGTGTTTCGTGATCCAGTCATTAGCGATACCCTCCTCAACCATAGTTTTGATCTTGGTGGTGAGACTTGGTGTCGGGTCTATTGCGGCGACCTCGTAGCTGTCCTGGTCTGATAGGAGGCACATGCACTCAGCTTGGTATTTATTTTGGTCCATTCCGACAATTTCTCCTCCTTTCTCAGCTGGTTTTATTACCAGGAGGGTGTTTTTCTTCAGGCTGCAGTAGCCAGGAGTAGTGAAGTGATGTATGTTGGCCTTCTTTGCTGTTTTAAATTTTTTATGAATGTGAATGATTGCAAATCTAATGTACAATTATTTGACAACACTGATTATGAATACAGAAGCAAGTGTGAAAGGAAGACTTGTGTTAATCACCTCTGGTACACCTGTTTACACATTTACGATTACAAACATCTTTTTAGTAATCACCTGTGAGCACAAGATGTAGAATTGCTGCTACTCACAGGGTATCAACTAGCGCTGTCACATACCCAATCTCTTACTCTCCCTTGTATCCAGGTCCTCTCTGATTGGAATACACAAGATTTGCCATCAGAGCAGCCTGGCTAGACTCTACCTGCCTGGTGTTAAGTAGGTACCAGCCCCCGATGTGCCTTGTGTTATCAAGCGAAGACCTGCCCCTGAAGGATACCCCTGTGAGGTGGGAATGCATGCCCCAAACTAGTTGGTGGTGAGGATTTTGAAATTCATAGATGCAGTGGAACTGATTGACAGCTGACATCTGCCCTACACCCAAGGACAATGAACATAAGCTACAGCTCCACCCCACCTTGTTGAGGAACTCTGCCAACATAGACCTGCATGGCTGTGGAATCAACTATGTCAAGTGCCACTGAGCTGTGTGGGGAGTCTGCCAAGTGCCACTGAGCTGAGTGGGGAGTCTGCCTAGTGAGCATACTCCCTTTCGTTGCCACCATTTTGCTTGTTAAATTGTTCTTTATTGTGGGACGTCCGAATTGCCCTTTCCTGTTATTTAATAACCTTTTCCGGACTATTGTGAGCATGGGCCTTTAAACAGCCAATTCTGGAAAAAGTGAATTTAACCTTAATCCACATTTGGGGGTTCACTGTTACTGATCCTGCAACGTCATGCTGAGATCAGGCAACCAGTTTGCCTCCCTGCTGGATATCCTGAATGGTTACATTTCATGCTTGTGACTTTTAAACAAGTTACAAGTGGAACAATTTTGAAGTGAACTGTTTTTGCTCTCGTAGTGGTTTAAACTAAATGTAAAGATAAATACCTTGGAAACTAACTCACCATCACAGTTGTCTGCAAAAAATTATTTGTCCTCTGTACTGCTGTTCTTCTCTACGTGCCTGCACACTAAATTCACACTTGAAATCATTAGCCTGTCTGTACTAAGGATGGTATTTATGCAGATGTCCAAATCTAGCCATTCATACTCTGTAACTCCTCCCAGGTGAGTTCAGATTTCATTTCTGGGTTATATTAAGATTCTCTTATGTATTAAATGTACTGCTTCTTAGTATTGATGTAAAATGATAACGAGTAGCTCGGCAGATTACTGCAGGCTCAAAATAATTAGCATTCCCCTAAGCAGAAAACCAGCAAATTCAATCATTTATTTTTGACGCCACTGCAGGAAGACATTTTTATTGTATGTGATTGACTGTGTGATCTACTAGGAAAAGCTTCTTATAAACATTAAACGTTAGTCATAAACATCTTTCAGGGTGAATCAGACAGAGAGAAAACACTTCAGATTGTTATCAATGTACAATTTATTTCTACTTTAATGCTGTATCAAGCATTTAAGAAACATGGTCACTCTTTATTAATGTATCCTAATGTGTTCCCCTTTATCTGCGTATTCTATTTTTGTGGTTAACCAGAATCATTTTTTTACTATCCAGTATTTTCAAAATCACTTTGCAGAGCATAGTGTGCATAGAAGTCAACTATATACTCTTTTATGGTCATGTAATTTTACTAAAGGGAGGATCCAAATTGCACACATTAATTGTTCGCAGAAGAATCTGGGGAGGTACCTAAGTCTTTCTTGCTTGCAAAAAATAGTGGAAAGGTTAACCCCTTTTATCCGCCCCTTTAGAAGTGTCAAGTAGCTTATTATGATTGCTCGCATAAGCACTGACTAAGAGGTAGTGTTAATGTGGGTTGCCATTTACCCCACCTAGTAAGCACTGATACGCTGTGGTGATGTATTTAGCTGATGCAGCAAATATTGAATAATCTTAGCTTTGGCCCTTAAATTGAGGCATAACACACAGATTTGATTTTTTTTTTACTAAAATACATAAAATCCATTTGAACTTTTTCATAGCCTTTTTCACAAGGTAAATTTCATGAGGTTAGTCCTGGTGAAATCTGTCAGACGAAAACCGTAGGGATTTGATAATCGCCTTACCGATTGGATGGTTGCACAAGAATCGGAATTTAATCTACAGTCCTAATCTTGGCCGAAGTCTGACTGTTACTCTTGATTCCGCACACCCCACGAAGAAAGTTCTCATTTACATTCTACTGATGAACATGAAGAAAGCGACAAGGAATATTGATAATGTAGTCAGTCCAATAGATTTTTGGGAAGGTATACTTGCAATTGATAACATTTTTGTCATAACTCATTTATTCGGCAAATGTGCAATAAGCAGAAAAAATTACATTATTTTAGGGTTATCTTGATTTCTCATTACCATTTCACCTAGTTAAAAGAAACAAGTTGTGAAAAAACTCTAAGAGACACATGGAAGATCAGGTTGCAAGAACCATATTTCTCTTTTTGAAAATGCCTAGTCAGTTGTGAATGGGCACAAAAGCCCCTAACATACAAGAGGTCAAGCAATAATGGTCAAGCTAGGCAGTTCTCATTCTCAGTTTTCCATTGATATATTAATGACTTATTTGAAGGTGTGGTGTCAGCTAAGGTTGTCCTCAGTATAAAGGCATCACTGTGTCACCTTTGCTCATGCAAACGGTTAACGCACTGCAAGTCCAAGTAAAGGTTGTAGATACCTAACGCAAGGAAAACGATATGAAGATTAATATACCCAATCGAAGGTGGATCTTTGGGTAGCATCCCCAAAACAGAGTGATTCCAAAGTTCAGGCTTGGGGACTATTGGCTCTAAGATGGTAAACTGTAACCACACTTAGGAGTCCAACTCTATAGGCTGGAAATTGTAAGTTCATCCCTCAGTGAAGATCACTGAAACAGTAAGAAATTACATAATTTGCTTTAATAGGAGGCATAGAAATAGCAACTCCTCTCTCTGGAACAAAGTTAATGGTTTTAGGTGTTGCAGTAGTTCGGCATATGGTGCAAAAGTCTTGGGCCTTGATCCCAGCTTCAGCAAGATGGGCATGAGTGAGCGGGTGATTTGGAAGAAATTGATGTTGCTGTCAAAGATTTTTAATTCCACTGTACCAGCAGCAGATTTCACATGCCTGTCTAAGCAGGAAAGAATGTTGAGCTGTCTAGCATAGAAGGCATAACTGTTGCCAGAGACCATCAGGTAGATACATTTAGAGGCAATTACCTGAACAACTACACTCCCAAGGGCGATGATTCAGAAACAGTCTCATGAAGGGAAATCTGGAAAAATCTGAAACATGTAGCTCACTTGGGGCAGCAAGATATTTCAACATTCCAAGTCTTCAAAGACCTTGTGTGTGGAGTTTGGTAAACATACAAAAAAGAATACTTTGCCTGGCAAGATGCAATGTAATTCCTCTAGCTAAGAATGTAGAAAGATGGAAGTCGACGGAGAGGATAAGAAACATATGAAAAGATTTCCACAACTTTTTTTAATTTTATTTTCTTATTGATTTTCATATAGTCTCATACAGTTCACAGATGAGGCATTGAGAAATGATGACAATGTGAAAAAAAAAAAACATTACCATCAAACAACTCGTGGCCATAAAGTACATACACAGAGGGTAGATTCCAGTTTTGGCAATACAGTTGCCATTATCTTACATCTCATGCATTGATACTGAGCGTTATTTACACAGTCACAATTTCAGGGGTATCAGGCTGTACAATCGTGCGTTAGTAGATCAATAGAGGCTCCCAGATATCATTCGGTCGGGAGGTCACCAGCAGTTCCTCTGCGTATAACACTAAATTCTCTCTGCAGTACGTCAAATCCCTGAGCCATAGTTCAACTGTAGGACTCCGCTTGCTATCCCACACCATCGCCACTCGCCGCTTGGCAATAAGCAGTGCCACTCTTCCTAGCTTGCCCTTAACACCTTTCAGAAAAGGGAGTAGCCCCAATAAACACACCTGCGGTGAGCAACTCAATTCAACCCCAATGATTTTGGACAGTTTAGCAACCACCTCAGGCCAATATTCCCTCACCCGCCTACAGGCCCAGGTCAGGTGCCAAAAGTCCGCACCCGAGGCACCACACCGTGCACATGGGTCCGTTTCTCTGAGACCGTACTTAAAAAGCCTGTGGGGTGTATGGTAGACCTGGTGAAGGTATTTGAAATGTATAATACGCAAGTTCCCATTAGAGGTGAGGGCGCTAGTCAGATTGCAACAGTGTTCCCATTCCTCCCGGGACAGCTGTGGGTCCAAACATTCGTTCCATTTATCCAGGCTCTTATCATCGGAGAGGGTCCTATCCTCCCTAGCAGCTCGGTATAATTTAGTGACAAGCTTGTGTCGGGTGGGGCTGGTAAGCAAGGTGTGTAATGCCAGGGACGTCGGGGGTTCTGCAGGGAACATCGGGAAGTGGGCCTGTGATGCTTTTTTCAGTCTAGGAAGCAAGAAGGTGAACAGTAGGGTTTTATGCTGGATATAGTCAACATCAGCGGATGTCAAAAAAGTGCCATTAGGGTATAGGTCCTGCATTTTGTCAATGCCCGCCTGAGCCAGTGTGCGCATGGCTCCCACCTCATGGGTCACTGAGATGTCTGCATGGTAAGCAATAGAAAGCAGCGGAGAGTACAACGGCAGTTTCCCAGCCATGCGGCCCAGTGCCTGCCAGGCTGTGATCGTCGAGTTGATAGTGTTAATTGCATCACGGGGTGTAAGTTGACATCTATGTGTTAATATGGAGCTCAACGGGATGGGACGTGCGTCCCAGTGTTCCACCGCCACATGCGGAATAAAATCGTGAGATGCGAACAAAAAATGCGCGTATTACGCATGTGCGCACAAATAATACAAATAGATATCAGGTACACTGAATCCCCCATGCTTATAATCAAAGAGGAGAGTCCGCCAGCCCACCCGAGCCTGCTTTCCACCCCAGATCAGACGAAGAAGTAGCGAGCGCACTGTTTTAAAAAATTGTTGAGAGAGAGGGACCGGTATGTTATTAAAAAGACATAAAAATGTAGGCAACACTACCATCTTTATAAGGGCGATGCGATCCGCAAGAGAGAGTGGAAGACGAATCCACCTGTCTATTTGCTGCTCTAATAACGTGGTAGCAGTGCCATAATTCTCACGGAGTACTCTGTCGGGATCTCGGTGGACCCAGATTCCCAGATACTTAATCGACTCTGTCACCCACACGAGGGGAAATTCTGGCTCATGTGGATGTGTGCATCACTACCGAATTAGACCAGTTAATATGTAACCCAGAGAACCGAGCAAATCGAATGTACTCCCGCAGAACAGGAGCCAGATGAGTGAGGGTTTCCCAAATAAAAAGCAACATGTCATCCGCATATAACGAGATGATGAGCGGACAGTGATGCAAGTTGAGAGCCGCATGTTTGTGACATTGCCAACGGCTCCAGTGTCAGGGCAAACAACAGCGGCGAGAGGGGGCACCCCTGCCTGGTGCCTCTAGTGATGGAGAACGGTTCTGAGGTATGACCACCCTTTCGGACCCGGGCCGTGGGGCTTGCATAAAGTAGTTTTACCCAGTTAATAAAGAAAGGAGAGAAGCCCATCCGTTGGAGTACAAAGAACAGATAGCCCCATTCAATGGAATCGAATGCCTTGGCAGCGTCGAGCATGACAGCTGCCGCCGGGAGATCAGGAGAGAGAGCGTGGAACAGAGCAAACAGTGTACGAAGATTATGGGAGGTGGACCGCGTAGGTATGAATCCAGACTGGTCCGGTAGCACCAGATTCTGCATAAGCGGTTGGAGGCGAGTGGCTAATATTTTCGCTAAAATTTTCACATCAGTGTTAATGAGCGATAGTGGTCTGTATGAGTCGCAATGAGCAGGCGGTTTGTCCTTTTTTAATAAGGTAATGATTAGCGCCTCGCGAAGGGATGGGGGAAGTATGCCCGAGTCATAAGCCTCCGCATACATTTCTAACAAGAAGGGGGTGAGCTCCTCAGCAAAGGCCTTGTAGAACTCAGAGGGAAATCCGTACGGGCCAGGCACTTTTTTGTTAGGGAGGGAGGCTATGGCCATGCGGATGTCCTCCACTGTAATAGGCTGACCCAGATAGTCTCTCTGACCCTCCGACAGCCATGCGATGGCCACCTGTGATAAGCAGGCATTTAATTCTGCAGTGTCTGTCTCACCTTGTGAGGTGTACAGTGTCATGTATGTCTGTCTGAACTGCTCTGTTATGTCTGTGACACTATAGTAGTCGCGCCCTGCATCGTCCGTGATCTTAGTGATTATGTCTTGGCTCATGCGGTGTTTAATCTTTGTGGCTAAGTGATGTCCTGGCCTCCCACCCTCCCCATAGGAGCGAGCTACATGACGTTTAGAGATATAGCGTAGTTCTTCTTCCGCTAGTTTCGCATGCTCAAGTATGGCTTCTTTGATGGACGCTAGGGTCGACTCACAGGGTGCGAGCTCGTAGTCGCGCTCGAGGTTGGTCAGCATAGCCTCCACCTTAGTTATTTGGCCCCGTAGGTCCTTTAAAATGCCAGCCGATGTACCTATGCAGGTGCCCCGAATAGTAGCCTTGAATCCTTCCCAAAGCACTCCTGCGCTATCTACAGACCCCTTATTGTGATCAAAGTATTGGGTAATGGCCTCACAAATAGTCTCCAAATAGAGGGGGTCCAACAGCGCCTCAGATCGGAAGCGCCAAGTGAAGGATCGGGGAGTAATCTGAGGAATACAGAGAGTGAGTCGAACAGGACAATGATCAGAGAGAGTGCGTGGTAGGCTCTCCACCTCGATCACCCAGCCCGCCACCCCCTCACTCACCAACCAATAATCAAGGCAAGACCAACTGCCATGCACTGTGGAGATATGTGTGCCCTCAAGTGTCTCTACATGTCTGTGTCGCCATATATCAAGTAATCCGAGTTCCGCCATCCCAGCATTAATTACATGAGCTGCCGATGGTAAATGCCCCTCCCTGCCACTAGATTTATCTTTGCCGGGGTCCAGGTGCGTATTAAGATCTCCCCCCAGAGGATAGCTGCGTCCGGCCAATCACGCAGTACTGCAATAAGACTCTCGTACAGGCCAGGGTCATCTATATTAGGTCCATAACAGTTTACAATGGTGACTAATTTGCCTGCCAGTGTCCCGTGCACCATAGCATAACGACCCGCAGAGTCAATATGAGTTTGGTGGACTGCAAACGGAAGGCCCTTCTTTACAAGTGTGAGTACCCCCCGACTATAGGAGGAATAGGAAGAGGCCAGGCGGTAGTCAGCCCAGCGAATCCCAACCAGTTTATCAGTATGTTGTGTAAGGTGCGTTTCTTGCAGGATGGCGATGCTGATTCTATGACGTTCCAAATGAGCTATCACCTGTCGAATTTTTTGGGGGGAGTTGAGCCCCCGCACGTTCCATGTTAGACAAGAAATTGTTATACCATTACTGTGCATACCAGTAGCAGAGTATACAGAAAACGGAATCTACCCTGTGCCCATCCTGTGAGCAACATGCGTGAGCAGGTAAATGGACATAATATCGAATTATAAATTTCGAATTGCAGTTATATCGAAGTTGTAATATCGATTGTATCATAATATCGAAGTCATGAATATCGTAGTAAAAAATATCGTTTTTTTTTAATTAAAAAATATCGAAGTATAAAATATCGAATAAGTAATATCGTTAGTAGATAATATCGATTTGTCAGTGTTGTAAAAAATATTGAAAAAAAATATAGAAAGTGTAAATATCATTTTTTTGTAAATATTTAAATATTCATTATTAGTTTAATCGTATGAATATTTTTTGAAATTGTATAAAAATAATTTTTGTAAGATATGTTTTAGGAGCGGGATGTTGGGTTATTAGGGGATAAGGGTGGGGAGTATTTTAAAAATATTAGTATAGATTTACATATTAAATCAAACATTCGAAGTTAGAAATTATTTGAAACATGATTTTTAAGTTGAAGATATAAAATATATGTCTTGTCTTAGGAGCGGGATATTGGGTTATTAGGGGATAAGGGCTGGAGAGTATTTCAATAGTATTAGCCCATATTTACATCAGTAACATTAATTTCTAAATTAGGAATTACTTTAAAGAACGAAATTTAAATTAAAACTATAAAATATACGTTTTGTTTTAGGAGCGGGATGTTGCGGCTAATTAGGCGATAAGGGTGTGAGTCGTTCTTGATAATATACTAGTATAAAATTACATATATTAAATTAATTTTTTTGAACTTAGAAATTATTTAAAACAACGAAATTTAAATTAAAAATATAAAATATATGTTTTGCTTTAGGAGCGGGATGTTGGGTTATTAGGGGATAAGGGTGGGGAGTGTTTTAAAAATATTAGTATAAAATTACATATTAAATTAAAATTTCGAGTTTTGAAAATAATTTAAAATAAGAAATTTAAATTTAAAATTCGAAATTAAATTTTTGTTTTCGGAGTGGGATATTGCGTTATTAGGAGAGAAGGGTGGGGAGTGTTTTAAAAATAATTATATGAATTGACATATTTAAATTAAAAAAATTTAAATTGCAATTTTGAAAAAATTAGAAAGTGAAATTTAAAAAGAAATTATTTTTTTTTTAGGAGTGTGATGTTGTGTTATTAGGTGAATAAGGGTGGGGAGTGTTTTTAAATAATATTTTAAAATTACTTATTAAATTAAAATTTAGAAAATTGAAATTATTTTTAAGAAATAAAGTTAATTAAAAATGGAAATTATATGTTTGTTTTAGTACTGGGATGTTGGGTTATTAGGGAAAAATGGTGAGGTTGTTCAAATAGTAAAATATATATATTTAGGGGGCCGATTCCGATTCGGGCAGGAAATCTCTCCGACCGAGCCGGACCCGGAGAGATTTCCGACCGAATCGGACCCTAGCAGTCCGACCGAACGAGTACGATGCGTTCGCATGCAATCGGACTCGAGTCGGTCGGACTCCCATTGAAGTCAATGGGAGCCGGACGTACAACGCGTACGCTGGCTCCCATTGACTCAATGGGTGCGAGGCGAACAAGGGCGCCCCCTACAGCGGGTATGCGTCGATGCGACTCGCGGTGTACATGCACAGGTAGGGGGGACCCATGGGTCCCCCCTGTGTGCGACTCGCGTGGCTACACGTACAGGGGGGTCCGACACGGACCCCCAAAGTCCAGCTCCGACTGCTCTTTCGAGCCGGACGGTGCTAGTCAGTCGGACTGCTCGCGGCGCGCATCGTACTTGCCCGGCCGGGGAACGTCTCCATTGCGCTGTGCGAGTCGTGTCCGTGCGAGTCGGTCGGAGCGGTTGGACTCTGCGTACGAGTCGGTCGGCGATTTCGCGTGCGCTCGCATCGTACTCGCTCGGCCGGACGCACGTCCGACTCGGTTGGGAATCAGGGCTCCGAATCGGATCCGGTAATGCCGAGTCCGATTCGGAGCCCTACCGGCCGAGATCGGAATCGACCCCTTAGTGTCCAGAAGCTTCCCTGACTTAATACTGACTGGAGTGGGAATAGTAATTTTATATGTTTAGTGTCCAGCACCTTCTCTGACTTAATACTGACTGGAGTGGGAATAGTAATTTATATATGTTTAGTGTCCAGCACCTTTCCTGAATTAATAGTGACTAGAGTGGGAATTTTAATTTTTATATGTTTAGTGTCCAGCACTTTCTTTCACTTAATATTGGGTGGAGTTTGAATAATAAATTATATATGTTTAGTGTCCAGCACCTTCTATGACTTAATACTGACTGTAGTGGGAATAGTAATTTATATATCTTTAGTGTCCAGCACCTTCTGTGATTTAATACTAACTGAAGTTGGAATAGTAATTTATATATGTTTAATGTCCAGCACATTCCCTTATTTAATATTCAGTGGAGTGGGAATAGTAATTTATATATATGTTTAGTGTCCAGCACTTTCTTGGACTTTGGGGCCGATTCCGATTCAGGCCGGAAATCACTCCGACCGAGCCGGACCCAGAGAGATTTCCGACCGAATCAGACCCTGGCAGTCCGACCGAACGAGTACGATGCGCACGCATGCAATCGGACTCGAGTCGGTTGGACTCCCATTGAAGTCAATGGGAGCCGGACGTACAACGCGTACGCGGGCTCCCATTGACTCAATGGGTGCGAGGCGAACAAGGGTGCCCCCTACAGCGGATACGCCTCGAAGCGACTCGCGGCGTACATGCACAGGTAGAGGGGACCCATGGGTCCCCCCTGTGTGCGACTCGCACGGCTACGCGTACAGGGGGGTCCGACACGGACCCCCAAAGTCCGGCTCCGACTGCTTTTTCGAGCCAGACAGCGCGAGTCGGTCGGACTGCTCAAGGCGCGCATCGTACTTGTCCGGCCGGGGAACATCTCCATTGCACGATGCGAGCCGTGTCCGTGCGAGTCGGTCGGAGCGCTTCGGACCCGCGAACGAGTCGGTCGGCGATTTCGCGTGCGCTCGCATCGTACTCGCTCGGCCGGATGCACGTACGAATCGGTTGGGAAAGAGGCCTCCGAATCGGATCCTTAGTGTCCAGCACCTTCCCTGACTTAATACTTAGGGGTCGATTCCGATGTCGGACGGACTCAGGTCCGTCCGACATCGGTCAGGAGCCGTAACCAACCGACCTGCTGTCGTCAGTTACGGCCCTGCAAGTACGATGCGACCGAACCCTGTTCGGTCGGACTCGTATACTACACAATGGGAGCATGCATTCCAAGTGGAATGCATGCTTGCATTGTGGAAAGCAGGGGTGCAGTTCATCCCTGCACCCTGTGGCCGGCACCCCAAGGTGCCTGCCACCGGGTGCAGGGATCAACAGAGGGGCACCATAGGTGCTCCCAGGCCGCCGTTCGGCGGCCTCTCACCCATGGGGGCCCTACTGGGGGCCCCCAAAGACAGTTACCGACTGGCTTTTCGTGCCAGAAAGACCGGCACGAAAAGGCAGTGAAATACTGCCATCGTACTCCTCGGTCGTGAAGAGGCGGCGGGGAGTACTGAAGGATTTCCGGACGGCGGACGGGCTCTCCGAGCCGGTCGTAAGCCATCCGGAAATCCCAGTCGGATTCCTTTCCGACCGAGCCCATCGGAATGGCTCGGTTGGAAAGGAATCCGGCCGGCAAGTTCCGATTCGGTCGGAAGGGCTCCGACCATCGTTCGGTGCCCTTCCGGCCGAAATCGGAATCGGCCCCTTAGTGGAGTGGGAATAGTAATTTTTATATATTTAATGTCCAGCACCTTCTCTGACTTAGTACTCAGTGGAGTGGGAATAGTAATTTTTATATCTTTAATGTCCAGCACCTTCTCTGACTTAATAGTGACTGAAGTGGGAATAGTAATTTAGATATGTTTAGTGTGTAGCACCTTCTCTTACTTAATACTGACTGGAGTGGTAATGGTAATTTATATATCTTTAGTGTTTAGCACTTTCCCTGACTTAATATTGACTGGAGTGGGAGTAGTAAATTATATATTTTTAGTGTCCAGCACTTTCTCTGACTTAGGGGTCGATTCCGATCTCGGCCGGTAGGGCTCCGAATCGGACTCGGCATTACCGGATCCGATTCGGAGCCCTGATTCCCGACCGAGTCGGACGTGCGTCCGGGCGAGCGAGTACGATGCGAGCGTACGCGAAATCGCCGACCGACTCGTTCGCAGGACCCAACTGCTCCGACCGACTCGCACGGACACGACTCGCACAGCGCAATGGAGACGTTCTCCGGCCGGGTAAGTACGATGCGCGCCGCGAGCAGTCCGATCGACTCGCGCCGTCCGGCTCGAAAGAGCAGTCGGAGCTGCACTTTGGGTGTCCGTGTCGGACCCCCCTGTATGCCTAGCCGCACGAGTCGCACACAGGGGGGACCCATGGGTCCCCCCTACCTGTGCATGTACGGGCGCGACCCGCTTCGACGCGTACCCGCTGTAGGGGCGCCCTTGTTCGCCTCGCACCCATTGAGTCAATGGGAGCCCGCGTACGCGTTGTACGACCGGCTCCCATTGACTTCAATGGGAGTCCAACCGAATCGAGTCCGATAGCATGCGAACACATCATACTCGTTCGGTCGGACTGCTAGGGTCCGATTCGGTCGGAAATCTCTCCGGGTCCGGCTCGGTCGGAGGGATTTCCGGCCTGAATCGGAATCGGCCCCTCAATATTTATTTCAGTGGAATAGTAATTTATATATCTTTAGTGTCCAGCACCTTCTTTGACTTAATACTGACTGGAGTGGGAATAGTAATTTATATTTGTTTAATGTCCAGCAGCTTTCCTTATTTAATACATACTGTAGTGGGAATAGTAAATTATATATGGTTAATGTTCAGCACTTTCTGTGATTTAATCCTAACTGCAGTGGGAAGAGTAAATTATATATTGTTAATGTTTAGCACCTTCCCTGATTATTGTTTAATTGTATTGGGAATAGTGAGTGATATATGTTTATGTACAAATATATTTTAAATTTTGTTATAATTTATCTAAAATTTTTATATTACATATATGTTATTTGCTGTGTATTTATTAATTTTATATAAAGAGTTGTAGGAAAATTACAGTATGTGTTTTTATATGTGAAGAAATATAAGAGTGTTTTATTATGTGCAGTGATAATGTATTTTTATTGTGTAATTGATGTATAGTTTATAATTTACTAGTAAAAAAAACATTATGCTTATTTATAGTAAATTAAAATGGTACATTTATCAAATTAATATATTTAAGTAAAATATTCAATAATAATATATACATATAAAAAAAAATAGACATTTTTTATTTTCAAACAACCTTTATTTTTGTATAAGTAGGTAGAAAGACAAAAATTTTTTTTGCAACATTGTTGTGTCTGGCCAACTGAATTCACTGCATCAGACTCGTTGGAGCTTCAAAAACGCGTCCGTTGCCATGCCAGGCCCCAGCCAATGCGTGCGCACCGATCTGTCCATTGCTGTACAACGCGTATTTCGGGATACAACGCGTACCCGCTCACAACAGATGCAACGGGCCGGCCGGGCACACCGATCGGTCCATTGCTGTACAACGCGTATTTCGGGATACAACGCGTACCCTCTCACAACAGATGCAATGGGCCGGCCGGGCACACCGATCGGTCCATTGCTGTACAACGCGTATTCCGGGATACAACAGATGCAATGGGCCGGCCGGGCACACCGATCGGTCCATTGCTGTACAACGCGTACCCCCTCACAATAGATGCAATGGGCCGACCGGGCACATCGATCGGTCCATTGCTGTACAACGCGTACCCGCTCACAACAGATGCAATGGGCCGGCCGGGCACACCAATCGGTCCATCGCTGTACAACGCGTATTTCGGGATACAACGCGTACCCGCTCACAACAGATGCAATGGGCCGGCCGGGCACACCGATCGGTCCATTGCTGTACAACGCGTATTCCGGGATACAACAGATGCAATGGGCCGGCTGGGCACACCGATCGGGCCATTGCTGTACAACGCGTATTTCGGGATACAACAGATGCAATGGGGCGGCCGGGCACACCGATCGGTCCATTGCTTTACAACGCGTCCCTGTACAGGTCAGTCGCATATGTCACCATGCTTGTCACTGGTGAACGTATGCCAGCCACATATACCTGCCAGAG
Source organism: Calotriton arnoldi (assembly GCA_963921515.1). NCBI lineage: Eukaryota > Metazoa > Chordata > Amphibia > Caudata > Salamandridae > Calotriton > Calotriton arnoldi. The sequence continues at coordinate 301,263 of CAWUFW010009879.1, forward strand.
ACACAGGGGCACACCTACAACACCACACCCATTCCACACTGTTTCCTAAGGCATGTAAGGCTGCATTACCTTTTCTGTGTATGGGGGTTAACATGTGGTTTCTGTGGTGGCACTTGTGGGCAGCCACACCCAGGCTGTGCATGTGTTAATGGGGACAGGGTCCTTTGTGTGTTGTGCACATGACCACTGTGATGTGCAACAGTTCATTTCGGAGCATGTGGCATTGTCACATTTCCAGGTTGTGTATGTGTGTGACATGTCACATACCCCCAGGGTCCCATGGGGGAAGGCATGTACGTCACAGGATGACCCATTGCCACACTAGTGATGTCCCTCCACAGTCTGTGTGCATGTTGTGTTTCCGATGTCTCTGATTCCATGTGCACGATGGGAGACAGTCTCCACATCAACGTTGTTTGTGCATGGACTTTGATGTTGTGCGTCACTGGCGTCCATGTCTGTCCTGCGTAGGCGACAGGGGCCACTACCTGTGGGAGTCATGTTTCATTTTCTGACGTGTACATGATACGCCATGTCATGCCAGTGTCCATGTGGCAAGACAGGGTCACTGGGAATCTACCTGTCAATGAGCTGTGATGCCTGTGGTGCATCTGTCCAGACATGTCACTGTGGTGTGTGTGTGGAACGTGACAGCAGTAAATGGGTACTGTGACACAGTCTAATGGTTTCCCATAGCACAACCTGGAACCTGTTGTCCACACATGTTGTACTTAGAAGTTAGATGATGGCCATGTAGGTGCCAGTTATGTCCGAACAGAACGGCACACACATCAAGTACTTGTGTCTCGTAATGATGTATCATGTGAAATTGAGTATGGTGAATGGCACATATGTGGGGTGACTGACAATCTTTCTTTCTTCAACCTATGCACTGCAGGGCTCCAGCTGTCCATAGACCATTCCCTGACCTGGCAACGATGGTGGAACGTGACAGCATCCGACGGTACCGCTTCACCAGGCAGCTCATTGAGGATTTGGCAGTGCGCTTGGCACCACATTTGCAACCTGGCCGGCCGTACCCTACAGCGCTGACCCCAAGGTGAAGGTGATGGCAGCCCTACACTTCTTTGCCACCTGTACCTTTCAACACACTGTGGCGACTGCCAGTGGGATGTCACAGACTATGTTCAGCCGTGTGCTACGCGATGTTTTGGAGGCAATGTTGAGATGCCTGAACCAGTACATCTATTTCCCTACACGTCAACAACTCACTGACGTCAAGAGTGACTTCTATGCCCTGGGGAGGATGCCACATGTCATTGGCTCCATTGATGGGACACATGTGGCTTTGGTACCACCACAGGCACATGAGAAGGCATACCGGAACCGGAAACATTACCATTCGATCAATGCTCTGGTGGTATGTCTTGCAGATATGAGCATCACACATGTGTGTGCCCGTTTCCCTGGTTCAGCACACGATGCCTACGTGATGAGGAGTAGTCGCATCCCGAGGATGATGGCACAGATGCAGAACCAGCGTGCCTGGCTTGTCGGTGTGTACTGATTTTGTACCATTGTGTGTGTTCTGATCTGTAGTATTCCACCCACTTTTCCAACTCAGCTAATGTGCACTTGTCTGTCCGTAGGTGACTCCGGATACCCCAACATGCCGTGGTTGCTGACACCCCTCAGGAAACCTGTGACACCAGCCCAGATGCGCTACAATGAGGCACATGGTCAGACCAGGAGAGTGATTGAGTGGACCTTTGGTCTCCTGAAGAGCCGCTTCCGCTGCCTGGACAAGACAGGATGTGCCCTCCCATATGCCCCAGCAAAGGTGTGCAAGATTGTCATCGTCTGCTGCATGCTACACAACCTGGCAGTGCGGAAGGAGTTGCCTCTCATCCTGGATGACGATGACCAACATCCGCCACCTGTGGAGGATCCTGGCCTGGACCACGATGCCAGTGATGATGATGGTGATGTCCGCACACAGCTCATCACCAACTTCTTCAGCTGAATGTGAGTATCCAGGGAGATGTAATGTGAATGATGTGAGTTTGCATGATATGTGTGGGTGGTGCTCTGGTGCTGTTTGAGTGTGGCCATGTGCTACTTGACTGGATGCGTGCAGCAATGTGTCCTTACAGGTAGTCTGTACTCCCCAACAGTTTTGACATGCTAACTTGGTTTTGTGTAGTTGTCTTGTGACATGTATTGGGCATGAGTATTGCAGTTCTGTCCTGTTCTTCAGTGGTTTTAACTGTGTGTCATGTCTATCCTACACAGGGTGCTTACTGAGTACTTTGGTCAACTTGGATCCCCCGACACCATGATTCAGCTTTCAGGGTGGCAGCAGTAGTTTGCCTACAAGTGATGTGCCACATACCCCTGGACTTCATATCTTCTGCACTTGTTGACTGTGTGGCCACTGCCACGTGGGTAAACCTTGCATTTGTAGTGGAAACAACATGTTGCAAATGTGTAATGAACCTGTGCTTCACTTTGGGATGTGCGTTGTCTGTGGTCACACATCTGACTGACATTTGCTTACTGCACCTGTGGGCTACTTGACACAGACTCTGAATAGGTGTGGTGTCTGTGCATTCCACTCTATTTCCTGGCAACATCACTGTGGGCGATGAGTCCGATGGCCCTGGTGTCTCTGTGTTGTGTAGCCCTAGTGGTGTGTCTCCCTCATATGTGTCACGTCACCATGACTCACACGACGGTGTTGTACTTGCTGTAGCAGTTAGCATACACAGTGTAATTTAGCAGGTCATCATCACCATAACAGTATCCACATTTGAATAACAACAGAGGCAAGTATGGTGTACTAGTGATTTTATTTACAGAAATGTGTGTGTGTATAGTGCACAGGATGGTGGGTGCTGTACATTGGGATTGTGATCCAAAGTTCCCAGATGAGTTGGAAGTCTTGGTAGCAGAAATGTCCTGAGTGAAGTCCACAGTCATATGATACATTAGTCCAACTTGAACTCCCCATGTCATATGGGAGAGTAGTGTTGCATTCGACAGGGTGAAACGTTTGCACACAAAGGAGAATTTCCGGAACAGGTGTTGGCTTCCTGGGGGATGTACGTGGCCATCAACCTCTCAGTTTTCCTTCCTCGGACGACCCCTCTTCTTTGGGGGGACCCTCACGTGCAGGCTGCGGCGGTGCAGGGAGTCTCCGCCAGAGTCCTCCTCCCTCCCTGTGGCGGTGTCAGTTGTTGCAGCACCAGATGTTGTGGGCACACAGGGAGGTGTGGCCATGTTGGTGCTAATCTGGCGGAGGCATGTCAATATGTCCCTATGCACCGCTGTGAGTTCTTGCAATGTGTCCCACTTGGACTCCATGCGAGACATGTGTGTCTCCACACGGGACATGTGGGAATCCAAGCGGGCATGATGGGCAGCCTGCTGCTGTTGTATATCCTTGAGGATCCCCACGACCTGTCTGACCTCTCCGGTGATATCCTGGTAAGCATCAGCGATGCGTGCCAGTTGTGGGTCATCATGCAGTCCAGACCCCTCTGCAAACAGCGACCTATGTCTACCACCCCTCCCACCACCCCTGGCGACACGTGCAGGACCTGCGGTGGCACGCACAGGTGACCCAAGGCCCCCTTGGGGGTTGTTAGTGGTGTTGTTGTCCATTGCTCCACGCTGGGCCTGGGGCTCTGTGCTGTTGCCATCGGTGGTCCTTGGTCTGTCCGTGTCGGCGGGGGTGGTCTGTGTGTTGGCAGTTGTTGGAGGGGTGGGTGCAGGGGGTGCAGGTGTTGGTCCAGCTGGTGCTGCATGATGACTCACACCGGAGGTGCCAGGTAGGTCTTCGCCATCCGAGGAGGGCAGAGGCTGTTCCACACCAGTGAGCTCTGTGTCCCCCGGAGCCTGGGACAGGGACTCCTCCTCGCCTGCTGCTGTGTCCCCATCATCATCACCTGTATTTGGAAGAGACACACATTGTATGTTATGTTTCTACAGGCATCAATGGTTCACACACCTGACAGTTGTGACTGTACCTCTGGATGCGGGCATGTACATTGCATTGTCCTAAGTTGTCACAGTAAGAGGTTGATATTGGTGTAGCACATTGTCATGCATACCTGGGGCATTTCAATGTGAATGTTGAGGTGTGTGCATGGCCAGCATTCGTTGTATTTGGTGGACATCCGGCCATCCTTCTCCACCTAGCCCAGTTATCCCACCATGAAGCATGCCACCCTTGCAGTGGGTTCAGGTTGACTCTCAGGATGTCATTCAGTGGTGTCTTGCTGTTGGTTGTTGCACAGTTCCCAGCAGGGCCTTGTGCACCCCACAGCAGTACCCAGTGTCAGCCATCTTCTCAGTCCTTATCCACTCCCTGTGATGTGAGCATGGTTCAGAGTGGTGTTGATGGGCCAATTGTGAGGGTGAGCAGTATCTGTGACTACAACTCCCATCATGCTATTGCCTGCACCCCCCTTCCCAGCATGCCCGTACTTCCTTCCTTTGGACTCTGCTTCCCTGTGGGGTAGTGGGCCTGTGCTGACAGGAAGGCTGACAGTGTTGTCCTTGCGTTTGTTTGGCTACAAGTCCCAAGAGTGTCCCTGTGCTTCACACAGCATTACCCAGGGTGGTGGTTCTTTGTGGGATCTTCATTTTGTGTGTGAGGCATTGCATTCTCCCAGGTGGGTTATGTGCAGTTTGTGTTGAGGGGGTGTGTGAGGAGAGCTGCTTGTAACTATGGTCAGTGCTGTCAGTCCTCCTTCCCACCCAGCCAGATATCCCACCATGCAACGTGCTTGCATTGCAGGGAGTGCAAGTTGGCTTTCAGGATGTCAGGCAGTGGTGTTGTGCTGTTTGTTGGTGCACAGTTCCCAGCAGGGCCTTGTGCTCCCCACAGCAGTACCCAGTGTCAGCCATCTTGTCAGTCCTTATCCACTCCCTGTGATGTGAGCATGGTTCAGAGTGGTGTTGATGGGCCAATTGTGAGGGTGAGCAGTATCTGTGACTACAACTCCCATCATGCTATTGCCTACACCCCCTTCCCAGCATGCCCGTACTTCCTTCCTTTGGACTCTGCTTCCCTGTGGGGTAGTGTGCCTGTGCTGACAGGAAGGCTGACAGTGTTGTCCTTGCGTTTGTTTGGCTACAAGTCCCAAGAGTGTCCCTGTGCTTCACACGGCATTACCCAGGGTGGTGGTTCTTTGTGGGATCTTCATTTGGTATGTGAGGCATTGCATTCTCCCAGGTGGGTTATGTGGAGTTTGTGTTGAGGGGGTGTGTGAGGTGAGCTGCTTGTAACTATGGTCAGTGCTGTCAGTCCTCCTTCCCACCCAGCCAGATATCCCACCATGCAACGTGCTTGCATTGCAGGGAGTGCAAGTTGATCTTTCAGGATGTCAGGCAGTGGTGTTGTGCTGTTTGTTGGTGCACAGTTCCCAGCAGGGCCTTGTGCTCCCCACAGCAGTACCCAGTGTCAGCCATCTTGTCAGTCCTTATCCACTCCCTGTGATGTGAGCATGGTTCAGAGTGGTGTTGATGGGCCAATTGTGTGGGTGAGCATTATCTGTGACTACAACTCCCATCATGCTATTGCCTACACCCCCCTTCCCAGCATGCCCGTACTTCCTTCCTTTTGACTCTGCTTCCCTGTGGGGTAGTGTGCCTGTGCTGACAGGAAGGCTGACAGTGTTGTCCTTGCGTTTGTTTGGCTACAAGTCCCAAGAGTGTCCCTGTGCTTCACACGGCATTACCCAGGGTGGTGGTTCTTTGTGGGATCTTCATTTGGTATGTGAGGCATTGCATTCTCCCAGGTGGGTTATGTGGAGTTTGTGTTGAGGGGGTGTGTGAGGTGAGCTGCTTGTAACTATGGTCAGTGCTGTCAGTCCTCCTTCCCACCCAGCCAGATATCCCACCATGCAACGTGCTTGCATTGCAGGGAGTGCAAGTTGGCTTTCAGGATGTCAGGCAGCGGTGTTGTGCTGTTTGTTGGTGCACAGTTCCCAGCAGGGCCTTGTGCTCCCCACAGCAGTGCCCAGTGTCAGTCATCTTGTCAGTCCTTTTCCACTCCCTGTGTTGTGAGCATGGTTCAGAGTGGTGTTGATGGTCCAAATGTGAGGCTGCCCATTATCTGTTACTACGAGTCCCATCATGCTCTTGGCTACACTGACTTCACCAGCATACACAGGATTCCTTCCTTTCTGTGAGCTTCCCTGTGAGGTGGTGTTCTAGTGGTGGCTAAATATCTGACAGTGTTTGTTGATTAGATTTGTGCCACTGCCTAGCTCAATTTGGTATTGGATTTGTACATGTCATGACACAGTTACATATCACTATGAGATGGCATGTATTGGGTTTATCTGTCTGACATACACTTTTTGGGATGATTATCTTTTGTTTGCTGTTGATTTGCTAGGGGTGCATATTTGACTGTCCCCTTGACAGTGATGTGTGTGTATTGGCACACAATATTGTGTATATTAGTTGTGTACTCACCAGGCTCTGGGATGTTTGTTAGACCATATACGCTCACTGGTGGTAGGATGGCCCGCACCTTCTCCTCCCAGGGCCTGAGGTATACTGGTTTGGCAGGAGGGCCACTGCCGGTGTGCTGGCTCAGGAGGTAATCCTTCTTCAGTAGGTCCCTGACCCTCCTGCGCAGATCATACCACCTGTTCTGGATGTCTTCCTTTGTGCGCAAACATGGTGATTGTGCGTTCACCCTGTCGACGATCCTCGCCCACATCTTGGTTTTCTGCGACATGGGGGTCTGTTGGACCAATGTGCCAAACAACTGTGGCTCTACCCTCAGGATCTCGTCTACCATGACTTCCAATTCACTATCTAGGAACTTTGGATTCTTCTTTAGGGGCATGGTGATGGGTGGTGGTGGTGATTGATGTGTGTGTGTATGCAAGTGAGGGTGTGTGAGTGTAGGTTTTGCTGTGTGTGTGTGAGGGTGCTATTTGTTGAGGTGCTAATGGTGTGTGGCTTTTGTGTTGGATGAGCTGTGTGTGTGTCTGTGTTTGCTGTGTGATGGTGTTCTCTGCTGGCAGGTCAGTGGAATTTGCAAAGGATCATGGTAGGGATTTGTGGCCTTTATGTAGGTGGAGTTGGGGGTGTGTCCTTGTTCAATTTTTTTCACCCCTGTATTTATTGGCTTTGTCATTGCTTGTTTGGCCCTCTTTTTTTGTATTTTTTCATTTGTGATTATTGTGCATGTTGGAGTCGTTCTTCTGACCGAGTAGGACGTTGCAGTTATCTCGTGCGCGCCTCTCCGAGTCGTTCCCGCTGTGTTTCAGCTCTGTTTCATATGCGGCGTACGCGTCGGTCGCGGTGTATTGTGTTTGTTCGGCTGTGTTTTGTATGCGTGTCGGTCGTACGGCTTGGGCTCTGTGCGAATCGGTCTGCTTTTGCACCCATTGCATCGTACTGCGCGGGTCGGAATTCGCGGGTACGTTTCGTTCGGCTTTCTTCCTGGTGCGTGTGGTCGGTTCGATTCGCGTGGTTTTCCGGCTGGATAGCTTGTTTCCGTCCGGGTCGGTCGTTCGCCTTGAGTTCCGTACGAGTCGGTCGTGATTCACATGCATTTCATCGTACTTCCCAGGTCGGGCAACGCCGGTACGTGTCGGTCGGACTATTATCCCGTACCGAGTCGGTCGGTATTTTTTCCAGCCCGAATCGGAATCGGCCCCTAAGCGTTGATTTTTGTAGATGTCTCCAGAGACTCTGGTTAAAATGATAATAGCAACCCTGGATTGCTGTGTGTGGATAATTTTTCAGTATAGCATTTATCATGGCTAATTCAAAATCAATAATTATTTTTGAAGGAAAATAATTATTGCTTTCTTGTTTTATTTTAGTGAGTATATCTATGTAGGTAGTTTGCTGCTTATTTGGTAATAGGGCATAGATGAATGGAATATTTGAATGTTGGTACAATCCATGCACTGTGTACAGCTGGTAGAATGGTTTTGGACAGACTTTGAAAGTTCCATCCATCATCCAGGTGTCACATTGCTGTAATTTAACTAAATTGTTTGCAGTAGCAAACATAATTATTCTTTTATCAGGGCATTTGTTATCAAAAAATATAAATGGTTCTTTAGTGTGAGTAATGCTTAATTCTGGGGGAATAACTACTTCTGCAAACGTTTTAGGGGCAGGTATGGTACTTGTAGTTGCTTTTTTTGTCTGGCAATAGTTCTTTTTAAAGAAGCTATGGAGGGTAATTGTCCTGATGCATGTTGAGGTACTTTTAATAGTTGCTCTTTCAGTATTTGGTTGGTTGGTTTATCAGTACTAGTGCTTGCTTCTTTAATACTTTCAAGAGCATCTCTAACCTCAATCTCTGTTATGTTTGGGGGTGATTATGTTCTTTTACAGAAAGAACAGTAGTTTCATGAGTAGTAGCTCTTCCATAGCATTTGTTAGAGTAGTATTTGCTACACTTCCAAAACACTTTAAGGCCAATTTGTTTCTCCTGTGTATAGACATACCCCATATAACATAATAAAATTTTATTTTTTTGTGACATTACAAATTCTGCACCTTCAGTCATGTTGTTTTGTCTTATGCTAGGGGAAATTAAAAAAACAAATTTTTTAATATAATAAATACCACATATTTATTAAATACAGTTACATTTTAGTGAATATACTTACAATGTTTAGTTTGATGTAAATAAAATCGTCCAGGAAATGATTTCAAGCTTTATTTTCTATTTTCTTGATGTATTTTCTGTTGAGAAGAGAAAACAAACATTTTAATAATTTGATTACATTGTTTGTAGATGATAGGGATTTTAGGGGAAAAGGGATATTTGGGTGGGTATTTAAGGGTGTTTAATAATAGAAAATTATATACTTACTTTTTAATTGTATTTAGTTGGTTAGTGTTTATAAAATTATTTTGGATCCTTTTGCAGTTGGCTGTAGAGGAGATAGATAAAAAATAAAATATATATTAGTGAATTACGTTTGAAAAATAATTTTAGGTAGCTTGGAAAAAAATATAATATACTTACATTGATTGTTCTTTTATTGGTGAGGATGTTGAAAATATTTTTCTGGCTTTGTAAGATATCTGTAGAGCAGATATAAATGTAAGCAATGAAAGATTAGTAAATTAGGTCTCAGAAATAATTAGTGTTGAAGGCTAGTAGTATGGTTATATTTTAAATACAGTTTTACTTATTTAGTGCAGTTTTGAAGATTTCTTCAGTAATGAAAGTTTTCTTTCAGGAAACAGTCGGGCAGAGTTTCACCTTCTTCTTTATTGTAGGTTAGAAGTGTAAAAGAGATGCAAACATTTCATGTTTATATAGTGTTTATTTAATTGGTTGCTTTATGTTATTGGTGTATTTTAAAATGTGAGTATTTGATTCATTCAAGTTAATTGCTTTTATTGTTTTGGCTGTTTGTTTCCATATAAGGGAAACGCTAATTAAGAACTTGTTAGTAGAAAGTTATTATTTTTTCGTTTGTCTTTTTTAAAATATATTAAACATTGTTTTGAATGTGACATGATGCAAGCATTATATATTTTAAAGCTTTTATTTTATTACTGTAATTGTTCATTTAGAAAGATTTTTCAGTTTTATATATTGATGTGTTTGCAAATGATTATTTTATGTTATTTAAGTGTTTTATATTGTTTTATAATGTGAATTTATATTTGGTGCTAAACATATATTTAATTGACCAGATTTTCAACAGTCGATATTGTTAAAAAGTCGATAATATTGATGTCTATATTTTGGTATTCGATATTTTGGATATTTTGTATGTGTTTTAAAATTAAATGTAATTTAATTTAACGATATTTTGTATTTCGATATTGTGGTGTACGATATTTTTATATACGATATTGTGTACTCGATATTTTTGTATTTTTTTAAATAAGTATTGGTAGTCGATATTATTGTAGTCGATATTATGACGACGATATTTTGTCAATACGATATTTTTGTTGTCGATATTATCTCAGTGATCCGCGTGAGCAATATCCAGCACAATAGTAAACTGTCCAGCCACATGAACAATCCCCATATCCCATATCCCCCCACCCCATCAACCCCACCCACTTCAGCAACCCCAACATGCTAAAGCCATCCCGAACTCCCAGCAAAAAATCCCAAGTACAGCACCAAGGGAATATCCAAGTAAGGGGAACACCCATAGAGGGGGGCGCCGGAGCACAAACTCCCTCCTGGTGAAAGTAGGAGGTGGCCGAGCTACCGTGCTGTTCCTTCCCCAGTCTCCGCAACCACATATCTTATAATACCATAGGGGGCAACGCCCCCCAACACTTTGACAGAGATGGTACATTTAGGGAGAAAAACGGGCTGATGTAATCAAAAAGTCGTTAAGTGTTCCTTATACTCATGCCACACCTTAGAGCACCCTCCGGCCCCCCTGAGTCCTCACCAGGCAGGACACAGCAAAAATAAAAGAAGAACCAGAGGTACTGCACCGCTCCAACTTTTATGAATCAGAGTCAGCCCTGTCCATCTGCCATGTCGCCAGCCCCCGCAGCCACGTCTCCCTCTGTGTGCTGGGGGGACCGGCTGCGACAGGATACAGATTTAGCGAAGTCCAAAGCCGACTTCGGGCAGGTGAAAAATGTGTATTTTCCATTGTCCTCCACACGCAATCTCGCAGGGTAGAGCATGGCGTATGGTATGCGCGCGGCAAGGAGCAGTTTTTTGGCAGGCTGGTACTCCTTGTGGGCCTCCTGTATCACCAGAGTGAAGTCTGGATAAAATGCAAGAGTGTTTCCTTCATAAGTAATGGTACCCTTCTCCCGAGCCAGGCGGAGCACCACATCCCGGTCTCTATAGTTTAAAAGGCGAGCAATTATGGGACGAGGCGGGGCACCCGGGGGGGGGGACGTGTAGCCAGGGAATGATGAGCTCACTCCACGATTAGAACTTGAGACAACTGCTCTGCTCCGAAGATGTCCCGCAGAAGCTTCTCCACATAGGCCTCAAGGCGGCCTGTGTTCGTGGATTCTGGCATGCCCGTAATGCACACATTATTACTGCGCGATCGAGCTTCCAAGTCTTCATTACGAGCCTGTATAACAGCTAGGACTTTCTCCATAGAGGCCGCCTTTTTCGTAACCTGCTGTAAACCATCCTCAGCATCCGAAATGCGCGTCTCGGCTTCCCCCAGGCGCAGCGCATGTTTGTCTAACTTAGCCGACATGTGATCCATGCGAAGATTGAGATGGTCAATCTTGCCATCGATGGACTGCAAGCTGGCCTGCACTGCAAGAAGGGTTTTGTCAATGCTAGTAAGGTGTTCATTTGGAGGGTCCGCCTCAGAGTCCGAGGCCGCGCGTTGAACGGCTCTGCTGGTTTTCCGGGGTTCGAATGTGAGGCGCGGTTGGCCACGCTCGCTTTTCCCCATGGCAGGAGTGTAGCCCAGTTTGTCTCAGTACACTGGTGCAACAGATAAACGCAGGCCCCCTCAGTGCCACAATCAAGAAGCAGCCCCATTGACAGAGAGATGATGTAGCGCCTTCGATGTTAGGCTCCACGAGGGAGGCAGCTAGGCCACTCCAGCCGCAGTGCGTCTAAGGCCCAGTCCCCAAGAGCACCAGCGCAACGCAGGCCTCAAGCCAGTGACTTCGCAACAGCAAGGATTGGCACCAATTAGGCCCCGAAGGGACAATCGGGGTCCTGTATGTCCGCGAGGCTATGGTGTCACCGCATCTGGGGGGGGGATCACCACAGGGCAGAGGTCCAGCTAGTCTACTCCCCGATGAGGCACCCACACCAAAGAAGCTAGGGCAATGAAGGAGTGCAGGCCCAGTCACATCCAGGAGGCACCCAGCGATGAGAGGTACCATCAGGGCACCCCGGAGGATAAAGATGTAATCGATGGTGTGGACAGGCAGGTAACACCGCGCCCCCCCTGCAATGGGAGCTACAATGTCAGGTCCGCTCCACAGCCACACACTGCCTCCCGGTGCAGATTACAGGAAAGATGGCGGTTGAGCGTTACTGCAAGAGGTGCTGCACCGCTAATGAAGGTCCCTGGAGGGCTGCACGAACCACAAGACTGCCGCAGACAGCACCGGCAGAGAAATGAGGGCCTCAGCGTCCCCGCAGTCACAGGAGCACTGGACGGAGTTCAGCGGGAGGGCCCCCCTGGAAATACTGAGGCCCGGTGCCGAAGTATGTAGAGATCAAGTCAGCCAAATGAGTGAGTGCTTAGCGCGCAGGCACACGGGAACACAGCCCAGCACACAGCGGCGGTCCAAAGCCGGCCCCCGTCAGCCCACCAGCCGGCCGCGAGGCCAGGGGACACAACTCAGCTCCCACGCAAGCCCAGCGCTGAGAGGCCGCACAGATAGAGACCCGGAGGCGGTGCGGCCCTCCAGCCACCGCAGTAACTCCTAGCAGGGCGCCCACCAGTCCCCCAGGTCACACTGCACAGTCCGCCAAACGCCAGGCCCGGGGAGCCGAGCACACCCCCAGCACTCCCAGCCTGCAACCAGCGCCAGCCGCGGCCTACCTCAGGCACTCGGTCCGAGCGCGTCCCGAGTTGCCACGCCGTCAGCGCCGGCCCAGAGCTCCCCAGCCGGCGATCTCAGCGATGGCGATTTTTCGGCTCACAGCGCTCAGCCAGGTCAGTCCGCAGTTCTTTTGGGCACCGCAGCTGTCGGTTTAAGCAGGATTCAGGGCAGGATGACGAGGATATTTGACGGATATTAAGCTCGGCCGGTGGAGCAGCTCTACAGAGCGGCCATCTTGCTGTGCGCCCTCTAGCGCCCCCAAGATTTCCACAACTTCTTCGGATTTTTACCAGTACAAAGAATTGTGGCTTAATAGAACTATCTCCTGGCTGAGGATTGCTGGCATTAAAGTGACTTCTCTTGCTGTGTAAACAAGACAGTGCTGTCACAAAGATAGTAGATCTGGGCCGCATCATACAAAACCTGACAAAGGACAAATCATAGCACAATGGACATCAATGTATAGACCAAGGGCTGCAAAGAAACTATGCCAAAAAGATACTAGTTTAAAAAAAAAACTGGATTTTTTAACAAATATTTTGGAATCTCAAATCCTCCTAGGGATCAGTAGTGAGAACTTTGGGGCTCATTACGATGGCGGAACGATCACCACCGCCGGGCAGGTGGTGACGATCATTCCGCCATCAAACTGAGATTTACCCACCGCCATATTAGGATGGCGGTGGGTATTGCGGCGGACGGAAAGTCCGTCTGCCGCTTTTCCGCCGGTGGCAATCGCACCGATTGCCTGGCGGGCGGAGCAGGGCCACTAATATGGTGGCGGTGCCTAGCAGGCACGGTCCGCCATATTAGGATGTGGATTTTAGGAGGCCTTTAAGGCTGGCGGGGATTGGGTTTGGGGGCCTGTTGCGGGCCCCCCTTGTGTTGGGGGGAGGTGTGGGTTTACTGGGGGGTACCCATGGTACCCCCCTGCATTTCACTGCACCATGTGGCAGGCACAGTGCCTGCCACGTAGTGCAGTGAAATGCACAACATGCTCTTTTAGACATCGCGGCAGTGCTGCTATCAGCAGCCACCGCTGCAATGTTAAACGGTGCGGAATCAGACCGCAGCTGTGGCGGTCCCATCCTAATCGGGTAGGCGGGACCGCCGCATGCATGGCGGTCGGTCCCAAACACCGCTACGATGGCGGGCGGACTCGTAATCAGCCCCTTTGTTCGTATGCGTATTTCATACATTGATGAGAGCCCCTGTCTTCTTCTGCCTCATCTCCAACTTGTGTTTTGCGTTTTCTTGGTAAATCCTACTGTCAGACCCCTTTCAGAGGATCACGGTACACCCAGGTACTACTGAGACCAACCATGGTGGTTGAGGTCTTTTACTACTGATGTCCCAGGGCCCGACCTACTATGGGCCCTGAGCAACTGGGACAAGTACCCTTCTGTACTTGACTCTCAGTGGTAGCTGTGGTTGAGCAGTCAAGGCTCGCTTGGGGGCGGGGGAGTAGATATAGGTCAGTGAACAGAACTCATAACTTAAAGTGCAAACAGTACGAACAATAAATCAATGTCAAGCCAAATTCTTGCTTTTATAAGGAAAAGTACTATTTTATTTCTAATGCTACACATGCAAAGAAATGCGACATTCAAATGCAACAAAACCGTCCCCCTTGAGGTCAGGGCTTTAGTAGTTGTCAGGAGAACCCCTGTCCTTCGTGTAACATGCTCAGGGATTTTCCCTATTCCCTAGTGGCCGCATCAGGGGAGGCAGACTATGGGCTGTTCTCAAGAGTTCCATTTTGAGTCTTTGGAGTTTCAGTCAAAAGTGTCTCTGGTTCTGCAGCGCCTTCAGCAGTGGTTTCTCCAGGGCCCCAAAGGTGCAGGCTTTTACCCGTTGAGCAGCACTGCTGGCAGGGCAGGACTGGCTACCGGGCATTTTGGCATGCTGCCGAGCTGGGGGCTGATTTCGTTGATGGGGACCTGCGTGTGCTGAACGAAATTCGTTTTGCTTTGTTTATTTCGTCGCACACGCATGAGTCTCCATCAACGAAATTAGCCCCCACCACAGTGACATCAGCCCCCAGCTCGGCAGCATGCCAAAACGCCCGGTAGCCAGTCCAGTCCTGACTGCTGGTCAGTTTCCAGTGATTGGAGCTGTGTCTGCTCAGTGGACACAATAGGTAAGTTGCGCTTCCTCTAGCAAAGGGAGGGTGAGTTCTCTGGCTCCTGACTGGAGCTCTGGCGAGGGTCCGATGCCCTCCGCGGCATCCTGCAATCCTGGAACAAACAGGTGCAGTTGGTGGGCTAGACCCATGGGTCTTGGCAGTAATGATTTAGTCTGGGCCGCAAGCCAAATAGTTCGCCACAGTGATGCTGGCAGCACCTTCTGGATATGGGGTTGCCACACTGCTCATTATCAGGCAGAGACTCTTCGGTGCGATCGCCCTACATACGGGGAGCAAAAGTTTCACACTTCAGCCCAATTAAGTTAACAGGTGCCACCTCTGGCATGTGGGGGTCACGGCAACGAGGTAGTGTGGGTTTGATGCCCTACACAGTGCCCGATGCGTGGCACAGTCTATGGCAGCCCTTTCCTGGCATACAGAGTTTGCCAAAAACAGTCTTGCACACGGGCTATGGCCCGATCGGTGCACAGTCAAATCCTCACACCTCATACAGGGAGTGCTCACGATCAGGCTGCCCACTGGACCTCGCTCTCTCCAACGCTCTACTCTTCTTCACAGGGCACACTGGTCTTGGCAAGCAGGCAGGTGCTGGTGCTGGTGCTCCAGGTTCCAGGGCAGGTGGTCTTGGTTTCCCTGGGTGATGTCCCGTCACCCAGCAGGGAGGTTTGCAGGCCTTGGCCCCCAGCCCTGATCACAGGCAGAAGTCTTGCAGGGCTTCCCCTTCTCACCCAGCCCATCTGGCTGCTTGGCAGGTGACACATTTTGGGACTCAACATTTCCTTCTTAAATTCCTTTTGCAGGCACCAAATGTGTTTTAAGGTCTGGATCTTTGAAGTTTCATGTTGGAGTTCTGCTTCTTTTGAAGTGGGCACTTCTCCTTTCCATCTTTCTTCATGAAAGAGGTCTGCCACAGCAAGCATGACTCCGAAGTTGATTGTCCACAACATAATTTATGGGGGTGACAAGAGTTTACTCCTGGATGTCAGCCAAAGTGATATATCTATATGCATCAAAGTGTGAATCCCAGACCCCCAACCATACTCCATATGGTTCTCTTATAAGCCCCATCTCCTTTCCTGAGATGTGTCCAGGCCCCTTCCTTGTGATCTATCACTGAACCCAAGAGCAGTGTTTTGAAATGTAAATGGATTCTCTTCCTTCCCTTCACTGTGCCCCCACCCGGCTCACAGGAATACAGAAATACACATATCTGTCTAGGGGGGTCCTCTCCTCCTCATGTTTTTACGAGGCAGGCCGGGGCTTCTCAAAATGGAACCCAGGGTCCTCCATACAATGTACCATTGCAGGCACACTCACTCAGTGTTCTTTCACAGCACACTTTTAGTCCAGCACTAACACCTCTATTCATTGTACATTCACCTGTACACATGCATAAAGTATACACAATTAATCTGCGCTCACTGTTCAGTATTGAAGCTTTCGTATATAATGCTTATTTTAAAACACACACACTCACTATGTGTGCACTGCACAACTCTTCACCCTTCATGCATTGTACTTCACACAAGCACACATACACCCAGCACAGGCTGTCCCTGCGCACGCACTGCACAGCACTACATTTCTCATGTGATGTATTCCTTTCAGGCATACATACACTCAGTACATACACTAACCACACATGTACTGCACAGTACTGCTCCATCCTTGTACTGTACCCTTCCCAGGCACAAATACAACTAACACATAGTTGCCACTCACACGCTATGCAGCACTCCACATTTACCTGATGTAGGCCAAGGGAGAGTTAAGCACACAACAGCAGAACTTTTAAAAAACTGAGTGAGCCTGTAGGCCTCACTCTAGGGACACAGGTTAAAAAGACCCTATCCACTACTACTGATCACTAAATGGTATGCTGCCACTATTGTGCATGTGCTGCTTAACTCCTGGAGAAGACGGTAGCCTTCCCCCATTATGAGGGTAGCGCTTTGGGAGTCCCAACTGGTCCAATGAGACTGCAATCCATGAGACAAGGCCTATGTCATAGGCACACATGCAAGAACTGTGTTTGCCTATGACAAAAAAAATCAGCATTAGTGTTAGAATTATGGGTATCTAGTTGGCAGTGGTTTGTACCCTGTCCAAGTACGGACCCTTATTCTAGTCAGGGTAAGGGAGTAAGACACCCAAGATAACTCTGCTCACTCCCTTGGTAGCTTGGCACAAGCAGTCTGGCTTATCTCAGAGGCAATGTGAAAAGGATTTGCACATAAACACACAGCAACACAGTGAAAACACTACAAGGGACACCACACCAGTTTAGAAATATAACCAAATCTTTATCTGAATAAAACAAGACCAAAATGACCAAAATCCAACATACACAAGCAAAGATATCAGTTTTAAAAGGTTCAAAACAGTTCGGTCCATAGGGAACTATGATGTGTCACTTTTATGACAAAGTACCTGGGATGCGTCAAAATCAAGGATGAAAACAGGCACAGGGAGCTGAAGCGCCATAAAACAAATCGATGTGTCAATTCCTTAC
Source organism: Calotriton arnoldi (assembly GCA_963921515.1). Lineage (NCBI taxonomy): Eukaryota > Metazoa > Chordata > Amphibia > Caudata > Salamandridae > Calotriton > Calotriton arnoldi. The sequence continues at coordinate 318,395 of CAWUFW010009879.1, forward strand.
TCGCAGGGGAGGTGATGCGTTGATTCCTTACTGTCAGGGGAGGTGATGCATCGATTTCTTGATGCCACGAAGGGGAGGGGATGCTTCGATTCCTTACTGACAGGGGAGGAGATGCGTCGGTTTCCCGACACATGGCCTCGGTTCTTTACTGCTGGCCTAGGTCGATGAAGAACTTGGTGCACAGGTTCAATGCATTGAAAATCCGGACGTGCTGAGGTCAATGCGGCGGTGGCTAATCAGGTGCTGTGTCAATTTTCCCAGCCGCGAGCAGGTGATGCCTCGATTTCTTTAGCCACATAGCAGGGCCTGTGTCAGAGTCAGAGTGGGTGTCTCAGAACTCAGAGCAAGACTGCGGCAGGAAAAACAGGCGCTGAAGGTCGATGTATGGATTTTCAGGATTCTTTGCGGCAAAATCACCTCCAAGGGCCCAGAACTGGAATTGGCACCACTTGGCAGGTCAGAACTCCCAGCAGCGGAGTTCAGGGACTGCAGGTGAAGTCTTTGATGGCCCTGAGACTTCTTAGCAGGAGGATAGCACACAAAAGCCCATGGAGAACCTTAGCAAGCATGATAAAGAAAGCAAAGTCCAGTCCTTTCACTGTCCAAGACAGAAGTAGCAAGCAGTAGGCCAGCACAACACAGCAACAAGCAGAGTGGCAGTTCCTCTACTACAGCTTCTCCAGCTCTTCTTCTTGGCAGAATCTCCTCTTAGTCCAGAAGTTTTTTTAAGTTATGCTGTCGCAGCTCCAGTACTTATACCAGTTTCTGCCTTTGAAGTAGGCAAACTTCAAAGGAAAGCCTTTATAGTGCACAAGACCCTGCCTTTCCCTGACCTGCCTCCTGACACAGTACAGGGGGTGGAGACAGCCTTGTGTGAGGGCAGGCACAGCTCTATTTAAGTGTTAGTAACAACTCCTCCCACCACTCTAGCTCAGGAAGATCCATCAGCCTGGTGATGGGCCATCAGGACATGCAGGGCACACCTCAGCTCCCTTTGTGTAACTGTCTAGAGTGAATGCACAAACAGCCCAACTGTCAGTCTAAACCAGGTATAGATTCCACAAGCAGGCAGAGGCACAGAATGGTAAAGCAATAAAATGCCCACTTTCTAAAAGTGGCATTTTCAAACATGCTATTTAAAAACCAACTTCACAGAAAGATGTATTTTTAAATTATTGTAAGTTCTGGGACCCCAAACTCCAAATCTCTATCTCTTCCCAATTGGAAGTTACACTTATAAGAGGTTATAAGGAAGCTCCAATGTTAACCTATGGGAGAGATAGTCCTTGCAATAGTGAAAAACAAAATTGGCAGCATTTCGCTATCAGGACATGTAAAACACACCAGCAAATGTCCCACCTTTCACATACACTGCACCCTGCCCATGGGGGCACCTTGGGCCTGCTTTAGGGGTGCCTTATATGTAGAAAAGGGGAAGGTTTGAGTCTGCCATGTGGGTGCACTTGCCAGGTCAACACTGCAGTGACAGACGTGAAACAGGTTTGCAGGGCTACTCATGTAGGTGGCACAATCAGTGCTGCAGGTCCACTAGTAGCATTTGATTTACATGCCCCAGGCACACACAGTGCACTTTGCTAGGGTCTTACCAGCAAATCAAATATGCCAATCATGGATAACCAATCACAATTAACACAGGGAGCACTTGCATTTTAGCACTGAATCAGCAGTGGTAAACTGCCCAGAGTTCTAAAACCAGCAAACACGAAATGTAGCACACAGTCAAAAACAGGAGGACAGAAGCAAACAAAAATACAGGGGTAAAACACCCCAACGATGCCAGGTCTAACAATTAGGGATCCAGACAACAGTACAGTTGGGCAATCAGGAAAGGGGTGCCCGTCTTTACCATAAAGAGCACTTTTCCATGCCAGCACCAACCATAAGTTTGTTTTGAATGGGAAGTTGCAGTATTTACAATCTAACAGTTTAATACTTATTTATTTAAATATGGTGACATTGCAAGCATTTAGCGATGCATGTCCTGCTTCTCTGCCTCCCTGAAAATGCTATAGTAATGGATAAATACATAATAATGTTTTAGCAGAAAAAGCTTCTGTGTGTGCCTTAATTCCACATCCCACAGGGCTTGCTTTTGCTTTTGAAGATAGATGAATTGCTTCAGCTATAGTACATCTCATACTTAGAAACACACCCATGCTGCGTGCTTATTACTCATCACTGCTAGGTCCACGTCTTATCTCACTGCTTGTCTGACTGGTAGAGCAGACTGTGCTCCCCACTGCTGAAAGATAAAATACTGTCTGATGTGTAGCTCATGTCCTAGCTTCCTTACTGTGCCGCATTGTGGTTGAATCTGTGGGAGATCTGCTATTGTACTGTTCAGAGCAATCCTCGAGGCTATTGAAGTACTGGAGCCATGAATCTAAGTTCTCACTTCATTCAGGCCACGTTCAGACCTCACGTCTGCGCTCTCACAACAGGTTCACTTTAGAAATGAAACCAGTAGTGTTAAAGAGCTGCTGGGCCTCAACAAAAGACTGAACAAACAACATATAGAGGGAAGTGTTATTTCTTCCAGAGCTGAGATTGTTCACCCTTTGTCCTTTAATGACAACCAATTGAATTGTGAAGGGCCAGCCTGGGGCTTGTCTGTCAGACTTCACGACTGGCACCAAAGATAAAACATTCTTTACAACCATGTAGTTTGCTTTTGCACAATGAATTACCAACTCTGTGGGAGAGAGGCGGTACAGTGATTCAAAAATACTTTGTGGTACTTACTCTTGTAGTACTCTCGGATTACTCCGGGAATTCCAGTGAGAGATGAGGTACATATTATCTTTTTTGAACTAGTTTCACAATGACAGTCCAGGCAAGCAAGGTTTGTAATCAGTGCAAAGGCAAACATGCAACCATCAAAATGAACAGCTCCAGAATGTACACAGCATGATAAACCTGCCTGCAGAATTCAAGTGACCACAAAAGGCTTAAATGACTCGTAGTAGGGAGAATGTCTGCTTCAAAGCAACAGTTTTAAGGTTCCAAGATACAACCCAAAGATTCTATGAATACACAACTGGCGCTGATGCCCTCTCATACGCAACCAAACATGGACATCGTTGTCCACCATGACCTCATGGCACCAGCCCAAAAAACTGTAGAACCAACTGGTATAAAATGCAATGCTTGCCCTGCATTTCTTTGCCAGAGCAGCGGTAGGCGTTTGCAAGTACGATCTCATACTTCCTGTCTTATGTATGCTTTTTTCATGGCTTCACGTTTTGACAGGCACTTGCGGTGTAATGCAACCAACCACATAAACCAACCCATCTTGGCAGGCCTGCCTGCTTGGCTCACAAATTTGTGATTTCTGCAGGGATCCAGGCCTAAAACAGGGAAGATTTGCTCTCACAGAACATGTCTGTTGGAAAGTGGGTTATTAGTAGTGGTAAATATGCATCTACCATGGCAACAAGACCACTAACAAAATATAGGGCTAAGAATAGGACTTATAAAATGATTCCCATGCTCAACCCTTGGTAGCTTGGCTGAGAGTAGGCAGGCTTAACTTCAAAGACAAGTATGTAAAGCAATTAAAAACACCAATTCAGTAAATAATTAAGACACAGCACATAATAAAAATCCAACATCAATTTATACAATTAGGAAATATTTTTATCTTTAAAATGACACTAAAATGAAAAATATCCAGTGTAGGGAACTGGAGATATAAAATTTTTGAATTTAGCAGTATATAGCACATAGAAACCTATAGCACCTATTAGGACATCTGGTCGCACTAGACCGGGACAAAGTCAAAGTTTCAGGCTGATCCGCGATGGAGCCATTCGCGGCTACCCCTCGGGGTAGGTCTCGGTCAAAGTTTTTACCTTCTGACTTAGAAACCTTTCTGGAGCTTTTCTTCCCAGGGTCCCTCGAAGCTGTCAGGCAGTCTGAATTACTTGAGGGTTAGCTGGGTTGCCTTTTGACTAGCTGCCAGTCAAACTTGTGGAAGTCTGACCTCTGGAGCTTTCCAGTGGGACGAACCAGAGATCCAGGCTGGCTCGCAGTTGAAGGTGGGTGGCTTGACTCTTACGGTTGGTCCCCGGTCACCTCCTCTAAGCTTGGACGTAGAAAATGTTGTGGAGCTTTTTCTCTCTGGGTCCCTCGATGCTCTTTACCAGGCCAGATTCGGTCAGGGTTTACCGGCATGGGTTTTGACGTGCTCCCGGTCAAACTCTGAAAGTCGGACCTCCGGAGATTTTCAGCGCGACAAACCTGGAAGGCTGGCCGGCTCGCGGTTAATGGCTGGCCGGCTCGCGGTTGAGGGTGGCCAGCTTGGCTGGCCTTGTCGAGTCGGTTCACTTATGGACGTTTTTCCAAAGCTGCTCCAAACTTCTGGAACTTCTTCCTGAAGCTCCTTTGAGGGTTCCAAAGTATCCAAAACTTACTCCAAGGGTCTGGAAGCTCCAAGAGGGTACTTGAAATTTTGGGACTTCAATTCCCACAATCCATTTGGACAAAACCCTTACAAATCCAGTGGTAGTACTCCAGGCTGGGGATTCTTGGTGTTGATGGTACAGATGAGCTCTGTTAACCTGTAGCTGTAGGGCTGTAGGTCCAGATTGTGCAGCAGGTGCAGTCAGTCAGAGTACAGGGCCTGGTTGGTGCAAATCAAACTTCCAGCATGGACCCTTCTTATTCTGTTGTTTCAAGCAGCAGATCTGAGAGGCACTGCCCCTCTCAGACACTTATTCAGTGTTCTCTGGGGTCACACTGGAGGGCACTCCTGTACAATGAGGTGCAGGACGACACCCCAGAGCATGACCATTTCCTCCAAAGTGTGGCACAATGGCCTGATTCTATCTGGGGTCTTCTACTGCTTCTGGCTATCAGTAAAAATTAACTGAACCAGGCCAGCGGTAGTGCACACGAATTACACGGTTCTTTAACTACACTTATGGTCCTGATGAAGTGCCACTAGACGCATTAGGGGCTTAACAGGCACGAAACATGTCGACCCACTACACCACTTTAGCCCTATAGGTACATTGTATCCATTTAGGGGCCTACTAATTTTTAATTAGGCTAGCGCTACCATAAGAATAAGCACAATAGTTGGATTGCCCTAGGCTTATTTTATCCCACCTACTCACTGCACTACCCAGTCCACACACCCGCACTCACCCTACGGCTTCATGAAAAGATCTCTGCCAAAGAGCCCCGTTTGCGGGTGCCCGTCGGGCATTGCAGTGCCGGCCCGACGAGGAGCAGGCCCTATGATGAAGCATGACATCCTCCGGGGTGTGTGAGGGCACCACTAAGAAAGACCTCCCTTTCCCCTCCCTCCTTTCCTAGGAACTTCACACCCCTTTGTTATACAATATATCTACAGAACCCCTCACCCCTGGAACACCTAGGGGAGACCTCAGGGGTTCTAAATATGCAAAAATATTGCAGATCCTCACTCCACAGTGCTCCTAGCACAACAGTCGATTTTGATAAGCACTTTACTACAATGTGGGGAATGAAATGTGTAATTTCACTAATCCCAAGGCATATAAAACTTATTTTATAACGGTCCTCCTTATAAATACCTGACCCGCCACCACTGGGACACCTAGGGGAGACTTTGGGGGTATCTAATATGCCAAAACATTGTAGTTTATTAATTTTTAAGTGCCCCAAACACCAAAGTTGAGTTTGGGCACAATGTGCATTTTAAAAGCAGCCCTGTAATACAGGTCTACTTTTAAACTGACCTCAAGCTTCAACAGTGCACACATGCAAGTGTAGAAAGAGCTGCTGGCCTCTAAACTATCATGCTATTATATACTAGGGACTTAAAGGTAGTTTTGATCCCCCTGCCCTATTATGTACTTGGGCCTTATAGGGGAGGTCATGCCAATCATTGGGGTACCCTAACCCATAGTGTACCCTAGTGTATGTCGGTGTTTCCACTGTATTCTAAGTGTCTTTTCAGCATAGCACTGGGCCAACGCCTGGTTAGGCAGAGCCCAGGGGCAGTCAGAGTCACTTATCACCAGTAACAGTCAGAAACAATGGGGGGTGCCCAGAGCACAAGGATGATTATGAAGGAAAAAAATCTCTGAGTCTTTCATAGCAATTAAGTTATATTGTTTTCTTGCGATGATGTTTGCCTGAAACTTTGAAGAAACATGACTTCACTTGGCATTCCACAGTGCACTGTGGATGAGAAAAAGAAAAGGTGGTGCGATGACTGAAAAAAAGAAAAGATTGCAATAATAAGGTAATCAGCTGCAGTAGCTGATCAGAGTTCAACTTTTGTCACGTTATAAGAAAATAATATTGAAGCACACAGTGCCAAAGGCAATAGTGGTCTTACTAGCTGTGAAAACCTCAGCACACATGATATTGACAAAACACATAACCTGCTCCCACACACAAGCACATACACTGTAGATAGAAGCACAAACATTTTTGAGGGTCTCATTTACATGTCCTTGGTGGTAATTAAGGCAGTACCTAGTACAAATACCTTTAACCACTTTATTATTAAAGCAGATTTGTAGAGATGGTAAAGACTGACAAGACTATTTGCGCATATTTGTTGTGTTGCATTTTGTTGTAGTCTCGATGAGTTGTGCTGTTTTTGTGCTTCATTATTTGATTGTGTTATTATTGTTTTGTATTGTGAATGCTGCTTAACCCCTTCGCTGCCAGGCCTTCCCCCCCCGTGCCACGCCTTTTTTTGGCTATTTGAGGTAGTTTGCGCTTAGGCCCCTGTAACATTTTGACCACATAAGGTGTCCATGCCAAATTTGCGTCCTTTTCTTCCAACAGCAGAGGGATTCTAAAGAAACCCAGGGTTTGTGGATTTCCCTGGAGGGGACCCAGAAATTAGCCAAAATACAGCTAATTTTTTTTTTTTTTTCAAATGGGAAAAAAGGGCTCCAGATGAAAGCGTCTGGTTTTTTCCCTGCAAACGGTATCAAAAAAGGGGTTGTGTTGCTGAAATCACCATCTTCCCAGCTTTCAGGGACAAGCAGACTTTTGTCAGAAAACCAAACTTTTTTACACAGTTTTGGCATTTTTCTGGGACATAGCCTATTTTTGCTATTTTTTTGTGCTTTTAACTTCCTTCCAGTTAATGGTAGAAATAGGTATAAAAGCAATAATGGATCCTAGAAAGCTAAACATTTCTGAAAAGTAGAAAAAATTCTGAATTCAGCAAGGGGTCATTTGTGTAGATCCTACAAGTTTTCTTTATAGAAACTAACGGTTAACTATAGGAAAAATTGAAAATTAGTCGAAAAAAACAGCTATTTGTGTCAACGTTTTCACCTATAACTTCTTCTAATTATGACAGCTGTTTGACAGCAATATATCGTTACATCCGCTGGACCTTTGTGGTTGTGGTGATATATAGGACTTATAGGTTCACCAAGAACCCGACGAACCCAGAGCCAATAACTGAGCAGCATCTTGCAATGTTTTTTTATTATGTACCGGGTATATAGCAATTATTCTGGGAAAATGTATACATGGAAGACACCTGTTTATTTCTGAAATGGTTACAAAATATAGAGTTTAGAAACAGTAGATATTTGCACATTTCCAAAATTGGGAGTACCCATACTAGCATGAGAATTATAGGTCATTTTTCAAAAGACTTCTTTTTTACACATTGTCTTTCATTTGGAAGGCAGAAATGCATCAAAAGTCAATAGGTATTAACAGTTTCTCTACAATTCTGTGTTACCCTAAGTCTCCCGAAAAAAATGGTACCTCACTTGTGTGGGTAGGCCTAGTGCCCGCGACAGGAAACAGCTCAAAACACAACGTGGACACACCATATTTTGACAGTGAAAAATGATCCTTTTTTTGCAAAGTGCCTAGCTGTAGTTTTTGAACCCTAGCTCTGCCAGCACCTAGGGAAACCTAGCAAACCTATACATTTTTGAAAACTAGACACCTAGGGAAATCCAGCATGGGGTGACTCTCTCACCAAGTTCTGTTACCCAGAATCCCTTGCAAACCTAAACAATTGTCAAAAAAACACATTTTCCTCACATTTCTGTGGTGGAAAGTTCTGGAATCTGCGTGGATCCAATAAATTCCACCCACCCCGCGTTTCCCAAAGTCTTCCGAGAAAAATGGTACCTCACTTGTGTGGGTAGGCCTAGTGCTCGCGACAGGAAACGGCCCAAAACGCAACGTGGACACACCACATTTTCACAGTGAAAAATGACCCTTTTTTTGCAAAGTGCCTAGCTGTAGTTTTTTAACCCTAGCTCTCCCGGCACCTAGGGAAACCTAGCAAACCTATACATTTTTTAAACCTGGACACCCTCGAAAATCCAGGATGGGGGGACTTGACCGGCTCTCACCAGGTTCTGTTACCCAGAATCCCTTGCAAACCTACAAAATTGTCAAAAAACCCACATTTTCCTCACATTTCTGTGGTGGAAAGTTCTGGAATCTGCGTGGATCCACAATATTCCACCCACCTCGCGTTCCCCAAAGTCTTCCAAGAAAAACAGTACCTCACTTTTGTGGGTAGGCCTAGTGCCCACGCCACAAACGGCACAAAACGCAACGTGGACATACCACATTTTCACAGTGAAAAATGACCTTTTTTTTTGCAAAGTGCCTTGCTGTAGTTTTTACACCCTAGCTCTGCCGGCACCAGGGGAAACCTAGCAAACCTATACATTTTTGAAAACTAGACACCCAGGGGAATCCATGATGGGGTGACTTGACTGGCTCTCACCAGTTTCTGTTACCCAGAATCTCTTGCAAACCTAGACAATTGTCAAAAAATACACATTTTCCTCACATTTCTGTGGTGGAAAGTTCTGGAATCTGCGTGGATCAACAAAATTGCACCCACCCCACGTTCCCCAAAGTCTTCAGAGAAAAACTGTACCTCACTTGTGTGGGTAGGCCTAGTGCCCGCGACAGGAAACGTCACAAAACGCAATGTGGACACACCACATTTTCACAGTGAAAAATGACCCTTTTTTTGCAAAGTGCCTAGCTGTAGTTTTTGCACCCTAGCTCTGCTGGCACCAAGGGAAACCTAGCAAACCTATACATTTTTTAAAACTAGACACCCAGGGGAATCCATGATGGGGTGACTTGACTGGCTCTCACCAGGTTCTGTTACCCAGAATTCCTTGCAAACCTAAACAATTGTCAAAAAATACACATTTTCCTCACATTTCTGTGGCGGAACGTTCTGGAATCTGCGTGGATCAACAAAATTGCACCCACCCCGCGTTCCCCAAAGTCTTCCGAGAAAAACAGTACCTCACTTGTGTGGGTAGGCCTGGTGCCCGCGACAGGAAACGGCGCAAAACGCAACGTGGACACACCACATTTTCACAGTGAAAAATGACCCTTTTTGTGCAAAGTGCCTAGCTGTAGTTTTTGCACCCTAGCTCTGCCGGCACCAAGGCAAACCTAGCAAACCTATACATTTTTGAAACCTAGATACCTAGGGGAATCAATGATGGGGTGACTTGACTGGCTCTCATCAGGTTCTGTTACCAGAATCCCTTGCAAACCTAACAAATTGTAAAAGAAACATATTTTCCTCACATTTCTGTGGTGGAAAGTTCTGGAATCTGCATGGATCCACAAAATTCCACCCACCCCGTGTGCCCCAAAGTCTTGCGAGAAAAATGGTAACTCACTTGTGTGGGTAGGCTTAGTGGCCGCGACAGGAAATGGTGCAAAACGCAGAGTGGACACACTACATTTTCACAGTGAAAAATGACCCTTTTTTTGCAAAGTGCCTAGCTGTAGTTTTTGAACCCTAGCTCTGCCGGCACCTAGGGAAACCTAACAAACCTATACATTTTTGAAAACTAGACACCCAGGGGAATCCAGGATGGGGTGACTTGACTGGCTCTCACCAGGTTCTGTTACCCAGAATCCCTTGCAAACCTAAAAAATAGTCAAAAAAAAACACATTTTCCTCACATTTCTGTGGTTGAAAGTTCTGGAATCTGCGTGGATCCACAATATTCCACCCACCTCGCATTCCCCAAAGTCTTCCAAGAAAAACAGTACCTCACTTTTGAGGGTAGGCCTAGTGCCCGCGACAGGAAACGGCACAAAACGCAACGTGGACACACCACATTTTCACAGTGAAAAATTACCCTTTTTTTGGAAAGTGCCTTGCTGTAGTTTTTGCACCCTAGCTCTGCCGGCACCAGGGGAAACCTAGCAAACCTATACATTTTTGAAAACTAGACACCCAGGGGAATCCATGATGGGGTGACTTGACTGGCTCTCACCAGGTTCTGTTACCCAGAATCTCTTGCAAACCTAAACAATTGTCAAAAAAACACATTTTCCTCACATTTCTGTGGTGGAAAGTTCTGGAATCTGCGTGGATCCACAATATTCCACCCACCTCGCGTTCCCCAAAGTCTTCCAAGAAAAACAGTACCTCACTTTTGAGGGTAGGCCTAGTGCCAGCGACAGGAAACGGCGCAAAACGCAACGTGGACACACCACATTTTCACAGTGAAAAATGACCCTTTTTTTGCAAAGTGCCTTGCTGGAGTTTTTGCACCCTAGCTCTGCCGGAACCAAGGGAAACCTAGCAAACCTATACATTTTTTAAAAATAGACACCCAGGGGAATCCATGATGGGGTGACTTGGCTGGCTCTCACCAGGTTCTGTTACCCAGAATCCCTTGCAAACCTAAACAATTGTCAAAAAATACACATTTTCCTCACATTTCTGTGGTGGAAAGTTCTGGAATCTGCGTGGATCAACAAAATTGCACCCACCCCACGTTCCCCAAAGTCTTCCAAGAAAAACAGTACCTCACTTGTGTGGGTAGGCCTAGTGCCTGCGACAGGAAACGGCGCAAAACGCGATGTGGACACACCACATTATCACAGTGAAAAATGACCCTTTTTTTGCAAAGTGCCTAGCTGTAGTTTTTTCACCCTAGCTCTGCTGGCACCAAGGGAAACCTAGCAAACCTATACATTTTTTAAAACTAGACACCCAGGGGAATCTATGATGGGGTGACTTGACTGGCTCTCACCAGGTTCTGTTACCCAGAATCCCTTGCAAACCTAAACAATTGTCAAAAAATACACATTTTCCTCACATTTCTGTGGTGGAACGTTCTGGAATCTGCGTTGATCAACAAAATTGCACCCACCCCGCGTTCCCCAAAGTCTTCCGAGAAAAAAAGTACCTCACTTGTGTGGGTAGGCCTAGTGCCCGCAACAGGAAACGGCGCAAAACGCAAAGTGGACACACCACATTTTCACAGTGAAAAATGACCCTTTTTGTGCAAAGTGCCTAGCTGTAGTTTTTGCACCCTAGCTCTGCCGTCACCAAGGGAAACCTAGCAAACCTATACATTTTTGAAACCTAGATACCTAGGGGAATCCACGATGGGGTGACTTGACTGGCTCTCACCAGGTTCTGTTACCAGAATCCCTTGCAAACCTAAACAATTGTCAAAAAAACACATTTTCCTCACATTTCTGTGGTGGAAAGTTCTGGAATCTGCGTGGATCCACAAAATTCTACCCACCCCGTGTGCCCCACAGTCTTGCGAGAAAAATGGTACCTCACTTGTGTGGGTAGGCTTAGTGGCCGAGACAGGAAACGGTGCAAAACGCAGAGTGGACCCACTACATTTTCACAGTGAAAAATGACCCTTTTTTTGCAAAGTGCCTAGCTTTAGTTTTTGAACCCTAGCTCTGCCGGCACCTAGGGAAACCTAGCAAACCGATACATTTTTGAAAACTAGACACCCAGGGGAATCCATGATGGGGTGACTTGACTGGCTCTCACCAGGTTCTGTTACCCACAATCCCTTGCAAACCTAAACAATTGTCCAAAAAAACAAATTTTCCTCATATTTCTGTGGTGGAAAGTTCTGGAATCTGCGTGGATCCACAAAATTCCACCCACCCCGTGTTCCCCAAAGTCTTTCGAAAAAACGGTACCTCACTTGTGTGGGTAGGCTTAGTGGCCGCGACAGGAAATGGTGCAAAACGCAACGTGGACACACTACATTTTCACAGTGAAAAATGACCCTTTTTTTGAAAAGTGCCCAGCTGTAGTTTTTGAATCCTAGCTCTGCCGGCACCTAGGGAAACCTAGAAAACCTATACATTTTTAAAAACTAGACACCCAGGGGAATCCAGGATGGGGTGACTTGACTGGCTCTCATCAGCTTCTGTTACCCAGAATCATTTGCAAACCTAAAGAATTGTCAAAAAAACACATTTTCCTCACATTTCTGTGGTGGAAAGTTCTGGAATCTGCGTGGATCCACAAAATTCCACCCACCCCGCGTTCCCCAAAGTCTTTTGAGAAAAACGGTACCTCACTTGTGTGTGTAGGCTTAGTGGCCGTGACAGGAAATGGTGCAAAACACAACGAGGACACACTACTTTTTCACAGTGAAAAATGACCCTTTTTTTGCAAAGTGCCTAGCTGTAGTTTTTTAACCCTAGCTCTGCCGGCACCTAGGGAAACCTAGCAAACCTATACATTTTTTAAAACTAGACACGCAGGGGAATATATTATGGGGTGACTTGACTGGCTCTCATCAGCTTCTGTTACCCAGAATCATTTGCAAACCTAAAGAATTGTCAAAAAAACACATTTTCCTCATATTTCTGTGGTGGAAAGTTCTGGAATCTGCATGGATCCACAAAATTCTACCCACCCCGCGTTTCCCAAAGTCTTCTGAGAGAAATGGTACCTCACTTGTGTGGGTAGGCCTAGTGGCCGCGAAAGGAAACGGTGCAAAACGCAACGTGGACACATCACATTTTCACAGTGAAAAATGACCCTTTTTTTGCAAAGTGCCTAGCTTTTCTTACCCAGAATCCTAGGGGATTCTGGGTAAGAAAACGTTGGGGGATCCATGCAAGCCATACCTCCCTGGAATTCCCCGGGTGTCTAATTTTCAGAAATGTTTGGGTTTGGTTAGTTTCCCTGGGTGGCCGCCGAGCACGGGGCCAAAAACCCAGGTGACCCCCCTTGCAAAACCAGGTCGTATTGTGATAGGCAATTTTGAAGTCGCCTCCATACGTTTTGGGCCCTTGCCTGTCGCGGGTACTTGGGCCTCCCACACGAGTGAGGCACCATTTTTATCGGGAGACCTGGGGGAATGCTGGGTGGTAGAAAATTTGTGTCAGCCCCGTGATGCCACAACTTTCCCACACAAAAATGTGTGAAAAAAGTGATTTTTTCAGCTAAATTTCAGGTTTGCAGGGGATTCTGGGTAGGAAAACGTTGGGGAATCCACGCAAGCCATACCTCCCTGGAATTCCCAGGGTGTCTAGTTTTCAGAAATGTGTGGGTTTGGTTGGTTTCCCAGGGCGGCCGCCGAGCACGGGGCCAAAAACCCAGGTGACCCCCCTTGCAAAACCAGGTCGTTTTGTGATAGGCAATTTTGATGTCGCCTCCATACGTTTTGGGCCCTTGCCTGTCGTGGGTACGTGGGCCTCCCACACGAGTGAGGCACCATTTTTATCGGGAGACCTGGGGGAATGCTGAGTGGTAGGAAATTTGTGTCAGCCCTGTGATGCCACAACTTTCCCACACAAAAATGTGTGAAAAAAGTGATTTTTTCAGCTACATTTCAGGTTTGCAGGGGATTCTGGGTAAGAAAACGTTGGGGGATCCACGCAAGCCCTACCTCCCTGGAATCCCCCTGGTGTCTAGTTTTCAGAAATGTGTGGGGTTGGTAGGTTTCCCTGGGTGGCCGCCGAGCACGGGGCCAAAATCCCAGGTGACCCCCCTTGCAAAACCAGGTCGTTTTGTGATAGGCAATTTTGATGTCGCCTCCATACATTTTGGGCCCTTGCCTGTCGCGGGTACTTGGGCCTCCCACATGAGTGAGGCACCATTTTTATCGGTAGACCTGGGGGAACGCTGGGTGGTAGGAAATTTATGTCAGCCCCGTGATGCCACAACTTTCCCACACAAAAATGTGTGAAAAAAGTGATTTTTTCTGCTAAATTTCAGGTTTGCAGGGTATTCTGGGTAAGAAAACCTTGGGGGATCCACGCAAGCCCTATCTCCCTGGAATCCCCCGGGTGTCTAGTTTTCAGAAATGTGTGGGTTTGGTAGGTTTCCCTGGGTGGCCGCCGAGCACGGGGCCAAAAACCCAGGTGACCCCCCCTTGCAAAACCAGGTCGTTTTGTGATAGGCAATTTTGATGTCGCCTCCATATGTTTTGGGCCCTTGCGTGTTGCGGGTACTTGGGCCTCCCACACGAGTGAGGCACCATTTTTATCGGGAGGCCTGGGGGAATGCTGGGTGGTAGAAAATTTGTGTCAGCCCCGTGATGCCACAACTTTCCCACACAAAAATGTGTGAAAAAAGTGATTTTTTCAGCTAAATTTCAAGTTTGCAGGGGATTCTGGGTAAGAAAACATTGGGGGATCCACTTAAGCCATACCTCCCTGGTATCCCCCGGGTGTTCAGTTTTCAGAAATGTGTGGGTTTTGTAGGTTTCCCAAGATGGCCGCCAAGCCCGGAGCCAAAAACTCATGGGACCCCTCTTGCAAAATCAGGTTGTTTTGCAATAGGTAATTTTGATGTCGCCTCCATACGTTTTGGGCCCTTGCCTGTCGCGAGTACTTGACCTACCCACGTAAGTGAGGTACCATTTTAATTGGGAGACCTGGGGGAATGCAAGGTGGAAGGAAAATTGTGGTTTTTCTGACAACAGGTTATTATGACACAGTAATGCAAGGAAAATGAGTGACTATAGTCACATTTTGAGGTTTGCATGGCGTGAGTAAAAAACATGTTGGGATCCATGAGAGGCACACCACCCAGCACTCCCCATTTTTTTTTTACTTTACAGAAATATCTAAAGTTGGTGACTTTTCCCTTGAGACAGACTACACCTTAGCACAGAAAGACAAATGAGACAAATATGACTGCCTGTCCACCTGTTCCTCAAGTACACACACATACTGGTTGGATTTGGCACGAGGGTGAGTGAAAGATTCAAAATGTAAATTTTATTAACAAGAGATTTCACATAAAGGAAATGCACTGTTAATAATTAAAATGTTAAAAACCAGAACCAATGACTCACAGCCCGTGAGCTGGAAAGCTACGGCAAGGCACCAACCTCTTTACAGGCCATTCACACACCTTTCATACTTGACACACACTTTGACACCACCAACTGCGGCCCCAGCACATTACAACACTCACATTCACAGACAATGTGGAGACAATGTACACCCTGGCAGAGAGAGACAGAAAAGACAAATATTCCTTCAAAATGAACAATTCCTTAAGTACTCACGCATACTGGTTGGATTTGGCACGAGGCTGAGTGAAGGTTCAGAGTGTAAAATTCTATTAACAAGAGATTTCACAAAAAGGAAATGCACTGTTAATATTTAAAAGGTCAAAAACCTGAATCAATGACTCACAGCTTGTGAGCTGTAAAGCCACGGCAAGGCACCAACCTCTTTACAGGCCATTCACACATCTTTCATACATGACATACAAAACCATTCACACCGCCAGCCGCGGGCCCAGCACATTACAACATTCACATCACACAGCGCCATTCAAGGGCCCATCACTTTCATACGCCGACATGACTGACACAACAATCTCACTGGCTGGTGGTTGACATAGTGTCTGCAGTGGCATTTGACTAGCAGAGTGTGTAATAACCAGCAGCAAGTCACTACTCACACTCTGCCAGCCAAATGCCAGCCCACGCACACCGCCAGCCAAGCACCATCCCACCTACACCGTCAGCCAAGCGCCAGCCCATGCACACCGCCAGCCAAGCGTCAGTCCATGCACACCACCAGCCAAGCGCCAGTCCACGCACACTGCCAGCCAAGCGCCAGTCCACACACACTGCCAGCCAAGCACCAGTCCACACACACCGCCAGCTAAGCGCCAGTCCACACACACCGCCAGCCAAGTGCCAGTCCACACACACCGCCAGCCAAGTGCCAGTCCACACACACCGCCAGCCAAGCGCCAGTCCACGCACACCACCAGCCAAGCGCCAGTCCACGCACACCACCAGCCAAGCGCCAGTCCACACACACCGCCAGCCAAGCGCCAGTCCACACACACCGCCAGCCACGTGCCAGTCCACACACACCGCCAGCCACACACCACTCCACGCACACTGCCAGCCAAGCGCCAGTCCACACACACCGCCAGCCAAGCGCCAGTCCACACACACCGCCAGCCAAGCGCCAGTCCACGCACACCGCCAGCCAAGCACCAGTCCACGCACACCTCCAGCCAAGCACCAGTCCACGCACACCGCCATCACATATTTTATGCAACAAAAAAAAACACAAACCAATTGGCAATAGATCCAAACCTTTAACTACAAGCACAACTGCTCTAACTGAATACATCACACTTTTGCCAACCATGAAATCTGAACTAAAATATAAAACAATACAGACCTGTCACTTTACTTTAATGCTCACGGTTGTAACCAAAAACTCCATTGTGTGTGGTACAATTTAAAACATGTGGGCACACACAGCCCAGGATTAGAAGGGCAATAGGAGCAGTACCTATGACTCTCCTTCCGCACACCTCTTCGCGCACACACTCTACATTTTTTAGCGGGAAAGTCCTTTTTAGCCGTGGGAGGAAGGTGATCAGGAAAGTGGCGATCTTTCAATCTAGCCACATCCTCCCCCACTGCTTCTCTAGGCACTCCTGCCTGTTCTACTAAAACAAGGTTGCCTATCAAAGACTGCTGAAACTGAACAAATGTCATCTTTGACTCTGGAGAGCAATCCTTAAATACAACAAAAGCATTGTAGCTTGCTAAATGGAATAAATGGATAGCCAACTTCTTATACCAAACGTACGCCTTACGAACAGCAGTGTAAGGTTCCAACCTCTGATCCACTCGATCTACACCACCCATGTGCTTATTATAGTCTAAAATGCACACAGGTTTGTGCAATTCAGCAACCTGACCCCAAACAGTCACAGGTTTAGTACTTTCATCATGGATAGTAGTCAGCATATAGACATCTCTCCTGTCAGAAAATTTCAGAGCTAGAAGCTCATCACTACGCAAGGCACTGCACTGTCCCTTCACAAGTTTTTTACAAACCAGCTCTTTCGGGTAACCTTTACGGTTAGAGCGGATTGTGCCACAAGCAAGTGTCCACTTTGAACAATTCCTTGAACAATGGCACAGCAGTGTAAAAGTTATCTACATATAAATGGTGACCTTTGTTAAAAAGTCCTCTGCTCAGTTCCCACACAATTTTCTCTGCAACTCCAAAAGTGGACGGACAACCAGGGGGGTCAATACTGGAATCCCTACCAGTGTAGACTCTGAAATTATAGACATACCCAGTACTACTCTCGGACAGCATATACATCTTAATTCCATAGCGTGCCCTCTTGCTAGGAATGTACTGCCTAAAAACCAATCGACCCTTGAACAGGACCAAAGACTCATCCACAGCTATTTCTTTCCCGGGCACATAGATCTCAGAAAATCGATCAACTAAGTGATCAAGGACAGGCCGAATCTTAAAAAGACGGTCACAATCAGGGTGATCGCGGGGCAACGCAAAAGTATTATCAACAAAATGCAACATCCGAAGAAGAAGCAAATACCGATTACGACTCATGGTTGCAGGAAATATAGCTGTTGCCATCAAGGGATTAGTAGACCAATATGAAGACAGAGAAGGCTTCCTAATCAGGCCCATCAAAAAAGTTAAACCCAAAAACTTCTCAAGCTCATCCAGATTTGTGGGAGTCCACCGGGTAGCTCTAGAGTGGGGCCTAAGCCTGGCACTGTTGTCCCTCAAATACTGTTCAGCATACAAATTAGTCTGCTCAAGAATCTCAGCCAAAAATACATCGTCCATAAACAACTGAAAGAAATTTATAGGCAAAAAATTTTCACAATTCACTCTACACCCTGCAACACCATTAAAGACAGGCAGCACCGGCTGCACCATGTTTGGATCAACCCATAGTCCAGCACTTCCAATGGGAAGCCTCGCAGAATCAGGCTGCAATCCAGATGCCACTTGCTGCACTATCGGCACATCAGTGTCCTCCTCTAAAACAGGCACTTCATCCGCACTGAGAGTAGCTTCATCTGCACTGAGTGTAGCTTCATCATCAGATGATTCCATGTGGAGAGAAAACTCACTGCCTGAATCTTCCCCTCCCTCCTCTGCCTCAGATGCAGAGTCAGTCTCATAATCATGGTCAGAAGAAGACTCAAAAAGCATCCCAACAACCTGCTGAGTGGTCATCCTGCGGCTAGCCATAATCCTTTGTTATACAAGTAAATTGACAAATAAGTCAACAGTGCCCAAAGTGTATAAAAAAGTAATAAACAAAGTGTGGATTTATAAAACTAAAAGAAAAACTACAAGCATATAGCAGTAGCAAGGCAAAGTCTATCAATACAAAGCACACAAAGACCTATATACTGTAAAACAATACCACTCACTTGCCAGAGGCAGCTAGACTCACCAGCACCTACTCTGCACAGACACAGCAAGCACCAATATCCCACTAAAAAGAAAACACAAAATAGATTACACAAAAAGCAACACAATACACATTGTGCACAAATACAAGGAAAATGGCACAGACACTCAAACAAAAGCTAAATAGGCTTCGAATATTACAAAATTTCCCAAAAACACATTCATGAAGGTCACATTTGTAGTAAACAATATAAAAAAACGTTTCCTTACCAAACACTTGCAACTAAACTGCAGCTCTACCAGTGCCGAAACCACAAGCACAATTTACAACAAAGCTTTTCCCTAAAAGGAAAAGGAGAAAACAAAATGTTACAATCACAAATAATGGCACACAGACCATCAGCCGAACACACAAAATTTCCCCGGGGGCACATGTGCTTAAAACTACAAGGCCTATGGGGGCAAAAACAGCCAGAATATTCACCCCCAAAAGGGGCCACTCCCCAAAACATTTTGCACCATAAACAATAAAATCCCTGGTGGTCTAGCAGCTTTTGCCCTAAAAATATATGGCCGATCTGCCTCAAGGGGGGCAGAAAAGGCCAAAACAGTAATCCCCAAAAGGGGGTGACCCTTGCCCAAGGGGCCACTCCCCAAAACATATGTATATACATACGTATATACATACATAAAAAAAAATCCTGGTACTCTAGAGGCTTCTACCCCCCTTGGGGGCAGATGGGCCTAAATATAGAAAGCCAATCTGCCCCCAAGGGGGGCAGAAATAACCAAAACATTAATCCCCAAAAGGGGAGCAATCCTTGCCCAAGGGATTCCCCTAAATTACTAAAAATGATTAATCCCTGGCATCTAGTGGGTTTCAACCTCCGAGGGCTAGATCAGCAGGAAAAATGGCTGATCTAGCCCCAGGGAGGACAAACATGGAGGTAAAAAAACACCCCCATGGGAATGACCCTTGCCCAAGGGGTCATTCCCAAAATGCACATAAATAAATTCCCTGGTGCCTAGTGGGTTTCTGCCCCCCCGGGGGGCTGATTGGCCTAAAAACGGCCAAATCAGCCCCGGGGGGGGGGGCAAAACATGGATGAAAAAATATCACCCCCATGGGAGCGACCCTTGCCCAAGGGGTCGCTCCCAAAATGTGCAAATAAGAATTCCCTGATGCCTACTGGGTTTTTGCCTCCCCGGGGGGCTGATTGGCCTAAAAACGGCTGAATCAGCCCCCGGGGGAGGGGAGGGGGGGCAAAACATGGATTTAAAAAATCACCCCCCTGGGAGCGACCCTTGCCCAAGGGGTCGCTCCCAAAATGCGCAAATAGAAATTCCCTGGTTCCTAGTGGGTTTCGGCCCCCCCCTGGGAGGCTGATCGGCCTAAAATCGGCCGGGCCGAAACATGGATATATGTGCCCCTAGGGGAGCGACCCTTGCCTAAGGGGTCACTCCCCCAACAAACTAAAAAAACATCCCTGGTGGTCCAGTGGATGGATTCCTGCTCCACGATCGCGGGCCTCACCCGCGATCGTGGAGCAGGAATCCATTAGAAACAAGAACAGGGGGAAAGGAAAAACTTTTTCCTTTCCCCCTGTGTCCGTTTCCCCCCCCAAAACCCCCCCCGAGAGAAGGACTTACCCTTTGTGTACTCTCTCTGGACGTGCTGGAAGCAAATGGCTTCCAGCACGTCCCCGGCAACCTATGATGACGTCGGCACGCCATGAGCGCGCCAACGTCATCTGATTGCCGAGGGAGGGGTTGGGGGAGGTAGCGGAAGCGCTTCCGCTGCCTTCCCCAGTGGTGGCATGTAGGGGGGCGGCCCACGGGGGGAGCGCCAGCGCTTCCTCCGTGGGCTAGTGCCAGGACGTAATGGTTACGTCCTCGGCACAGCTCCACCGTTGCCGAGGATGTAACCATTACGTCCACGGCACCGAAGGGGTTAATGAGTCTGACCAGATACATAACCTACTCACTCTCTCTCACACACACACATTATGGGCTGTATCACAAAACATTTTTAAGTGCATGTCCTTGGTGGTAAGTAAGGCAGTGTTGATGCAAAGACATTGTTGCGTTCTTTATTGACAGTTTTGTTGTATTTTGTCTTGCTATGTATTTGTTGTGTAGTTATTTTGCTTTGTGTTTGTTTATTCTTGTGCTCTCTAAATACTTAATAGATGCCAATAAATTCTGCTTCATTGGTAGTGAAAAGAAGCACATTCCTTTAAATTCCCAGTGACAAAAAACATTTACTCTTTCTAGGGTGCTAATATACTACTGCTTAGTTCTTGACCATTTTAAGACACCAATCAACATAAAGGTGCGGTAGATGTCATGCCTTAAACTAGCACTTCCAGTTCTCACTTTATGTGAGATAGTCCTATATGTTAACACATTCATGCGTGACAACTCGCAGTATCACATGTGTCACATGTCTTGACATGATACTAGAAGAAGAGTTGTCCGAAGTGGAGTTTGAAGGAATTGTGACCCTGGCGAAGCAGAATATAATTTCAACAGAAACTACAGCTTTTAATCAGTATTTATTCAAAACGACGGGAAGACTCAACACGCAGAATTTAAAGTGGATGGATCTAATTGTCCCACTATGGGACAATTAGGACATCTGCAAACTATCATGATACATGTACATCACTAGCAAATCTATGCAATGCACCAAATTGCCACTAAAGTACAGACTGTAAACACAGGCATGTAGGCATCATTCACATTTATAGAGGAGAAGATGGGACAAGGATTCCTATGTAAACCCAATAGAATTGTTAGGGTTGGTAATAATGTAGTGAATGCGATACTGAATTACTAAATACTGTCATCCGCGACAATTCCACCGACAGCAATTGTCCTTGATTACAGAGGTGACTGGATCACGGGTGGAGGATGGTGTGATTACAGACATCTGCATGGCAGTTCAAGCTCCACCATGCTAAAGTGACATTTTCCCCTGGCGGGCTTCTAAGACCTTCTGGCAGGAAATACTCTTTGTAGAGGTATACGTGCCTTGCAGAATCCCTTGTGATTTCCTTGCTGGTACTGTCTGTGTTCATGGTGCCAGTTTGCCAGAGTCCCAAGGCAGAGGCATCCTTGCGACATTGGTTAACTGATGATTTAAGTTCTTCGTGCACCCCTGACAAAAGGGAAATCCTGTTGATCCCCTTGCTAACACCATCCTCATGTGCAGTAGTGCATGTCCAGAGTGTTGGAAAAATAATCCGTAGGATTCCCCTTTCGTTAGGGGTTGGAAACAAAACATGAAAAAGTAATGCTTGGGATCAGGAGCCTGCCACAATGGGCAGGAATGATGAGAGCTATCGCCCTCTCCCTGGGGCTGAGGATATTTGTGGGCATACCATGCCCTAAAGTGCATTTACGGCATGCCTGTGGGAGAATCACAAAGAATGTATTTAACCGCAGCAAGGGAAGTTTGGGACCAACCTTTAGCTGTGAGCTTGTTGGTCTCATCATCTGACCATCCTTCTCTCCACCAGGCCATATTGGGTGCAAATACTGCAATATGATTTTAACCAGGCAGGTTTTGGTGGGCTGCCAGCAACAGGGAAGGTGGGGAAAGCACCATCTGGTTGTAGCTATTCCTTCTGCCATTGCATCACAATTGGTGATCTAGTGGCTAGGTGATGGGTAGTAAGATCTTGGTGGAGAGCAGCAACTGCATCTCTCCATCCAGTATTAAATGACGGCCTTAGCCGCTATGCCTAGGATCCAGTAATCGCTCAATAATATGACTTCCACCATTAAGCACATTTTCAAGCTTTTGTTTGGATGCATGCTAATTGCCTTCATCACAGTGGTTCAAAACTTCACCCAATTTTCCCTCCGTTTTAAAAGTAAATCTGGCTGTTATTTTATTCATCCACCTACACATTATGACTTTGCTTTACTTTGTTTTTACTATGATATATAGTGTACTTTAGTTATTCAGGGACCATGAGGCAGGCTGGAAATACTGGGCTCCAATTGTGCCTACAGGAGTCATTTTCTTTGATGTTGTGTGACCTACCTACTATTTACCATTAACTGATTATAAACTTCGCCCATTTCGCACTTTACTCTCGGGGTAGCAAAACAGTGTAGTGCAAGGCTTTCTCAGGGAGGTGGCATTAATTTAGAGACTCAGAACTCTGTAGTGCTTAACTAACATTCAATAAATCAATGCCCAACCAATGCTTAGTCATATAAAAAGAAGAGTACTTTATTTTACTTCACAACGTAATGCTACATACATTATCTTAGTTGCCTAGGCAATTAGAGTCTGCAGCTAATAGTCACTTCATGCTTTCCAAAAAGTCACTTCCTGCTTTCAGTTAACCTGCCCCAGTTCACCCTGGGACTCATAGTTCATCAAATGAACTTTCCTCATGATTGGGTCCACATCCACTGTGGCTATCCAATCCTTGGATTACACTGTACAGGGTCCCTTCCACTTAGAAATTCCAGTCCACATTGGGACCGCCATATCGATCGGGCTGTCCTCCGTGACCCCGTATGTCAGCTCATGATGCGGTGAAGCGTCTTGCCCCGGTGAAACACTGTGTTCGAAGGGGGCCGTCATCCTGTGCAGTGTTTAGAGAGGCTGTCATCCTATGTGCTGTTGTCCATGCCCTCCATATGCCTGGTGGGGACCATGTGAGCCATCACTTTATGCAGTGCTGTGAATGAAAAGGGTTTTCACCCTGTGCCTTGTTGTGACCAGGAGGGGCCATCACCTTGTTTTACCGCTGTTCATGACTTCAGTATGCCAAGTGGGGGCCACGGTGAAGAGAGAGCCCTGGAGCAGTGTGCAACAGTGAAGCACAGCAGGTTGTGCCCTATGGAAGCAGAGCATCGATTCAACCACCTAAACCCAGAAGCACCCATCACCTGCTGACGGACCCAGGAAGACTTACTGCACAATAAAAGAAACACTGTGGACACCTTCTGCCCTGCCCGCAGTCATCCAGACTTCTGCTCATTGCCAGGCTGCTGACACGTGCCCAGGTTTTCCGTACTGCAACTTTAGCGAGAGCGGGTGAGATTGATTACTGGGCCACCGGGCATCTGAGAGAACATGCTCTAACTGAAGCGCTATGGCGCTGGGATACTATGACTTTTAAAACGTAATCGTAGAACTTATAAGACTTGTACTCACTTGTGGGGCCTAGCCTGAATGTTGCCTGATATAAATGGGGAATAACCACAGTCCTTAGATAGGGAAGAGGGACTCACGTTCTGATTTAGGAAACGCTATATTGCTGGCCTTAAAAAGACTGTGCATATTATATTGTGGTGTGCCGTATTTCACTTTGTGTATGTAGATAAATACTACCTGCGTGTGTCCCGCCTTTTCGGGATGTTTTTGTTGGCCCCCTCAACTTGGATCCTCCATCTTGTCGACTCTTGTCCGTTTCCCCTTCTCACTGGACACCATCTTGGCGATCCTCAAACTTTTCCCTCTATCGCTGGACTGCTCCTCGTTCTTAGCCTTCTGTCCTTTAATTCTTACCCCCCCTTAGGTCCCCTCCACAACTCTCTCCTTTTTCTGGCTCCGAATACTGGGTTCCTGAGATTACGGGCCCAAACACCTGTTTGTTTTTCGCTTTTCATTTCCCTGTCCTGATCCGCTTTCCTTCCCCCTTTTTTACTTTTCCCCCCTTACCCTCTTCACCCCTTATGATACTCTGTCCTCTGTTACTCCATGCTCTTGTAATTAATAATTACTCTTGTCTTTTATGTAACTTTGTGTAACAAATGTAATAATTTTGTTTGTAACTTGCAACTCGCTGTTCTGTATGTAAAGCGCTCTGATACCTCCGGGTCTAGCCAGCGCTATATAAAACTCATCAAATAAATAAAAATAAAATAAATAAAAATAAACTACCTTTTTCAATTAAGCATATATCTGGCTGGACATTCATTTATTGGGGTTGCTGAGTGTGTTTTAAATCTTGTGCCTGTGTAAACCATGCACCTATCTCTCCTCCTAAGAAGTCTTGGACTGCTCGACCCACACTAACACTAAGGGGCCGATTCCGATCTCGGCCGGGAGGGCTCCGAATCGGATTCGGCATAACCGGATCCGATTCGGAGCCCTATTTCCCGACCGATTCGTACGCGCGTCCGGACGAGCGAGTACGATGCGAAATCACCGACCGACTCGTTTGGGCGTCCCAACCGCTCCGACCGACTCGTTCCCGGGTCGAACCGCACCGACCGACTCGCTCGGACACGACTCGCACCGCGCAATGGAGACGTTTCCCGGCCGGGTAAGTACGATGCGCGCCGCGAGCAGTCCGACCGACACGCGCCGCCCGGCCCGAAAGAGCAGTCGGAGCCGTACTTTGGGGGTCCGTGTCGGACCCCCCTGTACGCGTAGCCGTGCGAGTCGCACACAGGGAGGACCCATGGGATCCCCCTACCTGTGCGTGTACAGCGCGAGTCGCTTCGCCGCGTACCCGCTGTAGGGGGCGCCCTTGTTCTCCTCGCACCCATTGAGGCAATGGGAGCCCGCGTACGCGTTGTACGACCGGGTCCCATTGACTTCAATGGGAGTCCGACCGACTCGAGTCCGATAGCATACGGACGCATCGTACTCGTTCGGTCGGGCTGCACGGGTCCGATTCGGTCGGAAATCTCTCCGGGTCCGGCTCGGTCGGAGAGATTTCCGGCCCGAATCGGAATCGGCCCCTGAGTGTCCAATGCTGAAGGGGTACATGGCGCAGCTGCTCAGAATCCATAGTAGGTCGGGACTCAGGACATTAGGAGTAAAAAGCCTCAACCCTCCACGATTGGGCCCAGTAGCTCCTGCTTGCACCATGGCCCTTTGAAAGGAGATCTGAGGTTCTGAAGATATTAAAAAGATAATTCCAAAACGAAGTGATAGAGTGCACACCCATTTTTACTAGTACTCAATATTTCTTTTTTTTGTCCCAATAGCACGGGAATGGGAATGACGATAACTAACTAACTAACTAACTGGCTCTTGTGTTTCGTTCAAACTTCATGGAAGTTTAAATGTATTGATTTCACCTATGGGGTTAACAATAGACTACTTAAGACTAGTTCATTTTGTGCACCACTTCGTTGGTGTCAGATTCAAAAGGTCATGCTGCCGGGTACAGCGGTGAGATAATAGAGATGAGGTTCGTATATTTGCAGCACGGCGAGTTTAGCGTTGGGGTGAGGTTTGATGTTATTCAATTGGTCTGCGCACAGAGTTTAGTTTAATATTGGGCGCATTTTATTTATGCCACATATATTCAGTATTGGACATATTTGTTTTTGGACTTGTTTACAACAATCTTTTTGGTTTAAATTGACACAAATTTTGTGGGATAATGGGTTGCAGTATGATGTGGGGGTGGTTTATGTGTATTCATTTTATGGATTGCATGTTGAACATCATTAAATGGCTCCTATGTGCATGTGCTTTATGATTATTTGAGGCTATTGATGGGCCTCTTTTACATTACAGAACCCTGGGGAAGGGCTCTCTAGCCCGAAATGCATTGGGTGAATAGATGTATGGCTACCCAGGACATATTGTGTATTCTAACGTGCTGCAGAAAAAAGTCTGGATAGGCATTTCTTTAGCATTTAAAGTATGGAATGGCGCAGTCCCTGTGCGAAATAAAAAATACTGATGAAACTTTGAATAAAAACGGATTACAATGGATTACTTGGATGATATTTTGGATTCTCTGGGGCAGATTTACAAGCCCCTTGCGCTGCCAGTACGTTACTTTTATGACGCACTGGCAGCACATTTCACTGCCCCATATTTACAAGGACAGGAAAAGCCACCCTACGTGGCTTTCCTGTCCTGTAAATACGGCCCCTTTACACGCAGCACTTTGCGTGAAGAGGCGTTCCATGGGTGTTGCTGTGGGTGTTCCCACGCAACACCCATGGAACCAGACACATTTCCAGATTTACGAGGATTCGTAAACCTGGAAATGCGTTAGTATGCTACGCCACCCTAGGGGTGGCGTAGCGAGACGCAACGAGGAGAAATGTTTTAATTTCTCCTCGTTTTTTCCTCTTTCAATGTGTGCTGCATTCTACAGCACGCATTGAAGGAGGAAAATGCCTGAAGTGATTGTTTTTGTGCAGGAAGGTGCCCCTTCCTGCACAAAAACAATCTCCCCATGACGCAGGCATCCTTGCACCATGGTGCAAGGGTGCCTGCGCATGACAGCTGTTTGTGCGCCAGCGCAGGGGAGAGCACAGGAATGTGACATATCATTGTAAATATGTCGCATTCCTGTGCTCTGAAGGTGCCGCAGCGTGGCGCAGCCAAAGGGCTTGCGGTGCCGCGCAGCGGCACCTTTTTGTAAATCTGCCCCTCTGTGTTTGATTTCTGCAATTTATGCTTGCATGGCTGTCGCGGCTTGAGTCTGGTGGGTGATGACCCACCAGTTAGTTATGGTAATATTGAAAAGATACCCATGGATTTGGAGTATCATTGTTTCTTTCTTACAAAAAAGATGGCAATAATATTTTAATGTAAAGTATATTATGGTGCAATTCTTTCAGCTCAAATTAACATCACTCTGTAAACCTGCAAACCAGACAGTATCCACGCACATTGTAAAAATAAATTAGAGTCCTGGTGAAGAAAGATGGGCCAGTATTAATAAAATATAGAATGGCACACTTACCTAAACTATTTTTAGTGTTCATATTATGGGTTGTACGAATTATTTCAATCCATGTAAATGCAATATTTTAAAGCGAACAATGATTGAGTATCACAATTTAGTATCATCCGCGGAACTAGTGTCTTTATCAAAATTAAGTTTCATGTGCAGTACTGTAGTTTCTGCAATGGGAACAGACAGAATTATAGTTATGTTACTGCCTGGTACACGTAAGTTGCTCCAACATGCAAACTGATTGTGGATGTTTTCTCAGCAGCGCCAACTCGCAGAAGCATTGCAATGCTGACATACGCACCACCATGGAGGCTCGGATAGTCTCTGATCACTGCTAATGTTCAGGTAAAACAATTAGCACAATATTAATAGGAGCAAAAAATTATAAAAATAATAGATGATTGGGGGATTTTACTTCAATCCATTTAAAGTCTTCTTCTGAATGTCCTTGTTGTTGATAATGTGTCTTCTTCTGAATGTCCTTGTTGTTGATAATGTGTGCCACATTTTGTGGAAAGCTTAGCAGGGAATATACTACACTACTGTTCCATGAAATGAGCTTTAATCTTCATTGACTTCATTCCCAGGTAGTGGAGATTGCATGGGCATGTAATGATGTATGGACACCTATGGCGGACATCAGATGAAGAGATTTAGGTAAAGTTGCCAGCACTGACCCTTGACAAATGTGTAGCTAAAGCAGGGTGCCCCTCCTAGTGTTCAAGAAGGGGTTACAACCCAAAGTAGGGTATTCCTGTTTCATCATTCTGGTATGAGAGCAGTAGGTCTCACCATTAATACATTAGATAGCTAGGGATCTGCAGCCAATGGCCTGTATAAAGACATTTGAATGGGCCGAAACATGTTGGTGGGTGGATGTTCAAATCATTACATTCAGGAGACATCCCAAGAGAACGTTTTTTAAATCATACCATGCACACCAGATAATCAAGAGAAAAGCACTCTGGGTATACCCTTAAGGAATTTTTAATTACTGGATCCTAGCTTCTTTCCAGAAAATATTTTCTGGAAAAATGAAAATTTCCCAATTCAGAGTGATCCCCTTAAATTTTAATTCATTGTCAACATAGGCAGCGGATTTATGCCGGAGCATACACAGGGTGAGAGGCACAGTTAACCTATGTAACTTCTTTATATAAGGGATTAGGTACCCCCTGCCGTACGTTATAAGAATATTGCAAGTCAGTGAGCAGTTCCATAACCCTATAGAAAAAGGCAGAGTTCCTTTATAAGGTTATGGAACCCCGACTTGCAATATTCTTATCATGTATGCCAGGGGGCGTCTTTATTGCATATAATACATGGTCACGTCATCACCATTCCCACACACCACTGAAAGAAAACTTTGTTGCATAACTCTTTCATATGAACGAGTGAGCATGTTTGCAAACTTGAAGAATAAAAATAAAACCTCTAGTGCAAAATTAAACACATCAAAAAATCTGTTAGATATTTGCTGCATAGAAAGAAAAGCTGCAGTAATTTGGAATTTGTAGAAACATGCAGAAAAATTCTAGCTTTTCTCTATCTAAGGAGTGCAAAAAATAAACATATTCTCTCTGTTTGTCATTGTAAGCTATTAAAATAGAGCAGATGAAAGAAAAGCAATGTTTCATTTTTGTTGTTTTAAACAACTGCTCATGCTCCATGACCTGACCTGACCTGCCTTTCACCTTGGCTGCTGGTTGTGGCAGAAAGGCATTGTGAGGTCAGAACTCAATGGTAATTGTCGAGTTCTGATGTCTTTTCTTTATAATCTGCGACTGAGTGAGTCACTAGTCCTCGATTATAAAGAAATTAGACATGTGCATTTATATACAGGGATTACGGAATCCCAAGGACTATAATGACATTTATCAATAATGAAAGCTCCTTCTTGGACAACATTTCATTAACTGAATGCTAAGACGGTCTGTTGAGTTCTCTTCTTACTCGACCGAGATTGATGTATGTGAATTAATGGAAAACGAAAACTGAGAAACTACATTGGAGGAAACCAAATCATGGAAAGCCAATTTTAAGGAAAGAAAATTTTAAGGAAATATACAAAAAATTGAAAATGAAAGGAAATATTTTAAAGGAAAGTTAATTTTAGGGAATAAGTCAACATTGTATTAAGCTTTAATGGAGTTTAGGACTACTGTGGGGGCTTGGTTTCAGGGATGGGTATTGTTCAGGGTGATGAGGGGTTTTTAGGGGTCAGGCATAATTGGTTTTCCGTCATAGAAAGGGATTTTTAAGGTTCAGAGATGGGTGAAGTGTAGTGGTGTTGAGGGTTTTTTAGGGTTCATGAATGAGTTGATTTTGGGTGTGGGAGGTCTTTTTAGGTTTCAGGGATGGTTGGAGTGTAAGGGCTAGTGAGGGTTTTTAGGAATTCAGGGATGGGTGGAGTTTAGATGCAGAAAGTGGTTTTTAGACTTCAGGGATGAGTAGTTTAGGGTGATGACGAGTTCTTTTCAGTCATGGATGGCTCCAGAGTTCAGCGATGGGTGGAGTTTGGGTGTGCTCAGGTGTTTTAAGGGGTATGGGATTGGTGGGGTTTAGACATAGAAAGGGGTTTTTAGGGTTAAGATATAAGTGTAGTTAGGGTAGTGAGCTATTTTATGGTTCAGGGGTGGTGGATTATTTGGGTAGAAAGGATGAGAGTAGCTCAGGTATGGTGAGGGGTTGTAGGGGACAGTGATTGATGGTGTTTAGGGGTTGTGAGGGTTCAGCGATACATGATGCTTACAAGTGGTGATGGTTCAGTGAATTAAAAGCATCTGAAGTAATTGTTTGACAATGTAAAGATATAAATATGAAATAATGTCCCCTGAAGTAAAGCACTGAAATTAATATCTCAAACAAAACTGTTTCTGAAAGTAACACCTGCAACCATTGCATTTACTCTTAAAAAATAAAACATTCCATGGATATAAAATGTCCTAGCTATCATGAAGGAAAGTTTCAATTCTATTAAGGACATGGGGACGAGGATTATGATTATCTCTTTCATTTTATTAATTTAGTAGCCTTCAACATTAAAACTTACATTTAAAAATCCTTCATATCCCAAGAGTCTTTGCTGTAAACTCAGTACAACAACAACCACAGATAAGTCCCATGTATTCAAAATCAAGGAACAGCACTTCCTCTTTCTTCGTGTGAAACATCATCATCCAAGTGTTCCTTTCAGAATTCTTGCTTCTGCTCTGATCGTAAGGAAAAACAAGACATGAAGCATAAGTTCCAGAACATGGTAAACCATCAATAAAATTATCCGTCTGTGTTATTAATACATTGCAAGAATACATTGTGATAGAATTATTATCCATTGAAATCACTATATCATCCTCAAATATAGTTATCCACAAGGCTGTAAGGGAGGGTGATATTATGAATCAAATCAAGAGGGATAATCCTCTCCTCTGTGGCCTTAACAGAATTGAAACTTTTCTTCATGATAGCTAGGAAATTTTGTATTCCATTGTCAGGACCAGAGGCTCAGATTATGCCAGTTTAAAGCTGGTTGATAACCAGTGATGCTATGTCTGTGATCGGCTTACAGTAAAAGGTCTTAAACATAGAGTCCGAAGACCAATTTGCTGCTCTAAAAATATCTTCTAGTCAGGCCCCCAGGGAGAAGGCATTGGAAGCCATAGCTCCCCTTGTGCAGTGAGCCCCAAAGGAAGATGTGTCAACGCAAGCTTCTTGTAGAGCCCATCTCACCTATCAGGCGATGATGGTTGCTGAAACCGGTTAGAAAGTCTTCTTAAGGGCTATAAATAGTTTGTCAGTGTTAGAAATCGGGTCTCTAGTTGGCAGAGGTATAAACCATGTCCAAGAAGGGATAGCAATTCTAGTCAGGGAAAGTCAGTCACACTGAAATCAGCCTGTGCTCACCGTCTGGTAGCTTAGCACAGAGCAGTCAGGCTTAACATAAGAGGCAATGTGTAAAGCAGTTGTGTATACGGTGATACAGTAACACAGTGAAAACACCACAAAAAAGACTCCACAATGAGGTATGAAAATAGTATCTCATTTATTCTTCAAAACAAGATAAAAATGATAAGAATCCAATTAAAGCATCTCAAATTATGAATACTTCAAGAATGAACAATGCTGAAAGAGCCTGTGCGCTTTCAGTAGGTTCTTTACGGTTACGCTGGGGAAATGACAGCGATCCACACAGTGGATCAGGAACAGACTTTCTCCTTGGATCAGCACGAAGCAAGGCTTCCAAAGTTATTACAGTTAAAATGCAATGTCAAGTTTCTGGGAGACTGATCTACTCGCTCCGTTCAGGACCACCCGCAAGAGCGCTGGTGGGATACAGAGACCTCATAAGTCGCCGAGTACACAGTACCTTTGTCGGAGGATTGCAGCGGTGCCGTTGGCCAAAGGATTAGGAACTGCATTACAGGAGTCTCCCCTTATTGGAAACAATGTGGTGATTGGAGTCACAGAGAGCATATGTCCATCTTTCCTTGATTCGTGCAGAGTGCGCCGGGTCATGCTGGACTGCCTGCATGTGCTGTGGCTTTGGCGAAGTCAACAAACACAATGGTCTGCGCTCGAGCAGGCAGACATGACGGTTCTTGATTGGTGCACTGCGCTGGTGCATGTGGATGCCCAAAAGTGGCTGACGATACTTGCAAAGGCCCAGGACTGGTTAAGGGCAAGTCAGGCAGAGTCAGACTCCAGATTAGCAGAGACTAATAGCGGTCGTTTGTGCGAATGAAATCTTTGATGGCCCTGAGATTTCTTGAGCAGTGGGCAAGCCAACAAGCCCTTGGAATTACTTTGGTTCCAAAAGGTTGTAGAGAACAGGTCCAGTCCTTCTCACCACCCAGGTTAGAGGCAGCAGGTCAACACAGCAGAGCAGGAAGCAAAATGGCAGTCCCTCCTGTACCCAGCAATCAGCTGACAACAGGCCAACACAGCAAAGCAGTTAGCAAAGTGGCAGTCCCTCCTGTGGCATGCTCTTCTTCTTGGCAGTCAACTTAGGACTCCAAAGTGAACTAGTGAGAGGGGGTCATAGACCCAATACCTATACCCAAATGTGTCCTTGAAGTGGGGGTGACTACAAAGCAAAGCCTTTGTGGTGCACAGGTCTCCTTTCAGCCCAGCTCTGTCTGCTAGCCTATCTGAGGGGGCGGGGGGTAAATCAGTGTTTTGTGTGAAGCCAGGCCACAACCTATTCAGGTGTACGTGTCAGCTCCTCCCCTCCCTCCTGCCCAGGAAGACCCATCAGTATGCAGATGAATGCAGATGCAGCTGAGTGTCCTGTACCCGTGGCTGTCTAGAGGGAATGGACAAAGTGTAGCTATCACCCCACCCCAGACGTGTACTGGAGACTGAAGAGAGCTAAGAGCAGAGCAGAGAAATGTCCACTTTTTAAAAGTAGCATTTCTAGATTAGGGATATCAGATCCAACTTTACCACTAAAGAGGATTTGTCATTACATTACACTTAAAAAGAGTATTTAAGGAATTCTCAATGTCAACCTATGAGAGAAGCAGGCCTCACAGTAGCGAAAACGAACTTGAATGGTTGTCACTACCAGGACATGTAAAACAAAAAGGTACATGTCCTACCTTTTGGTTACACAGCACCCTGTACTTAGGGCTGCCTAGGGCAAACCTTAGGGGTGACTGATATGTGATAAAAGGGGAGTTTTAAGGCTTGGCCAGTAGTTGGAAATGTCAAGTCAAAGTGGCAATAAACTGCGCCCATAGGCCCTGCAGTGGCAGGCCTGAGCCAGGTTTGATAGGCTACTTCTGTGGGTGGTACAATCAGTGCTGCAGACCCACTAGTAGCATTTGGTTTACAGGCCCTGGGTATATTACACTGGCTGCCCATGGCCAAGGGAATCGAATTTAAGGCTCTTTGCCTATCCTTTAAAATTCTTAAGTTTGCGTCTCACGGGCTTTTGGCCAATTTGTTAGTTCCTTATGTTCCGGGACGCCAGCTGCGCTCAATGGGGCAACACTTGGCTGTGATCCCTCGAGTGAACCGTCTCTGTGCCGGGGGGCGGTCCTTTCATTGCTTGGCAGCCAAGTTATGGAACTCTCTGCCCTGTCAGATCCGTAGTCTGAATTGCCTGCTGGCTTTCCGTAAAGCCATTAAGACTTACCTTTTTCCTGTGGCCTAAATTTGTCTTTTTATGTTCATTCCTCCTTCTGCCGTTTTGCCCACCTTCTTAGCCTCCATGCCTTTCTGCTGCTAGCGCCGGGACGCCTCTTTGCTGAGGCAGCTGCGCGCTTTATAAGCTTAGTTAACATAACATAACATAACATAACATAATATAACATATGGTATACTACTTATAAGCGAACCAAATATACCAATCATGGATAAACCAATTGTCTTCACATTTTAGATAGGAGCACATGCACTTTAGCAGTGGTAAAGTGCTCACAGTCTCAAAGCCAGCAAAAAACGACGTAAAAAACAGGAGGTCAGAAAGCAAAAAGTCAGGGGAAACCATGCCAAAGGATGCCAGGTCTAACAGGCCATACCTGGAATATGATACTCTTCAGTCATGGCTTTGTACGTTCTCAGGCAGAGAACCACACACAATTTGGGATAGCAAGGAAATGCAGATTATGAACTGGACTTAGTTCATCTAGAAATGATGAATGATATCCCTTTCGGTGTACCAATATGCGCTGTAATATCCAGTGCCCAAACATGAGAGACTCTCTTACAAGAAATGAGACATAACAACATTGCCAACTTACCTGTTAATACTTCACGTGACAAGGGGGCGTGGCTTGGACGGCAGTGGCAATGGCTGCCTAATTCCGACGCTCAGAGCAAGGAGGAGCGAGCAGTGAACAATTCTGGAGTCACGGAGCGTGTAAGAAGAAGGGACTACAAGTTTTCACCTCGTAAGAGTCTGCGGCACAAGAGGTGACTGAGAGAACCGACTTTTATGACCCTGAGAGGCCGTAATTCGAAGTTGAAGTTGGCGAGTTCTGCCCGACACGTATTCAACAAAATGGTGGCGCCTGGGACGATCGAGCTCGAGAGATGAAACGCACCGAAATAAAACAGAGAGTCTAAGACCCTTTGCCTTGCAGTAATCCCGGCATATGGAGGTGGGTGACCGCACATTGTGATGTTTTTTATGGCTAGAGCGAAGAGATTGCACGACCGACTACGTCTTGCCTGACCCTGCAATGGCGCCCATGTGTCCTGGTCTGCCAACACGGTATTCGCTATCACTCATCGCCACAACATAAAGCGGTCCCACAATAAGGCAGCGCCAACCCGTCTATACATTTGCTGCATATGCTGTTGCCCACACCTCTGCCCACACCTCTGCCAGTACAATTTGCCAGGAATAATATGCATGCACTGGGTAGAAAGAAAATCGCTACCAAAATGGAGGAGCATCCACGGTGATCAGGAGAGAGGGAGAGTGCGCCTGGATATAAGCGCGTGTTTACCTGCCTTCAGTCTACTGTGTACCATGTCTTCCGTATAGACCCAAGTTGATACGCTAGAGGAAACAAAGTTCTACAAATTAGTGCGCCCCGGTGGCAATTGTGTCTTTATGTTTGTTGTATTAACCAGCTGTGAGGCGATCTGAAATAATTGGCTTGCTGGTATTGTACCAAACTTGTGCTGGGTTCTATGACTTGGCTTCTCCTGAGCCAACTACATATTTGCCTGTAGTGCCCCCGCTGCCAAGCAAACGCACTTTAGATTTTGCTAGTTCTTCACTAGTCTTTATTGACTATATCATTGCTGTCCACACTGCCTCTAACTTCATACTGTGACAGACTCACACTTACCACCCAAGGATACAAGTACTAGCAGTAAGCGAATAATACCACAGCAAAGTGTGTTCGGTCCAATCCATTAAGGTTACTTAGCGACGCCCCTAATGGGCGGAGGAATCTAAGAGTGAGCTCATCCACCTCTATGGTGCGAGTTTTGCGCAGACCTCTACATAGGGTCCTACCCAACTCGTCCGAGTACAGGTGTTAAGAGAGGTTTTCTCATTTTAATTGCTAAAATTCACCAGCACACTGTGAGAGTCAACTTTCGTTTATCACAGCCATAAATCCCTAACTTCGGAGCAAGATGGCAGACAAAGAAGCTAGAGCTCAATTCAAAAAGTCAAAAGCCGAACCTACGACTTCGGACTCTCCGATCAAAGCCAAATCGGATATAAACAGTACAATGGACATGATCTTAAGAAAATTGGCTGATGTACATGACCTTGCAAAGTCTACTAAACATAATACTGACTCCATGCAGCTGGAACTTACCGCCATCCGGGCAGACATGCACACAATCAACTCAAAAATCACGGATGCTGAGCAAAGGATAATCGATATCGAAGATGTAACCTCCCAGGCCAGCAAAGAAATTAAGCATCTCCGGGAAACTACAAACAAACTTAAACGACAGGCAGCTGAGTTGGAAGACCGAAATCAAAGGGGCAACATACGTATTTTTGGGATTCCGGAGGGCTCAGAAGATTCTGCGGGATCATGCGTGGCTTTTCTGGAATCCTGGATACCCATGATTACAGGCATAAAATTTCATCATGCATTGGAAATGGACAGGGCGCATAGGATCTCGACGTTCAATTCCTCGAATAGGAAAGGGACTCGACCTGTAATATGCAAACCACTGCGCTTCCAACATACAGAGGCCATTCTAGACTTTGCCAGGAAGAACCACCAAGTCACATGGGAAGGTCATCGAATTAACTTTTCGCAGGACTACTTAAAACCAACAGTGGATACAAGAAAGGGATTCCTTCTACTAAGAGACAAATTGAGGGTAAAAAACATCCAATTTTCATTTGCAGGTCCAGAAAGTTCAGGATTTTTGAAAACGGCAAACCGCACTTCTTTACAAATCCCAAAGATCTTGCAAAATATTTAGAAGAATCCCAAGTACAAGAAATGGAACATTCTGCAGGAACCTCAAACAAACGGCAGCCTTGATATCCTTTGGTTTACTGCAATGCTTAACTCTACCCTTACATTTCAAATTGTAAATGTTTTTTACATGTTCTATGCTTATGGTAACAGCTTTATACCGATCTCATAAGCGTGAATGTATCTGTATACACGTGCTTTGTCTTTACCATACCTAGGCGGGTTGTGGCAAGCGGCACCTTAGTTAATTTCCCCATGGGGCACAAATTGTTGTGGACGCGTTATGAGTTGATCATCACCCCTAGGTGTGTTTTTACATCTTAAGTAGCGGGTCCGGTGAGACAACTCACAAGCTCCTGACGCTATAATCAGTCACGAATGTTGGTTTTAACAGATTAGGATAGGCACAAAATTCAGTTATTCTAGAGTTAGTTATATATGGTTAACAAGATATGTATCTCAATAATGGTTGATGATGCCCACTGAGTATACTACTGTTACATAACTAATAGTTTAGCGCTACTTCAGTTGTGCTACTCCAGATTAGACAAATCTCAGGTTCATATCCTCCCGGCTGCCAGTTGACGGACCTGCCGTCGCAGCTCCTACATCCGAAGAATTCAGGTAGGGGAGGGAGGGAGGGGTGGGGGAGGAGGGTATGGGGTTAAAAATGTTTTTGGTTGATTTCCAGGTGTGGTATATTTTTTTCATCCTTTTTCTTGGTTGCATTGAAATGTCAGGTATGCTCTACTTTTGGTATAATGTTAGATACAGGCCCTGGGTGGTATACAAAAAGAGACGCCCACACCAGATGACCCTCCTTACAGAACTAGATATGGTTTTATGGTTTCCACTAGAAGTGTTCCACACTTATTTTATGGGTATATGTATTTCGATAACCACCATTGGTTCAGTCAATGACACAAATTAAAAACATTGCAGAAGACCTCAATATAGTCTCCCTAAATGTGAAAGGGCTTAACCACCCAATTAAGCGTAGAAAAGTTTTCGACTACCTGGCCAAAACTAAGGGCGACATCATACGCCTTCAGGAAACGAAATTCTCAGAGGAGGATGTTAGTTTTATTAAACACAACTGGATCTCACATATCGCCTGCTCACCAGCTGACCATAAGAGAAAAGGAGTTATTACTCTTATAACCAGAAAATCCAATATCTCTGCTATCTCACACACACATGATGAGGAAGGGAGAGTGTTAGTCACGCATGTGAAAAAAGGAGATGACTCAATCCATGTTCTCAATATTTATGGCCCAAATTCTGATGAGCCTATCTTCTGGGAAAAGATCGCAGACACTATAGGCAGCTTTCCCCAAGATGATCTCATCATAGTAGGCAGGGACTTAAACTTACCCCTGGACCCCCTAATTGACCGCCAATCCAAATGTAGATATCAAACAACACGATCCCCAGAGGTTCTCCATAAAATTTGTACCAAGTTTAATCTTAAGGACTCATGGCGCCTTCAACACCCAGATACAAGGGATTATACATTTTATTCTGCCCCTCACAATTCTTACACTAGGATTGACTATATCTTAATATCAGGCTCCTTTACACATCTCATCGATCAAACGGATATTGCCCCGATACTAGTGTCAGACCATTCTTGCATTAACACCAAACTAGCAGGTATTCACCCCACACTTCCTCCTAAAAGATGGCGATTTAATGATGAAGTACTTTCCGATCCTACAGACAAAGAGAAGATTGAGAATGCTATCCATGACTACATTAACCCCTTCCGTCGGCCAACGGCCGTCGCGAGCACTACCTCGCTAGTGCTGCGCACGTCCGTTGGCCAACGCGGCCCCGCCCACTCTTTCAAACCGCCGCACCGCGGCAGAATTCGCGCCGCGGTTAAGACTAATGATCTCCCAGACATGGATTCCTTCACTTTATGGGACGCGCTAAAGGCAACCATCAGGGGGGTAATCATTGGGATTAAAGCAAAAATCAATAAAAAACTAAATTCGGAACTTGAGACATTGGAGAAAGAAATTAAACTCCTGGAAACCTCACATGCCAATACGTTAGATAGTGACGATATTCTTGTCCAACTATTGAAGAAAAAATATGAATATAATAAGATCATGAGTAAGCGGGCGGGAGTGTGGATCAACAAATTTAAGGCTCTCAAACTCTGCGATGGCAATAGAGCGGGTAAATTATTAGCCTCTTACCTTAAACATAAGCAGAGACAGTTTACCATCTCTTCCATAAAAGACTCCAATAGTGCCATCCAAACCAAACAAGGAGGGATCCTACATGCCTTCAAATCCTTCTATGAGGATCTATATAAAAGCAAACAATCAGTCCAACTGGAAGACTGTACCAAGTATTTAGAATCACTAAATTTACCGAGCCTTTCGGACACAGAAAGTGCAATGCTAGGGAAACCCATTTTGGAATTGGAACTAGTTAACTCCATCAAATCCCTGAAAAGCAACAAGGCCCCGGGCCCAGACGGTTTCTCAGCCTCTTTTTATAAGGCATTTGGAGGGTCTCTACAACCAACCTTATTAAAGGTTTTCAATACCATAGCCAGGGAGGGTCGTACATCCAATTCAATGAAAGAAGCCAACATAATCGTCATACCTAAGGAAGGGAAGGACCCCCTATTACATAAAAATTATAGGCCAATTTCATTGATCAATGTGGACTGTAAAATCTATGCAAAAATTCTTGCCTTAAGACTGAATGGGGTGCTTCCAAAGTTAATTAGTAATTCACAAGTGGGATTCCTTAAAAACCGAATGTCTAATGACAACACACGCTTATTATGCCACATATTGGAACAAGCAAAGATGAAGCCTGTCCCTTCTATAGCCATTACCCTGGATGCTGAAAAAGTGTTTGACAGAGTTTCATGGGCATTTTTGAGACAATGTATGCTGTCTTTTAATTTAGGTAGCTCGTTCATCAACATGGTTATGGCCATGTATTCATCACCTGCCGCCTGTATAGCGATTAACGGATCCCTCTCGGACGCCTTCACACTTGAGCAAGGAACTAGACAGGGTTGCCCTCTTTCTCCCTCCCTCTTTCTTTTAGCCCTCGAGCCATTAATTCAGGATATTAGGTGTAATAACGAAATAAGAGGTGTAAGTTTTAAGGACTCTCAGGTGAAACTAGCCGCTTATGCGGATGACATTCTCATTGTCACGGAGGACCCGAATTCTTCAGTTAAGGCCCTGATGCGCTCCATAGAAGTTTATTCTTCTCATTCGGGTTATAAGTTAAACAAAGATAAATCCGAAGTTAAGCCCTTGAATATTCACTGCTCCAAGGAGATTCTGGGAGACTCGGGCCTTGCATGGCAGCAGGGTTTTATCAAATATCTAGGGATGGAATTCGTTAGCACTATCATAGAGTCTCTCCAACAGAATGAATCTGTAACCCTGAAGAAAACTAAAGACCTTCTAGATGCATGGTCCCCAAGATTTATCACGTGGTGGGGAAGAATTGAAACAATTAAAATGATGATCACGCCCTTGGTGAATTACCTAATCACAATGCTCCCTCTTTTATTGTCCGAGGATTTTCATCGTAAGTTAGACGTCCTCATATCCAAATTTTTATGGCAAGGGAAAAAGGCCAGAATTGGGTTGAAAAAACTTAGATTAGACAAATTACTTGGAGGGGTCAACCAAGCAGACTTCAAATTGTACCAAACGGCATTTTTAGCTAAACAGGGCTCGTACTGGCTGGTACCACCCACGGAATATGCACCCGTCTGGCTGGAAATTGAAAAATCCATGATTAACAATCTTGCTCCAGCAGCCCTTCTTACCTCCAACTTCTCGAACGTCAAATGCTCAAAATCCAT
This sequence comes from Calotriton arnoldi, assembly GCA_963921515.1. Classification (NCBI taxonomy): domain Eukaryota; kingdom Metazoa; phylum Chordata; class Amphibia; order Caudata; family Salamandridae; genus Calotriton; species Calotriton arnoldi. Next base: position 358,273 of record CAWUFW010009879.1, read on the forward strand.
ATTTAAGCATACAAAATCTGCCCTATTGAAATTAGATAAAAAATTAGACATCAGCATAAGACACTCTAATCTTGAGTCACTGTGGGACAACCATAATATCTTATATAAAGGGAAAACCCTATATAATGAGGCCTGGATCGCTAGAGGGATCTTCTATCCACAACAACTATTCGACTCAACATACCCCTTTACATTCAAAGATCTACAGTCTAAATATAATCTGGAATCTTTGGAGTTTTACAACTTTTTAAAAATTAAGGCAGCGTTATCGAAAGCTAATTTACTGCCCTCACCGCCTTCCCTCCCACAATACGTGGAAAAGATAAATAAGTTGGGCCACCAGGTTTCTTGGATCTACAAATTACTCCGCCCACAACAATCTGCCCTCAATAAGAATCTCATTTCTTTTTGGGACTCACACTCTTCCTCACCGATTTCCGATACTGATTGGACCAAAACATGGAGCTCTGTCTCCAGGAATAAAATATCACCAGCCCTCTCACAGACAAAATTCTGGCTCCTACAGCTACACTTGCATAAGATACGTGAAGATCCTAATTGCTGGAACTGTAAGGAAGAGACTGGGGACCTCGCACATCTGCTGCTATTTTGTAAATGTGTGGAACCATTTTGGGACAGGGTATTCAACTTTATCTCTAATCTATTTTCATGCTCCCTCAAAAGGGAACTCTCTACGCTGTTGTTTGGCTTCCTCAGGGTAGACTCACTGAACGATAAGGACAGTGCCCTTCTGGACCTGCTCCTGACGGCAGCGGTTAAGGTCGTCTTGAGTAATTGGAAAGACACACGGAAGGTGTCCTTTAAATGTTGGCTAAACTGGGTCTCTAATCTTAGGGGGGCTGATAACATTGCTCTACAAAATTCACCATGGAAACCCCCCCTCAGACATATGTGGGACAGCCTTGACCTATACTTCAAATCACATAAACCGCCATGAACCATGAATCTTAGAGTGGGAGGTAGGCCCTCCGTCTGTATACAACTTGGAATACAGGTTGGCTATTCATTCTCCGAAAAGGGTCGTACCATAACGAGGCTGTTGTGTAGTATTAGTAGATGCATACCATTATTGTATTGTTGTATAGTCTGTATTATTGTTTTTTTAATTTCTTTTGTTTATTAAGTTAATTATAATGTGACTAGCGTTATGGTGGCCATATAGCCCTTTCAGTATCCTATCAAGGGAATGTTATAGATCTAGGAACGCAAGGTATAGAATGCCATGATACCACCTTATTCTTAAATATCAATGTATTTTCTTTGCTTATTAATGTTATGTGAGCAATTTCTATGTATTTAAGTTGGGTATATGTAATATAGTTAATGGAAACAACCAATAAAACTTGTTTGAACACGAATACTTCACGTGACAAGTTTTTGTTATCTTCCATGATCGTAGCATTCACAGCACCACATTAATGTCCCAGAGGGAGGAATACTGTGAATCAGGTGGGAATGACAAGCGGATACCCCTCAAGAGTCGACAGACCAGAGGATGTTCTCCTACTGGTATGTCATGAAGAGGCACATGACCCACTGAGATCGCTGATCTGCGTGCATTGATTGTGCGGTACGCCAGCCCTTTTCCAGCCAATTCAGACACAAAATTAACAATATGCACTATATCTGCCCACACAGGAGGAAAGTCCCTTCGCAGACACCAGCGTGACCATCTACGCCAGGTTGAATCATATCTCTAGATCGTAGAGTCGGCCCACGCTCTTCTGATAAAAGAGGCAGCCTAGGCAGCCTGTGTTGAAAGGCCTGGGACTTCCCTACATCCCCTGTAATCATTCAAACCATCAGTTGGAGAGTTCCGTCCTTAACCAACTGGTACAAGTTGCCATGAGGGTCCATCAGAAGATGAGAAGTCTGGGGAAGTGGGATTGGAAAATCCATGGAGAGTTCCTTAGCGGTGTCACCAGGATCACCTGTGCCTTCTGGCATCTGACCAGCGACGTGAGTCTGGCGATCATCGAGAAAGGAGGAAATGCATACCACCGAATCTGACTCCAAACCTGGAGGAAGGCACCTGTCGCTTCTGCTTGAGGGTCTGAACGCCAACTGAAAAAAGCGTGGTAGTTGATTGTTGAGTCTTGACGTGAAGAGATCCACTTTTCATGGACCCCATTGATCCATAATCCTCTGAAATAGAGAGGGATCTAGTTTCCATGCACTGGAATCCCTCAGATGTCTAGATTTCCAGTCCGCTGCCTGGTTGAGTTTTTATAGTAGATACTCCACTGTCACTAACAACCTTTGTTTCAGAACAGGATTCCAGAAGTCTCTGGCAAAGTCCACCAGTACCTTAGACCGGGTAACCCCCAAGCAGTTTATCTACTGCACAGCTGAAATGTTGCCCCATTTTAAGAGAATGGAACAGGAAACTTTGTTGGCTGCTAAACTCTGCACTGCAAAAGATCCTGTGAGGAGTTCCAGACAAATGATGTGTAGAGCCTTCTCGTGTTCAGCCACTATCCTCCTGTGGTAACAATTCCACATCAGGCTCTCCATCCATGGTGACTGGCATCGGACTTGATAACCAAATCTGGGGCTGACCTGAAGATGGCCCTGCTATTCCATGCATGCCTGTGGTCAAGGCTCCAACAAAGCTCCATCTGAGCCTCCTGCGAGAGGCAGATCTCCTGGGCATACGTCAGACGCCTTCTGAGATTTTGTCCTTCAGACGTTGGAGTGATTGGTACTGCAACTGGCCTGGAAAAAACACCTGAATGGGAGAGGACAGCAGTCCCACGATCCTGGCCAGATGTATGTGTGAAAACTTTTCTCTCTTCAGCATCCTGCGCAGTTCCGGCCGTATGAAAACATCCTTTTCTAGGGTAATTGGTATGATTGTCGATCTTGAAGCACAAGAAGGGCAATTGTTGAGGTGGGATAAATTCTGATTTTTAAACGTTCAAAATGAGCCCCAGATCCTAAAGAAAGGATCTTATAATTTGGAGTAGGGAGACTAAGGTGGATTTGTCGTGATGCATCAAGAGGATGTTGTTCAGGTGTCCTATGAGTCTGACCCCCCCTTGCACATAGGCATTCCATGGCAGGCTGCAGTACCTTGGTGATGCCCCAAGGTGCAGAGGACAGACTGAATGGAAGTCAAGTGAATTCGAAGACCTGCCCGCCCCATTCGAATTGCAGAAAGCATCTGTGGGGTGGGAAAATTGGGACAGTGATGTAGGCGTTCCTCAGATCAAGCCTCATCAACCAATCGTTGGGTAACAGGATATCTTTGAGGAGGTGGATACTCTACATTTTGAGGTGGAGATACACTACCCACCTCTTGAAGTCCTTGAAATGTATTACTGATCGATAACCTTTGTCTTTCTTTTTCACCACGAAGATGTTGTTCAGAAAAACCCTGAGAAGAACAGAATGGGTAATGGCTTCTTTCTTCAGAAGCTCTGACACCTCTTGGTCTACCACCCGCATCCCTTCCTGAGAGAACACCAAGGGTTTGCTATGAGAGTGTTTAATGGGAGTACTGTAAAGATCTATGTGGAAACCTGTAACTGTTTAGAGCACCCACATGTCTCCTGTTATGTACATCCATTTGTGACTGAAACTCTGTAACCTGCCCCTTACCGCTTGTAGGGAAAAAGGAATATTGCTTACCGGTCGTGCCACCTGGCACATTGCTGGCTCCTCAGAAGGCTCCATTGCCTCCACGACCTCTGCTGTGATCTCTGGAGGGGTAAAACTGCTCAAACTTCCTCTGCTCCTGCCATTGTATGGAGCGCCTGGGTTGGAGCTTGTTGGGGTTGGAATTGTATGCCTGGATGGAGCAGCACCCCTACCTCCTCTGGCCCCTACAAAAATCTTCTGGCCAAAGACTTTGCAGATGGATTGTTGCACCTTGTCGAGTGATGAGAAGGTGTTGACAAACCGAGAAAGCTCCTTAAGGAAAGGTTCTCCGGAGAGACCCCCTTTCACCACTGGACCAGCCTCCGTGGTGGCCAACTCACCCAGCTTGGATTCGATCTTGATGGGGAGTGACCGCCGTTGGATTCGATCTTGATGAGGAGTGACCGCCTACACTTGGCACAGTTGGCATTGTATAAGGAACACAGGGCCCGCTGAGGCCAACTGGAGAGAGCATAGTCAAATTAATCATGTGGCCTAATTCTTTGGCATACTCAGCCATATCAAGTATTTTTGTAAGAGGCCGTAGGACATCGAGGACTTTATCCTGTCGGGCCCTTCGTTTGGTCCCTAATTAACTTAGTGATGAATATCGCCATCTTACTATCAATTTCTGGGGTGCATGCCCCTTTACTGGCTAATGAAGGTCTAGAACCCTTATGTCTTGATCCATTGGTTTTCTGATGTGGCTGGCACATACCATGCCACCTTAGAGATGGGTACCCAGTCCCCGGAACGGGGTGGTATATGTCCTCCAAATTGAGCACATCGGGTAAACCCGGAAAGTCCTGCGCAGTGTGGTCGCCCTAGTCCTCCAGCCTGGGTTTTTGGCCTTCGCCCTCCAGTCTCCACAGTTTGCTTGAGCCTGGCTCATCACCAGAATCCCCATCAGGGGTCTCCGAATGCTCCCTGGCATTGTCATCTGTGCCCAGGTGGGAATAGGAATCGTCATCGGGGGTACAACCAGGTCAGCATCCAAGGGGTCAAGGCACCGTTTCAGGAAGGCTTAGCGCAGTCGCTCAAAAGCGTCACAGGGTGGTAAAATCGCCCTAACGTTGGCAGTGAATCTGGCTTTGCCCTTGCCCGTAGGGGCACCCCGAGTATCAAGTGGAGGCACCACCATTAAGCCTTTCCCAACCGGGGGTAGAATACTGCGATGTGCAGCCAGCTCAATGATTTTCTGACTCAGGGTCTCTAAGGCAGAGGAAATTGCCCTCTCAAGGGATGTGTCAATGGCATCTACCAGCGCTTCGTGGATGGGAAGGACCGTCTGTTCTTCCTCCACCGTCTCCCAGTATTCATCATATACGCCTGCCATGGCTGTTCAGGCGGATTCTCTATTTATATACAGTATATATATGAAATAATTTTTCAGCAGCGTATGATGAGCAATATTGGAGTTCCATTGATGATTGATTGCACTGACACTTGTTACTTTATCTGTTTTGCTCCGTGCTCTGCTTCTTAATGTTAACTGAAAGATGTTAATGATTTGCATTATGCACGTTGCACTTTGATTCATATGTATGGCATTGTCACTTTAAAAGTTTCCAAAAAATGGCAATTGCAATGATGTTATGTTATGTTATGGTGACTTATAAAGCGCACGGCTGCCCCAGCGAAGGGGCGTCCCGGCGCTGAAAACAGAAAACTGCACAGCTTGTAGTAACAAGACAGCTCATAGCGGAGGGAAGAGGAATGTTTTCACAGCTTTACGGAAAGGCAGATAGGACTTTATACTGCGGATAGCAGTTGGGAGCGCATCCCAGAGTTTCGAGGCCAACACCCGGAAGGAGCGCCCTCCAGCACGGACCCTCCTCACCCTAGGAAAATATATAAAGTAATGAGGCAATTAAAGAGAAAGCGATCGAAACGCGTTACCTGTGTAGCAAATAAAGCGTCCTTTGAAAGAGAGCCCGAGCGTCCTGGTGCTTGTTCCAAATACGGGCAGGCGTCTGAACTGAGGTGGTGAAGTGAGCTAAAGAACGATGATGGATTCAACCCAGATCTGTGACTGGGGGTGAGTGTCTGAAAAGTTTCAGCGCTCCGTCCATCATCTCCTTGTGTTTGCTTTGTTTGCCCTAAGTTGGCAGGGTATGCCCAGACGTGGGTCCCTTGCTCACTTTGCCACTGGATTCGAGCTAGCCTGGCTGATACCCAGAAACCGGTCCCAGGATGCTTGTTTCCAGTTCAGGGAAGACCTGGCTTGGCAGTTCGGGCTGGACTGTTCCCATGAGTTACAGGGTCAAGATTGATTTGCATAAAGCTGGGTCTGAACTGAGGTGGCGAAGTGATCTAAAGAGTGATGATGGATTCAACCCAGATCTGTGACTGGGGGTGAGTGTCTGAAAAGTTTAAGCGCTCCGTTCATCATCTCCTTGTGTTTGCTATATATATATGGACCCAAAGGAGAACAGTGAACAAACAATGCAGAAACAATGTGACTTGTACTCAGGCAGCAATTGGGTGAGTCATTGCTTGTTTTAAAGTTAGCGCTCATGTGAAGGGATCGTGCCACATCGGTGGTGAACAGACAAACCAGAAAGTGCCCTGCTATTTATGACAGGACAACATAGGGAGAGCTCCGCACTAAAACCGCTTATCTGGAGCCAAAGAAGGGCGAGCCACACTGAGGTATGCGCCCAAGAATGTGAGGAATTTGGGGGGCGTGGCCAACAGCATGGCCGGGTAGCTGCGTTGTTAGCGAGCTCCGCCGGTCCTGCCTGATATCCTGCAGTTAATCCTGTTCATCCTCCCACATTTCGACGGATATCCCGGGCTAAAGTGCTGGATAGCAGAGTGGTGTGATTGCGGAAGCAACCGAAGCAGTCTTTCTGCAATACCGGGGACCCTTTCGGCGCGACGATCGGCGCGCAGGGTTTCTAAAATGGCGGCGAGGACAGACAACGGAAGGCCGTGAGCTGGAGCCCCGAGAACCTCGTCTCTGGCAGTGGGAAAAAGGGGTCGGCAGGTGGCGACGAGGCGGCTGGACGCCGTGCGGTGTACGGAGCCTCCCCCCCTGGTGACCGGGGCGGCGGCGGGCGCGGATCTCAGGCGGCTTCGGAGTGCAGGCGACTGTGAGTACGCTAACGCAGGGGAAGAGGCCGCCGACTCCTGTGCTGCCGGGGCCGGCGGGGACCCGCGGGGGTTCGGCGGAGACTGCGGGGCTGGCCGGTGTTCGCCGCATCGGGAGAGGTGGCGGCCCCTGGGACAGGTGATTACTCCTTTCGTTTCCCCTCGGCGGCAGTGACGCTGCGGCAGAGAGGTGGGCGGCAACAGAGGTGAATGCACCGGGGACTTTAAGATGGCGGCCGGACCCCCGAGGTTCTCACTGGGGATACTCGCGGCATGAGACTGTGGACTGTGGCCAAACTCCAGCACATCACATTTCGCCTGGAGCTGTTCTGCTGCGCAGAAGTTACTGTGGATGAGCGCTGGGGTTGACTCTGAGGTGGAGAAGACGGCGCTGATACGGACAGAGGAAGGTGATTCATGCCAGCAGTGCTCCTGTGGGAATGACGACGGGAGGGGGCGAAGGCTGCGGTGGAGCCCTGCTGATGGTGCGCGGTGTGAAGTGGATGCCCTAGGAGAGAGAGGCCTGCTTGTTGTTCTCACTCGGCCACCACACCGATCAAGAGCCGTGGCAGCGGTGGGTACACCGGCGCTGACACGCTTTCTAGACCCTCACAGACAACACTAGACCGGGCGGCTGCCGTGTCTCTGCGACACCCTGCGGGTGCCACACCTCCATCTGGGTTGTGGGAGAGCTGGTTGACGTGGGGCACTCCCTGTGGTGAACTTTGGCTGCGTGGCTGCCCTTGTGGTGCCTGCCCTGGGTTGCTGGGGACACACCAACCTAAACAAACGACTCACTGAGCCCGGACCAGCGGAAGAAGGGCCTCCTTGGGATCCTAGTCGCCTCCGGGGACCGGAGTAGAGATAACTTGCTCCTCCCGGCGCTAGATGGAGGGGGGCGCTCCGCCGACCACTCTACGAGCACCTGGACGGTAATATATGCATTCCCATTGTGACGTGGGGGGTCGCTGGCGGGGTGAGGAGGTGTGAAGCTGGCATAAGAAAAGAGGGTGCACGCCGCGGGCGCCCAACCTCCGTGGAGACGTGGAAAGGAGTGGAGGGGACGCAGTCTGACACAGTGGTGATATTCACCGATTCTGGGGACGGACCCGGGCACCTCCTTGGGAGAGCCTACACCTTGTGCCCTGAGTGGCTCTATCTGCATCAGGGTTAACCGGATTCCCAAAATTTTATTTCAACTCAGTAAATAGGGAACCCAGCTGGAAGGGCGACAGGCGGTTTGATTCCCTGGTGGCTACCCTGTTGGGGTTTGGATAAAGCACTGTTGAACTTACTCCTGGCTCCACGACCAAGGTTCAGGGAACCCCACTACCGATATAGCGAGAGAACAACACCGAGAGAGCGGCTACGACCTTCAGATTAATATGACCTGTTCACACTGACGCACTTTCTGGACACCGATTTGCACAGGGCATAGACACTATGGCTAAAGACAAAGAGCCTAAGTCCTCTAAAAAGGGTAAACTGGACCGCTTCACCAAAACAATACCATTTGCCTCCGGCGATGGGGGAGACACAGCTCCCAGACAAGATACGGATGCAATACTACAGGCGATCCATGCTTCCCGTGAAAGCCTGGAAGGGAAAATTGCGGAGGTACGGACCGAGGTCACCTTTCTGCGCCAGGATTTGCGAAAGGTATCTGAGAGAGTTACTGAAGTGGAAAGAAGGGTATCGGAGTTGGAGGACACCTCAAGGACTTCAAGTAAAGAAATAAAGGAGCTCCTGACGGCAGTAAAAGAGGTTGCTTGGCGAGTCGACGATGCCGAAAACAGGGCCCGAAGGAACAACCTCCGTTTCATAGGCTTTCCGGAAAATGTGGAAACCTAAGATCCAGGACGCTTTCTGTTGACATTTCTTAAAGAAACTCTGCCGGAGACGCAGTTCTCCTCTTGTTTCGTCATAGAGAGAGCTCACAGGATGCCGGGGATCCGGCCGCAGCCGGGTGCTCCACCGAGACCGCTAATTGCTCGGTTCTTAAATTTTCAAGACAGGGACACCATACTTAGAGACCTCAGACAGAAGGGAGAGATCAAATTCCAGAATACCCGAGTGATGGTGTTCCCTGACTATTCACGGGATGTCCAGAAATTGAGGCGTACCTTTGAGCCGGTGAAGGCAAAGCTGCGAGCGCTTGGGTTACAATACATGTTACTATTTCCTGCAAAACTTAAAGTCCTCTACCAAGATAAAGCACACTTCTTCCAAACACCGGAAGAGGCCTGGTCATGGATAGAAGAGCGGCCTCGGCTGCGACCCGGGTCGCGGCTCACGATGGCGATCCCAGTCAACAAGATACCAAGCTCCGGGTGGGAATTACCTAAAGAACGCAGACGACAGAGAGTGCTGAAGCGACGGACAGCCAGTGATGCCACGCCGGCGAGAGCCCTAAGGAGGAGCGACCGGTCACAGAATCTATCGGACACTGACGAGGACACGGCACTAGACTGCGAATCACGCACATCTCGGAGATCGAACGACAACATGGATTCGGACCAGTCAGAAAAACAGGATGTGGTGGAAAAGAACACTGAACACCCTCTGCTGGACAGTATCCAACGGATGGAAGCCTCGGGACTGAGCCCGGCGGAGGCTGATTTACATAACCAACAACTTGTCGAGGTGGTGAGGATGAATGATGATTTGGGGCCGGGCGCCCACATAAGAACACTGTAAGACTTCCGAGAGTTGGTGCATGTTCTGGGATCTAGACATACCAAAGGGAAGTATACAGAGGGTTGTTATTTTCATATTGTGGTTTTATTTGTGTGAGTAAGGGGAAAAGGGTGGGGTACAGACCTCTGAGTGGTTTCCTACACCAAGATTGTCATGTTGACTAAAATGGGGTTGGTGGTGGGCCTGCAGAGTGTGGGGAGGGGGGTACAGTGGCTAATGCAATTCATTTTGAGCATTGTTTGTTGGGGAGGGTACAGGGTAAGTTGTTCTGGTTTTCTAACATGAGTGCCGGCAGGAATGGGAAGGATGGGGCCCGGGTAGTGTTCGGGATGTACATTGCAGGAAGAAACTTACATACTGGATGGTACAAAACACATGCACGTACAATTGGATCAAGAGTACTACAATAGGTACATTCCATGGGGATGGCAGTGGGGACTACGCACACTACATTTGCTAATACCGTGGCCAGAGAGGATTACACAGTATTGACGTGGAACGTCAATGGACTAGGGAATAAGATCAAACGGGGATTAGTATCGAATTACCTCAAAAGGCTCAAGCCAAACTTCGCACTGTTACAGGAAACACATCTTATGGGTCCACACTGCTCATTTTTGAATAGAGGGCAATACACTACTCTAGCACATGCAGGCTTTACTCGAGGTTCGAGAGGAGTAGCGATCCTAGCACGAAAGTCGCCTCCATTTAGGGTTATACGTAAATGGGAGGACCCAGATGGCACATATGTGGCGGTACAGGGGGTCTGGAACCATACTTCATGGGTATTGGTTAGCGTATACGCTCCCCCACGTCTCCAGCAACGCACATTAGACAAGGTAACTGCAATACTTTTACAGGCAGGCCCTGCCACACATATCATTGGGGGTGATTTCAATGACGTAAGGGATCTCGCCCTTGACCGTTCGCTGGCCCGGAGAGGAACTGGGGAGGCCACTGCGCTGGCGAAATTTCAGCTGACCCTAGGGCTAACTGACTTATGGAGAAGTCGACACCCGTCCAGACGAGCATATTCTTATTTCTCCGGAGCCCACAGGGTGTTCTCATGGTTGGACTACTTATTTGCCCCAGCTGGAGAACTTAATCATGTAGAAGAGGTGGAATACTTGACTAGAGGCATATCTGACCACTCACCGCTCTATTTGAAGGTGGGAACACGAAGGGGTGGGCATAGGGCCTCCTGGAAGTTGAATGCATGGGCCCTGAGGGATCCACAAGTAGCCAAAGAAATTAAAGTAGAAATAGAACTTTATTTTCGGGAAAATACTGGCTCAGTCCAATCGACCATCACACTTTGGGAAGCTTTTAAAACAGTGATACGTGATAGAACACAAAATATCATTGCACATCAGAAAAGACGCGAAACTCAAGCACTCCTGTCTTTAGAATGCAAATTACTTGAACTCGAGAACAAAGGGGCCTCTGCATCTGACCCACACCACCTCCGCCAGATTGACATCACCAGGCGAGAATATCAAGCGTTGGCTACTAGGGAAGTGCGTTCACACCAGCTTGCAATACAACATCGATTATATGAAACTGGGGATAGAGCGGGTAAACTACTGGCATGGCTGGGAAGAAAGGAACAAGAAGCTAGGTGGGTTACCTCTATTAGAGAGGCAGACAAATCTTACACTACGCCACAAGATATAGCTGGGGCCTTTGCCCGATTCTACACCACACTCTATGCAGCCCAAACACAGGTGTGCGACACACAAATAGGCAAATACCTCGAAGATATTGAACTTCCTCGTCTCTCTCCGGAGGAGACGGAGGCTCTTGACATAGACATCACACTGGAGGAGGTGTCCGAAGCCATTAATAGGTTGAAACTGGGGAAAGTCCCGGGCCCTAATGGCCTCCCAGGAGAATTTTTAAAAAAACATACCTCTCTTCTGGCACCACATCTACTTACGATGTTCCAGGAATCCAAGGAGAAAGGGCTACTCCCAGCCGATCTCAGAGAGGCGACCATAGTGGTGATTCACAAGGCCGGGAAACCCCCAGATGATTGTGGCTCTTACCGCCCTATATCATTGTTGAACATTGAAACTAAAATCCTAGCCACCATCCTTGCTACCCGTCTCATAGGGGTGATTACATCACTGGTTAAAGACGATCAATCTGGCTTTATGCCGAAACGTGCCACTCGATATAATCTACGCAGGGTGGCCAACTGGATAGATGCCACTCGAGATCGGGAAACGGCACACTTATTGTTATCCCTAGACGCTGAAAAAGCATTTGACACTGTCCACTGGCCCTTTCTGAGGTGTGTTTTGGAGAAATTCGGGTTAGGGCCAAGCTTCCGAGATTGGGTAGCGCTGCTGTACACGAAACCCGTGGCTAGGGCCCGGGTCAATGGGGTTCTCTCTCAACCTTGGCCGATACAACGGGGAACTAGACAGGGTTGTCCCCTTTCCCCGTTACTTTTTTCTCTTATTTTGGAACCCCTTGCCTGTGTTATTAGAACCACCCCCGGATTGGGTGGGTTCATGGATGATGCCAAGATGCTCAAAGAGGAACGCATATCTATATATGCAGATGATATATTATTGTATGTGACCGACCCTAGTGTGACCCTCCCCCAAATCTTGCAGATTTTCAAGGTATAAGGGAAATATGTGGGATATAAGATCAATTGGAGTAAATCCACACTATACCCAATTGGGGGGGTGGCGGACCCACAGGGGTTCCCTGACTGTCTACGTTGGTCGACAGAAGGCTTCACATATCTTGGCCTTTATATTACCACTGATGTTGCTGAGAGCCTGGTACGTAATGTTAAGAGAGTTATCCTCAATTTTCAGGAGGACGTAAAGAGGTGGCGCAAACTCCCACTAACTATCATGGGAAGGGCCGCAATGTATAAAATGATTACGCTTCCCCAGCTGCTCTATGTGCTGCAAAATATCTATCATAAAATCCCAGACACATTGTTTAATCAAATAGATAGTGAGGTACGCGTGCTTCTATGGGACGGGGCCTACCCACGAGTGGCACTCCAAACCTTGCAAAGAAGTGCGTATAATGGTGGTCTGGCCCTCCCAGATATCAGAGCATATTACAGGGCATCCCACCTTATTGTTATTAATGAATGGATCCATATACAAGGTGATCATTCGACATATAGGCTGGAAAGATTACAATTTAGAAATCGTACATATCTCCATTATATATATGGTGGGAAAGGCAGCAGCCAACTACTTCAGGCAACCCAGAGGTCATTGGAGGCTTGGAAACACGCTGAGAGGCAAATGCAATGGGACAAGAAATGTACCAGGGAGACTCCGCTATGGGAAGGGAATAGACTGCCCGAAATAGGGAAGCTTAGAGGCTTTAAAAAATGGGACCTAATTGGCATTTCCAAGATAGGGGACCTTCTGGAAAAGGGGTGCTGGCTTCGTTCGAGACACTTAAAGATAGATACCAACTTCATGCCACACAACTTTATGCATATCTTCGCCTAAAACATGCATGGATGGCGGAGGGATTAGAGGAGAGGCATTACCTGAGTATGCCCCACTAGAGGGTCGCCTACTGCAAGAAGAGATTCCAACTAAAGCTGTTTCCTACACATATAAAACCCTACTCAATAATATGCCGGACAAGCTTGGTCCACTTGAACCAAATGGGAGGGGACTACCGGAACATTGGAAGACATTGATTGGGAGGCCGCACTCATGCACCCACGAGAGGTGGCAATTAAGCTTCGATTACGCCTCATCCAATACAAAATTTTACATAGAACATATTTTGGCAGAGCCCGACTGCACAAAATGGGGAGGGCGGATAATCCGAAATGTCTTAGATGTCATGGGATCGATGGGACCTTCATACATACCCTATGGGAGTGTAGCGAAATACAGGAATACTGGGGTAAGATCGTGAATGAACTGAATAACATACTTGAGGTCCAGATAGAAATGGAGCCGAAATTCCTTCTTTGGGTATTCCCACAGAGGTGGATATTCCACGACGAAAACTACTACTAGCTAACCTGGGAATAGTGGTGGCCAAGCGTGACATAGCGAAATATTGGGGGGTGCAACAAATACCCACACTGAGGGAGTGGAGGACATGTTTGGACCTCTATATGGTTGCAGAACAGGTGACATATAAAGCTAGGGGCTGCCTACGGAAATTTAAGAAAATATGGACGCCAAGGATGAAATAATATGGCTTAGAGTTGGATGGGGAATCAGAGAGTGAGGGTTCACTGGCTGGGCGGTTGGGAGAAGAACCCTGATGAGATATATTATGACCCACTTGGCGCTGAACAGGAAATGTGTAATTTTGATGTTATGATGTATATACAATTGGATATTTGATGTCCCGCAATGTGTAGTCCTGTGATGGATATTCATTATGAACACTGGCCGGCTGAAATTGCTCTACAATCTGTCGTGTCGCGTACTCATGTTGTGTTATACATGTTATTTCATTGGCAAAACAAAATAAAAATATAAAAAAAAAAAAAAAAGAATGTGAGGAATTTGGGAGGGGTGCGTCCTCTTGGTTGTTAAGGACATGTGCCTTCCTCGCCCCCTACAGGGCAAGGTAGCACACTTCACGCTTCACTGCTTCGAGGGAGTGACAAGCTTGAAAATGTCCAGAATGAGGAAGACTAGCATTCTCCATTGTCAGAAAACGTGCCTCCTCCATTCCCCTAGAGTGTCCCACCTCTCTCCACAATCCTCATTCCAGCAAGCGTGACCCCGCAGTCGCCTGTGCCCCCTAGTGGTGGGCTCACAATACCGCATCGCACTTGCGTGACGCAGTGGGAAATCCTTCAACAAGGGATAAGCATACGTCTGCACTTAACGGTCAGAACTACACGCATACAATGAGTAAAAGCGCTCAGTCTAAGACTAAGGGGCCGATTCTGATCTGGGTCGGAAAGCTCTCCGACCGATCCGGATCCGGATTGTTTTCCGACCGAGCCGGACTCCTGCATTCCGACCGAGCGAGTACGATGCGGCCGCATGCTGACGGACTCGGTTCGGTCGGACTCCCATTGAAGTCAATGGGAGCCGGTCGTACGACGCGTACATGGGCTCCCATTGACTCAATGGGTACGTTGCGCAAAAGGGTGCCCCCTGTAGTGGGTACGCGTTGGTGCCATCCGCACCGTACATGCATGTAGGGTCCCCCCTGTGTCCGACTCGTAAGGCTACGGGTGAAGGGGGGTCCGGCACGGACCCCCGAAGTCCGCTTCCCAGAGCTTTTATGTGTCGGAGGCTCCGACTCGATCTGGCTGTCCGGATCGTGCATCTTACTGGCTCGGTCGTAAAACGTCTCCATTGCGCTGTACGAATCGAGTGCGAACGAGTCGTACGGAGCGGTTCGGACCCGGAAATGATTCGGTCGGCGATTTCGCGTTCATTCGCATCGTACTTGGGCGTCCGGACCTCTGTACGACTTGGTCGGAATCAAAGCCTCCGACTCGGATCCGGTAAAGCCGAATCCGATTCGGAGGCCTTCCGACCGAGATCGGAATCGACCCCTAAGACTTTTATTAAGGCACATCAGCACAGTTATTAAGACATAAAGGAAAAGCTGCTGATATGGCTGCTGCGCAGCGAAAAAAGAGGAAGTGTTTTTCCTTGATGTTGAATATATTGGACTTAGTCTATGACTGTTGTTTTTCATGGGATTCATGGGATGTGTAGTCTTTGAATTTAAGAGTTATTGTTAAAGGCTGCTGAGGGAATAAAATGAAAGAGATAAGCATAATCTGAGCCTCCGGTCCTGAGATAGAATTTGTTCCTACGAAAAGGGAAATGCCATTTATTCTTATGATTTCCATTGAATGGTTTAGGTGAAATGGTTTCCCAGTAATGGTATTCCATGAAATTGTTTTTTTGTGAAATCACATACAACCGCCTGAGATAAGGGTGACCCCTTCAAGTATCCAAGGTGGCAGTATGTACAGAAGAGTATTTGTGAACGGGTTCAAGCGTCTCATTAAGAGGGTTCCAACTAGCAGGCAATCCCTGAAAGGGAAAACACCTCTTTGAAAAACTTGGCAGAAATGAAGATTGGATTAAAGAAACAAGCAAGGCATCAAATTCCCCCTGACATCACAAAAGAGAAAAGAGCCAAGCATGAATTGGAAGCATAAATCCAGAAGAAGATCAAACTACAAGAAGCTAAAATCTAGGACAAACATTGTAGCAAAGGGGCAAAAAAAAAAAAAAAAAATAAAGGAACAAATTTGCTGTGACACATCTACCTCTTGTGGTTGCCTCTTTCACTTTTCAGAAAGTCATTGTGTTAATTTGATAAGCAAAGAGGAAGCCCAAGATTGAAATCTTTCATTTTGTGCTGGATTCCACAGTCTCACCGCTGCCTTTTAAGCCTGGTGCTATATCAAACTCTCAGAACCCCTCTGGGTGACCAGGAGCACAAGAGTGGTCCTTCCTCAATAGTCTTTCTTTACTGTTGTGACACTCAGAGCATTCAACTAGATGCTGGAGTTAAATAGTAAAATCCAGCCTCCAGTCTATCCATGTAATGTTGCCAGCCATCACTCTTTTATAGACTTTGCACAGATATCCCTCCTGAAAGGAAATGTAGCAGGCAATCATTGCTCTAGTCCTGAAGCTAGTCCTGAAGAAACAAATGGATTAGTCCAAGGTTCTATTTTTCCATAGACATACCCCAAATATCATCTGTCACACTAAAATCCTCTAGAAAAAGTCAAAAGAAAACTACAAGAGTATTTGAAAGTATAGTTTTGACTCATGAGAGGGGCAACATTCACTGTAGCAAGAAAATCACAAAAATACAGAAGTAATTGCCATAGTTTGCTTTTGCAAATGTTGATCTTAACTTCAGTGGGCCAATATTTTTGCAAACAACATCTAGGACACAATATTTATGTTAGATGGTGTTCTCATAATGATATTCCAGGACTAAAACCAGGTAATTGCTATAGAAGTACCCATGAGCCCACTTGAAGAAAATATAATTTAAGATCCTAATCTCTAAGGATGGTCATGATAAGAGCTTGGTTTAGGATTTATGAGATCTCTTCCTTCAAAGTCTGCAAACAGATTCTTTGTTGTACTATCTGGATTTCCTGATTGAAAAATTGTGAGCATCAATGTCAAATGTATGGTACAGACCATGACCTTGCATGCATGCCTCCATTCGGAGCTGAACATAAGAAGAGTAAGTTTACAGGGTAATTGTAAAATGACAGTCTTATACTCATTGAGAAGATGCCATCCCTTGTTCATCTACTGTTAAATATGATCTGTGTTTCTTCTTCATAGTTCTGAAAGTCAGCTTTAATCTCCACTAGAAGATGGTGTAATAGTTGTATGTATATAATAAAGAATGTTGGGGAAAAGGAAGAGCTCTGTCGTATCAGAAGCATAATCATAATTTTTCATTCCTCTTGACCAAATACAACCCTACATTTCTGTTGGATGCAAATTTGAAGTCTGCAAATATTTATCAACAAAAGGAATAATGAATCTGTGAAACACACAATCGAGTGGCAAGGGAATGTCCTGTCATCCCATTGATCATGAGGCTGTTCAAGCAGAGACAACAGGGCTCCAAAGAGATCATGTGATGAAACTGATACAAAAGCATTGCACAGGAGCAGATTCGGAAGTTATGGAAGAGTGTGCAAACCTTCAAACAAATACAGGAAAGTAAACTTTCAGGGATGAGCAAGCTATTCAGACATTTCTCACCTGCAGTGCCAGGCATGACAGGGAGGCGTCACACTGTGACATGGCCACAGCTTGGCGTCGCTGTAGAGTCATAAATGTGACTGATACTTCTGATAGTGATTAATCATTCTGTAGTGCAGCCAGTCTGCTCATGTTTGCCCTGCCAACTAATAATCCTGGTTTCCTTTTAAAAGTTAAAGAACTTGTACTTATAAGTGACTCTTTGAATTTGTGTTATGTTGATCATTTCTGTTGTTTTTTTGTCACCAACGATCAGACAAGGAAATGTTAGGAAGTATGCTACTTGAAGTCCTGTGTTTCTAATGGAAGTGCAAAACAATAAAAGCACAGGGCGGGTGAACTACGGACTCCTAATATAAAACAAGCAAGGTCTCTGAAGTAGAAAACTTGACACGTACAAGTGCTTTTGTGGAGAAACCAATGTCTGGCCTTGTAACAGTTTTCTGTGCTATTCTTGTTTCTTCATAGCCTAAGCATATTCCATGAGGACAGCTATTGCAAACACCTGCTATGATGGATAGTTCTTAAAAGATCAAAATCGGTTGAATTGGTATTTTTAGTTTTGAGCTTGCATCTGCGTGAGATCTGGTGCTGCATAGTACAGCTACCCCAGAGGCTGCTTTTCACAACATTCCCTCCATATCTTTAACCTCTCTACCGGCTCTCCTTCAGCACATATGATAGGATCGGAAAGGTAAAATGCTAATTATTTAGACTGACAGTTAAATATGTGAAATGATTAACGTAAAATTCAACCCAATGCCACACATTTATAATGGGCAAGCTGCACTAGGCAGTCATATTTATTAGAATAGGCTTCAGAAAAGTTAACTCACATTGCTGTAATATGCACACCACAAATTAGCACCTGACCTTATTGTAACATGCTTAGAAATGTTCGTCATAATTGCAGGATGTTTCGGTTTTAATCAAATGTATTAATTTACTAGCAACATATTGTTTGTAATGATTTAAAACTTCCGATTCTCACCTTATTTCACATAATGCCTGAATAGAATAGTTGCACATACAAAACAATGGGGGATATTCTCAAGGACCGGCGATATCAATCGCAAACGCCAGTTAGCGGCAGTTTTTTTATCGCCGCCTAACCCTGAAAACTATCGCCATGTTAGTGGTGTATTAACAAGCCGTCGCCACATGGCGATAGTATCAGGAAACGGCGGTGAAAACTGCTGCTAACATCAGCGCGATGGCGATAGGAAATCCGGCGTTAGCGGGCGAAAACTACCTATAGGCCCATTAGCGGCAAAAAACCTCACGTTAGTCAGCCCAACGTGAGTTTTTTTTGCCTCTAATGCAAAAAATTGCCTATCAGTCAACCTACAATATAAAATAGGCATAAAAACCAATAAAATGCAGAATGGAGCAGCCAGGGCCAAGTGCAGCACACATCAACAACCCCTGCAAGCCAGCCAACATCCTAGATGACCAGGATGAGAGCCATGATGCCTCTCTGGACCTGCGTCTGGAGCCTGGATGCCTTGCTGGACCTGCATCTGGAGCCTGGATGCCTTGCTGGACCTGCGTCTGGAGCCTGGATGCCTCGCTGGACCTGCGTCTGGAGCCTGTATGCCTTGCTGGGCCTGCGCCTGGAAACTGGATGCCTTGCTGGACCTGCGTCTGGAGCCTGGATGCCTTGCTGGACCTGCGTCTGGAGCCTGGATGCCTCGCTGGACCTGCGTCTGGAGCCTGGATGCCTTGCTGGAACTGCGCCTGGAGCCTGGATGCCTTGCTGGACCAGCGTCTGGAGCCTGGAGTGGGATGTGGAGGAGCTGTGGAGTCGATGAGCCGTGGCGGTAGACATTGAGGCGCGACGATTGCCCGTACCTGGTGGTGAAGTCTGGCAGGTCGCATGGAGACACGTTGCTGACCTGTGTGAGAAGACCGCCTTGCGACCCTTGGAGCTGTTAATGGTAGAGACGCTCCTGCGCACCAACGTAGTGAGGTCCGCATCGCATACTACGATCCACCACTACACCGGGGTGCACGAAGAGGATTACCAAAGCTGTGTGCCGTTTCCCTGCATCACAGGCCCCATGATGTTGGACTGGCCGTATGCTGTGGAGGGTGAGGCCCCTGTGCTACGCCGAACTTGTGTGGCCTGAGCGCTGCAACTTCATGCCTAAGGGGGCCCTGCTGCATCAACTGCATCGGGAGGTCCACCAGCGGACTAGGCGGCGACTGCTGTACTCAGCCTAGTGAAATCACACCGGGCTGAGACTCTTGCTGGCTGAGTCACAGATTTGGAGAGAGTGCAGTGGATTGCGCCACGGTGTCAATGTCCAGGTAAGGAGAAGGTGGGATGAGGGGGTAGTGGGCTTCCGAAGGCGGTCGGCCACCAGGTGTTGTCCCATGCTGAAGGGGTGGTTCCAAGGACGAGGACTTCGGTCTTCTCGGCGTTGAGCTTCAGGCAGCTGTTGGTCATCCAGACTGCGACGTCTTGCATACCCTTCTGGAAGTTGAGTCTGGCGGTGGTGGGGTCTTTGGTGAGGGAGAGGATGAGCTGGGTGTCATCAGCGTAGGATACAATGTTGAGGCCGTGTTGTTGGACGATGGCGGGGAGGGGGGCCATGTAGATGTTGAAGAGGGTCGGGCTCAGAGATGACCCCTGTGGGACTCCGCAGGTGATATACGTGGGATCGGAGTGGAAGGGTGGCAGTCTGATCCTTTTGCTTCTTCCAGTGAGGACTGATCGGATCCAGTCTAGGGCTGTTCCTTGTATGCCGGCGTTGTGTAGTCTGGCAACTAGTGTGCGGTGGGAGGCGGTGTCGAAGGCCGCTGAAAGGTCGAGTAGGATTAGGCCTGCAGAGTGGCCTTGGTCCAGGAGGGTGCGGATGTCGTCTGTGGCGGCGAGTAGGGCCACGGGGTGTTTGTGCACGGAGCGCACGTTGAGGAGGATGCATCTTATGGTGTCGCCGGTGCTGGCGTCGGATGTGTTGGAGGCTGGGTTCGTGGTTGAGGTCTGGCGGCAGTGGAGGCAGGATAACTGGCCGTGGGTCGTGTTTGGAGAGACCTGTTGGCAGTCTCTGAGTTTTCCGGAGATGAGTGCATGGAGGGTGGCTGTGCTGTAGCAGTGGGTGGCTCGAGATCCAGGGTTCCTGGCGCTGGTCACGGTCGGGTCGTGGACGGGCGCAGGCAGGCTTGCCTTAGGCGCGGCAGCCGCCATTTAGTAGGGGAGGGAGAGGAACGATCAGCTGGGAGGCGGGAATGGGCGAGGAGAGGTGGGCGGGGCCACAAGGGCAGCAGAGATGGCAAGTGGGAAGCACGGGCTCAGAGAAGCAAAAAAAACAGATTCAAAAGGGAAAAACAAGGGATAACTGACTGATGTAATCATGCTATGTATCCTCAGAGGGTTGGAGGGTGGGTAGGGCTGCTCCAAACAGGGGGTAGGGCATGGGCGGATTGGCATACCCACTCAAGTGCGCAATGACTGTTTGGCCGGCCCACTCAGTCCGCCCAAAGCAGTCATGCGCACTTCCCTTTTCGCAATGCAGGCTGCATTACAGCCTGCATGGAGAACATGCCCACCCCTCCGGCCCCTGGCTGCATGACTTGTCCCGTTGCCAATTACCAATCCCACCGCCGCATCGCAGCGTTGTGATTGACTCAGGGGAGGGAGCCTGACTGCCTACTTCCTTTTCCTGGAAGCAGACGAAGGAGAGCAGGAGCTATGAAGACACGGGACCCGGCTTTGAGGTAAGACTTCCCTCATGAAACCTTTTACAACACCCGCTCACACACACATCCCCGCATCCACGCCCCATCCAGTGTTCTTTCCTGCGTTTACCACCTCACTGCTGTCCAGCCCCCCCAGCACTTCTCAATGGCGGCCGCTGTGCGCCCATGCACAGCGGTCGTTCCACTTGTGTGCCAAAGGCACATACGTAGTTGCGGCGCATGCCATAACATCGCATTCCATTCCAATGCATACTAATACTAGGCACATTGCAACAGTAGAGTAGGTGTTGCACAGCGGAGACATTAATATCACAATTCCCACTTCAGTGAGTGCAACCCAAAACTAATCTTTGCACCCCAAACCCAACCGTGAACCCTGAAATTCCTTTTTGAGCCCCCATAACACACCAAAAAATCAAATTTGACCCAAATGCACACCCCAATTTCCATATTTTACCCCAAAGCACACCCCAATTTCCATATTTTACCCCAAAGCACACCCCTATTTCCATATTTTACCCCAAAGCACAACCCAATTTCCATTTTTTACCCCAAAGCACACCCCAAATTCCATTTCTTACCCCAAAACACACCCCAATTTTCCATATTTTACATCCGAAACCCATACACACTCGAAAAACTTTAAATTACCCCATTACTGACCTCACAATGCGTTGTAATCAGATGCGATGTAAAGGCACCTGCGTTGTCGGAATTGCATTGTTAACTATGTACTGCCTGCGTTGTAATGGTTGTCTCCCATGCCAAAGGCAACGCATAGGCTACGCCGTTTGCGTCCATCTGCCCCTGGACCGCGTTCAGCACCAAGGAGCCTTCCTCTTGGACACTCCACCGCTACGACGCCAGCACCCTCCTCGCCATCAACCCTGGACGCCACCTCGCCTGCCAGGACCAACCTCTGGTCCGGACCGGACATTGCCATCGCCATCACTGACGGCTGCAGTATCACCCGCAAGGAGCACCCCGACCATCAAGGAGGAGGCATTGCCATCACCTACAGAAGCACACTCCGACTGACCACGCACTCTAATGACCCAAGGGTGACCATGGACCACCTCAACTCCCAGATCCGGACCAAGCCCAAGCACATCCTCTGGGCACCCTCATGTGCAGGCCCCCCGGGCCATAGCCCCCCATTCTCCAATACCATTGTAGACCTCATTGCACCCCAGGTTCTCCCATCCACCCACGACATTCTACTCGGTGAACTCAAGTTCCAACTGGACAACCCCAGTGACCAGGACACCACCCCCTCCTGGGGTACGTCCCCTACATCAGACGCAAGCAGCAAGTCACCTCAACAAGCCACATAGCAGGACACACGGTCGAGCACGTCACCTCCACCAGCGGGAGCTTCAACTACAGCCACAACACCAGACTCTCCTGGACCGACCATCATTGGTAACATCACGTCTTCACCTTGCCCACCGGACACCACCGCCATCATCGCACCCCCTCACAGCTGGATCAAGGCCACCGAAGAATGTCTCGTCAACTCCCTCCACACCAACACTCCACCAATGCTTCCAAACGATGACACCGCAGTGCGCAACCACCACCGATGGATCTCCAACAGCGCTGACATTCGGGCACCCCTCATGAACGGCACTGTCAGTACCTTCCGCCTGCCTAATGGCAGGCGTGAGGGTGACGCAGTACCACAGGGATAGGCTGGCCCCATGCATTGCTGGAGTTGCGTCATGGTTGTGACACGACTGCAGCAATGGGTGTCTTTGGCGCAGACAGATACGTCAGGATTCCTGACGCATCTATCATTACTTGCGTCACAGAGCTCTGTTCAGTGAATACAGCGCATCCATGCTATCGCAAGAAGGGCGTAGTGAGAAGTGTTGCAACGCTGCATTGTCGCAGCGCTGCAACACTTTTCATGACTGGGGCCCAGGAATGCGCATCTTATTGATGGTGTGCATTCCTGCACTGTAGTTTTGTCGCAGGGCAGCGCTGCAACATTGCTTGCAGTGCTGTCCAGCACCAAAACCTGCTGAGATGTGGTCCCAAGTGTTATCCCCATTTTTAAGACCAGCTATTTTCTGGTCTTAAGTAACTGGCTCTAACTGCAGTTAGAGCCAGTTTTTTTGGTCTACAGTAGTTCAAGGATCCCCTTGTGAATATGGAGTAGTGGTGTTTGCGTGTGTTTTTGCACAGGAACGCCTCTCCTGCATATAATTATCGCTAACAGAAGTAGCGATCTTTACAATGGACGTTTTCGCCTATAAACTGTCGCTAACGGCTGTTAGCGACAGCTTGGTAATAGGGCGATAAAATTATCGCTGCATTAGCGGCGATAACTCCTTTTGAATATGCCCCAATATTTCTTGTTCATATTAATGGAATGCATTACTAAACAGTATTTTTACAAAGATAATGTTTCTTCTCTTTAGCATAGTTCATTCTGTACGCAGTGAAAAAAACTAATTAAGAAGGTCAAACTACAATCAATGCCTATGGGAATTGAGGTTTATATGTCTGGAACTTAACTACATAAGAATGTTAGTAGCCTACATTGTTATAAGGACTTTGCAAGCTGCATGTTATTTCGTGGGAAAGGAAGAACTGAACCTGTTCACAGAAGAGTGATGTCTCCTGATTGGACCAGAGTGAGCAGAGCCTGCAACAATGTTTGCAACATGTATTCATTTCTTTTATATTAGTATGTGTTTCTCGTTAGTCTCAATGCCTTTTTTCAAATGCCTTTTTGAATGCTTTCCTGAATGCTTCTTCGGATGCTACCCCAACTCATTCCTTTGTCCTAGACTGATGGTTGTGGCTACTGCTGCATTTGTTCTTCTTTTCATTTTGATGCTTTATTTTACAGTCTGCTACTGCAAATGTAGATTGATTTGTTTGTGTTATTGAGACTCAGATGAGTTTCATGAACTACTCTTTATAGGAAGTTCTGCTGCCTTAATTGGGCTTTGAGCTTTATGCTCTCCTGATCTCACTATTGTCCTTGGAACTTGAACTCCTCATGGGTTCTACTAACTCCGAAATTCAGGTCTGAACTTTAGAATAAGGACTTTATTCCTTTATGAAATACACTTCAATGCACTATTTGATTTATAGTCCTAACCAAACCTTTTTATCAGATTTCTGTAAACTTACTTGATTATTTGACTAATTTGAATAAAGAAAGAAAAAGAAAACATAATAATTTCTTAACAAGAATAAAGGTTTTGAAAACTATTCCAAACTCTCATCATTGACCGAACTTGGAATTTTATCTTGTAGTTGCTTATGATGCTGACATAGCTCTTTCAAACATGATACGGTGACCAAGATCCATCCCCTAGGGGATAAATGTCCGGCACTGGAATGTGGCTCAACCCTGTAAGTGATGGTAATTGAATCAGTGAACCATATTTAATCAAAAAGTTTGGCCCAGTACACACTATCAGTTTTTTGGTAGCAAAGGATGGTTTCACCTGGATCAAAGAGCTATAAATAATGACTCAAATTAGAATAAAATAGCGGAATCCTGAAAATCCAGTACCCGGATTTTAAGGTGCAGACAAGGTGCAATTTTCGAAGGCTGTTGCTGTTTTGGAGGTATGAGTATTAATAGGATGATGCGACTTCTATTATAATTGTGTTTACAGTTGTATTATTAAGTTGAGAGTAAATGGTTTGATGAATGAAGGTGTTTATTGTTTCTATGTCAAGAGATTGAAGAGCTTTAGACAAGTTGTAGTCTAAGATCCCGGGATAAGAGATAAAAGACAATTGTGGAAGACACTTCAGTAAGCCATCATGGAATGGTATTTCTAGTTTGCAGGTTTTGAGATGTAGAGTGTGAGATACCATCCCCTACAGAATTAAGATAGAAATACTAATAATCTGTTGTTTAATATTAATTGATGTTAGTAGAACGTAATTGCGCAAAAGGGTGAACCTGCATTTACAAGAGTGATTTCACGCTGGTCGAGAATTCACTTGCGATTGTGTAATTCTTTTTGTGTGACTGAATTAGTTTAGTGTTCTTTAGAAGAGTGAACAAGAATTGATATATATTGGTTTTTGTCAATTGGGAAGCCTTGTTAGCTTATTGTAAGTACGAACGAAATTGTAAAGGAGGGTGAGCTGCTGCGAGGAGTGAGTTCATAAGTCATAGTGTTTTGCACTAGGATTTGTTGGTTAGTGTGCTTACGCGCTGGGATTGGTTGGTGACATCACAGTGCCATGCTGTGATAGGTCAGAGTGCATGTGGATATTGCATTGGGATTTGTTATTAGGATTTTGATAAAATAACAACTGTGACAAGATAAGAGTACAGGAAATTTGACGTTTACAGAACAGAATCAAAACATTACATTTGTCAGAACAATGAAATGCTTTAAACAATTTAAGAGTTTGGTAAGAGGTGATGTTACAATTCCAATACGGGAAGGCGAGGAGACAACTCCTGAGGGTACGCCTGCACATTATATGGCAACTGAATTAGATTACATACATGTTTATGGTTTTGTCAATGGTGCAAGATCACTGAGAAAGAAGGTACCTTCTATTTTCCAAGGTATGGCACCTTTGAGGCTAGAATTATTGAGAAATTGAAGAAGGAATTGTACGAAATGAAACCACTCCCTAGACCTACGCAGTATCAGGCTTTGAATCTGTGGGAGAAAGTGGCACGAGAAAAAGAAGGGGAGAAATATCAGAGAAGAACCAAGAGGGCAATGTGTAATTATGCAGATGCTTGATGGGATGAAGGACAGCAGAGATGGAGGAAAGCCATAGTTGAAGGTACTTGATTGTATCCAGCTATTTCTACAGAAATACCGGAGACAGGGAAGAAGAAAAAAACCCAGAGAAAGGATAAAGAGGAAAAAGAAAATGAGAATGCAACTGATAGTTGTCCAGGAGATGATGTTTTAGAAGAAATGTAGGCTGCACAACCCCCTCCTTATGCAACACCAACTGATAATACTGAAAGTGGTGCCGCAGCAAGCAGTACAATAGCCACTGCCCATTGTAAAAACCAGAGTAAAATCAATTGAGAGACCCCATTAAGTATTACAGATATCCCCACCACAAGTTGTTCAGCCACAGACTGTGCCTCCACCTGTGGTAAATCCATCTATTATGCATGGTCCGGTGAAAGTGTCATAACCATGTAATTGTACAGACAACACCTAGACCAGTTGTAAATGCCCCTGTAAATGTTAACCTGAATTCAGAGGCTCAAGGACCAGTTGGAGGTTTACCGACCACAGGATTTATTCAGACTTCTCAGAATTCACAGATTGTTGTACAGAGACCACCTCAGACAGTTCTGTCTTTAAGAGATGGGGTAGGTTTTTTTCCCAAAATCAGTAGCCCCCGGGGAAACAAATCTGTTTGAAGATGGAATTTTTCCAAATGGTTTAAAGAAACTGCAGGGATTTCGAAGACAGAAAACACAGGGGCATATTCTCAAGAACGTGTGATAACTACTGCAAATCCAGCTTAACGCAACACTTCACATCGCAGTCCATCGCGGGAAAATAACGCCGTGTCAACGTGGCATTCCCAACACGGCGGTACCATGCAATAGTCACACGATAACGCGTCAAATGAATGCGTTAAAATCAACGCGATGCCGCAAAAACGCGAAACCCCAACGCGAAAATAGTAGCGATGACGCCAAGCGCGATACAAAAATTTGCGAAAACCAGCCACAGGCCTGCAATTCCCACGCGTCATGCGGGAAAATGCATTATAAAAGTAGAAAAAAAACATACAAACAAAAGCCAAACAACAGCGAAGCACAGTGGAGGCATCCAGAGCAAGTACAGAGGACAACCAGAACCCCACAAGCCCCCCGTAGGGCCAGCCTGGGACCTCGAGGTCAGGGAAGGGCAAGGACAAGAAGAGTAGGAAGAAGCGGTTCAGTCCGCAGGAAAGCAGGATCCTGATAACGGAGGTGATAGAACACCATCAAACACTGTTCGTCACCTCCACTGTGTCACTGGCCAATAAAAATTGAATATGGCAGACCATCGTGGACAAGGTGAATGCAGTCGGAGTGCTGAGGAGGACAATGGATGAGGTCAAGAGGCGCTGGAATGATGTGAAGCGCAAAACCAAGCTGAAACTTGCAAACAACCGGAAGGCAGCAATGCAGACAGGAGGTGGGAGTCCAGCGCCACAGGAGGAGCTGGACGAGATGGAGGAAATGGTGTCCACAGTCATCAGTGGGGAGACGGTGGCAGGTGTTGGGGGACCGGACACTGCTCAACATGACCGGACACAACAGCAACATGGTGAGTAATGACCAGGGACTGGGGGGACGGGGGGAGATGGACACAATGGCACACATGCACAATTAAGCATAGCACATCTGCGGACAAACCATGCCCCAGGCCCCCAACTCCCACCAAGAGACCAATGCACACAGGTATGCAATATCTCAGCATCGCATAAGCACAGAAGCCCGAGGCACACCGCATGTAAGGGATAAGGGGCAGCTACATCAGAGCTGCAGGGGCGACTCCCCCAAAATGCGGCACACACATGTAACATGCAGAGCATATCAACATTGACAACGATGTGGTACAAACCGCAACACGTCCACAACAGTACGGAGGACACAACTGGTGCTGCATGTGTGTAGAAACTGGCCAATCACATTTGGCATTGCAGGGAAATGTTAGTTGACAATGTACAAGTACAAACACACATCCGTGATGTAGTCGGAATGTCCACTGTCCCGCATCAAATAGGCAGCTCCCCCCAAACAGTCACAATGTACATTGTCATGCAGTCTGAATGTAAACATGTACAATGCATAAAACATACATGTGAACACAATGTGAAACTGCATCTCACCTTCACATTGCAGGGGGAAATCCAACACCTCCTGCGGAGCAGTCTGAACCCCTCTACTCTGATGACGAAGAGGACCACCACACCTTTGACTCTGACACCCGCCAACAGCTCGTGGACAGCCTCCGCAGCCCACTTCCAGGAGCAGGGCAGCCCAGCTGCCACGAGGAGAACCCACCCCCTGCACAGAACACACAGCAGGCAGCACCCTCCACCACTGCTGCCTCCCAAGACCCCCACGACGAACACATGGCCTTCCAACACCGTGTGTTGGGGTGCCAGGAGAAGCTGGCTGAACAGGTGCAGGTGGGGTTCGACCGCATGGCAGCCAAACTAGACGCCATATGTGGGTGTCTGAGTCCCATCAGGGACCACTCACAGTCACTAACGGACACCCACAGTCCGCTCTATGCTCTCCAACGGACCATGGCTGACATCGCTAGAGTCCTGACTCTGCGACAAGAACGACTGTCTAGTGCCTCCTGCGATCTCACCCATGAGTTGGGACACATGTGGAGGATCATGGAGAACATGGAGCGGACGCAGGCGGAAAGAGCGGCTGCCACGGCTGCACACCAGCGAGAGGTAGCTGGGTCCCTCAATGCCCTAAAGACCCTCCTCATGGCATTGCTGCCACAAGGCCTGGTGCTGATGCATGCTGCTGCTACCACCCCATCCACATCTCCGGCCCCTGATGTGTCAGTGCCACACAGTGCGGCAGACATTCCACCTCCGGCCCCTGAGGTGTCACTGCCACACAGTGCTGGAGACAGAACACCACCACCCACATGTGAGGCACATGCAACAGCAGAGGACGAAGATGCGGATGAATCTGCCTTCGTTGTCAGAAGGACGCAGTAGCATTCATCTCCGCCATGTGGCCTGTTTCTGCTTTGTTCTGCCCTCTGCATCATCACCTTCCACTGTCCCCCGATGCACTCAGCGACACTCACCTTGGACCTCGACATGGACTGCCAAATTCTGTTTGGTCACCAATGACACAGCTATCAGACTGCGGACTGAACTCCTCCTCTCCTGATGTACATGTCATTCCCTGAAGGACTCTGGCTGGCCCTCCACGGGCCAACAATGTAAAGTGGGGTCGCATGGCCCTGTACTGCTCCAGCTGCAACACTCCACTGAATGTGCAATAAACATACATATTCACACATATTCACACAGATGTGTCATGTCTATGATCTTTCAGGTGTGGAAGTATGGATGAATGTAGGTCAGTGATTCCCCCTTACGTCCATGTTGCTCATGTTGTGGGACTTTTTGTCACAGGGTGACAGATTGGCGATTGCGATTGCGATTGCGGACCCGGTGGCGCTGACACTACAACAGAGACACATCCATTAATCACTTCCTTGTCCAGGCCAGGACGGAACCACGCCAGTGCTCCGGGGTCATTCTTCACATCCTTACGCTGGACTGGCATACGCCAGGACAGCCCACTCCGCTTACGCACACAGGGGGGGACGACAATGCCACATGTCCCAGGTCTTCACTGTAGGCATCTGCAGCTCACAGGTCTAGTTGTCAGCATGCCACAGCCACTCCCTCACAGCTGGTGTACACCCACACCACACCCATCCAGCACAGGCGTCACAGGACATGTGACCCTGCCAATAAAAAGGGCCTGGCGCACGTGCTGGACGCCATTGTCACTCTCTAACTGGATGTCTCCGTGTAGTTCTCATGTATGCATGAGGGCCTAGGGCCCTGCCACCTCACACTGCCCAGTGCCGGGGTTGACATGATGGCGTCCGCACCACGGAACTCAATCATTAAGGGTCCATGACTTGCGGTGCACAGACTTGGTGGCACCGGATACACTGGGGCAGGCACAGACACACCGCCACGGGACGGTGTCTTGCGGTGCAGTGAGATAGGGGCACCCAAAGTGCTAAGCGGGTGTGCAGCCTGCGATGATGCCGTGTGCACTGATGTGGTCTCTGCCATTGCAAAATCAAGACCCAGAGTCAGGTGTGTGACCTGGTGGCCCGCGGTGAGGGGCTGCATGATGTGGAGGGTGCCATGGTCGCGGGCCCCGGGCTTGGAGATCCCACCGGAACGTGGAGGGCCCTCTTGGAGACACGCCGGTGGCGGAAGGTGAGCAGTGAGGCCTGGTTGCGCAGGGGCGGGCAATCACTGCTGGGCGGCGGGAGGGGCTGGGGTGCAGCAGCCTGTGTGCGCAGGGGCGGGCAAGCGATGATGGCGTGTGCAACTGTATGGACTCATGTCTCTGGACACTGTTTCAGATAAGGGACCTGGGGGACTGCAGTGTATACCGGCACGTGGTTGGAAACACACCAGTGGCAGCAGGTGAGCAGTGAGGCCTAGGTCCACAGTGTCAGCACTCTCTCACCCTCTCTCCCTCTCTCTCTCTCTCTTTCTCTCTCCCTCTCTCCCTCTCCCTCTCTCTCGTTCTCTCTCTCTCCCTCTCTCTCTCTTTCTCTCTCCCTCTCTCCCTCTCCCTCTCCCTCTCTCTCTTTCTCTCTCCCTCTCTCCCTCTCTCTCTCTCTCTTTCTCTCTCCCTCTCTCCCTCTCTCTCTCCCTCTCTCTCTCTTTCTCTCTCTCTCTCTCCCTCTCCCTCTCTCTCTTTCTCTCTCCCTCTCTCTCCCGCTCTCTCTGTCTCTTTCGCTCTCTCTCTCTGTACTTTTATGGGCGCATGGCACACCTTCTTATCCAGATTTCTGTTTTGCAGGCTGTGACTTACACAGAATGTCCTGAGAAGACCCGCCATGCCTCTTCAGAATTGTTGTTTTTGGTTTGTTCTGTAATAAACGTATTATTTGGATATTATGATATGAATGTCTGATTTCCCTTTTTCTGACCACACATGTATGTTAGGTGTTGTGATTGTGCGACTTCTGGCGATTTGTTTGGTTCGTGGTTTCGTGGAGTTGATGTGCAATATCTTTGTCCAAAGGGGGGCGAGGGGGTTGCCCGGGGTGGGGGGTGGGGGTAGAGGTGGTAGGGTCCTGGGGGTGGTGGAGGTGGGTGTTGTTGGCCTATTGGGGCTCCGGGCTGCATGATCGGTTGCTCCAGGGCATCTGTTGTTCTTCATGTGTGGTTATGGGCTGTGCTCCCTTGTCTGGTGCCGGTTGTCATCCGACTTTACACCAGGTAAGAGCAGGTGTTAATTTCCTGCCTTATCGCATGTTTTGTGATCTTATTGCCGATGTGGCTGGTCGTTGGGAATGTTGTGGAGTGGTGTTGTCGCGGATATTTGCACGTGAACGCCTACTCTGCATATCATTAGCGTTAGTTGCCGGGGTCATCTGTGGCGATGTTTTTTGCGACTGCTCTCACAGGTAAACTGGTGTTATGGGCTGTTGTCGCCAGCTTGTGAATGGGGCGATGAATTTATCCCGACTTTGGCTGCGATAAAGTGCCGTAAATTTCGGAGATAGATCCTTGAGAATATGCCCCACAGTGCCTTAGGCAAGCCCTGAACCTGAAAAGGAGAGACCATTTGATATTTCCAAATGAAAAGTTGAATTGGAAGGAAAAATAAGGGAATGTCGAGAAATAGAGCATTTGAACCAATATCAAGGGAAATAATTGAATTACCTGTGTAAACAAATGACAAGACAAGCAGCAACTACACATGATAAAATAACCGATTTGGCTAGAAAGTATAAGGTAGATCTAGTTTTCCTTTGCAGAAACGTTACAGAGTTCAATTAGATGAGGAAGCAATTGAGACAATGCAATCTTCAGGAATGTGGTGGTAGATTATAGAATTATTATAATGTGTTCGTAAATGGAGTGAAACTGAAAAATTAGAAAATAAATGGGCAAGAAGACATGAAAAGAAAAAGAAGGAACCTGAGTTGGTAGGGGAAAAGAATGAACAAAATGAGGTAGGAGCTTCAGCCTATCCATTGAGAGAAACAGCAGGAGGAGTGTATGTCCATGTACCTTGGAGTAGAGTAGATCTTGCAGCTTTTATGAGCAATTTCCCAAAATTGAGAGACAAACCTGTTCAGTGGTACACTCAAGTTGATCGATTTGTGAACATTTCAAAATTGTGGTGAATTGATTTGAATACAATCTTTGATATTGTGGTACCAAGTGATTCGTGGGCTGAGTTTAAGACTGCTGTACAAAGGCCACGTGAAGAACCAGCGAGAATGGCAAGCACTAATGCATCATCTCCTGTAGAAATGGAAAAATATGAAGCAGTGATTTCTTTCCTGAAAGGCCAAGTGCCTCCAAAAGATCATGATAGGTTAAAAATTAATTGAATGGCTCAAGAAGCAAAAGAATCAGTTCATGAGTACTATGAGCGGTTGTTACAGGTGTTTCAGTAGCACAGTGGAAGAGAATACCCTGATGAGAAGGACATCAGGATTTTTGCATCTCAGTTTGTTCTAGGATTGAGACTAGAAATCAGTTCGCACATAACACAAAGTGCAATCTGCTGGCAGAATAAATCACTAGATGAGATACCGAGGTAATCGAACTATTGCAGTGAAGAACAAGAGTTGAAACAGAAAAAGTTTAAAAAGAAATTCATGTTGCCTCAGATGAAATTTGTGCAGAAAGGTTTCCAGAATCCTTCTTTTGCAGGAAATCAAGGAGATATGTAATGTGTTGTTGTTCCTCGTGCAGGTTTTCAGGGAAATCCAGGAAAGTTTGGTTTTGCAGAAGGTAGAGGCAGAGGTGTTCCAATTGATCCAGGCTCATGAATGAAGGTTTCCACATTGAAGAAAATTACTCCTTGTCACATCTGTCACAGGGTCGGGCATTGGAAGAGGGAGTGAAGATTTAATCCTGATAATGTAAACAGAAATGTGCAAATGGAGATGGGAGTACAGATGCAAACTATGTCAGTACAACAGGTGCAAGTACCAATGCAAAAGCAAGTTCTGATGATGCAGGTCCCACTAGCTCAAATGATCCCACAAAATATGGGAAACCCGAGATTTAATGGGAGTCAGATGCCAAAAGTAAATATAAACCCTTTTCAAAATGCAAATCAAAATACATTCCAACAATTTCCTAATGCAAATCAGAATGCTTTTCAGAAATTTCCTGTTTTCAAAAATGATGGCTGAGGCTCTGATACTTCTCAATGACGGACCCTGAGGGGGGGGGGAGGAAGATTGCATTCTTGGCGCGTCTTATAGCTAGACCAGAGTGGTCCATTCATAGAAGGTGAGGTGAATGGCCACCCTGTATCTTTTCTTATTGATACTGGTGCTACCAGGTCCACAGCTAGAACTGTGGAAGTCCAAGACCTACCCCTCTTGGGAAAGAAGATCCAAGCTGTAGGAGTTTCAAATAAACAGATGAGTAATCCAGTTTCAGAGAAGGTCCTAGTAAAAATAGGCTAGTTTGAAGAAAATCACGGATTTGTTGTTTGTGGCACAAGCCCAGTAAATATATTGGGATGCGATTTATTGTGCAATTTAAATTGTGCATTTTACTGTACACCAGATGGTGTCAAATTCCAGACTCATGATGAGGATGTGTAATTTAAATGGCTCAACAAAAGATAGCTGTCGGGTTGATCCCATTAATGACCTTTGAAGAATTACCAGATGCCTGTGAATCCAGAAGTATGGAATTTCACAGGGAAAGAAATCGGATTCATTAGAGGTGTAGAACCAGTCCAAATTACCTTAAAGGCAAATGCAGTGTATCCAAGAACACCACCATATCATTTGACCCCAGAAACAATTACAGGAATAACATCTGTAATGGAAGACATGATACAGAAAGGAATTTTGAGGGAACTGTTTGGAAGTCCATGTAACTTTTCGATCATGGGTTTACAGAAACCCAATGGAAAGTATAGAATAGTGCAGGATCTTAGGAAAATTAGCAGCATAGTTGTTCCATGTTGTCCCGTGGTACTGAATCCAATGACAATATTGTTCCAAATTCCTTGTACTGCAGAGTGGTTTACTGTCATTGATCTCTGCCAGGCTTTCTTCATAGTGCCATTGCCAGTTTCTTTTTTCCTTTGCTTTTCAGAAGAGAGTTTTGGCGTGGTGCCAAGTGCCACAAAGGTATATGGAGAGTCCATCAATCTTTAATCAGATCTTGAAAAATAATTTAGAATCATTACAAATGCCATACAGATCAGTCCTTGTGCAGTATATAAAGATGATTTGCTTGTAGCATTAGAAACACAAGAAGTTTGTAAACTTGAAGCTTTGTTGAATCACTTGGCTGAAAATAGACATAAAGTGCCTCCCAGTAAACTGCAGTGCTGTCAGAAAGAAGTTCAACATCTGGGAAACATAATTGAGAAGGGAGCTAGACAGGTGTCACCAGCGGGTGGAAGCAATTCTTCAGATGAATCCACCTCGAACACAAAAAGAAATCAGGATGTTTCTGGGAATGATTGGCTACTGTAGACAGTGGATACCAAACTTTTCCCTGGTGGCAAAGCCTTTTTTGAGACTGACACATAAGGATGTGTCTGATCCACTTCCTTGGGACAACAAGTGTTTGAAAGCCTTCCTAGAGCTGAAAGAAAAAATCTGGCGTGCCCAGATCCTAGGAATGACAGATTACAGTAAAGAATTCACAGTATTTTGCAGTGAGAGGGATGGCTGCGTTCTTTCAGTGCTCACTCAAATGCATGGTGATGCTTGGGACCCTGTGGCCTACTTCTCGACCACCCTTGACTCTGTTGCTGCAGGTCTGCCCGGCTACCTTAAAGCGGTTGCCGTAGTGAGTGCTAGTCTGGAAAAGAATGAGAGCATAGTGATAGAATTTCCTTTGACTGTAATGGTCCCACACTCTGTGGAGCTTTTATTGACACAAACAAAAGCCCAATACATGGCCCATAATAGGCTCACTGGGTATTGGCAAATAATTTTGTCATCAGATAATGTAGTATTAAAATGTTTTCATATATTCAATCCATCAACTTTAATGCCAATAGATGATACTGTTTATGATGAAATTGAACATGATTGCCTAGATGTCACGAAATATGCACCAAGCCTAGACCTGATATTAAGGATGAACCCTTGATTGAGCCCGACCATGTCATTTCTGTCAATGAGTCATGTTTGAAAAATAATAAAGGTACCCTGAGAGCAGCTTACACTGTGTTTACAATAAATGATGTTGTCAAAGCTTCATGGATTCAAGGGGCTACCTCAGCACAAGTTGCAGAACTGATTGACCTTACCAGAGCGTGCAGTTTGACTGCTCAAATGAGAGTGACTATATTTACAGATAGTCAGTATGGCTTTGGTGTTGTCCATGATTTGGGGGCAATTAGGGTCCCAACGAGGTTTTATGATCTCTTTAGGTACACCTATCCTATCAGAATCGGTGTTCAAGAGAAAAATTTACTGGAAGCCTTACAGCTGCCTGCAGAAATTGCTGTTGTTAAAAGTGCAGCTCATCAAAATTGGAATGGCTACATTCCCATGGGAAATAGGTATGCACATTCAGGAGCATGATAGTGTGCTTTGTTGGCTAGAACATTTAATGGAAATTTCACATATGAATCTGAGGACACAATTTACAATGTTGATGAAAATAACTGATACTTGGGATGAACTCAAAAGAGTACAGGTAAATGTTTCATAAACAGAACAACAAAGTCGGATCAGAGCAGGCTGTGTGAAAAATACAAATGACATATTGATGTCAGCTGATGGGAGGCCAGTGTTGATAGTGAGTTATTCCCAATGACAAAATACTTTCATGACTTCACACATTTAGGGAGGGATTCCATGGTGAAGCTTTTCTGACAGAACTGGTTTAATCCCAGGTTTAGGATGCTTGCAGAAGAAGTGTGTCATCGGTGTGTGACATGTCAACAAATAAATGCAGGAAAAAGGCCACATGTTACACTTAGCCACATAGGGAGTTCAGGTGGTCCTTTCAACAGGATGCAAATAGGCTTCATCGAGATACCTGTTTGCAACGGGCTGAGATATGTCTTTGTTATAGTATATGTCTTCTTAAGATGGATGGAAGCCTACCCAACTAGAAGAAATGACAGTCTTACAATAGCAAAACTGTTGAGAATTGACTCCCAGGTATGGCATGCTGGTTTCTTTGGGATCAGATAGGGGGACCTACTTTAACAATGTGGTCCTGAAGATGATGTGCACAGCATTACAAATAGAGGAAAGAGCACATTGCAGATATTGACCTGAGGCTTCAGGTATTGTTGAACAGATGAACAGGACTCTCAAGTCTTGACTAGCTAAAATGTGTGCTTCAACATCACTGAAATGGCCGGATGCTTTACCTTTGGTGCTGATGAGTATTCAAAGTATTCCTGATGGGAAACTGGTTTATCCTCCCACGAGATTCTGAGGGGCTGTGCAATGAGGCTGCCTGCTTGAATATCACAGATGCACTCTTGAATATCACAGATGATATGATACTTGATTACTGCAAGGGATTGGCTAATGTGGTCTATTCTGTTTCTTACCAAGTTGAAGCTGCCACTAAAGATCTGCATCAAGAACAGTGCCATGACCTCACTCCAGGTGACTGAGTTGTAATCAAGAAGCATGTTTGGAAGACTTGTTTGGAACCGAGATGGAAAGGCCCCTTCCAGGTTATTTTAGTTACTAACACTGCTGTTAAATGCGCTGGCGTGCCAAACTGGGTGGATGCATCCCAACCAATAAGGTGAGAAATCCTAAAGAAGACATTGTGCTCTTTTGAATGGAGAGTATTGGTGTATATACCACCACCAGCTGAGAGACCTCAAGGAGCAGTGTTACACAACGGCAACAAGGAATAGAAAGGGGTGAAGATCCACAATCTGCAATCACAAATCCAAGTATCCAAGTAACAAACTTGACAGAAGCAGTCTTCAATACATGTAAACTTGACAAGAGCAATCCATTCAGCCCAGCCAACGCATTTCGCCCCATTGGGACTTCATCAGGGTTGATCAATATCTCAGTGTTGCATTTCACCCAGTGTTGGATCCCATTGTTGTTCCATAATTCCTCATGGATTCAGTCTCATACCTCTGGACGACGTGTCGTGTTACCATCCTGTCTTCTTTGCTTCTGTTCCCTGGACCAAATGTCCATCGAATCCACGCCTATGAAAGGGGCGAAACGCGTTGGCTGGGCTGCAGGGATTGCTCCTGTCAAGTTTACATGTGTTGAAGACTGCTTCTGTCAAGTTTGCATTTGTTGAATAAAAGTGTATTCAAAGCAACTCGCAAGACTCCTGAATGACTGCATCATGACTTTTTGATCTTTTACTGGAGAATTATATAATCATCTGTGAACTTTGGACCAGATTATCTTTTACAAATTTAAAGCGCCTTTGCATTTGTTGTTTTGTCCTTGTGTTGAGGTGGCTTCTTGGCAGTGTGGCTACAAAAGTAGAGCGTTGGAAGAAATTGAATTTGAATTAATCATACACCAGTGCACCTTTTTTGAGCCCACATTGCCCATGTGCTGTTTTTTCACGTATAAAGAGACAAGTATTACCCCCAGAGTGAACGACAGTCTGCGATGAGCATAGTGCTGTCGTAGGTGGGCAGGCAGAGGCTCCATGGCTATGGCAAAGAGTAGGGGCAACAAAGGGCACCCCTGGACTGAGAACAAGGAGGATATCACGCCATTCACTCTTATCCGGGCAGAGGGGAAGGAGTACAGCACAGCTATAAGTTTGATAAATTTGGCACTTAGCCCTATGCGAGTGAGGAGCCCAAACAAATATGGCCATTCAAGTGAATCAAATGCTTTGGTAGCATCTAGGAAACTTGCAGCAGCTTGCAACATTGGGCCATTGTGGCGAAGAGCAGGCGCAGATTTGTGCGCAGTGGCCCTGCCCGGAACGAAGCCGCATTGATCCAGCCGCAGCACCTGAGGCAACAGTGGAAGCTATCAGCTTGGCAAGTATGCTATTGTCAAGGTTTATCATGGATAGCGGCCTGTATGAGTCACATCTCTGGGGGTCTTTATCTGATTTCAGCATTGTGATTACGAGAGCCTCCCGCAGTGATGGGGGATCGACCCACGTTCCAGAGATTCCTCATTCATAATTATGAGGTGTGGGGCTAATAACGTGGCATATCTCTTGTAGAAGGCAGCTGATAGACTGTCGAGGCCCGGAGTCTTGGTGCCTGGCAGAGCCTGAATGATTTTAACCACTTTCTCCTCCGTGAACGGCTCATCCAGATAGGTTCTATGTCCGCCCTCCAGCCATAGCAATTGTATAGAATCAAAAAATTCCCCTAGTTCAGGAAAGGACGTCCTTTGTTGAGTGCTGTATAGGGATGAATAAAAAGTGACCATTTCAGCCTGGCCAGCTGCCTACCCCACCACCAGCGCATTTCCGGAGGTACGTAGCTCTACAATGTAGTCGCTAGCCCACGGCTTCCTGATGAGGCCTGCCAGCGTCCTACCCGCCCGGTCTCCCTCACCATACTTCCGGGCTCTAGTCTCCCTGCTGACGAAGTGAGTTTCACGGGTGGCTGCCTCCTCGAACTCACTCATTTTCCCCCTGATTTGACTCAGTGAGGCCTCGCTTTTGGTGTTAAAAGAAGTTGAGTTCCAAAGCTTGTATTTTACTTTTGAGTCACTTGAGGTCTCCCCGAATCGAGTGCAATACGATGGCCTGCTTGGCGATGCATTCTCCCCTTATGATGGTTTTGAATACTTCCTATAGGTTTGAATGGGAGTCGGCGGTTACCTCGTTAAGTGCAGGATCGCAAATTGCCTTACTTGTGTGCCAGTGTAGTCCCTTCCTTATAAGTATTGTCACCCCTCGCGCTTAGTTTGAATAACACACTATGTGCCTTTCCCCTATCCAACTCGCCCGCAGGCGTTCGTGCGTGTGTTCTGTGAGGTGAAGTTCCTGCAGGAAGCAGATGTCTGCCCCGTGACGGTCTAAGTATGCAGCAACCATTCTCTCCTTGCGCTTATCGTTCAAATCCCAGGCATTCCATGTGATACATGTCAATCTCGTCATCCCATTCTTACATGCATCTGGACTTTCAGCATCATGTACTTGCCCGCTATCAAGAATGCTTCATACGAAGTAACGGGTGGAGCGTAAGCTGGTCGGGAAGAAGGCAGGGAAGAAAAAGATAGATAACTTGTGCAACATTAAACCTCAATAACAGCCACCCTGGAACCCACCCATCTCCCACTCCAGCCCCCCAAACAGGCCAAATGGTATCCCCCACCGCCCCTCCAACCCACAAAGATTAATGGTCTGGTAGAAATTGGGCATCATAACCGAGCGGGGTCGCAGGGTGCCCGGCGTGTCCCAGCCGGTGGTAGCTGGGTGGCTGGACAAGTTTGTGCAAGGAAGCTAGAGCACCTCTTTGCCAGTAAAGCATGTTTACCTAATGAGTGGAGAAAATGATGGGGAAGTCTCTGTTCCGCATGTCACCTCCTGTTATAGTAGAGAGGCTGGTAGCAGCAGCGCCCCAGGGCCCGTGATACTATTCTTAGTCAATCATTGTCCCTGGCACAGCCCCCCCTCCTCAGCATCTCTATCAAGCCTTGGTGTCTGCTTGGACGGACGGACGAAGGTCTCTTACATACTCGGCTGCACTCTTCGGTTCCATGAAGTATGAGGTTTTCCCAGCATGAAATATGCACAATTTTAGGGAATATTTGATGTCCAGTTTCTGTAAAGAGCATTTGACTGGCAAGAATTCCTTTCTGGCTGCCTGCACCGCGAGGGTGAAATCGGGACAGAAGGATACAGAGTTTTCTTGGTAGACGACATTCTGCTGGTCTCTTGCCAACTTTGGCACTGAATCTCTGTCTCTATAGTTTAAAAGACATGCGATAATCTGTCTGGCAGGCGCGCTGGGCGGCAGTCTGAGGTCCAGCTATCTGTGCGCTCTTTCTACGATGCACACGGGTGATAATGAGTCTCCAAAGAGAGCCCAAAGCATTTCTTCCACATAGTCTTCCACTCGTGCCATTGCGGTGGACTCTGCGATACCAAAGGGGATGATGGACGGAGCGTTAGAGCAAATCAAACACTCACCCCCAGTCAACTGATCTGGGTTTAATCCATCATCATTCTTTAGCTCACTCCACCACCCCAGTTCAGACATGGCCATATGCAAATCAGTCTGACCCTGTGCCTCATGGGAACAGTCCAGCCCGAACTGCCAAGCCATGTCTTCCCTGGACCGGAAACAAGCATCCTGGGACCGGTTTCGGGTTCAAAACCCTCATCAGCCAGGCTATCTTGAATCCAGTGGCAAAGTGAGCAAGGGACCCACGTCTGGGCATACCCTGCCAACTTAGGGCGAACAAAGCGATACCAAAGGGGATGATGGACGGAGCGTTAGAGCAAATCAAACACTCACCCCCAGTCAACTGATCTGGGTTTAATCCATCATCATTCTTTAGCTCACTCCACCACCCCAGTTCAGACATGGCCATATGCAAATCAGTCTGACCCTGTGCCTCATGGGAACAGTCCAGCCCGAACTGCCAAGCCATGTCTTCCCTGGACCGGAAACAAGCATCCTGGGACTGGTTTCGGGTTCAAAACCCTCATCAGCCAGGCTATCTTGAATCCAGTGGCAAAGTGAGCAAGGGACCCACGTCTGGGCATACCCTGCCAACTTAGGGCGAACAAAGCGATACCAAAGGGGATGATGGACGGAGCATTAGAGCAAATCAAACACTCACCCCCAGTCAACTGATCTGGGTTTAATCCATCATCATTCTTTAGCTCACTCCACCACCCCAGTTCAGACATGGCCATATGCAAATCAGTCTGACCCTGTGCCTCATGGGAGCAGTCCAGCCCGAACTGCCAAGCCATGTCTTCCCTGAACCGGAAACAAGCATCCTGGGACCGGTTTCGGGTTCAAAACCCTCATCAGCCAACCTATCTTGAATCCAGTGGCAAAGTGAGCAAGGGACCCACGTCTAGGCATACCCTGACAACTTAGGGCGAACAAAGCGATACCAAAGGGGATGATGGACGGAGCGTTAGAGCAAATCAAACACTCACCCCCAGTCAACTGTTCTGGGTTTAATCCATCATCATTCTTTAGCTCACTCCACCACCCCAGTTCAGACATGGCCATATGCAAATCAGTCTGACCCTGTGCCTCATGGGAACAGTCCAGCCCGAACTACCAAGCCATGTCTTCCCTGGACCGGAAACAAGCATCCTGGGACCGGTTTCGGGTTCAAAACCCTCATCAGCCAGGCTATCTTGAATCCAGTGGCAAAGTGAGCAAGGGACCCACGTCTGGGCATACCCTGCCAACTTAGGGCGAACAAAGCGATACCAAAGGGGATGATGGACAGAGCGTTAGAGCAAATCAAACACTCACCCCCAGTCAACTGATCTGGGTTTAATCCATCATCATTCTTTAGCTCACTCCACCACCCCAGTTCAGACATGGCCATATGCAAATCAGTCTGACCCTGTGCCTCATGGGAACAGTCCAGCCCGAACTGCCAAGCCATGTCTTCCCTGGACCGGAAACAAGCATCCTGGGACCGGTTTTGGGTTCAAAACCCTCATCAGCCAGGCTATCTTGAATCCAGTGGCAAAGTGAGCAAGGGACCCACGTCTGGGCATACCCTGCCAACTTAGGGCGAACAAAGCGATACCAAAGGGGATGATGGACGGATCGTTAGAGCAAATCAAACACTCACCCCCAGTCAACTGATCTGGGTTTAATCCATCATCATTCTTTAGCTCACTCCACCACCCCAGTTCAGACATGGCCATATGCAAATCAGTCTGACCCTGTGCCTCATGGGAACAGTCCAGCCCGAACTGCCAAGCCATGTCTTCCCTGGACCGGAAACAAGCATCCTGGGACCGGTTTCGGGTTCAAAACCCTCATCAGCCAGGCTATCTTGAATCCAGTGGCAAAGTGAGCAAGGGACCCACGTCTGGGCATACCCTGCCAACTTAGGGCGAACAAAGCGATACCAAAGGGGATGATGGACGGAGCGTTAGAGCAAATCAAACACTCACCCCCAGTCAACTGATCTGGGTTTAATCCATCATCATTCTTTAGCTCACTCCACCACCCCAGTTCAGACATGGCCATATGCAAATCAGTCTGACCCTGTGCCTCATGGGAACAGTCCAGACCGAACTGCCAAGCCATGTCTTCCCTGGACCGGAAACAAGCATTCTGGGACCGGTTTCGGGTTCAAAACCCTCATCAGCCAGGCTATCTTGAATCCAGTGGCAAAGTGAGCAAGGGACCCACGTCTGGGCATACCCTGCCAACTTAGGGCGAACAAAGCGATACCAAAGGGGATGATGGACGCAGGGTGCCCGGCGTGTCCCAGCCGGTGGTAGCTGGGTGGCTGGACAAGTTTGTGCAAGGAAGCTAGAGCACCTCTTTGCCAGTAAAGCATGTTTACCTAATGAGTAGAGAAAATGATGGGGAAGTCTCTGTTCCGCAGGTCACCTCCTGTTATAGTAGAGAGGCTGGTAGCAGCAGCGCCCCAGGGCCCGTGGTACTATTCTTAGTCAATCATTGTCCCTGGCACAGCCCCCCTCCTCAGCATCTCTATCAAGCCTTGGTGTCTGCTTGGACGGACGGAC
Organism: Calotriton arnoldi; assembly: GCA_963921515.1. NCBI lineage: Eukaryota > Metazoa > Chordata > Amphibia > Caudata > Salamandridae > Calotriton > Calotriton arnoldi. The sequence goes on from CAWUFW010009879.1 coordinate 400,515, forward strand.
GAAGGTCTCTTACGTACTCGGCTGCACTCTTCGGTTCCATGAAGTATGAGGTTTTCCCAGCGTGAAATATGCACAATTTTAGGGAATATTTGATGTCCAGTTTCTGTAAAGAGCATTTGACTGGCAAGAATTCCTTTCTGGCTGCCTGCACCACGAGGGTGAAATCGGGACAGAAGGATACAGAGTTTTCTTGGTAGACGACATTCTGCTGGTCTCTTGCCAACTTTGGCACTGAATCTCTGTCTCTATAGTTTAAAAGACGTGCGATAATCTGTCTGGCAGGCACGCTGGGCGGCAGTCTGAGGTCCAGCGATCTGTGCGCTCTTTCTACGATGCACACGGGTGATAATAAGTCTCCAAAGAGAGCCCAAAGCATTTCTTCCACATAGTCTTCCACTCGTGCCATTGCGGTGGACTCTGGTATTCCCACGATCCGCAGGTTTTTGCGGCACAACCACACTTCCAGGTTCCCGGGTTGCTCTGCTCTCGTCTTCCAAAGTGGACGTGCATTGTTCGACTTGCCTAATGCGTTCCTGGTGGTTGGTGACCTTCTCTTTTAGGCGATCAAATCTATCTGCAAGGGAGTCGATTTTGTTGTTGATAGCCGTGAGGGACCGTTTCAAATCCTTGAATATTTTGTGTATGTCCTGTTCAGGGGGGCAGCACCCCCTGATTCTACATCCCGCTGGCTGTTCTCCATGACTGTGGGGCCCTTGGGGGGTCTGCGTTGCTTGAAAACTAGTTTTGACTGTATGGTATCAGCTTCCCCCATGCCACCGAGTGGTTCCCAACCTCCGCGGAAACAGGTGCTGTCAGCCCAGCCAAAGGGTTCAGACCGTGGGGGAGTCTGTCAAACAGCCATGCAGGAGTGTTGGCCCAGGCAGCCATCAAGTTACCAAGTTTGGGTCCTTCCCTGCTTCAGGTCTAGTACGAGTGGCACAGTTCGCAAGGCATCCTTGCGTCCGCACGGAGGGCAGCCAGTCGCCACCCACCTTAGCAGGGGTCATTCCTCAGGGGTTCTCTATTACGGGCCTACTCAGACCCTGGCACGTGCACTGTTCTTGGATCCGATTTGCTCCAGGTTGCCATTTGGTTTTTGTTGCCTATGTGGCCTCGAAGCCCTATGCCACAGAGTCAATGGGGCAGAGCTTCAGCGCTGCCTGGGGCCTTCTCAGCGCTCCCCATGCAGCAGTCACCTGCAGCTCTCCTACCTCCCGCCGTGGTGGTCGGTGGCTGACCCCGGCAGGCTGTTGTCCCACGTCTCACTGCCAACAGCAGGGCCTAGCCACTCACGCTCTGTCTCGTCCTGGCACTGCCTCCCTCCGGGCCTCAGCACAGCGCTCAGGTCGCAGCACACAGTTGTTGCATGGGGGGCACACCTCAGCCCCCGCCCGCAGCATGAGCACTCCGCTGGCCCCCGGCTGGTTATTAGTGCCGTTGCAGCCCCGGCTTTGGTTGGGCTGCGTCACCACCTCGGTGTCTCCAGTCCGCTCCCCGCCAGCGATCTCAGCAGGCAGTCTTCCCATGTCGCACGGACCACAGCAGGGCCCAGCCTCTCATGCTCCATCTCGTCCTGGCGCTGCTTCCCTCTGGGCCTCAGCACAGCGCTCTGGTCACAGCTCTCAGTTCTTCTGTGGGGGGCATGCCTTGGCTCCCGCCAGCAGCAGGAGCACTCTGCCCGTCCCCGGGCTGGTTATTAGTGTTGTTTCAGCTCCGACTTTAGTTGGGCCGCGCTACCGCCTCGGAGACTCCAGGCCACTCCCCGCCAGCAAGTGGCTATGCAGCGCAGTTTAATATTCAGGAGTTGCCGTTCGGGTCTCCGTGTGTGTCTTGGAGCCCCCGGCTGTATTTCAGGTGTCGATGCTGGCAGTAGATGTCAGATTAATAATGGATTTCTTGTCCCGCCTGCAGACCCTCACCAGATAGTGGCCATTCTGCTGCCAGGCTCTCTAGAGCCCCCCTGATCCAGTACATTGATGACCTGCTGTTGGCTTCACTCTCCCGGGCAGCCTGCGTGGAGGTCACTGTGGCCCTCCTCTGTCAATTAGCGCTGAAGGGCTACAAAGTGTCCCGAAAGAAACTGCAGTTATGCCTAACAACAGTACGGCACTTGGGCAACAAATTGTCCAAAGGGACACATAAATTATTACCTGTCAGAATCTCCACCATTACACATTTCCCCCGACCACATACACAAAAAGAGGTGTGTGCTTTCCAATGGGTGACAGGCTACTGCAGACACTAGATACCTAACTTTTCAATGATTGCATGGCCTTTGTAAGCTTTGACTCACAAAGATGTCCTAGATCTTGTACCATGGTCTCGTGATTGTGACAAGGCATTCTATGCCCTGAAATAGGACAAACAGAGAGTGTGGTACTGGCACACACCTTGGTCCTACAAGTTCCACATGCGGTGACACACTACTGACAACTACAAAGACACAGCACCTAACAAATGTGTGTCTCACTAGGTGCGAATTGACATTGGTGGCACCATACATCATCATTAAAAGGTGCACCACCCTAAACACTGCCTGTCTCCTGCTCACTGAGTGCGACAATGATGACCCAACAATTGATAATGCTTTCTATGTTTGTGTGCCTGCTATTCATAGACACATGAAGGTGCAACCAGACCTCAGGGACACACCATTCCCAGATACTGCAGAGGACCTGTTTGTTGATAGCTCATGTCTCAGAGATAACAGAGGGACCCTGCAGCCTTCCTGTGTGGTCGGCACAGCTAGGAACCTGCTGGAGGTAGCAAGACTGACAGTGGTTAAGAGTGCCCAAGCATCAGAATTAGTGGCACTGATAAGGGCATCAAAACTGGCAAAGGGGAAAACAGTGAACATGTACACGGACAGCCAGTATGTCTGTGGGGTAGTCCATGATTTTGAGCAGCTGTGGGCAATGAGCGGATTTTTCACCTCAGCGGGTCAACAAATACAGCATGCACCACTGATTGCGTACCTTCCGCAGGCCTTGCAATTACCAAAGAAAGTAGCTATAGTTAAATGTGCAGCACACACCTCTTCCAATGATTATGTTTCAAAGGTAAATGCATTCATTGACGGGGAAGCCAAGAGAATAATACTAACAAGTTGTGAACTTGCAATGGTCCAGATCACCTCCACCCCTTAGGTGACACAAATTAAGGATGATTCCATGTATTTTGACCCCAAGTACATTCACAAACAGGCTGGGGTAGAGGAACAGGATGAGAGGAAGAGGGGAGGATGTGTGCAGATAGAGGAGGTATTGTGGATAGACCTTAATGGGAAAATATATTTGCCAATGCTTTCTGCCATGGCCTGCCTCTTTCATGGCTCTTCACATGTGGGACATGATGGGATGATCTGATTATTTTCCCAGTGTTGGTACAACACCAAGTTCCGCCCATCTGCAGAGCGCTTATGCAGACAATGTACTCTTTGTGCACAATACAATACTGGGAAGGGTACACAAACTGCACCTGGCCACATTCCACCTAAATACGGACCATATGAATGTCTACAGCTTGATTTCATCAATATGCCCCCTGTCTACAAATATAGGCACATGTTGGTCATTGTGTGCATGTTTAGCAAATGGACTTAAACATACCCAGTAAAGAACTGTGATGCACAAACTGTTGCCAAGTGCCTTTTGAAGGAAGTTAACTCATGTTTTGAGGTCCCTGTGCTCCTGAGTTCTGACAATGGACCAGCGTTCATCTCCCATGCGATTGGCAGAACATGCAGACAGCTAGAGCCACAAAGAAACTACATTGCTCATATCACCCACCAGCAGCAAGGTTGGTTGAGAGAAGAAATGTGTGCATCATTTGAACTATCCTGGATAGATGCACTGCCATTAGCCTTGTTGTCCATGAGGAGCACTCCTGACAGAGTTACAAAGCTGAGCCCACATGAGATTCTGTTTGGCCGTCCAATGCACATCCCATGCCACATGTTTATTGTTCCTCGATCAGTATCAGATGATTTGCTCTTGCAGTACTGTAAAAGACTAACAGAGACATTACGTTATCTTCATCGCCAGGTGCTGCATGAAGCAGACACACCACCAGCTCAGGAGCTCTAGCCAGGCGACTGGGTCTGGGTCAAGGCCTACACCAGATGGCACTGCCTCCAGCCTCAGTGGAAAGGGCCATATCAGGTCCTCCTGACAACTGCAACAGACGTAAAGTGAAGGGGGCTTACCTCCTGGGCCCACGGCTCCCACACCGTAAGGCCCTGGTAGCGCACCAAATATGGATAAGACATAGGGGCCGATTCCGATCTGGGCCGGAAAACTCTCCGACCGAGCCGGATCCGGAGAGTTTTCCGACCGAGCCGGACTCCAGCAGTCCGACCGAGCGAGTACGATGCGGCCGCATGCTGCCGGACTTGACTCGGTCGGACTCCCATTGAAGTCAATGGGAGCCGGTCGTACAACACGTACACCGGCTCCCATTGACTGAATGGGCACGTTGTGAACAGGGGGGCCCCCTACAGTGGGTACGCGTCGGTGCGACTCGCACCGTACATGCATGTTTAGGGGGGACCCTTGGGTCCCCACTGTGTGCGACTCACGCGGCTACGCGTGCAGGGGGGTCCGACACGGACCCCTGAAGTCTGGCTCCGACAGCTCTTCTGAGCCAGACGCTACGAGTCGGTCGGGCTGTTCGAAGCACGCATCGTACTGGCTCGGTCGGGTAACGTCTCCATTGCGTGGTGCGACCCGTGTCCGTACGAGTCGGTCGGAGCGGTTCGGACCCGGGAACGAGTCGGTCGGCGATTTCGCGTGCGCTCGCATCGTACTTGCTCGTGCGGACGCCTGTACGAATCGGTCGGGAACTAGGCCTCCGAATCGGATCCGGTAAAGCCGAATCCGATTCGGTGCCCTACCGGCCGAGATCGGAATTGGCCCCAAAGTGTCTACTTATGATTGGCTTACTGCTTTGCACAGGCTTGGAAATACCCTACTGTCACAATCTGGACATGTGGGGTTGCACTTCCCTGTATCATGCAGGTATCACACACTATTAGTTTCATCTGATTGGCTCTGTATCTAATAATTGTGTAAACTGGACAATTTGCTTCTGGACATGTGATGCATTAGCCCATAGTTGCAGAGAAATTGTCTTGTACTTTCCATTTTATTGGACATGTAATAAAACACCTTTGGTGGTTTGCAGGCATGAAAAGATTGTGTTGAACTTCTGCAATTCGGACACTTGGTCGTCAGGCTGACTGTCTCCGTGTCACGTTAATACATTTTCTTTCTTCATGAGAGCTTATGGAGTCTGTATTTGATTTTATGTAGACTTCTACACCAGGATGCTTGTTTCCGGTCCAGGGAGGACCTGGCCTAGTAGTTCGAGCTGGACTGTGCCCATGGGGAGCAGGATCACGACAGATTTGCATATGGCAGGGTCCAAACTGGGGTGGCGTGGTGAGCAAAAAAATGATGGATTAAACCCAGATCTGTGACTCCAGCTGCTGTTATCCAGCTGTCTTTTAGATTACTCTCCACTGGGAGTTATTTAATGCTGAAAGATCAAGGCTGCTGTGGGATGAAACCAGGAATTTCCCATCTGGTGACGGCTTCTGTGGTTGTGGCATGTTATAAACAAGCACAGTTTCCGCCTGCCCGTACAGTTAGGGATGCGACGCCTTGGCCTTCAATAAAGCTTTCGAATGTGCACTTTGATGCTTTCTGGGTTGGTTAACACCGTCCATCATTTATATACTCTGTGCTTGGAAGCATTTATGGAGGCTTACCGCTTGTCCTGTTCCTAGTTGTCGGGACTGTGCTTTTATGTTTTTGTGCTCCGCAATGGATGTCCCATGGGGATGGCACTACCACATGAGCTCCTGTGTCATGAACAAATGGTACAGTCCTTTGGTGCAGCCTTACTTCAGAAACTGAATGACCACTGGTTCTTGTACTTTCGGTCTGTCTGGCTACTCTGCATGCAGCCCATTTTCCGCTGTCTGCTGTACTCCAGATATATTCCTAAGAATGCAACTGGTTCAATCTCTGGACATAGAACTGCTGGTGAGTCCCCTAAAGGCCCACTTGTACCATTGTCCTTCGCTCTTGCCGTTGCTTTTAAACACATACTATGAGCCTTCCTGGATTGCTTTGGCTCCTGGTGATCTGGATCCTGGCTCATCTTCTGCTGACTAAGCACTGGCTGATCTTCTCTTGGCGGACACTGAGGGGGATGGACTGGATCATGTTTGCTCTATGGACCTGATGGGTTCACTGACAAAATGTAGTTGTAAAAAAGATAGAAGTAAAAATATCGATGAAAAAATATAGAATGCAAAAATATCGAGTCCCTATACTTAAACAGGTAAGTACAAAAATATCGGGAAAAATTATTGATGTAAAAAATATAGTCGTACAAAATATTGCATTTCATATATATATAAAATAAAATAATAAATATTAAATATGTTAAATAATAAAATTAATATAAAAAGTAGATTTAATATAAATTAAAAAAATATATAAAATAAACTTAATTAAAAAAAGTTAAACACACATACATAATAATTCATATATATTTACTTTAAAACAATTAATAAACTATTAATTTTATTTTATTTTATAATTTTAAAATTATATAAAGATTTACAAATATACAAATATATTTTACATTTACAAATAAATATATATATATATACACACATTTTATGTGTACCAATAACATAAAATCTAATAAAAAAAACATTCTATTATAAATTAAAACATTAAACTATTTAAAAATCTTCAAACTTCAATTTCCGACTCCAGTGAGTGCAACAGTAGGGAAAGTGTTGGATAGTGGAGGGGTAAAAATGACAATTCCCACTCCAGTGAGTGTAACAGTAGGGAAAGTGTTGGATAGCGGAGGGGTAAAAATTACTATTCCCACACCAGTGAGTGCAACAGTAGGGAAAGTGTTGGATAGCGGAGGGGTAAAAATTAATATTCCCACTCCAGTGAGTGTAACTTTAGGGAAAGTGTTGGATAGCAGAGGGGTAAAAATTACGATTCCCACTCGAGTGAGTGCAACAGTAGAGAAAGTGTTGGATAGCGGAGGGGTAAAAATTACTATTCTCACTCCAGTGAGTGCAACAGTAGGGAAAGTGTTGGAAAGCGGAGAGGTAAAAATTAATACTCCCACTTCAGTGAGTGCAACAGTAGGGAAAGTGTTGGATAGCGGAGGGGTAAAAATTACTTTTCCCACTCCAGTGAGTGCAACAGTAGATAAAGTGTTGGATAGCGTAGGGGTAAAAATTACTATTCCCACTCGAGTGAGTGCAACAATAGTGAAAGTGTTGGATAGCGGAGGGGTAAAAATGTATATTCCCACTCCAATGAGTGCAACAGTAGGGAAAGTGTTGGATAGCGGAGGGGTACAATTTTATATTCCCACTCCAGTGAGTGCAACAGTAGGGAAAGTGTTGGATAGCGGAGGGGTAAAAATTACTATTCGCACTCCAGTGATTGCAACAGTTAGGAAAGTGTTGGATAGTGGCAGGATAAAATTTACTATTCCCACTCCAATAATTGCAAAAGTAGGGAAAGTGTTGAATAGCGGAGGGGTAAAAATTACTATTCCCACTCCAGTGAGTGCAACAGTAGGGAAAGTGTTGGATTGCAGAGGAGTAACAATTAATATTCACACTCCAGTCCGTTCAAAATTAAAAACAAACAACATTTTAACAACAAAAATATTTAAAAACAAAATAAATAAAAAAATATATAAATATGTTAAAAATTAAAATACAAATATATTTAATATTAAAACAAATTAAAAAAACATATTATAATGTTAAATACATATGACAAATACCCACAAATATTATATTAAATAAAATAAAAAATAATTTCTAAACAAATACATTTTTTAACTAGAAATTATTTAGAAACAAAAACATTATTACATAAATTTACTTTTTTATTTCCTTCCCTATAACACCACACAATTCACAACCCACATCTAAATTTTTATAAAAATGTACTCCTTAATTAACATAATTAATTACCAATCAAAGAAATATTATTAATTAAAAAGCAAATTAAAACTCATAAAAATTATTTAACTTCCCAAACTTTACCCCTATAATCCCCACAACCCAGAGCTAAAATTAAACTGTAAAAAATTAATTACACAACTAAAACTTATTTTCAATTAAAAAACTAATAGTATTTAACAACTAATTATAAATTAAGTAAAATTAATTTACTCCCCACACTGTACCCCTATACCAATAAAACCCACACACAAAACATACAAACAAATACCCTAATTAAATATAAATTAATTAATTAATATTAATGATGAACTAATTTTTAAGTAAACATAAATTACTTCCCATCCTTTATTCCTATAAACCCCACAACCCACACCTAAAATTAATTACACAAATTCCATATTTAATTTTCAATTAATTAATTAATATTAATTAACAACTAATTATTAATTAAACATAAATTACTTTCCACACTTTACCCCAAAAGCCCCCACAACCCAGACCTAAAACAAATCACACAATTGCCATAATTAATGATCAATGCATTAGTTAATATAAATTAACAACTAATTATTAATTAAACATAAATTACTTCCCACCCTTTACCCCTATAAACCCCACAACCCGCACCTATAATTACACAATTTTCATAGTTCATTGTCAATTAATTGATTAATATAAATTAACAACTAATTATTAATTAATCAAAAATAAATTACTTCCCACCCTTTACCCCTATAAACCCCACAACCTGCACCTAAAGAAATTACACAATTACCATAATTAATTTTCAATCAAGTAATATAAATTAACAACTAATTATTAATTAATCAAAAATAAATTACTTCCCACCCTTTACCCCTATAAACCCCACAACCCACACCTAAAATTAATTACTCAATTTCCTAAATTAATTTTTAATCAATTAATTAATATTAATTAACAAACAATTAATAATTAATTACAAATAAATTACTTTCCACAATTAACACTATAAAATCTAAATTAAAATAATCATTAACTTATTATAATTAAATTACTTCCCACCCTATTCCCCTATAAACCCACAACCCGCTACAGAACTAATAAATGCAAAATTTAACTAAAATATAATTCATAACTACTAAAAATTTAACACATATATTAAAAAACATAAACAATACTTATACAAAAAAATACATCACATACATTTAAAATTTAAACTAAAATACATACCACTAATTAAAAAATCGATATTTTAAACAACTATATTTTTGCAAACAATATTAATGACTTCTATATTTTTTAAAACAATATTTCTTACCTTAAATTCGATATTCTTGACCACTATATTCTTGCTGTCGATATTTCTGAATCACGATGTTTCCAACTCGATATTTGTGTATGTCGACATTTCCAACTCGATATTCTGTCTCAACACCACCTGATGCATTGAGTGCCTCTAAGAACATTGTCTGTGGTTGCTGGGAACAGCAATGTTTCATCTACTCCTCGGAACACGTAAACAATCTGGCAGTTTCAAGTTGTGGGAACTTTTAATTTATACATCCTAAATTGCTTTTAAATTGTACTGCTTCTTAACTTGCTTTTTAAATTCACTTTTTACATTATCATTTTAATTATCACTTCTGAGTGCTTTAATTTTCAAAATAGCACAACGCTTTTTATGATTTTGGAGTTTTAAGCCTTCACCTATATTGTTAAAATTGTTTTTAGGAAGCTTTTTAGTTGTCTCAAGTCTCAAGTCCAAAGAGTGGGTGCTATGTGGTCTCATTAAAGGCCTGGGCAGAAACCCCACCATTTTACATGCTCACATTGCCTTCTTTTTTAAACATGATGACATTTGACAAATATTTGTTTGTGTGCCTGTGCAGGATAAATCTCTGAACTAGATTTGCTTACATTTCTACTTCGTAGGCACATTATCAAATACCTTGAACATGCTGTACAAGGGGCTACGTTCATTACTCAAAATGTTGTTATTTGTTATTGGCCATTCAGTGATAGAGCTATCACAATAGAATAAACAATAGCGGCCTGACTTGGGCTTCGGCAGGGCAACATGAATGATGTTTATTATGTGAACAACATCACTCCTTTGTTTAGACAGAGGAGCAATTCTCTGGCACTAGCCAAAACGGAATTCCAGCCCAGCTGATTCCTGTTTACCTCTGCGAGGGATGCTGCCTAGCTCTCTACCAAAATGGGCAACCTGATGACACTTACCCACAGGTAACCAGGAGTCAGATCACCCTACAGAGATTTGGCAGATTCACCCACCCTAGGCACACTAGGATAGGTAGTGCTAGGTAGGAGACCTATATATTACAGTATCGTCTCTGTAAACATCAGAATGGTTGAACTGTTTATCTTCTTTACCATTCTCGTTATGCTAATAACGCTATTCTGTTTCCTTCTACTGAGTATTGCAGAGCATGTATGTTACTCAAGAATCACAATGCTTCAATAATTATTGAAACTGCATGTTGTGTAATTCTTGTGTATCTCTTTGGGTATGCACGAGTAACCAAATGAAAAGATTTCTAGCTCTGTTACCATGATTTCCTTGGGGAGTTAGGATTGTTGTGTTCTGAGGTCACACAACACATTTGTTACCTTGTCAGGTTAAGGATACAGGCGGTGCACTGTGAGCTAGCAGGACTAAGGCCAACATATCCGGATGGTGTGTGTGGAGTCAGTCTCACACAGTTGTGATGTTTATGTTGCCCAACAAACGCACAGTTTTTACTGTGAAAGTATAAGCCATACGACAATAAGATCATGCTGTTGGGGCAGACAAGTGTGCTTAAAACTTTGCATAAAACACAGGGAACAAGCAGAATAAATATACCTTAGACTTAGAGCTGGCTTCAGCCTTTTATGGTTGTCTTTCAATCTATATTTCAATGATTACGAAGGGACAGAAATGGAAGACAACAGGAATTTAGAGCAAGGAATAAGCTGCATAACATTATACAGCACATTCCTGCTCTCTGTGTGCGCTGGTGCACAAACTGCTGCCTATCGCCAACCCAGACACCCTTTGCACCACGGTCAAAGGGGCCTGCTTTGTAGGCAGGACAAAAACAATTGTCGGAGGCTTTTTCCTCTTTCTAAGAGTGCTATAGAATGCAGCTCACGTACAAAGTGGAAAAAACTGGGAGAAATAAGCATACTCCTAGTTACGCCTCCCCCGTAGCATTTTGAGACATTCCCAGGTCTACCAGTAATGGTAAATCTGATAATGCGCCAAAATCCATGGGTGGATGCGTGGGAACACCCACGCTCCACCCATGGAACGCCTGCCTGAAGCAGAGTAACGCAGGCTTGCGACTTGCACTGCCTTGCGTTACTTCACATTTACTATGCCACACAGGGCCATGCAAGGTGGCCTTGCGTGGTTTGGTAAATATCATTGTAGGATATGCATCACCCTTGTGCCCCAATGCGAGGTGCAAGGGTGATGCAAATCCAGGATAAATATTCCACTTGGTGTCGACGAAAAAGTCGTAGAAGAAACCTGGCCACTGCATTCCGTTTCAACTGCAGTCATTGCATAGCTTTGATTGGTAGGCATAGATAGATTGTGCTTCAGCAATATAGCCCATATGAGATAAAATGATGATGTTTGTGAATTTATACAAGAAAATAAACAACTTCGGGATTTTTCGGAAGACACAGAGTTGAAAAAAGCAGGGGCTGACCAGAGAACTGATCTGGGCTGCTTAAGTCAAGTCTGCAACTAATTTTAAACTGAGTTACCGTGTTGACCGGGGTAAATGGTTCCCCAAAGCGTAAGCCAAGATGTTATTGCTGAAAAGTACAGTTTATTGATGGCTGCAGAATTTCCCTCTAGTCAATATTCAATTTAAGATAATTATGGCACATCCAATATTTACTAGTGCTTATTTATTTATTTATGAAATTTGTTAGGTCACTTTTTTTTTTTTTTTTAAATATATTTTTATTGCCATTTTATGCAAATCGTCAGACAGGATATACGTAAAAAAAAATAGGAGGGGGACATAATATCAAAAGAGTCTATGTTATGCAATGCAAGAGTATCGACAATAGCACACTGGCACCCTCAGCGATCCTCCTTATTTTTGGTATAATAATGCTTATATAGTAATCGCCGGGCGCCTCGCCCATCAGCCATTGCGCCAGTCAGAGCAGTTTGAGAGGCTGTTTACATCACCATGTAATGGTTACATTCACCAGTGCTTGCTCCACTATTACAGTAATTTTACATCTATTATATGGGTAGCCGTCCAACTTTAGTCCATCTTGCGGATATGATATTTAAGTTCGTGTTCGCATCATACTACAAACAGAGTTCAAGCCATCGTAAATAGAAAACGAAATTTAAAGAAAAAGAAGAAGGAAAAAGAAACCCAAGTGATAAAAACATAAAGTAACTTGTGCAGAGGAGTAGTTTGTATGCGTTACCTCAGTAGAATCCCAGGGAATTGACAGCAGGCATGACCCGCAAGCAGGTCCGGAGGGGGAAGGGGGACACCCCACCACCGTGAACTTCCCATCCGCATTCCGCCAACTAGCCCAGGGTAGGTTAAGGCCCCTGTGCAGCCCTCCCGAGTATCAGACCCCCACAGGTCCAAGGGATCTCGAGAAGACACACCGCACAGTGGCACCAGGTTATGAACTATGATCAGGCCCATCCTCCTCTCCACCGGCGCTTACAGGATTCATCCACTCGGTCAAAGCCTCTCTCCACTGCCCAGCAATTGGGCGCTTTCTCATTCCCCGAGCCTCTTCCCAACTCAGTATTCTGCCCTCAGCTCCGGCCCATGCAATCACATCCCTGTCCCAAGCAGCAAACTGTGGCCCCCTCGCCGATTTCCACTCCATCGCTATCCTGCGCTTAGCAAGACCTAGTGCAAGATCAACCAACCGGTTCCCGACTATGCACTTAGGAGGCCGGGAAAAGAGGCCCAGCAGACATATCTGTATCGTGGGGGCTAACTCCCTTCCCAATACTTCCTTGATTTTGACCAACACTGCCTCCCAGAAAGGATGCAATCCCTGGCATTCCCAGGTCATGTGACTAAAATCAGCATCTGGGTAAACACACCTTGGACATTGTCGCACTTTCCCTCCATATATCACGTTAAGCCGGTAGGGGGTCATGTAGGTCATGTGCGTATAATTAAATTGAATATATTTTAAACAAGTGTTCCGGGAGACCTTCTTGTGGTATCGCAACACTTTATGCCACTCCGAGTCGGTGAGAGCCCTTCCCCCGATCTTATCCCATTTTGCCCGCAGCCCGTCCAGGGGAGTGAGAGAAGCATCCACTAAAGCCGCATATAACCATTTCACCAAGTGGCCCGCAGTGCCAAGCGTGGACAAGGCGTGGAGGACCAGGTGTGTATCAGGCTTTTCTCTCCCGGTGCCCCATAGCTGTGCAAACGTGCGCGTCAGCGCCTCATATTGAAGGAACTGACCTGGGGCAGGCCTGCAGCTCTCAACCAGCTCTGCGAATGGTAGCAGTGTTTTGTCTAAATAACAATCCCCAACATTGTCCAGTCCAGCTTCGGACCCCCGCACCAATTGGTCGCTCGTAAATATAGATCGTGGGTCGCAGTGCGGCAACCCCACTAGGGGTAGCATGGGGGAATGCCTGGCAGGGCGTCACCCCCCCGACATCTTCCCCATGTCGGGAAAGCCATACGTTGCAGCAGAGAGCAGTAAGGGGTAGGCGTATTCGGCAGCAGTAGTTTCGCCATCACCAGGTTAGGGTGAGACGTCGGGTCCGACAAACATGTACCTCCCTCATTTACACCCTCCACCCACTGTGCTAACCACTGCAGCTGGGCAGCCAACATATAGTGTTTGAACTTTGGTAATCCCTAAGCCACCCTCCAGCATGGGGCGTTGCAAAATTGATAAGGACACCCTCGGACGCCTGTCCCCCCACACCAGCTCCCACAAAAGGGTGTTCAAGGGGCGGAACCAACCTCTCTGCATCAAGACCGGTAGGTTTACGAAAAAGTACAACAGCCGGGGCAGCATAACCATTTTGGACAGGGTAATCCGCGCCATAATGGATAGCTGTAATGTACACCAGAGATGTACGCAGGATCGAAGTGAACGCAGTGCCCCTCCCAAGTTCCAATCTTTTAAGTCATCTAAATCGTGATAAATGTGAATGCCCAGATATTTAAAGGTGCTCCGACCCCAAAGAATGTTGGCAGGCAGCGTCACTGGTCTGGGTGTTGGCCCCGCTATCGGGAACAGGTACGTCTTGGATTTGTTAACCCTGAGGCCTGAGAGCCGAGCGAAGTCATCCAGGATAAGAAAAGCTACAGCAGCACCCTCAACCACCTCCGACAAATATATCAGCAGATCATCTGCGTACAAAGAAATGTGGTGTCGCTACCCGCAAAGGGACAGTCCCAGCCCTACCCCCCAGGCGAAACCTTTTGGCTAAAGGTTCAATGGCTAGGGCGAACAGTAGCGGGGACAAGGGACACCCCTGCCATGACCCCTGGGATATCTTATACTGCCGAGAAATGGTTCTACCCATCCGAACTCTCGCTGTAGGTGAAGCATAAAGAAGCTGCACCCACCGCGCCCGGTCTTCTCCCAGGCCCATTCGCAACATCACCTCAAACAGATACTCCCAGCCCACCGTGTCAAAAACCGTCTCCAAGTACACCGATAGGACTGCCGCCTGTCGGTGGGCTGGAGCATCCACATGATACAAAACAGAGTAGAGTCTACGGAGGTTGTAAGAGGTCTTGCGCGATGGGATAAATCCGTTCTGGTCCGGATGGATCAGGGCCTTCATATGTGGGAGTAGCCTACCTGCCAACACCTTGCTCAGAATCCTAAAATCTAAATTAAGCATGGATAGAGGCCTGAAGTCCCTCACTCCAGCCCCTGGTTTCTTTGACTTTGGGAGAGGGATCACTAGCGCCGTTTGAGTGGAATTCGGCAACCCCCCCCTCATACGCCTCTGCAAATAACGCAACTAGGTGTGGGGCTAGCATGTTAGTGAAGCGCTGGCAGAGCTCAGCCAGCAGGCCGTCAGGCCCCGGCGTCTTACCATGTGCAAGCGCCGCAAAGGCGGCCTTGACTTCCTGCAACGTAATCGGGTCACCCAGTTCCTCCCGAGCTTCATCTTCTAGTGTGCAGAGTGGTAGGGGACTTTAGAAGTGTCGTATATCCTGCAAGGGGGCCGCGACCGGAGCCTCGTATAGCTTTTCGTAGTACATCAGGAATGAACCATTGATTACATCCGGGTCATGCACCACATCTCCCGAGTCCAAGCCAAGTTGCGTGATGGGTGCACCCCCTAACTCAGGCTTAATCAGCCTCACCAATAGCCAGCCCGCTCTCTCCTCCTCCCTCTGCACTCTGTCCAAGTAGTCCTTATAATGGTAACACCGTAACCTGCCCAACGCGTCGCTATAGCGTTCCTGTGCTTCCTGTAGGCAGGGGCAATAACGGTGAGGCTGGATTCTGTCTCCTTCACCCTCTCAGAGAGCTTCTTGTGCTCCTCTCGCAAGAGGCCAAGCCCCACCACCACCGTGCTGATGTCCTGGTGGAGGATGATTTTGGTGTCCGCTATGGCTTCCAGAATTTTACTCAGTTGTAGCTGCACTGGGTCCTCCAGGACAGTCTGCTTTTGCTCTGGAGCGCTATCGTCTGGGTCCTGTGGGGCCCCAGTTTGCCGACCCGAGGTTTTCCATTGCGTTAGATAGGCCCCCTGGCTGAAGAGTCACGCCGGGGGAGGAAGGGCTGCTCCGCAACCAGCTCCGAGGCCCACTGGACACCCTGTGTGCAGGGACTATGGCGCTCAGGGGGATCCCAACACCGCTACCTCCCAGGGGGCCTTCTCAATAGGGGTTGCATTGAACTGTGTGTGATGATCCAGATCTAGGGGCCAGTTCTTCGCTCATGTCCCCGCCCACATGGGAGCCCAAGGCGCATTTTACCCTCCTTTGCCGGTATTCCTCCTCCAACCGTGTCTCCAGGGGGTCCGGGGATGCCCCCTCTCTGCACAGCCCTTATGTTCCTCAGGGAGGCCCACCAAGGTCCAGAGCCTCTGGGCGAGGCTAGTCCGCTTTGCACACCTCCCACGGCTCAGCTGCGGGCCATCACAGTCTCAATGTCCACTAGGCCTCTATATCAGCCGCCATAGGCGCCCGGCCTTCTCCAAACGGTCCTAGAAGGAACAGGTGTAATGTGCTCTGGTTTCTTCAGTGCCCCATGCTCAGATTATCATCTTGGGTGGCAACGGCCCGCCACCCGTGGGTCGGGTCCCAACCGCCACCGGCCAGTCCCCGCAGGGTCAAGACCACGACCCAGAGAAACCCCCAGGTAGTTCTCAGGCTCGGTGGCGGTCGCAGTCCACAGCGGTCCATCCACTACTGCCCTCTGGTCCCCGCACTGGGCACCGCCGCAATAGTAGGGCTGGTGGCGCAGCCTGCGCCTTAATCTTCGAGCCCCAACCGGGCTCCAACGATCCGCCTCACCCTGCACTCAACCTCCGGTTGCCACAGCGCAGTGTGTTTGTCTCCGTACCTCTGCGCCATCACTGCCTCCGTGCTCCAGCCGTCCTTCACAGCACTCCGTAGATCGTTATGGGCCGCCGCCCGCGAGCCCCGGACTGCAGCCCAAGCTGCGGCGAGGCCCAAACTCTGCTCCGCTTCTATTGGCGTGAGTCAGCTCCGGGCCGCCATCTTGGCCGCATCAAGCGCTAGCAGCCGCCGAGGATCCGGGCTCACCGCAGCCGCTCGGGAGGCAGCGCAATAACCCGGACCAGCTTTCCGGCATCTCGGCACCGACCGGGCAGGTTTGGAACGTCCCCCGGTCTCTGGCTGTGCAGGAATACACTAATAAATGTCGGGCCGGCGCGGAGCTCCGAGCTCACGCGTCCGCCATTCTCGGCTCCTTGGCCATGCCCCCTTGTTATAGCACTTTGGGAGGGATGGGGGGCAAGCCAGACTGAGACAGGTTTGTGTGTGTAAAAGGCCGCTTTATTGAAACAGGTGCATATCACACTTTATTAACCACTGGCAACTGCCTTACAAACTAACGCCTCACTATACAATAAATTACCTGACCCCATGGTCCCTCCCCCACCCCTATGATCCCCACATCAAGTCCCCCACCCTTCCGAATACAAATTAAAACTCCATAACATTACATAACAATACATAACAACCGTATTACCCAACGTTACCCAACATTGCATTTCCCAGTCCTGTCCTCCAATGACCCCAACCTGTACCTGCCTTTCTGCAACTGTAACTCCTAAAACCCCTAATCTAAAATTATCCTAAACTTATCCTACCTGTTTACCCTTTTCCTGACCCTGCTCCCAAACTACCAACCTTTAACTAAAAACATCCGGCAATCTTGGCCAACTTTGAACAAATCCACGCCAGCACCTGTTCCAAGCGACAATACAAAGCATATATACCCCATGAACCTGTTCCAACACGATGACCAAAAACAAAACAACAATTTAATAAACCACGTAAAAAGAGGGAAAGGACCCCACAAAAAATTGTGGGCCCAGAAAAACACCCAATAAAGGGGGTGGGAGGGCGGGGACAAAATACAAAAACCCCCACGCTAATCCCAGCCACCAGGTCACCAAACCTAAAATGGTGGCTGGGAGATCGCAGCAGGGAAATATAAACCCATTGGGCTATAAAATATAATTGGGCTGCATTTGGGCTAGTCCCCATGCAGCCCAAAGCCAAAATGGCAGCTCCCAGTCCTAGCCCCTCCCCCTCCCAAACTGCCCGGGGGCAGTCCTCCCAAGGTCGGCTGCCCCCAAACCCCCTTGGGAGGGATGGGGGCAAGCCAGACTGAGACAGGTTTGTGTGTGTAAAAGGCCGCTTTATTGAAACAGGTGCATATCACACTTTATTAACCACTGGCAACTGCCTTACAAACTAACGCCTCACTATACAATAAATTACCTGACCCCATGGTCCCTCGCCCACCCCTATGATCCCCACATCAAGTCCCCCACCCTTCCGAATACAAATTAAAACTCCATAACATTACATAACAATACATAACAACCGTATTACCCAACGTTACCCAACATTGCATTTCCCAGTCCTGTCCTCCAATGACCCCAACCTGTACCTGCCTTTCTGCAACTGTAACTCCTAAAACCCCTAATCTAAAATTATCCTAAACTTATCCTACCTGTTTACCCTTTTCCTGACCCTGCTCCCAAACTACCAACCTTTAACTAAAAACATCCGGCAATCTTGGCCAACTTTGAACAAATCCACGCCACCCAGGAAAAGGCGGGAGCTAAAGACAACGCCGCCTCCCCTTTTCCTGCCCCCCTGCCTTCTAGGAAACCTCCCTAGATGTTCACCTAGCTCCGCATAATCTGGCTAACACCTCTCTTATTTCCAAAAGGTATAGGTCCATGCCCATCTTAGACAAATGAACCCCATCTCCTCTAAAAAATTCCGGGGTGTCATACCGTATGTCCCGATGCACCACCCTATGAAAACCCAGGTGTCTGCAAAAACGGATCATCTCCGTGTTCACCTTACGTCTAGCCCTGTCTACTGCCGCCGGCTGAAACGCCCCCCTCCAAACTCTGCGGGGCATAAACTCTGTCCAAATCACGGTGACCCCTGCCCATTGACCCTTTATCAACTGCAAATCCCGCTTCATACGTCGCATGAGCACTAAACCCGTCTCCTGCACCATATCATTTACCCCCAAGTGCAATAAAAGCACATCTGGGCACCTACCAGCCCGCAAAATGTCATTCAGCACGGCCACCAACTCCCGCCAGCGCATGCCCCCTTTTCCCCGCCAATGAACATGAAACAACTCTTTATTGAACCCCAAATTCTCTCCGAAGTAACTGGAGCGAGCCTGGACCTGTGCCCACTTGACGAAAGAGTGCCCAACGATCCAGATATCCAACTCCTGGGCCATGGGGCCCATCACTGAACCTGTAACAAGAAAAACATGTAAACCCCCAGGCAAACAACACAACCGCGCTAAACCCCCTTGCGCGCTGCGCACATAACGCTGATAACAAGAAGAAGACCACCTGCCCAGACGCATGATATCCCCCTGCTCCCAGCCCCTGTTGTTAGCCTCTGAAGCCGCCCGATCCGGAATGAATGCGTGCCAAAACTTTTCCCATCAAACCCCAAGAGATCCAAAGCCCTGCGCATAACAGACAGTAACTGATAACCGGTAGCTATATTTCCATTGGCATGACAAAAAACCCTCCCCTCCGCAGAGGGGTTGGCCCCCATCCACCTTACCGCCCATCTGTATGGACAGGTGGACTACGGCTGGCTAGCTCTTAGGGACACCCATTGACCCCTGCCCCGCTGGTCCGTCTTACCGCTACGCAGCCATATAAAAACACCCCCCTCCCGCAAAGACACCTCCGACCATAACAAACCCAAAGATAACTTTGTGCCCAGCAACTCAGACACCCGAAACGCCCCAAAAACATCCAAACCATTAGCGTAGAGAATAACAAAGCCTCATGATCATTCAAGCATATCTCTGACAAGACCCCCAGAACTTTCACCAGCAAACCCCACGACATTGGATTGCGGACCCTGCCTAACTGTCCACACTCCCTGGCCCACCCCTCTAGCATCCGCGTACCTAACTCGCCCGCCGAGGGCACATAGCCCCACCACAGCTTCCCCATAAACGCGATGCCCGCCAACTTCCCCGCGATGGTAACCCTAGACAACCTTTTTTCAATTAGGTCCAAGATGAATTGTATCACGTCCTCTTGTCGCCGCCTCGGTGAGCTGCGCCACCGTGCACCAGAATTCAGGTATTCCCCCCATGCCATGCTGTAAGTCCGTCGCGTGGAAACCGCCAGTGAATCTAAAACCAGCTGCAACATCCTGTGTTGCCTACTTTCCACAAATGCCGCGGCATGCTGGTCGGGGTCTCGTCCGCGTCCTTGGCTAGTCCACGGAATCTCCCCCACTGTGAACGAGACAAAGCATCAGCTATGTCATTGTCCACCCCAGGAACATGCAATGCCCGAAATGCAATATCAAAACGCAAACAACCCAGAACAAACACTCTCAGCAATTTCAATACTTGTGCATCTCTAGCTGACTGCCTGTTTACCACTTCCACCACCGACATGTTGTCAATGCGGAAAGTCACTCTCCTGTGTGCCAAACGCTCCCCCACAGTGTGATAGCTACTACCAGGGGAAAGAATTCCAAAACGCGATGCTCCTTCCACCCCCGCCCATTCTTTTGGCCACTGTTCGGCGCACCAATGTCCTTGCCAGAACAGGCCAAAACCTTCACTTCCCGCTGCATCTGAGAAAATCTGAATGTCCCACACCATGTCATCCTCCCGCTCTAGTGGGATCCCATTGAAGTTCTGTAGGAAAAATTGCCACATCCGCAGGTCTTCCCGCACCCCCCCTGACAGTCGCACATGATGATGGGGCGGTCCGTGGCCCGCCAACGCCCTCCCCAGGCGCCTGCAAAAGGTCCGACCTACCCGCACCACTCGACACGCAAAATTGAAATGGCCCAGCAGCACCTGAATCTCTCTCACTGTCACTTTCTGCCTGGACAGCATTGTCTCCAACAGGCCCAACATTTGCTGCTGCTTATCCACCGGCAACCTTGCCTCCATCTTGCCGGAATCCAACTCAATACCCAGAAATGTCAAAGCCAAGCAGGGTCCCATCGTTTTCTCAGGTGCCAAAGGCACTCCCAATTCCCCATGATCTCAGTAAAACTGTCCAGTGCTGACTGGCAGTCCGTGGAGTCTGGGGTGCCCACAAAGAAAAAGTCATCCAGGTAGTGCGTAACTCCTTGGTGACCCGTTCGATCCGTAAAGAGCCATTGTAAGAAAGTACTGAAACATTCAAAAAGTGCGCATGACATAGAGCAGCCCATCGGTAATGCCTTGTCCACGTACCATTTCCCATCAAAATGGACGCCCAGAAGATCCCAGTCCTCTGGGTGGACTGGCAGCAGCCGGAAAGCAGACTCTATGTCGCACTTTGCCATCATCGCCGTTGCGCCCGCCGTCACCACCAGTGACATGGCAACGTCAACAGACGAGTAAGACACCGATGCTTCTTGTCCATCAATAAAGTCATTTACAGAGCTCCCTTCAGGCCACGATAAATGCTGGATCAACCGAAACTGACCTGGGTCTTTTTTAGGTACCACACCAATCGGTGACACAATTAAATTTGGTAATGGCCAAACCGAAAAGGGGCCCGCCATGCGGCCCTCCCGTACCTCTTTTTCCAGCTTTTCCAACACCACCTCAGGGTGCTCTTTTGCCGATTTCAAATTGTCTGCCCATCGTCGTGTCCTAGGCCCGTCATACCTCAGTCGAAATCCCTCCAAAAATCCCCGGCGTAGCCAGTCCGCGGCCCCTTGTTGTCATATGTCTCCAAGGCCGCCACCAGCTTTCGATCCTAACCGGAGTACGAGCCCTTGGCCCCAGGCCCCTTAGCCCCCTTCCCCCTGAGAACTGCTGTTGCTGTCCCCCCCTTGAACCCCCTGCCTGCCACTGTGTCCCCCTTGTGTACTCTGTCCTCCCCCCAGCAATTGACCAGCGTGTGCCGACCCCGCAACCTGAACATTCATGACGGAACTTGCAATACTCCCTAGTGCATAGGCCTTTATTGAAATCCCAACATGCCCCTCGTGCCCCTGTCTGTCCCCGCCCACCCCCCGGGTGGGTCGCCCCTGAAAGGGCCGATACACCAGTGGTAAGCCACTGGCCGTGAATATGGTTTTCCCTGCCCCAGCTAGACCCATCGTATGCTGCCACAAATCAGTATCCAGTTCCCCCCACTTGGCCTCGGGATCCCAAGCCATACGCGCCCGAAATTCTTCGTCATACTGTGCCCAGGCAAAGCCGCCCCCGTGATCTGGGCCTTCCGAATTACGTCCATGTATTTAAACATGGCCACGCATCGATCCGGAAACCTCTCGCAGTATACACTCGCATAAATTAAAAATGCCGCCGTCCAATTCTCAATGGTGAGCGGCACCCTAGGCCGTTTGGCCAACTCATATTCCTCCTCCTTTGACCCCTCTTTGGCACGCACTTCCCTGTGGAGGAGCTTTAACATTTCCACATATTCCCCCTTCCAAATTTTTTCTTTTGTGGCAAGCATTAGATGAGCGCCCAAAGGTTTTGTAACGCCCATGTAAGGCAAGCGTTTCACCTTCAACTCTTTGCTCTCTAACTTAGGGTCAGATTCCACTGTCTTGGCATCTGCTTCTTTAATTCCCTCACTATCCAAAGACACCGGGACCGAGCCGACGCCCTCCTCGCACCCCGGAGCAGCCGGCAAAGACCCATCCGTCCCCACACTCGCATCCTGCACATACTTACCCTTTTGCAATCGACCCCCGACCCTTCCCCTTTTCCCCCGCCCCCACCCCCACTGACACCATGCGAGGTCGCTGCTTACCTGGCGCTAACGAAGCCGACCTCTGTCCGTTGTCTCTCCGTTCCAGGGGGCCGAGCGTCTGTCCCACCGCGATGTCCGACCCGTGACCTCTGTAGGGTGTCGTGACATCTGAAACACACTTTCAACAGATTTACTGTGCCCCCCCACGCCCTCATCATCCCTCACTTCCCCTTCTTCCAGACTATCCTCACCATAATCTAATTCCTGGAAAACACCCTCCCTCTCAACCGGAGGGGCTGAGTGCCCCCTCCTCCCTTCAATTAACTTGCGCTCCATGCTGCTCCACCGATGATGCTGCCCCCAGACCGTGAGGGTCTGGTGGGTGGACGGGCCGGTGAGCCCGCTCCGGGCCTACTTATACCGACCATGACGGGGTCCCTCGCAGGTACTGGGCACGCCGCCCCAGGCTCCACCCTCCCTTCTCCTTGGCGCCGACAGGCCGCTCCCAGCCTTGCCAAGTCCGGTGCCGTGCGTTGCGAAACCTCCTGCAATGAAAAGGGATGGTCTGGTGTGCTGGGCCCGTCACCTGTACCTTTCCCATCCCAGCTCCTCTTCCTGCCAACCCCTAAAGTACTAGCTGCCCAAGCCTGCCCCACCTTCCTTAAATCCACCCCGTCCCAGACCCCCTGTCTCCCCCTCCTCCTCACTCCACTGCAAATCCCCCACGCCGTGCCCCCCTATCCTGCATCTGCCCCCCAGATCTGACCCCCAAACCCAAAGACCCTCCCTGACTCATGTACGCATCTAGCCTACCCACCCTGTCTAACCCTTGAACCCCTTCCTTCCAAGACTGGAATATATCCAGACCATCCCAATCCCTGCCCCCCCGCCCTCTTCCAACTCCTCCGGAATATCGCTACTCCCCTCTCCCTCCTCCCCAAAGGCCCCCCTACCGCCTGTCCCAAAACCCTAAGTCCCTCATCCTCAGACCCCAAAACCTCCTTAACACTTCCCCCGAGCCCGCACCTCTAAAACCCCCTGCGCCAAAAAACTTGCATCTCCTCCTCCGCGTGCCCTCATGTCCCTCTCTCCTGAAACCAGTCCTGTGCTGTCCTCCCTCCCAACACCCAACCCCTACCTGCCCTTACAACCGGTGCCTCCACTACTTGAACCAGACCCCCTCATCCCCCCTGACTCAAAAACGGAGCCTCCACCAACTCCTGAGCCCACCCTGCACGCGCGGGCGCTCTTCGAATCCTTGAGCGCCCACGCTCCTTTACCCCCTATGTCTCCCTTCTTCTACTGGGCTAGAGTCCCTGCTACCCTGCCCCCACTCCACTCTAGCTTCATTGAGCCTGCCGGCTCGCACAGGGTTAGACACCCCGCCGGCAGGCTCCCAACTCGCACATGGCCTGCCGGCTCCGTACAAGACGGATGCTCCGCCGGCAGGCTCCCGCCCCGCCTCCCTCACAACTGCTCCGCCCGCCGCTCTGTGCCCGCGGCGGGCGCCACGCCTACGAGCGCGAGCAGGCTCCAAACCTGCACAGGGTCTGCCGGCTCCGTGCGATACGGACGCTCTGCCGGCAGTCTCCTGACCCACCTCACTCCCAATCGCCCCGCCCGCCGCACAAGACACGCTGCAGGCGCCGCGCACACTTCCGGCCCTATTAACACCACCACGGCCCGGAGGAGACGGACGCGACGCCGGGTTGGCGCGCGAGCCGCTCCCCGCCCCGCGGCCTTCTTAACTGTCCCCGCCTTCTTTTTCGGCGCCCGCCCCCGCACTTAAACCCCTACTCCCGGGGGCCACGGCCTGTCCTGGGCGGCCCCCCGCACTCACCTCACAAACCGAACTCGGCGGCGAACATGCGAGGACCGCCGCCGCCACCCCCGCAGACGCGCGCCGAGGGGGCGCGCGACAGATGAGGCCACCGGCATAATCAAATCCAGCCGGCCCGCCTCACTCAGAAGTCGAACAGCCTCCAGCACCCTATAGTCTTCGCCTGCCATCCTGCTAATATAACAGGTAAATCCAAAATTCCCTACACTATTTTAATTCTAACTGACAAAATACAAAAACCCCCACGCTAATCCCAGCCACCAGGTCACCAAACCTAAAATGGTGGCTGGGAGATCGCAGCAGGAAATATAAACCCATTGGGCTATAAAATATAATTGGGCTGCATTTGGGCTAGTCCCCATGCAGCCCAAAGCCAAAAATGGCAGCTCCCAGTCCTAGCCCCCTCCCCTCCCAAACTGCCCGGGGGCAGACCTCCCAAGGTCGGCTGCCCCCCAAGCCCCCCTTTATACAAAGTTCTTTAAATAGGCAAGCAGTACATAAAAGAGAGCAGACAATTAGTAGCAGAAGCCAGGGTTTAGGACTGGTAGGTATGGACAGCAGGCGCCCATTCAGCCAAGATTTAAAAATCAATGTTATGGTATGTTATTTTATGTTACATTTGTTACGTTATGTTACATTATGCTTGGTTAAGGTTTTGTAAAGTGCACAGTTACCTTTAAGGCGACTTGGCGCGAGGTACTGCGATATACAGAGTAAAAGCCCATGTTCTGTTCAGTTTTGAAAGTTCAAAGCCTTTGTATCCGACTTGCAATGTATCTCCCAAGTCTCATGACACAAGGTGGACACGGGGCACCCGAGGTAGCAGGGGCATACCTGCCACGTCATGCCATGCCATGCGTGACAGTGCTGTCCATCAGCCGCTTGCATGAGGGGCTTTCTAAGCATACAAGTATCGTGGCAAAATGTGAAGCTACTAGTCCAAAAATGTGCCGTGCTATTGGATACGTATCCAGGACTAGCTCTAGAAGACACGTGAGTTAGGGCTCCTGGTTTTCTGACATAAACTACTGACAAAGAGTAAAAGCTCAATAGCTCTGATTCGTTGAAAGAGAAGGGATGGAGGAGCAGGTCGCTGCCTTGAGCTGGGAGTGGATGCCACAGCTGAACTGGAGCCAAACCCTCACCTCAGGCTCTGTCTGCTGTCAAAGGGGCAAAAAGCCTGTCCTGCACAAAAACAGCAATTGAATTTATGAACCCCCTGAGGTGTGTAACCCATTCAAGGACCTCACCAAAGGAGCTTAAAGGTTATATGTGCTGTTTAAGGAAACCAGATGCCTAAACTTGATGCTCAGCTTCTAATATCGCTTTAGCTTCTGCTCCCCCACTCGCAACACAATCACACATTAACCCCAGCCTGGGGAGGAGGACAAGGTGCTAGCAGTTTGTTACTTTTAGCTGTGGCTGCATTTCCTGATCATTCTAGGGCGACTGAGAAGAAGGGCTTCCACCTTTGCTGGGAAAAATACCTCCTCATTCATTGCTAAAAATTAAAATATTTCTTTCTTTCTTTCTTTCTTTCTTTCTTTCTTTCTTTCTTTCTTTCTTTCGCGTTTGTGAAGCGTGACATTCACTCACAGAGAGTAAGTTTGTGCAGTACACATCAATAAGAAAGACCAGCCACATGGGGTATGCTAATGTGAAAATAGCCAGATTCTTAGACTTCAGGACTCCATGTCACCAGGAACAACGCACACCATCGTGGGCTTTTCTTTTACAAAAACCTGTTTGCTACTTTAATATTTGTCAGTTAAAATGGATAGACCAAAGTAAACCATTACTTGTACTGTTTGCTTCTTTCCCCTTACCTGTGCAGGGCATTTTAGCTATGTTGCTGTGTGCCGATTCATTTCAGGTTTGAAAGGTCAGAAACAAAGTATCATTTTGACAAACTGGTGGTCGTGCCCCTGTTTCTTTGTTTCTTCTCCTTTGACAATGCTACCTATCAAGTAGGAAGTTATCCATTGCCTTCTTAATGATATTTGAAGCAGCATTATTTCATATGCGCAGAGTTTTTTGGGGCGCACTTTCTCGGTCCTACAGTATTGATGTAGGTCACCGGGGGGCAATTTATGGTTCTCTAGTGATGTTCACTTTGAGGATGTCTATAGCATCACGTATTTATGTCACTTTGCCTCTTCATCTTGGTGTTTAGGTATTGATGACGGGCTAATATACCTGGAGCCCTGTCGTGGAGCTGTTTTGTATTGAAATTCACCAGCTCTGGTCATGACATATGAATGTATGGAGAAGTAACCCAAGTTACACGTGCCTTGTTATTACCCTTGCTACTCATTTTGGACATTTGACCTGTGTATGCTCGTTTCAACTACCACATTATATTACACATTATTATTGTCACTATCGGGAGTCCCTCGCCTACCATTTTTAGTTCTCGTGTTGGCTTTTTGTTATTTTCCATCAAGTGTCACCACATTTGGTCCCACGGTTGTTTTACATACTAATCCCTTGCATGAGATGAAAATATGTTCTTGCCCCTGCCTTATTGGTTTGAACTTCACTATTTTTATTTAAGTGTTGTAAATAATCATGTGATATTTTACATGTACTTTTAAATGACCAATGGTTGGCTCCATGCTTTAACGCCTGCCATTTAACATGTATAGGCAGTTTAACAACATGGGCCCTAGTGGGCTACAGGTAGTCTTTTATGATTTCCTTACTGATCGACTAAATGCTTACCGTAAAGCCCCTTGTCACTATTTCTGTTCCTGTTATTGTAGTGTTTGTGCATATATGTGTCACCACCCAGATGATTGTTTTGCATTTTGTCAGTACATGTTTTTAAAGAGTGTTTTTGTACCAGTTTCAAATTTAAATGTATATGTTTTTACTGTATGTGTTGTCTAGGTAATGTATTATGGTCTAAATCCTTTGCAACTTGCTTTGTTGTATGTATCTATGTCCTCTACGTTTATATATTCATGTTCTTGTATGTGTTGTTTTCAGCCCTGATGAAGTTCAATGACATTAGAACGAAACGCGTTGGCTGGAGTGTGTGCATTGATGCAAAAACCCTGATCTTTTCTAATAAAGGAGAAACCCAAAAGGAACACTTGTCCTATATTCTGTACTATTATACTTTGGAAGAGAAGCTCAGTGGTGCACCATTCCAAATACTCAAGAACTTTGTGGCCCTTTGACTCCCCTTGGAGGTTCTGCACCCAGCCAGAAAAAGCGCTGCAACAAGAAGATGGGTTGGAACAGAAGAAATATTAAGGGAGCAGGCTGCCTATAATGCTGAAATTCTGACTCATCACTACTAACAGCCCTTTTACATCGTAATCAAATGTGTGAAGAGCTTGGAACTGGTTCTCTCTGAGGGGCGTGAGGCAGTCAGATTGAGCATTTTGAGAAAAGGACGGTCGAGGCAAAGGGATTTTGGTTCTGGCAGCAGATTTCCTGGAGAAATAATTCTCTAAAGAGCAAACCCAAGAGTAGTTCTAGACTTAAGGAGTTACATGGGATCCCTTTCATGGGTAGCACAGGAAGGTACCTGTCTCCTTTTTGTGCCTGTATAGTAGAACTAGTCCCTTGGTTTGTGAACCACTCATGGTAAGAGGTGAACGCTAGAATCCTAGGCTTCGAGATGTACTATCCGGGTCCTGTAGCATCCGTGTTCCACTGTTCTAGTGTCGAAGTGTCTAGTGGAAACCAAACACCATTTGAAATAGACTGCTATAGACACTCAGGTGGCCAACTCTGGAAAACGGCTCGGCAAACTAAGCAACAGAAGAAAACATCCAGGCAAGGGGTTGCCAAGTATTACATCACTGCACAGGGGACTCAAGACAAAGTCAAATGTTGGTGGAGGGAAAGAGAGCAACAGCTCTACAGAAAACATTGTGGAGGTTTGGTTTAAGTAAAGACAGAATGGTGTACATCTAAGATATTGTGTGGACCTGTCCACGGGTAAACCTATGTGAAGTCATCTAAGCTCAGGGAATGACTCTGTCCATTCCCAAAGAAAAAAATATAACAGAAGAGGTGAACTGGAGGCACTATGGAGACATACTTTATTTGGGCACAACTCTATATGGGCACATCAAAGCAGGTCACAAGAGTGACTGGTATCCAGTAATGGAACTCATTTAACACAGGATATCCATGGTATCTGGTTATACCAATTTGTAAAGCTGCACATTTTACACTCAAGAATTTGGATTGCTTATGCTCACTGTGGAGGGAGAATGAGACCCCCCCCCTCTCCTGTGTACATGGCAGCGTCCAGAGCTATTCCTAGAACATAGGCATCGGATTGGTAGGTACTAACACCTCCAGCATGCACAGGACCTAGGCTGCATAGACCCTCACAATGATGCATTCCTTTCAATCCATTCTTTAACCTTGCCAACATATTCATGAGTAGGTGTCTAATCCTGATTTCCCGATTTTATTTATTCTGCATAATGTGGAAATTGCCTTTTTTAAAAACTTTTTAAACTTCTTATCCAGACTTCCACTTGCTCCTATTTGCCCAGAATGCCCAGCTGCTTTCTTGATGAATATAAATAATATATTTTCAACTTTCAAACTCAGGCTAATAAGGCACTGTTGTGCCCGCTATGCTCGCCAATTGCTGATTACAATTGCTCTTCTTGTAAGGTTAGGAAGGTTTAAAGCTACAGTTTGTCCTTAGCTGCACTTGCTGTGTGTTTATTGGAAACACCACTCGATATGTTTATCTCCTTCTCTCGCTTCACTTGTCGTTTGCTCTGTCTGCCCCCTGCTGCTGAAAGATCAAAACCCTTGAGTTCTACAACTCATGTATCGCCTTCTTTAATGCGCCGCTTTGTGCTGCTAACTGTGGGGGATCTTACATTGTGCAGCTCAGGCCTCCCCCGAGGCGCCGCAGACCAGTGCCCATGAAAGCATGCCTGCCCTTCGTTTATTTCACACTGTCGACTTCTGTGGCTGCTCTCAACCCGCTCTGGAAATAAAGCCAATGGTGTTTAATGAACTTCCTGGAGTCATCAAACTGGTAAAAAAAAAAAACGCACACATAGAAGGAAGCCTTATTGCTTTCATGGCCCTGAGTGTGTTTAGCTTGTCTCTTTTAATGAGTTATGAACTTATGATGCACCCCTGGGCATGAAGCCTGTCAAGTAAAGTGATGGGTATATGAGGTGATTGCTTGCTGTACCTGTCTGTAGTTTGATCTTGGACAGGAAATGTCCACGGAATGAAAGCTGGTAAATCAGATAAATGGTGCAGTGCATTTAATGACGAGGTCTTTGTATAGCTCGAATGACTCAGGTTCAAATCCGGATGCTGCATCTTTATTTCCTTGTCACGTTTTCTAAATTTAATTTCATCCTCTCTTTTTTTATTTTTTTGGGGGCTTATTGTTGCTTTGTAAGGGAGGATAAAAGCCAGGCGTGTGGGCATTGTCAGTATTCTTTGTTGTGAGAAGGTGGATATGTAAATGAATGTGTGTGCATCTGTTTTTGACTCACACGATTCCTAACTAAACATTAAAAATGCCTGTTGCAGTGAAAGAAACAAAAGAAGAAAGCATATATGAGATACATTAATTAACATGTAACAATTCAGTGTGCTTTTGAGATGTGCGACTGTCCCTTGTGCATTTCAATGCACGCAGTCAGTAGGAAGCAAATGATACATCAGTCAGCCAATGGCACGAGGTGAGAAAGGTATACACTTCAGGCTGGAGCCAATGCCCAGTCTACAGATAGTTTGAATAATTGACAACAATAAATCTTGCAAACAGCCGCTCTGCCAAACAAGGCCTCTAAATCACTATGCAAAGGAACGGTCCATTTCAGAATGCTGTGTTAGGGAATTTGGCAATATACCTCAAATATTGGACCCAGATCATGGCGAGTTTACAGAGCCACAGAACTTGGCCTCAGAATATTGTATGGTAGGATAAAGTCTTCAATGCCATTTCATGCATCCGAAGAAGCTTATTTATAAACAAAAACGTTGTCAGTAATAACCCTCAGAGAAAAGTGTTATGAAGACAGAGCCATTGGCAGGCAGCCATCCGACCAAGTATGGTAACAGCAAATGGCAGTCAGAGTCTACAGAGCAGTGGCAAGAGGACATCCGACTTCTGCCTCAAGGGCCATGATAGGTCCATTATCATGCCTTTCAGAGTTCTATTGAATCTCTCAACAAGCCCCTTGGTTTGGGGGTGATAGGGTGTATGGAGAGCTTGTAGGTTACTCCACACTCCTACCACATTGGCTTCATGTACATGAACATGTACGTGAAGTTGATTTCTCTGTCAGACACCACCTACTTGGAGAAACCCACTCCGATAAAGATTCCCATCACTGCCCTGGTCACAGTGGACACAGTCACTGTCCTCAGAGTGATGGCCTCCGGGTACCGGGTGGCATGGTCCACCTAGACCAGGATAAACCTGTTGCCCAAGGCTGTCATGAGGTCCAGAGGGCTACAATAGTAATGCCCACCCTTTCAAAGGTGCCAACAACAGGAAGGAGAGTCAGTGGAGCTTTCTGATTTCTCTCAGTCTTCCCAGTTTGCCCTAGTGCTGTCCAGATTGGACTATTGCAACGCCCTTTATCTGGGCACTAATAAGGGACTCGTCCATCGACTGCAGCAGGTGCAGAACGCAGCGGCCAGGCTGGTTATGGGCCTTCCCAAATCCCACTCAATCTCGGCGTCTATCAGTAAGCTGCATTGGCTTCCTCAAGGCCAGAGAATCCTTTTTAAAGCCCTTTGCCTGACTCACAAGGCTTTCTATAATCTAAGCTCGGAAGGTATTAAAAGGCTTTTTCAATGATATGTTCCCACCAAGCAGTTAAGACCTACCTCTAAAAATTGGCTGGTAGTGCCTAGGTTCAGGAGAGTCAGATGGGGGGGAAGAGCCTTCTCCGTTTCAGCTGCCAGGCTCTGGAATTCTCTCTCTCTCTCAATCTCTGGACAAGAGTCTCACACTCTCTTCCCCAAGGTCCTGAAGACTTGGCTCTTCACCAGCTAATCAGTATGAGCCTTTCACGTACCTTGACTGCTGGCTCTTTCCGCAGCGCCTTGACGCCTCTGGACAAAGTTCGCGCTTTATAAGATTAATATTCATTCATTCATTCATTCATTGACCTGGCAGGTAGGACAGGACCTACAAAGTGCATCTGAGGCTATTTTCTTCCGGGGCCAATATAAGTCCCTGGTCTTGCTCTGCCCCAGATGTCCCACCAGGGGTACATAAAGAGCAAATCCCAGTAGAAAGGCTTTGTAGCACCGGGGGACCACCAAAACACAGGTTGCCCCAGGCTGAGGAACCTTAGGCTTGCTACACAGGAGATTGTTCTCCAAGTAGATGAGGGGATCACAAGAGGTGTCTCACTGTGCCTGGGCTTCGGCCTGGCGCTAAACACCCTCAAGAGTGGGGCACTCCTTCTGCGCTTGGCAGAGTTCTGCCCGTGAGGGGCCTCCTTCAGCTTTCCAACTAGCCAACTGAGGTAGGTCTCGCCGGGCAGCAATGCCTTCTCCTGTAGTTTCCTGAGCATCCCCCTCGAGTTCCGCTTCTTTCCAGAATGTGGGATCTCTGGGGTGGCTTTCCCACACCGCTCCTCTTTTTGGCAGGTGGCTGGGCCATTCTTCCAGGCTCCAGGACCTTTGGATTTTTCTTTCGGGATGCCATGTGCCATGTGGCAAGGCACACCCACTAAGGCAGCCCTAGCATCTCCAAGTGTGACCGGAGCTCCACCTCCTTCTAATTAGTGTGCTCCACATCACTAACCAACAGACAATCCACCGGCACGGCTGGACTCACAGCTACCTTCAAGTAACCCTGCGCACTGAACTCCGCTCCGCTGGCGGAGTTTGCGGAATTTTGTATACTCCGCGTTCCGCGGAGAATGCGAAGTTCCTGCAAAACTTCCGACTCTGCAGCGGAGCGGAGTTCAGCCCCGGACCCCCCGCCTCCCACCCCCCGCAATAAATATTTTCTAAATGCAATATACAATTAATGTAAAATAAAACCGCACCTACCTTATCGCGGCGTCCCGGGCTGCCCTCCTCCTCCTCGCAGAGGTATGCACCCTGTCCAAGCAGGAACCACAATTCTAGTCAGGGTAAGTCACAAACACACCCTCAATTAACCTGTGCTCACGCTCTGGTAGCTTGGCACAGAGCAGTCAGGCTTAACGTAAGAGGCAATGTGTAAAGTATTTGTGCAACACTTCAAACAGGATTCCACAAAAGGGTACAAAAATAGAACTTCATTTAATAAATAAAACAAGACCAAAATGACATAAATCCAATAAGTAGAACTTGAGATATGAATTCTTAAAGAATAAACTGTACAATAGCTCTTAGCAGCAATAGGCACTTATGTGGGTTATCTGGTCGCACAGGACCAGGACAAGGTCAAGAGTTCAGACCGATCGCGATGGAACACAGGCCGAATACAGGGACCCAGTGAGAGCCTCTGAACAAAAGTACCTTAATCCTAGTTACATCAACAAAGATGTGGGGTGCAGCCAAGCGATGTGTCAGTGTTCCCCGCGCAGTTGAGGTGATGCATCGATTTTTTTCCACACAATGCTGGTGATGCATTGGTTCTGAGATGCGGTGGTTCCGAAGGCGATGTGCCGGGTTTCCCCACGCAGTAGATGTGATGCGTCAATCCTTTCCACGCAGTGGCGATGATGCGTTCATTCCAGAGCGGCGGTTCCGAAGGCGATGCACTGGTTATGAGAGCGATGCTCCGATCCTGTTGCCACAATGGCGTTGATGCACCGATTTTGCTCTCGCAGCAGATGATGCTTCGGTTTCACAGAAGCAAAACACCTTAGGGCCACCTCCAAGGGTCCAGGATTGTGGTGGTACCACTTGGCAGGCCAGACTCACAAATGGCAGAGTCTAGGTACAGGAGCAGGATGACTGGAAGTTTGTTATATCCCTGAGACTTCAGATCAGGAGGCGAGTCAGCTTGTCCATGGAGTCACTCTGGGTTGGAGAGATTCAGGTCCAGTCCTTCTCACTCACAGGCAAAAGGGCATCAGGCAGCAGGTCAGCACAGCAAAGCAAGAGTTCAGCAGAGCCTCAGTCCTTGTAGAAGCAGAGCAGTCCTTCTTCCTGGCAGAGTATCCACAGGTCCAAATGTGTGCTGAAGTGGTGGTGTCTGAGGTCCTGTTGTTATACCCAGTTGGGCCTTTGAAGTGGGGGAGACTTCAAAGAGATACCTTTGAAGTGCACCGAGTCCCTGTCCTTCCTGCCCTGGCTCCAGACTCACTATAGTGGGTATGCAGCCCTTTGTGTGGGGACAGGACACAGTCTATTCAGGTATTAGTGTGAGGCTGTGTCCAGCTCCTCCCTCCGATTCTGCTCAGGATGGCTCATCAGGATGTGGCTGGTCCATCAAGTCACACCTAAGCTCCCTTTATGTTACTGTCTAGATAGAATGCACATAGTCCAGCTGTCACCCACCCCAGATGTGTATTCAGAAACAGGCAGCAGGCACCAAATGGCTACAGTAAGAAAATGCCAACTTTCTAAAAGTA
This sequence comes from Calotriton arnoldi, assembly GCA_963921515.1. Classification (NCBI taxonomy): domain Eukaryota; kingdom Metazoa; phylum Chordata; class Amphibia; order Caudata; family Salamandridae; genus Calotriton; species Calotriton arnoldi. The sequence continues at coordinate 434,300 of CAWUFW010009879.1, forward strand.
CTACCAAAAACACAATGCCAAAACTGACTAATCCTTTTCGAATTTATTTCATTCGTGACCGTTTTACTCAATAAAAATGGTCACCATTTTTTTAAAAAATGTTTATACAAACATCATACAAAATATTGTTGTTATTGTCGCACACACAGAATCACATACAAAAAACAAATACAAACATTATTCCTTACTGCCAACATAAATCTCAACAGAACAGTGACTATTTACACAGTTTGAACAAAAACAAACATGATACAATGCAAATTTACAGTTCACATTTATTGTAACCCAAAAAGAGAGCTTAAAAGGAATCTCATATCATTTTTGAATGAGCCTTCAAATTCAATTCAACTGCTCTCATGTGAATGGACAAGGCACCTCTGATAGAGCATCATTTTTTAACCCAGCTTGTAATTATTTAAGATAAACCATTTACAATTTATGTTTCACTGGATTCTAAAGGCACTCTAATATCACACATAAATTAATGCACAGTAGGTGCACAAATGATGGTCGACGCGTTTCGAACCGTCTGAAGTGTCTTTTACAGGGTTCTCCTTAGGACATGGAACTGTAATCCATTTCTCACAAAGCCTGTAATATAGATTTCACTCAGCTAATTTGATTCTTTTTACTGGATGCTGATGGGGCTACTAAAGGTCCTTCCAGGCGCAACCTCCAAACATGCACTCAGCGTGTGTATGCGGTAGAACAATTTCATTTGTGTTCCATCCGCTTGTACCACGGCATTACTTCAAGCACACTTGTAGTTCTGCGATAAATCAATGTGAACTGTAAATTTGTATTCAATCATGTTTGTTTTTGTTCAAACTGTGTAAATAGTCACTGTTCTATTGAGATTTATGTCGGCAGGAGAGAATAATGTTTGTATTTGTTTTTTGAATGTAATTCTTTGTGTGCGACAATAGCAAGAATATTTTGTATGATGTTTGTGTAAACATTTTTTTTTTAAATGGTGACCCTTTTTATTGGACAAACAGCCACAAATTATTTAAATTTCAAAAAGGATTAGTCAGTTTTGGCATTGTGTTTTTGGTAGTATTTTTTGGTGGCTTAGCCTCACTGACTTTAGGAGCCCAATCCCTGTTGTTTTTTGTAACTTTCTAAATGTGGCATTTTCAGAATTACAATTTAAAAACCATTTCACCATACGTTGTGCTTTAATTTGTGATTTCAGAGGCACCAAACTTGGCAGTCCAATCTCTTCCCAATTGGAAATTATACTTTTAAAATGTAATAAGGTAATCCCAATGCTGTCCTACATGAGAGAAATGCCTTGCAGTAGTGAAAAAAAATGTAAGGATTTTTCACTACTAAGACATGTAAAACTTTAAAGTACATCTCCTACTTTTTAAATACACTGTACCCTGCCCTTCGGCTGCCCAGAACGTAATTTAGGGGTGACTTATATGTATTAAAAAGGCAGGGTTAGCCCTGGCAAGAGGGTTAACCTGCCAGGTCGACATGGCAGTTTAAAACTGCACACACAGGCTCTGCAGTGGCAGGCCATGGTTAGAGGGCTACTTAAGTGGGTGGTACAATTAGTGCTGCAGGCCCATTAGTAGCATTTAATTTACAGGCCTTGGGCACATGTAGTGTACTTTACTAGGGACTATAAGTACATTAAATATTCCACTTGTTAATAAGCCAATGATACCATGTTTTAAGCAGAGAGTACATGCACTTTAGCACTGGTTAGCAGTGGTGAAGTGCCCAGAGTCCTAAAGACAACATAAACAAAGTCAGCAAAAACAGGAGGTCGGAAGGCAAAATGTCAGGGGAAACCGCGCCAATGATGCCAGGTCTAACACCCAGCTCTTCATTTCGTGAGCCAGCAGAATTTTCCTTGCCTCCAGGGCCAGTTTATTTTCTTCTAGGGCCCTGTTCACTTCTGCCTTCTCTTTTGCCAAGCCTCTCTCTGCCTCAGCCTTTCTTTCCTCTGCAGCCCTCTGGGCAGCTGTCTCTTCCATCTTGAGTTTGGCCAACTGCAGTTTAAACTCCCTTTCTGCTTTCCTGACTGCCGGTTCCTCAGAGGAGAGGTTGTGGGCATAGATGCTGCTGCCTGCTCTGGATCTGGCAGGGGACCTTGCTCTTGTGGGCCGTCCTCTCTACTCTGAGGCCACAATCAAGAGGTTGACTTCCTCCCCTTCCATGTCCTCCTCAAGGCCCACCTCCTCATCCTCCTTTTGTGCTGTAAACTGTAACTGATGGGCCACATCCCAAATCCTGGGGGCCTTCTGGAGCTTCTTCTTCTTGGAGCCCTTGATTGCTGGAAGCCCCCTTTTTCTGCAGAATCCCTTGAGCTCAGCCGCATTTTAGCTCTCCAGCTTGTTGAGCTCAAACTCCTTGGAGCCGCAAGGTGGTATGTCGGGTTGCATTGCGCAGCGTCGGTTCCCACGAGGCCACCGATTAGGAGCAGCTAGTGGCTGCGATGCAAGGTCCTGCGTTGAGATGCGTTATACTGCATTGGTTCCGATGAGGTCACCGATAAGGAGTGGCGAGGTGCTGCAATGTGAGGTCCTGCTTCAAGATGCATCATGCTGCTTCAGTTCCAATGAGGCCACTGATCAGGACTTGTAAGGTGCTGTGATGCGAGGTCCTTCATTGAGCTGCATTGAGTTGCATCATGCAACTTTGGTTCTAAGGGGACCCACAGTTGGGCCAGGAGGAGCACACTCTAATGCCAGCCTAGGGTCCTGTTGAGGGCATCTATAGGGGATCAAAACTCAATCCAGCAAAGATGACCAGCAGGGCACAGTCATGTCAAGTTGAGTCTGGCAGCTGGGCAGATGCAGCGCAGGTCTCTGGAGCTTGTTATGTCTCTGTAGCTCAGACCAGGTCGTCAGTCAGATAGTCCTTGCTGTCAATCTGATGGTTCTGGGTTCAAGGAGCAGGCCCAGTCTTCCTGCCTCAGTCAACAGGGCAGTCCTCCAGCAACAGGCAGCAGAGCAGTCCTTCTTCCAAGACTTCCACAGGCACAGGTTCAGAAGTGATCTGAAGAGTTGGTCTGTGGGTCCAATAGTTAGACCTGGTGCCAGCTTTAAAGAGAGAGAAACTTCTAGACTTCCCTCCACATCTGGTTCTTGAATTTCCTTTCTTATCCACCCTGCCTCCAAGGAGTATGGGGTGACAATAGACTAGTGTGAAGTCCTTTGCGAGTGTGCTGAGGCACCCCTTTTGAAGTGAAATGATCGTAGGTGACGCCTCTCCCATCAGGTCATAAATGAGTACTGGGTATTGGCCCATCCAGCCGACATCCGTCCTTTTTGATGATGCTGTCTGGGAGGAATACACAAAGGGCAGCTACATCTAGACATGTGACACAGGATACAAGCTGCAGGCACCAAATGGTTAGAACAAGAAAAGGCCAACTTTCTAAAAGTGGCATTTTCAGAATAGTGACTTAAAACCCAACTTATCCATTAAAGAGGGTTTTAAATTACAATTCATTTCAGACCAACCTTGACATTCCTGCGTGCTCCCAATCAAAATGTATCACTTATTAAATGTAATAAGGAAACGTTTGGAAATTGGGTGGCTGGTTGAGGCAGGTGAAACCCTACTCAAGCAGCAACCACAATTTGTGTCAGGGTGAAGTCGCAATCAACCCCAAATTGACCTGTGCTTAACCCTCTGCGAGCGTGGCAAAAAAGCAGTCAAACTTAACTTAGAGGCAATGTGTAAAATATTTATGCAACACTTCAAACAGCAATAAAGAAAAAACACAACACAAGAAAAATTCCACACCAATTTCGAAAAATCGAGTAAAATTTCATGAGTTATTTGAGATTAAAAAGACATCAATCCAATCAGTAGAACCTGGAGATATGCAGTTTTAAAGTTTCAGGTAGTAAAGCACCTAAAAACACAAAGCATCACATGCCGTTATCTGGTCGTGCAAGACTAAGTGAAAATCACAAGTTCAGGCCGACCACGATAGACAGCAGGCTGTATACAGGGGCCAGGATAGCCAAGCTGAAAAAGTTACCTTCAAGGCCAGCGCAAAGTGTTCCGTTTATGGGGGAGGGGCCCGTGAGGAGCAGAGAGAGCATCATGGATGGCTGTCTATGTAGCGCAAAGAGCAGGCCAGGCATCATGGACAGTCATTGCTGTAGTGTGAAGAATCTGCCGGGTGTCATAGATTGTCGTTGCTGGAGGTTTGCGTTGGGGCCACCGTGAGTTGTTGATGCTATAGCGCAAAGTACAGATCTCACGTTGCCGGTGGTCACAAGCGGCTACTGTGTCGGAAACACTCAGGATCACCAACACTTCGCATTGGCGGGCGGTGCGGGTGGTAAGATCTTGGTGCAAATGGGCCCATTCACGGTTTTGAAGAGCCCAAAACTTCAGGATTTCTCATTTTCCTTGAGGGAAAGCTCACTGATGCCACACCAAAGGTGCAGGAGCTGAGGGGAATCTCTTGTGGGACAGGCAGGCCCAGTTGCAGGTCCAGGCAGCAGGTCAGCTGGGCTCTTGCAAGGAGCCTCTGGAGCTTGTTATTTCCCTGTAGCTCAGAGCAAGAGGTCAGTGACCCTTGGAGTCACTTCAGCCTGGGATGAAGGGTGCAGATCCAGTCTTCCTTCTCGGAAAGCAGGGCAGAAGAGTAGCAGGGCAGCAAAGCAGCACATCGGATCTTCTTTTGTAGTATCCACAGGTCCAGATGTGCAGTCAAGAGTTGGGTCTAAGGATCCATCATTTATACCTGGTGCCCACTTGAAAGTAGGAGAGGATTCTGGAGGTTTCCACCCCCCAGAGGTGTTTTCGAATTTCCTGCGCCCCTGCCCTGGCCCCAACTTGTCTGGGGTCACAAAACACTAGTGTCAAAACCCTTTGTGAGTGTGCTGGGCAGTGTCTTTGTGATGTGCAAGCATGGTAGGTGACAGCTCTCCCCCCATCATCAGGTAAGAGGTTGCCCATCCTGCCCTGGCCCCAGCTTGTCTGGGGTCACAAAACACTAGTGTCAAAACCCCTTGTGAGTGTGCTGGGCAGTGTCTTTGTGATGTGCAAGCATGGTAGGTGACAGCTCTCCCCCATCATCAGGTAAGAGATTGCCCATCCTGCCCTGGCCACAGCTTGTCTGGGGTCACAAAACACAAGTGTCAAAACCCTTTGTGAGTGTGCTGGGCAGTGCCTTTGTGATGTGCAAGCATGGTAGGTGACAGCTTTCCCCCCATAATCAGGTAAGAGATTGCACATCCTGCCAGCTATTATTTCCCTGTTTTCTCAGTGTTTGAGAGCAGAACACAAAGACCAACCGTCAGCTACACCTAGTCATGTGACCCATGTTACAGGCAGCAGACACCAAATGGTTGGGACAAGAAATTGCCAAATTTCTAAAAGTGGCATTTTTAGAATTGGGACTTAAAATCTGACTTTACCACTAAAAAAGGTTTTAAATTACAATTTGGGTAAGACCAAACATGACATTCCTGCATACTCCCAACCAAATGTTATCAGTTATGAAATGTAATAAGGTAACCCAATACTATTCTGTGGGAGAAGTAGGCATTGCAGCAGTGAAAAAACGAATTTAGGAGTTTTATACTACCTGGACACATAACACTTAAAAGTACATGTCCAACTTTTCATATACACCACACCCTGCCTTTAGGGACAACCTTAGGGGTGATTTATATGTATTAAAAAGGGATATTTTGCCAGGCCGAAATGTCAGTTTAACACAGGCTGCAAGGGCAGACCTGAGACATATTTAAAAAAGCTACTTAAGAGGGTGGCAAAATGTAAGTAAGTAATATTTATTTTGCGGATTCATTAAAATCATTGCAATTTACATAAAAATGTCTAATTAAGAAAACATTTGCAAGTTAAAAGAATTAATTCATTGTTAAAATTTCATTACTTTACAAAAATACCGTAATCTAAAAGCAGCGATTGTCCAATAAATACTCTGTGCATATTGACGACGAGGATTTTTTTATTTTATTTAACGATAAAAGGAAATTAAAGCACGGTTCAACTGTCTGATTTCAAGATCCTCATTTCAAGGTTCCCTGCCCTGGGACTTCTATTGTCTTTCTGGGAGGCCCATGTGATGGAAGTAAGGCATTCACTAGTAGAAGGAACTTGGCGGCCCTGCAGGAAAGCTGAATTGATTTGGTGTTTAGTAATGTCAGCACTGCAAAACAGCATGATCGTACATTAAGTGCCCGGAGAACAGGGCAGAGTAATTTCTGCCTTAAAGAGTTAACGGCCGGGCAAATGCACAGAAAATGTAACAGACTTTCGTCAAATCGACCCCAAAGTCGGCAGAGAGAGTTCAACCATCTTTGTTCCCATGGCGGCACCTGGTCTTTTGAAGGAAAGGCTCCCATTCGTGTTTTTAAGTAAAATTTCTGGATGATTTGAGAAATGTGGCACATGAGGTATGGTTGGGGCCCCCAGCTGCTATAAGATTGTAAGACTGACCAGCTGTGTTTTTTTCCTGCCAGTTCACCTTTATCCATCGACCATGATTTAAATTTGTCGGCTTTGTTGGCAATATTTTTAATGCTGCGTGGCTAATATTTAGCTCCCAGGCCTCATGTAAATTGAGGGAAGACAAAGCTTGGAGGAGCGCGGTTGGCCAGCTGTGTTTGATCTTATGCTGGCTTTCCATTTCGGACCAACATAGGGCGACCAAGGACTCCGGAGGGGCGGGCCTCAACTTCCAGCACAATTTAATTAGAGAAGCCATTCTCGCCGGGAACTGGTGCTTAAGTCCAAATTCCAAGCGCACTTGAGCTTGGCAGGTGTGTCTTGGTATGCGATAGATGCTTTTGAACAGGACAGACTGTAGAGTGTTAAGGATCGTTGCGTCTTTGCCCTTGAGGAGTTCCGAACTATAGGTCAAAGACGGCAAAAATTTAGCACTGATAATTTGCAATAAGTATGACTTAGACAAACTACCCATTTTTTTGTTTATTAGATTGAGTGCAAAAAGCAATTTGTTTGCCAAGGCCCTTCGTTGCGCAAAATACCTTTTAAAGTTTAGTCTGGAGTCCAGTTCCACCCCTAAATATTTATAGGTGTTGACCTGTTCGATGTTATTATCGGCGACATTCCATTTGAATTTGAAGTCTTGCTGTCTATTTTTTGGCAAGAAGCAGATGTCTTTGGTTTTACTGTAGTTGAGCTTCAGGCCTAAAGATTCGGTTATATTATGAAGAGTGGTGATTTGGCGCCTCAAGTCAATGGAGGTGCGGCTACATAAAACAATGTCATCAGCATATTGCATGCTGCGCACTGGTCTTTGTGCGAGTTTTGGTGGATCACTCGAGACTTCAGATAGCAAAATGTCCAGGTCTGCTGTATAGATATTAAAAAGGCACGGGGCGAGAACGCATCCCTGTTTGAGGCCAATGGATGTGGGAAACTTTCGGGTCATTCTATCGCCCTTGCCTATTTTAATCTGTATCCAGGTATCGGAGTATAGATTGATTATGGCTTTGAGAAGGTTTGGGGGTGCTCTCCATTTGGCTAATTTTGCCCATAAAAGGCCTCTTGGAACTGTGTCGAAAGCTGACTTTAGGTCGACGAAACAGGTGCATAGATTTGAGGCCTTATGGGTGACTTTTTCGATCATGAGGGTGAGAGCCAGGAGGTTAATGATTGTGCTCATGCCTGCCCGGAACCCCGTTTGGGTGGCAAAATGAGTTAAGCAGGTACACTAGTAACATTTAATTTACAGGCCCTGAGTACATGTAGAAAGGACGCACAAGTAAATTACATGTGCCAATCAGGTGTAAGCCAATTAAACCATGTTTAAGGGAAAGAGAACAGACACTTTAGCACTGGTTAGCAGTGGAAAAGTGCACAGAGTCCTAAAGCCAACAAAAACAAACTCAGCACAACAGTAAGGGTAAGGCAAATAGTTGGGGGACTACTACCCAAGGGAGGCTTGTCTAGCAGTATCTTTAAAAAAGATATCTCAATCTTCTCTTCACATCTTATCAAATAAGACTCACTAATTTTTTTTATTCATGTAGATGCTAAAAGTGTGCTGTGTTTTGTAAGCACTAAATTTCTCACTTCTTCCTTATATCCCTTCAATAGACCAAAACAATGTAGCAAAACCAACTTAGTTATCATTACAGACAGCAATATGTGTCTGTAGGCTTCATTTTGGGGTCACCTTCCTAAGGGTCTACACAGGTGCTCCTAAGTCACAGAGCGAGGAAAAGGATTGCATTGATTTACTTACTATCATAAAAGCCCTTTACTGCAGTGCATACATTGTGCAGGGCCTAATGAGGCCTGTGCAACCCTTGGTAAATATTTCCCTTCATAAATACTTTCGAACGTACAAAGAAGAAGCATTAACATAGAGTGGGTGTGGGGTCCGCCCTCTACAGCCATTGGCTTTTATGTGTTTTTCATGGTTTGCAATTTGTTTGGATGGCATGCCCATCAAGCCTGTGGCACTATGACGAAGTTTACATTTTCCCATTACTGTACATTTAGACTTAGGTAATATGCTTCAAAATGTACCCCTACACATGTCAAATCCCACACTCCCTATCGTCACCTTTCTGTGTCTATCACGCCCCATCTAATTCTCTCCCTCTCCTGACCTGCCGCTTCCTCTAGGCTGCCTTCACTCCCTGACCTCCATCATCCTGGCCCTTGTTCCTCCACGTTTGAGCTCTCCTGTCCCATGGTTTTCCCTCCACCTCCCTCACTCCCTGTCACTCATGCTCCCTTTATTCCTTATGTCTCCACTTGCTTCTTTACATCCTTGCTCCTCATCATTACTTCTGCCTTTGTCCTCAATTGCTTTCTATTGCTTCTGTCATAACTCACCGTGATTGCTTCCACCTTTCCCTCTTTGCATCATCCTGTATGTCCCAGACATCACTCCCGCCTCCATCCTCACTCGCTTTCCCTCTCTACAACATCATGACCCTCCTGTCATTGCTCCACCTGCGACTTCACTTGCTTTTGTTTTCCTGCTCCTGCCTAGGTCTTCACTTTTGTTCCCTCCCTGCATGGTCATTGTTCTACCTGACTTACTTTTGCTTTCCTTCTCTGCATAATCCCATCGGTCATTTTTCAATTCCCATTTCTGCTCCCCCACCATCCCAATGCACCCCAATCCCTTCCTCCATGGTCTACACAGTGGTGGCAGCTGTGCTTATGATTCATGGGTGCACCTTACAAAAATACCTTCAAGAAAATAGCGGAAGATCTGTTCAACATATCACATTGAGGCATTTTCCTCATACAAATAATTATCAGTATTAGGGTGACTTTATCCAGAACAAAGTTTCACGTAGAGTCTTGTTAATTAATACCACCATCATAGGACAGCATTGAAATACTTAATTAGGACATAGAAACCAAGCAAAATACATTATTCTTAGAAAGTGTATGTATACATTTTCATATTGAAGCTATGCATCTATGATTCTGCAGGCTTATAATAAAAACACAGTTGAGTTTTTTGTCATGGGTTCTTCTCACTTTCCAGAAAGGAAGGCATTCAAGGGCATCTGCTCTGTTCATAATGATCTGGTAGCCTGAGATTGAGGTGGATGCCTATGGGATCTCTAGCAATGGCCTACGGTACAACAGCCTGCTAACAGCACGGACTTGAGTCTGTCTTGAGAGACAATTAGAAAATAATAGCCTTAGGTACTGCAACCTGTTACAGAAAGAACTTGTGTCTTACTGGAGAGACTTTTATTAATGGTGTAATGTGTTGAAATATGCTGTAGAATTGGCTGGAGCCTGACTCAAAGAAACCCTGATAACAGCTTAATGTCCTGCAGCACAGACGTGTCTGGCTCGAAAGATATCTTGAAACGTCCTAGTGAAAGGCTATGATCGTGGTCTTTTAAAACTATGAGGACAGGTAAATACCATGTTTGGCTGAAGCGGTTTTTGGGTGTTTTCTGTTTAAGTTAATCTCATGTTTTTAGCAGTTGAAGAGAATAAAAATTGTAATTAGTGGGACTGAGCATCCAATATGATCAGCATTGTCAAATCCGATAGGCTTAGTGTTGGAAATTACCATCTTTTGCGTGGTGTACCCCCAGATTCTTTGGCTTGACTGCTTTTGCTGGCTGTATAACCCTGTGCATTTTACCCCTGCTAACCAGCGGTGAAATGCCTGTGCTCCTCCTTTCAACATGATGAAATTGGCCTACCCCTGAATGGCATATTTAATTTACCTATAAGTCTTTATTATATGGTACCTAGGATCAGCCAGGGCCTGTAAGTTAAATGTCACAAGTGGACTGCAGAACTCACTGGGCCATCCACTACAGTGACAGTGTAAATATGACTCCAGGCCTACATTTATAGGCTGGCTCCACAGTTTTAAACTGCAAATTCAACCTATGAAAATAACCCCTTTTGACAGGCCTAAACCTTCTTTTTAAATATTAATAAGTATGCAGTTAAGTAGGCCTCACTTCCCATAAGGCAGGGTGCATGGTATTTAAAATTAGGACATGTACAATTTTAAAGTAAAACATGTCCTTACAGTGAAAAGAAACCAAAAGACATTTTCAATGTAGCAGGGTTGGGAGTTTCACACAAAAGCATTGGGTTGAAATATTAAATTTCATAATATTATCTCTGGTTAGGAAACCGTTACAAAGTTAATTCATGGACATTTTGAAATATTTAGTACAAGCCCAATACCCTGGTGAAGTTGGATTTGTCATGAATATTTTGGAAAATTTACTTTTGGAAAGTTACCTTTTCCTGCCTAAAGCCTCTGGAGGCCCATTTGCATGAGCTCCAACTGTTGCCTGGCAGTTGAATAGCCCCATTGATGAGGTGTGAAATTGCTCCCAGAGTAGGGACTAAGAGCCTGGGGTGTGGGGACGTGTGTCTGTTCCTCTGGCAGGATGAAGACCTGGGCTGTGTCCAGGGACTTGTTTCATTTACTTCGAAGAGGCCTACTCTGTCACAGGCAAATACTAGCTGACACCTGGGCAGGGCCCTCCTTTGATCCCATGTCAGGCAAGCACAAATCCCAGTGAGGGAGGAGCTGCCCCCAGAACTGGTTTAAAGTGGCCACAGAGGGGTTGCTCATTTCCTGGGCACATCTCTAAGGTGGGCACACATGTTTTACACAAGGGGTTTATCATCTTGGATTTAGGAAGAGAGGGGCACTGTGGGATTGTTTGCAGTAGGGCACACAGGACGTGCTGCACAAGTGGGTAGGGTTACCCTGGAAACCTTTATCCTGTTGTTTAAGAAGGTGTCAAGAGTCGCCCCCTACACCGCATACTGGTACCAGGCATAAATGTGGCATCCACAGTACCCTTCTCAAAACACCTTCTGGACCTGTTGGAGAAGAGAAGTGGACTGGACCTCCTGTCTGTGACCTGAGAAGAGCCTAGAAGACTGGGCCTGCTCTTCCTCTTGTACCCAGGACAAAGAGGTGGATTCCAAGGGTCAAGGCGAACCTCCTGTTCAAGCTACAGCTACACAGAAAGCTGCAAGAGGCTTTTTTCTTCAACAGCCCAGTTGACCAGTTCCAGCTAGACATGCCCTGGACCATGCTGCTGGCCTCTGCAGTACTGAGTCCTGGCCCCCAAGTGCTATCTCCAAGGTACTTACTCCCAGACCCTTAGCCAGTATCAAAGTGTACTCCTCTTATCACGTCCTGAAGCCTGGGACTTAGAAGTGTTTTGGCTCCAAAGACCACCAGACGACTAGGACCAACCTGCCAAGCTGATCTGATGAAGGTGTGTAGCTGCTGGGTCAAAGAATCAGGTTGCTTCTGCTCGGAGTTTCTCCGCAGCAGAAAATCCGATTCAGCGGGACCTTACAGAGAAGGATCCAACCTTGTGCAACCATCTTGGGCTATAGCCTGCAGCCTTGCCCCGCGGAAAGAATCCGAGCTGCAAAAAAGTGACTAAGTCCGAATGTAGAAATCAACACCGGGCGAAGGGGACCAAAAGTATCCAGTGGGGGAGGAATCTTACTGGGGTGCAAAATTCAAATCTTTTCCACTCAAGGCTTTCCCAAGAAATGTCTATGGCTTCACCAGGAGCTCGTCCAGCAGCTGTCTGACGTCGTGGAAGGGAACATTTATGTTTACAGAGAAGGAATATTTATTCTTAAAGAGCAGAATGGTTATTTGGAAATCTTTTTAGCTTCACAGGAGGTATTTGAGCAACTTGTGGCTTAAGACTTATTGTTCTGAAATTATATCTCAAGGGTTAGTGTTTGATTCCTGTTTGCAGGTGTTACCCCTAGGAAAATGAGATATGTCCCTGTTTTCAAAGTGATTACATCATTTGAAGTTTATAATTGCTTCATTTAAAAAAAAAAAAAAAAATATGTTGTACGCCCCATGTTTTACACAGCGAGCAGGCCACGATTTTGTATCCAATTTAGTACCTCCCAATAAACAATCTATCCCTATGGGGCAGACATTTGGAGTGTGAAATCTTTTGCTTCATAGGGCCTTTCAGGAGAGCAATTAGACCTAGACTTTGGAGGGGTTTAGCACTTCAACAGGGCTTTAGGGCAAGCATTTCAAGCAAGGGAGCAGAGCTACCGCAGAGTCAGTATGAAATAATGGATGATTTAACTGCATTGTAAATATAGCGGACAAATTCAATAAGATTAGAATAAACACATTGTGTGGGCTTGACACCTTATAGACTCCTATCAATGATATTTGAAAAGGGGATTGAGTGCATTTCAAAAATAAAAACTAAAAAGCAGCTTCTACAGATTTCAAAATGAAGCATATTAGAACTGTTTTTCGCAAATTTATTTCAAGATGATAATACTTTTTGACAATTTGCTCACAATTCCTACTGTGGCAGGACAAACTGCTTGTGAAATATTTATCTTTGGAAGTCCTAGAAGGTGCTCCTGCTTGAGTGTTGACCGAAGGCATGTTTTCAGTGTGCCCGATAGGGTTTTCAACATTTTGTTTGTTTGAGGCTGCATAAATGAATGCATTTATCTAAATACAGAGCTTAGTGGATTAACATACTTGATGTTGGGAGTTGTGACTGGCAAACCACAGGTTTGATATTATTTTGCACTAGTCATTCCTCCTGAGATTGAGTGAGTGCCAATTAGTTGCCTATATTACTGCTTGTTAAATACTCTACTATGAATCAGCATTATACTAAATACAAATAAAATAGTTGTGGTTGGCACCTCACATTGAGCAGTTCTCTCATACATGAGATACTGCTTTAAACTATCTTCAAGACATCTGCCCCCACCTTCAAAAAAGCACCATAAATTCAAAGGTTTACTTTTAGTTGTTCCTTACAGGAAGGAAAATCGCCCTCTCTTGCAAAAACATAAAAATTCTGACTATGCTGGAAATACCTCCAACTGGCAAGTACAGCATTTCCTGGACAGCTGACAAAAAGTTACTGCAGGTGCTTGGATTCTAGAGGTAGTGATTAACAGATATCAAATTAAGTTCTCCAGTATTCCCACAGACTATGGGACCATATGTATTCTGTGGCCATGCACTTATTCCAGGAGACTTGCCATGCTTCAAGACGTCCTTTCCCCTACATAAAAGCAAGCAATAGTTCATGTACCCAGAGTGGAGCATGAGACCAGAGAATATGCTAGTCTTTCTGGTTCCCAAGTCAACAGGGGGATTCCAGATGATCACCAATCTCAGAGGAATCAATAAATGTGTCGAGAAGATACCCTTAAAATTGAACACTATGCAGAGACTAATTCCATTGATTCCAAAGGGTGCATCATGTTAACAATCAATCTCCTGAATTCACATTCCATAGCTGTATGTCACCTAAAGTACCAAGTCTTGCCCTTTGGACTTTGCTCTGCCTCAAGGGTCTTTACCAAGATGGTGGCTCCCATTGTTGCTTTTCTTTTATCTTTAGAGTTGGAATTGGTTCCTTTATCTAGATAATTGGTCCTTCTCTGGAAAACACTTTGAATGGAATAGGGTTTCTTTGCTCTTGCCTGACACTGCAAAGGTTTGTCTTGAATCTGCCAAAATGCTGGACAGATCAGTCTTGGAACAGAACTTTTATTGAAGGCCATTTCCGCACACACTTAAGGCCTGATTTAGATCTTGGGGGACTGGACCTGCCGTCACATTTTTAGTGGTCTTCCCGCCCCCGCCTTGGCGGTCCACCCGTTCAATTTAGATGTTGGCTGGTCACTGGAGGGAAAACGGCCGCAGTCTTGCTGCCTCTGCCAGAATCTTTCACCCGGATCGAAGGCATAAGAGGCAGAAGCTGCTGTCAGAAGGAGTCCTGCCAAGATTCCCACCGCCCAGATTATGATGTGCCTTTCCGTCGACACAACTGTGACAGGGAAACCTCCCAGCCCGAGTTAGCGGAATGGAAGAAAAAGAGGTGAAAACCCAACAATTCCGTCTTGATCACCTCTGTCCAAGTCCATCCTGTGCTGCTGCTACCTGGCCACAATGCTCAGCCACCCCGTGGTCGCCAGGATCTGAGGTAGGCTTTTGTGGTTGGTGTGGGTGCACATTCAATAGTGTGTGTGTTTGTTGTTGATGTGCAATGCTAAATGTAAAAATGTGTGCAGTACACATCAACTACATATACATATTGACAGATCCACAACATATATGTGTATTGAGCTGATAATAAGTTGTACTTACCTGTCTCCACACCACCATGGCCTCACTCCATCAGGAGACCGCTGCCAGGACACCACCAGCCTAATGGGAACATCTAAATCTGCTCAGCAGAAACCTCCCGGCATGACGGCAATGGAGTACAGTTAGCCAGCAGAGAAGACCGCCGCCGCAAAGGTCTCCTGTCTATTGCTGCAACATCTAAATACGGTGGGTGGAACGCCGTAAGCTTGATGGAGTACTTGGGACTGCCGCCGCGGCGAGACGGCGGTAGTACCACCTAGATCTTAATCAGGCCCTTGGATATGTTTTACATGCCTGCAGTAAGAGCAGAAAGATTAAGAACTACTCAAAAAAAATTCTCAGCCAGGCAGTTCTTGAAGGTTCAGAGATACATTGCCTCATGCATATTTACAGTTCCTTGGATTTATCTGCAACTTCGTCCTCTTCTACTTCATATTCTACATCACTGGAATACAGAGCCTGTGTCAAGTTTTCTGCATCTACCTCAGCTACACTGGTGGTTGATGCCACAATCCTTAATGAGAGGTTTATTATTTCATGTAGGCTTCCTGATGGTGTCAACAACCAACATTAGCTTCTTAGGATGGCATGCCACCTTGGGGAACTATTGGCTTAAGGACACTAGTTATTGACAGGAGACAGGAACTCTTCAAACCTGCGAGATCTGTCTGCAGTTTATTAATCTCTGTGTCACTTTAAACATTAAATGAAGTGACAAAATGTTCTGGTACAAACAAACAATACACTGACTGGGCTTATCTGAACCAACAGGGAGGAACTCGATTGAGTTCTCTTTGTCTAGTAGCTCAATAGGTAGAGGCTTGGGCGGAGTCACATATTTTCTCCTTAAGGGATTCTCATATAGTGATTAGACAGATAAACAGATGAAGCAGGATATTTTCACTCTCCCAAGACCCATCCCTGTGTTCATCCATCTTCAGGAAAGTATGCCGAATGTTCAGGAGACTTTTCACATAGAGAGGTTTATTGTGTTGTGTTTTCACTTCATTACTTTTTGAAGTGCTGCATAGATACTTTACATATTGCCTCTAAGTTGAGCCTGACTGCTCTTTGCCCAGCTACTAGAGGCTTGAGCAGAGGCTAATTTGAGGTTTGCTTGTGCCTCACCCTAACAAGGATTGTGTTTGCTGCTTGAGTAGGGTTCTATCCCCCTCAACCAGTAGCCCATTTCTTACCGTGGCACAATGAGTGCTACAGCCCACTTGTAGCATTTAATTTACAGGTCCTAGGTACATGTAGTACCATTTACTAGGGACTTATAACCGAATTAAAGATGCCAATTAGATGTATACCTTATTTAGAAGGGAGACAACAAGCACTTTGCCACTGCCTTGCAGGTGTAAAGCGTGCAGAGTCCTAAAGCCAACAAAAACGGGCTGAGCAAAACATAGTGTAGTGATGGTAAAAATATGGCCATGTCTCAGCTTGTCAATCTTGTGTTTCTCTCTGCCATGAAACAAAACCTCACTACCATCTCTTTTGTTTGGCTGGAGTAAGAAATTCGATTATTATTTGGGGTGGATATTTACCTACTAAAAGGTGTAATCACAACCCTTGTCAGGATGAACCCTTAAAATCTCTAAATTAACCTGAACTCATTCAACTGGCAGCTATGGCACAGGGCAGACAGGCCTATCTTCGGGCAATGTGTAAAGTATTTATGCAGTACATAAGCAGCTATAAAGTAAAAAAATGCAAAACAATAAAAATCCCAAACAATAGAGAAAAGGGTAAAATTGAATAAGCAAAATGTCAGTGCCACCAAAATAGCAAAAATCCAATTAGGGGATTCGGAGACAGGAATTTCCAGTTTTAATTGGAAATAGCACCAAAAACCAAAAAGTGCCAATGATCGTCACTGGTTGTGGTAGACCGGGACCTAGGCACAATTTGAGGCTGACTGCGATGGAGCATGGGTCGGATACACCAAGGTTTTATCTTCTGATTTAGCACTTTAAGTGATAATCCACCACAGGAGAGTACACCTCTAAAGTCCACCAGGATATCAGAGGAGAACTTTAGAGACTCACAGTCTGTCAGTCTGAAGCCAACAGCAAGATCCAGTCCAGATATTGTTGCCACTGGTCAGCAAGGTAGTTGCAGGGCACGACCTCTTGTTGTATCCCTGCAGCTAGAACAGGTCAGCCTTATGCCCTATGAGTCCACTTCATTGCCCTTAGTACAAGAGGGAGCAGGTACTGTCCTTCAGGGATCCTCTTAGGTCACAAAAAACAAGTCCAGTCCTCTTCTGTTCTTCCTCAGGTCCAGCAGTGTACTGAAGTGGATTCCTGGAGGCACCATGTTTGGGCCTGCACTAGCTAGTGCGCGGGAATGACTCCTGGACATGTCCTAACCACTGGGGTAAAAGTGGCTGGGGTCAACTCTAACCACTTAAGGCATTTTCAAAATGACGGGCTCTGAGGGATACCAGGACTTGACACTGTTCCACCAAAAGGAGTCCCACAGCCCCACTGTGCATATTCTGCCGAGCTCAGAGGAGGCATCGCTGCCCATTCAGGTCAGCTTATTGTTTACTCCTGGGAGCCAATTCACACCTTTTTCAAACCCATTCAAAGGCTATGCACTGGCTAATCACTGGCAGGGGGTGGCATAGGCCTATGCTATGTAGCCTCTGACACTTCAGGCAGGTAAAGTGTAACTTTGTAAAAATTATTTATCAAGACAGAATATGCGCTCCTCCCAGTAGACTATCTCTCTTACATGCAGTTGCAACATTGGGTGGCTTTGCCGGGTTGCAGGCCGGGAGACCCCGTTTGAAAAATGGCTGCTACTCAAATCGGATGACTCTCATCTTATCTCTGAACTCAATACTCTTCTTACTAAGGGAACCATTGGGGTGAAGTCAAAGGGGCAGCTTAGATGGGAGGCAGAATTGGGACGGAATTTCACTTCCAAAGACTGGGCAGACATCTTTTGTAGGACCCATCACACGGCCAGCAACATGGCTAGTATGGAGATAACCTACAAGATCATCTCCTACTGGTACCTCACACCTGCCTGTCTTCACACATGGACTGCGGAGCATTCTAAAGAATGTTGGCGGAGCTGTGGTCCCACAGGAACACTGTTGCATCTCCTGTGGAATTGCCCAAAGCTTAGCCAATTCTGGTGCTCAATGTCATTGATAAGGCTTTTGATACTTCTATACCCCAATATCCCGCATATACCATTCTGGGTCTCCCAAACCCCCTAACCTTCCCCTTGCACTCCCTTCGAGGCCAGCAGATGGCTCTGGGAGCAGCACAGCAGGTTATTCTGTCATTGTGGGGGACTGATAGGATACCGGAACATGTTTCCTGGTTACATAAATTATGGTTTATTCTAGGCATGGATCCCCACTGATCCCCAAGTTGCGTCTTTCCTGGATAGGTGGGCCTCCTTTGTTATGATTTGTTCCACTGAGTTTCGGGACTTGACATGTCCGACTTACTTAAGGTTGCTCAGATTGATCCCCTCACAGGTAACAGGTCCCGACTAGCACTTACTTGGTGCGTATTCTTGCCATACAGGTCCAACTGTTACTTTGCTTTTTATGATCCAGATTGTCCCGAGGAGAAGGGGGTGGGGGAGTAGCATCTTGGTTCCTATTTTGTTTGGTTGCATATGATAAAATCTACCTGCTCAACGCGGCCGGCCTCCGGGTTGTAGGCCTATGCTGTGTATATTGATCACTGTATCGCTGGCGGCCACTGGTTGTAGGCGGATAGCCGTGTATCTTGAATCTGCAGGTTAATTAACCATATTGTTCCAAAATTACTTTTCCTTAATATTTATTAAATACCCAACTTCACCATTGAATTGTATTTTTAATAACTATAAATATTGTTGTTTAATTATCTTTCTAGATATCCTCTTTCCAGAGATACAGTATTAGGATTTTTATATTTACTCTGGTTTTCTACATAGGACAGCTATTCCCATCACAGTGCAAAATAGCTTTTGGGTGCTAACTACTTTAAGGAGATTTTAGCATTGCATTTTTACAGGTGCTACTTTTAACTGCCATGCACCATGGCTTGCGGGCTACATGGACTACATAGAGGTGACTTAATAATATTTGAAAGGGAGGTTTTGACCAATTGAAAGGGTTTATTTTGAGAGGTGAAATTACAGTTTACACTGCTACAGTCAGGCTACAATGGAAGGCCTAAAGCCATGTTTGCACTTCCACTATTGTGGATCGCACAATATCTGCTGCATTCCACTGGTGACATTTAACTTCCAGGTCCTGGGTACATTTTGTACCCTATACTAGGAACTAATAGGCAAGTTAAATATACCAATTAGGCCTATGCCTATTCGATCATGTTAAAGGGGGAGGGGCGGCACAGACACTGTATTACTGGTTCGCAGGGTAAAGTGCACAGAGTTCTAAAGTCAGCAAAAATTCAGAGTCTATAGGGTATATATGGTATAAAAAAGGCAAAAATAAGGGGTGACCATACAGAAAGACAGATTTGCTGCAGCTGGCTTCTATGTTTCCACTGCGTATTTTTTTCAAGCCCTACTTTTTTATTTTTGGGTAAGTACTCCACAAGAGTGCATTTGTTTTCTATCTGTCTCCCTTGAACACTTCTCACCCCCTGCACTCTGTGTTGCTCACTGTTGTCCTTGTGCTTCTCCCTGCCCCCCTCCATGTTTGCTTGCTCTCATGTCCTCCCCTTCATTGCTTCTTCCTCACCAGCTCCAAGTTGATCTCTCACCCATTGTTTCTCCTCTCCACGCCTGACCTCCATGTTGCTTCCATCTCCCCACCATTTATGTTGCTTCCCCCCACCCATGCCATCATTCTCTGTCACAAATGTTTGTCCTCCCTACTCCCTGTGTTGCTCCTGCTCACCCAGACCCTCTGTGTTGCTCTAACCACACTGTCTGTGTTGCTCCTCTCACCTGTAATTTTGTAGGAGCATGAATGTGTGGTGGGCGCACCTATGAAATCAAGTGACTAGCCACATCGTAGGCTTTTTTTCTTATTTAGCCATACTGCACAGCTTCAGGGAGTGTGCTTCTCCGTTTTTCCTGTCTGGAGACACACTTACGTCACAATTAATGACTGTGACAAGGACAAGTAGAATTAGGAGTGGGGGCGCTAGAGAGCCAGACGCAAGATGGCTGCACATTAGTGCTGCTCTGCAGGTCGGGGCTTCAATCCAGCAAAAATCCTGTTCTATTCCCCGCCATCCAGCAGAAAACAGATGAGACAACACTTCCCCTGCACATGAGAGCACGAAATATGCCAGGAACACTGCCTTTTGCGCGCTCTCTGCCTGGAAATTTGTGGATGACGGCGCAGGCGTAAAATGGCGGCTTCCGCAGGCTATAACTGAAGAAAGCCGTTGGGTGCTTACAGAGCGCATTGAAGCACGATCTGCATGTGAAGATTGCCAGAGCAGTGGTGTGCCGTGTGTACTACTGAGCTGCATCTGCACCCCCAGTGGCATCGGGCGCCCGGCTGTGTGGCGATCGCCGCCTGGGGTCGCTTCGGGCTCAGTGCGGTGCCGCTGGTGAAATCAGTGTCCTGCGGTGCTAAGACTGTGCGGTCCGTACCTGTGTGGTGTCCTGCTGGAGGCGCCTGTGTGGATACGGTGCTCGCAGAACACACTGAAGACGATCGGTTGAACACGCTACGAGCAGGTATGGCGCCCTGCGCTGCTTGCGCTAACCAGCGGAGACCACAGCAGTGACCGAGACTCTCGCATGATTGCCCCCCTCGCTCTAATAACCGGCAAAGTGGGCACCAACCGCTATTGTATTAACTGCCATATGAGGCTTGTGGCGGTATATCGGCGGAGCAGCGTGCTTCAGGAAGAGAGTCGAGAGCGCGTAGACAACCATTCTCGATGTCCGGTGATTGCCTGAGGTATTCCTGACAGGTGCACGCACTGTGATAGTGCGAGTTGGTGCAAGAAGGCCGCTAACACCTGACAGGCCCTCTTGTCAGGTGTTAGCGGCCGCCATATTGGATCCTTGGTGGCCATTTGCATGCGCGCAGCGGTGGTGTGCTGCATTGACAGGCCGGAACGTCCCACCATTGCAAAATTGGCGATTGAGTGCGGCAAGGACCACTCTCTGCTTGCGAGACCTTGAGTCCCTACATGGATTGTAAGCTGCTGAAGGATCACGTATCACGCTAACTGCGCGCATCTACGGAAAAATCCTCCTTAGCCGTTGAGGTTGCGGCGAATCGCGGTTCCAGCGCTGGCACGCTACCTGCTGTGTACGATGAGGCTGCAGGTCTGAGAAGGTACGCAGTGATTGCGCACACAGAACTGCGGTACTAACCGATACATCTAGAAGCTGCAACCCCTGACCATTATTGCGGCAACCAGCCGAGGTGCCCGTGGTGGTGTGGCCTAGTGTGGAGGGAAACAGAGGATAGCGCGCCTTTGATTGACTGTGTGCTACCGCCCTGATGGCACTGTGTGATATATGGCGATGCAAACTCACTAAATGACACGGCTATCACTATTGCTATAAGCGCAGCTGACCAGACTTGGGGGTGCACTGTCCATGCTGCTGGGCAACTGGTGAGCAACGCGCGTCACTACATTAAGTGAGGGGTGTGTTGATACGAGCTGTAACGATAGCATACCTGTGCCCTGTACCTTACGTGTCTATGATTGGCAGCTTAGACCGCAGCGACAATAGGTAAACCAGACAAGCAACAACCCAAACTCTCATTTGAATCTAAGCGCCTTACTAAATCTCGCACGCCGGCTGCATCGGACACCGAGCCGGAACTGGTACCCGGCACCGGCGCTAAGCTGGAATGCATGATGCTTGCAATGCAGCACAGTCTGCAGGCGATCGATAGCAAGATTGACAACCTCAATTTACGAATGGACAATATGGCGGCAAAACTTGACAAACATGGCTCACGCATCACGGAGGCTGAACAGCGCATTTCCACCGCGGAGGACCAGGTGGGAATCATCAGTGAGTCATGCACACAAATGGAGAAACTCCTGGCGGTAATTCAGGCACAAAATGAAGACCTTGAAGCCAGGTCCTGGCGAAACAATCTCCGTATTACCGGAGTGCCTGAATCCACCAATACGGGAAACATGGAACTCTATGTTGAGGCCATGTTAAAAGAAATGCTGGGTGCAGAACATTTCTCTAATATGTTGGTTGTGGAGAGGGCGCATAGGTCCTTAGCACCATGGCCCGTGCCTGGTGCTCCGCCACGCCCTGTTACAGCCCGCCTTCTAAATTATCGCGATCGCGACACCGCGCTGCGCCTGGCAAGAGAGAAAGGTACCACCACGTATCAAGGAGTGCAGGTTGCGCTGTTCCCCGACTTCACGACTGCGGTGCAACACGTGAGACGAGAGTTTCATACGGCGAAGAAAAAACTGCAAGCACTGAAAATCCAGTATGCTATGCTGTCCCCGGCACGTCTGCAAATACAGCACAAAGGTAAAGCGAAGATTTTTACATCACCAAAAGAAGCCCTGCAGTTTGCACGCCAAATGGAGCACCAAAAGTCCTCCAAAGCAGCAAGTGATAATGCGGACACTGAAGATTGATGCACACTGCAGCGCGAAGCGCTGGTTTCTGGTAACATCCTTATAATTTTTGTTTGTTGCAGATGGAGCACTTGTTGATGATCTTTGCTGTCCTTCTGAACATTCTATTATTTTTCTTATGCACTACCTATGTTGTGGTATGTACTGCAGCAGTTCGTTCTCCTAAGTAGCTATGTCTAGCATCATACCTCTAATGGGGCATGACGTGACACTGTGATTCCAGGTACGCACCCGGCGGATATTCATAACAAAAGACATGAATGTTATGGGTTGGACACCATGGCGCTCACTGAACTATGGGTCTGACACACTCGACGTGATTGGGCAGGAGCCCCTATGGACATAATTGGCATGCGTTGTAGATGCTGCGATTGATGGACAATGCTCATGCTCCTTTAATAGAATGATGTGCATGCCTCATAGTGTAGTATAAAGGCTCTATAGTACGCATTTGGCCAATTACCGCTAATGTTACAGTCTCCAATCTAGGTGCGACAATGTAAGAAATCTGTAACTCAATGGTTATATTGCCGTTCTGTTGGATGGGGGTGGCTTTTCTTCTGCCCCGACCCCCCCCCTGACTACCACAGGGGGGTTGGACGGCTACTGGTGTTCCCCTATGAGGGTGTACTATTGGAGTGGGCGTGACAGGCTCAGAGCGCGAACGGAGTGCAAGAGGAAAGACGCTCAAGTCCGCTGCTCGCAGACTGTATCGCCATATCGACATATTTCCGTACCCCCGCATCCCCTCATGCCCGCAGCCCGCCTCTCGCAGCCTGAGGTTTAAAACCGAAGCCGGGGCCGCGTCCGCCGTGCCCTGTGGTGTCACAGCCGCTTTAGTTATGCTCTGACCTGCCGTAGACCAAGGAAGTGGCAGTTGCTGTAGCGGAGCAGAGCAGGGGGAAACGCGGGGTCGGCAGTCAGTCGGCAGTCAGCAGCGGAAGCGGGGTGTCCACAAGGCACCACAAGGCTCTACCACAAGGCTCTTCCACAAGGCTCTACAAGGCTTTACGAGGCAAAGAGGGCAGTTGGGCTACTGGGCTACTGGGCGATAAGGCGACAAGGTGATAAGAGAGTTCAAGGATCTACAAGGATCTACAAGGGACTTAAAGAGCCAGAGGGAGAGACTGACGCAGAGTTTGGCTGTTTTGAGGCGCGGTTTGTGGTAAGGAGCAGAAGTTGCAGGTGAGCAGCGGGGGTGGGGGTGCGGGAGCGCGGTCACCCTTAGAGGGGGCTGCTAAGTGTAGAGCCCAGGTAAGCTTGCGGATGCGACCCAGCCAGGCTGGGGGCAGCTTGCGGCTTCCAGTGCGCCCTGCTCTCCGCCTCACTCTCCGACTCCCTCTCTTCTTCTTCTTCGCTTCCGCCCTTCCGTCCTCCACCCTCTGCCCTCTACCTTCCCCTCCCCTCCTCTTCTCGGCCAACTTGCCTGTTACAGGCAGCTACTGGCTGCTACTGTGCCACTGCTCATTGCCCTCTCTAGCCCAGAGGCCCCTCCCGCTGCCACTATTTCTTTCTTGGGAAAGGAAAGGGGCCTTTTGGACTATCGGGCTACCAGATTGTTGGACTATTAGTAACCAGAGGGCCAGAAGGCCAGCCTATGATCATCACTAAACTGCTCCCATTCGCTCTTGTTTGCTCCCATCAGCCGCCTGCAAATACCTGCTTGTAAAACCACCATCAGTGATCAGCCAGGGATCAACCATTAACCATCAACTATCAGTCACCAGCTACCAGCCGCCAGCCACCATCAGCCACCATCAGCCACCAGCCTCTCCGCTTCCAGCTTGACCTAGTTTGATATACCTCTACCCGACATACCTCTACACTGCGTGTTATAGCGTCTGGTGCCCCGCTGGTGCCTCCGCTTCAGCGGCACAGTACGGTTTCTTTATTGCACTGCACCAGCTACAAGCTACTCCCATTCACATTCATATTCCCCTCATAACCATCTTGCACCTCTAAGCCTGGGAAAGCCTGGGATATTCGCAGCTGACACCACAGAACAGACCAGAAAGTGGGCACTCAGGGCAAAGGTGGAAAAGGTGGTGGAAAAGGTGGAAAAGAGGAAAGAGGAAAGTGGAAAAGAGGAAAAGAGGGCAAGAGCAAGGAGCAAAAGGACGAGGACGAGGCGAGCAAGGGTCAAGGGGAGATAGAGAGCATTAAGAGGATCAAGAAGGCCAAGACCAATTAAGGAAAAGAAGCGATGAGGTCGGGGAAGTCAAGGGACCAAAAGCCACTTGTTAATCCTATCAAAAGAACAAGGAGGACAAATAAGAAACTCAAAAGAGACCTTATGAGGGTCAGTGAGGATAACCTGAGGAAAGGGGTGGAGGAGAAGGAAGATGCACTCTTGATCTCTTTGACCCCCCAGACCCCTCTGACCCCTCCACTTACAAGTCCACAACCTCTTTTAGGCAGCATACTGAGAGGAACAGCAAGTGCATCTAACCTGCCTAGACTTGGCTACCAACCGAAAATCTACACAAAGGTTTCATTTATCAAAGATGTCGGCTCAGTCATATGTCTGAATAGCCACAATGCAAGCAGCCAGCCAACCCAGATGGAACCCAGCAAGGCCCTTCCCCCTAAGCAACAAAGGCATCCGGAGAAGGAGTCGGATCCCAAAAGTGAAGTTGAAGGTGGAGAAGAGGTGAACAATTTGGAAGGGGCAGCCCACACAAGCAAAGCAGAGTCCAAAATGGGACTCGAAAATGCTGTTCCCTCGAGCCCAAAAATGCAGAAACAGGAGCAGGATCGGCAGGATGCAAGACTAATGCCAAATGTCATTGGGCAACGAAGCAAAACTAAATATGAAAGTGAGTGCCGAGGCCTCTGCCCAAGTCCCGGTTCAGAAAAGGAAAAATACCGGAAGACGAGTCCTCCAGGTCCAGCAAGCCTTGGCACAACAGAACCGCCAGATGGCGGCGAAGGCCCGCTGGGCAATACCGAAGGACAAGCAGAGCCAGCGACTAATGTGCCCAGGAATCTTAATACACCAAATAAGGATGACATAACAACCAGAGGATATGGTGATCCTATACCTCAAGCGGAGTCAGAGCACGACAAGAATATATTCCCAATGCCTGATTACATGGGGACACGGCAAGAGAACACCAAGGGAAAGAGAGATCTCATATCAGTTGATACGATAGAGAGAAGGTCTCCACACACATCAATCTCACTGCAATCTTCAGTGCAAGAACGGCACATACCTCTTTTAACTGACCATCAATCAGATCAACACCTCGAGGAACTAAAGACAAGCCACGCTGCTAGTCAAATGCAAACTCAAATTTCAGGTCAAGTCACCCCATTCACTATACCATTGCAGATCATGGACACTGAATCCTCGTATCTCACTCATGAAGAGTGGGAAGAATTGGTAGCCTCCTACTCCGAGGTCTCACATGAGGAACTCCCAGATTTGAACAATAGTGCCCCAAACCCCAAATCCGGCAAGGAAACATCACAAGCAACAGAAGACATTTGGCCATCTCTTTTGCATACAATGCAAATGTCCGTAACCGCGATCCAATATCAATCGGACAATATGGACCTCCAATTGTCTGTCCTCAACTCGCTTTCAATCTTCGTTGCCAATATTGACGGCAAGTTAGCAGAGCTCAATAATTTGGTCAAAAGGGCACAAGCAGAGACAAAACTCGTACAAACTAACTGCTCATGCATAACAATCATAGACAAATTGGCCACACTTCCAACGGCAATGGGTAATCTCCTCTCAGACATCAGGGAGGCTACATAGAATAATTCACCACCGGGATTAGACCAGCCAAGAAATAAAGCATGGGCGTCACAGAGTGTAGGCTCTTGGGCATCAAGGCTGGCGACCTCAAAATCTACTCAAGAAGCACATCAGGGGAGGGAAGCCGCTGATTCAACAAAGCAAGGACCAAACAGGAGCTTGAGTAACGGAGGATGCCAAGTGTCACCACCTATTAACACAACGCCACAGGGAGAAACCCCTCAAAACAAAGAATCACCCGATCATCTCCGGGCTACAAAACCGGGGAGAAAGCAGAGAAGGAAGGGCCGTAACCAAAAGAAAAAAATCCCCGTAATACTCAGGGGCAAGAACAACAGTACGGGGGATATGACATCGGAACCAACAAGAGATATATTATTCCAGAACTGCAATGAAATGGATACGGATCATGAGCTAAATGAAACTTCAAACAAAAAGGAGAGGCAAAAGACCAAGAATAATACCACTCGTAATGGAAAAACGGCCTCTAGCGCCATTCACAAAAATGAAGCAGGTCACCTTCAGAGGAGCAATGAAATAGATAAGGTCCATGACCCCAGAGGAAGTTCAAACCAGGAAGAGATGCAAAAAGAAAAATATAGCACTCGAAACAGCAAACTCGTTTCTAGCTCTGCTCATAGAAATGAAGAAGGTCAACTACAAGGGGCCACAATAACATCAGTAATTATCACCGGCCTAGAGTCAACACAGGCAAAGGAAAATAGCGCTCAGGGTCGTGGAGTTTCGAACGAGGGAAACCATGGCTTAGGGGACGCTCTCACTATCACTCAGGACAGTCCAACACTCGAGATGGGGCAGGCAGACAGCCCCACAATCGTGTTCTTCCTGGAGTATAAATCAAAGGGCCCGACAGACACCCTTAATAGGGGTAATATACTATGCTTACTGAATTCCATAATCAGCCTAAAAAATATATCCACCAGCGACTTGGAGTCAGTTGAGTTCATAGAATCATTGGATTGCTCGGGGGCTGACTGTTTGGTCAAAAGCAGAAGTTGGTCAGAGAATACTAAATGAACAAGCCAAGTTCAACACCTGGGGTATAACGCTCCAACCATTCTCAAAACCAAGATACCCAGATCCCCTGGCACCTGACAGCCAACAACAGAGAGAGGAAGGTCAAGCCAAACCGAATCCACGATTACTTTCGGTACTGCGTGGGGCTCGCAGCAATACCCCCGACATCCCGGATCACAGAGAGCGACGTAATAAGAGGTCATTCGTCACGAAAAGCCCAGTCCACCAAGACTGAAGCTGGCTCTCCAGGACTATAAATGTCAAAACAGAAAATCAATGACAAAATAAGTTCAATGACGAGAACTCTTGTAACACTCTTAAACTGTGCTCTTGGAATATCAATGGCCTAGGAGATAAGTTTACAGACACAGAACTTTACACCTATCTGCAAAGATTCGATATCATCGCACTGCAAGAAACGTGGTCTGATAACCCGTCAGCACTTCCTGGTTACAACCTGAACTTCATTCCTTCCACGCAAAACGCACTGTTTGGTCATAAAAAGGGCGGCCTTGCTATATACAGTTATATAGGGAGCATTTATGCAGTAGTGCCCCTTGCACACAAGCTAACCCCGCCAAATGTAATGCAAGCGCTACGAATCTCTATTCGGGGGAGGGCCGAAAAGGAAGACATAATTTTGATACACCTCTACTTACATTCCCAAGAAAAAACCAGCGGTGCGCAGCAGTTGAAAGAAGAGCTCACAAAACTATTAAACGTTGAGAAAACAAACAGTTGGATTATCAGTGGGGATTTTAATCTAAACATACTTAGTAACCCAACTATAGACACCATCTATGAGGAGGATCCTTTCGCCTGGGAGCCAAACTCTCAAGATAACACCTCTGGGGGCAGAAGCTCGAAAACAGCCCGGAGACTTCTCTCAACACTAGAAGAGCTGGGCTTCCGAGCACTTAATGGTAGACTTCCAGGGGATCGAACTCAAACAGCAACCTTTCACAGTACAACGGTCAGTTCCACAATTGATTTCACATTCTTTTCACGCAGTTTGTACCGAAGGGCAAGGGATTTCCATATTGGCTCACTAGACTACAGCGACCATCTGCCCCAGGAAGTCATGATTGATGCCATTTCAATAGTAAGCCCACCTACAGCTAAAGCACACAGCTTAGAATATACTGTGAATGAGAGGCGGGTGAAATGCAGAACGGATGACCCACAAAGACTCTTATTTCATGCTAAACAGGTATTAGGCGAAGTCCATACCGCAACAACAGATTTAATTGAGAGCTGGGAGAAGTTTTCAAAAATATTACGAAATAAAACAGGAACAAAAAAGGGCAATGGCCATGCAGAAGGGGCGGACAAAGCGATGAGGCATAAGAGCCACTTAAATTTTAGAAACAACATTCATCTGATAAAGCTTAAGACTTTGATCAACCAAACATTTCAAAGATTAAGGATAGACCCTGCCGCTCAACAAGATCTGAGACGACTAAAGGGGGACCGCAGGAAGTTGATCTGGCGACTTAAACAAGAAACAGAAGAGACTCTGTGGGCCAAACTTTTACATGATATTAAAACCGGCAACAGTGACAGTTTTGGCAAAAGATCAATGACCTGACTAGCGAGCGGTGTCAGGGTATTGACTCTTACGCCACAGAAGAAGCATGGACAGTTTTTCTTGGCTCACATTTTAATGAAACACAAGAAATCAGGCAAGGGCCACACAATCCCGTCCATGACTCTAAAGTGTTGCTACTACAAATCAAAGAAAATCAGGCACCAGAACAAGAAATCTCAACTACGACTGTGCAGATCTGTAAAAGAATATCAAAAGGAAGACGAGAGGGCGCGCCAGGGCCAAATGGGATCCCCTCCATTTTGTTTAAACAAGAGCCGGAATTTTGGGCCGCTGTCCTAAAGCCAATGTTCGATAAGATCTTCCAAACGTCAATAATCCCATCATCCTGGAGTGGGGGCCATCATCTCCCCAATCTACAAAAAAGGAAACAGGAATGACCCGAGAAGTTACCGGCTAGTATCCCTACTTGACAACGAGGCCAAATACTTCTCGGGCCTATTACTCCAGGAACTAACATCATGGGCAGCAGAAGCTTCCGCAATCCCTTACAATCAAAACAGCTTCTGTAAAAATACAGGGACGACTACCAATATACTAGCTCTATCCCTAATGATTGACGCCGCTCTCGCAGTAAAGCAACCCCTATACCTGTGCTACATTGATTACAGCTCTGCATTTGACCACGTTAATAGAAACCTTCTGTGGCAAAAATTAAAAAAGATGAACATCCCTCCACGGCTGTTAAACCAACTAATTCTCTTGCATAGCGACATGTGGGTACAAGTTAAACTAGGAAATGGAGATTATCTATCGAGGAAGATCCCAACAAGCACAGGGGTTAAAAAAGGCTGTGTGCTAGCCCCAACACTTTTTAATCTATTTATGGGAGAGCTATCAACCTTGCTGAACGAAGGCAACGCGCATGCACCTAAGTTAGGCGGCACCCAGCTGTCCAACTTTTTCTACGCAGATGATCTGGTACTAATTAGCCGCACCCCGGTAGGTTTACAACGGCTGTTGGATATTACGTCACGATACTCTGCAACAAATATGCTTAGCATTAACCAAGAGAAATCCAAAGTCATGTGCATTAACACCCATAAAAAGAGAAGAACAAATAACTGGTTCCTGGCTTCCAGGAAGCTGGACACCGTTTGTGAATACAGATACTTGGGGGTCATTATAGATGACAAGGGCAACTTCAAGCCACAATGCGAGGCCATAAAAAGGAAGGTCTAATGACTGCAGTGTAGCTTTAAGAAACTTAAAAACAAGATCACTGGCCCAAGCCTCCACCCTCTTATTAAGGTAATTCAAGCTAAACTAATTCCAGCCATTACTTATGGCAGTGAGGCTATGAGAGGGAGGGATGCTGCTACAGTCGACGGCACCGTAGCAAGAGCACTGCGCATGATCTTCGGCCTGCCAAGTTACACATCTCCCGCACAGATGAGGCTTGAATTCGGGCTCCCAAGAGAAGAGCTGGCACGCCAAGGTTCATACATAAAAAGCTGGCATAAAATAAGCAGGGGAGAGCCGAAAACACTAAATGCTCTCCTGTGGAAGGAGCTAGAAACTTGCCCTGCAAGGCTATATCTGGAGGCCGTCATCAACCATATGGGGCTACGACAGCTTTGGGAACTCCCAGGGGCCCCGGCGGGCGTTAAAAAAGTAGTTAACAAGACTGTCAGGAAAGAATCACTCTGGCAGGACAAAGCGTCCCTGGTAGAGCGTGCACATGGCTGGCTTACCGCACCCCAAAGATACCTCCAGACTGGCTTCTCAAAAAAAACTAAAGAGAAGTTTTTGAAGCTGCGCCTAGGGCTGCTGCCATTGGCAAATCATCTACCCCCCTGGCTACGCGCTCAGACACCAGCAAAGTACCGTCTTTGTGGAGAAGGTGAAGAAAACATAGTGCATCTGATAACTATCTGTAGGGAACTACTACAAGAACAACGGGACCTCTTGAGACCGCTTTTCAACAGAAAATGGATACGGTCTTGCAGGCAAGCGGTGTTGGCATGCTTTACGGTGATGACATCCAACTGAGTTGCCGGATGGTAACATTTCTAGCTGCCGCTGAAGCACGCCTCAAAAATAAAAAAGTATCTCAAGGAAATAGGAGTATGGATGCAGAGGAGAACATACCGTCTTGACCCACACGGAGAAAAAGCTCTTGAATGCTTCAGCGAAGAAATAGGAAATACAGCGTTGATAATCGGACCTTTTTTTTACTCTGTTTTAATGAGTGTTTTTTAGAACTACACATTTTGAACATTTGATGGACCCAAAGAAGAATAGTTTAAGATCATGCGGTGGGTTATCTCATGCCTCCCCCTTGCATTGTAGGCTCTAATAAGTAGCTGGTCTGATATGGAGACCCAGCAAGCTTAAATCACTCTGGGGGGGTTAACCCCTGCTGCCCCGCAACAACCGCCAATGTCCTCTCTCGCAACAAGTACCCATCATTTCCTAGACCTTGTCAGGCTTACTCTGGCAAGAAGCTCTGTGTCCAGAAATAACTGTAATTTAAGCACACTTTGCATTTTGCGCTAAGCCCCAAGTGCCAACCACTGATGCATTGTACCCCCCTCTGATGATCTTGGAATTAGATACTTTCCACTGCTTAACCCATGCCAGGCTGAGTTTGCAAAGATGTCTATTCCTAGAAATATTTGTAAACTAGCACCCAAGCACGAACTTTAAATATGCCCTGATGTTTCCTTCTAATACATCTGCAAGGCAATTTCGCATAGAAAGATCTGGCTAACTGCTCTTAACTCCAGTACAACCCCACTTGGGCATTGAGGAATGAAAACACTCCCACTGCCCTCCGGTTGCCTGACCAAGGCTCTTAGTGACTAGCGCGTATGGCACTTTATTCCCCACTGAACATCCCCTGTGGTATAAGAGGCTCCGATAGAGGAGGCTCTGGGTTAGCCTTTAGGGATATTTGAAGCCAATAAACTACTAATTACATGTTTTTATAGTTTTTACTCTGTACTTTGAACAAGTAGTCTTTTAGTGATGACCTTCTTTTATAATTTGTTGTTCTCTCCTCTGTTTTAGCTTGAATCTGTGTCAAATGGAGATTGTTTGTAATGGTTTTAATTAACTGCACAATAACATTTTTACTTACTTACTATGCGGGTGTACCCCAAACTGATTACAGCCTATATTAGAACACTGTGTTAGGTGTTTAACTTCTCAAATAAGAGGCATGATGTTCCATGCCTATGTTTTTCGTTTTTTATTGGGAGTCCTTAGCATAATTGGGATGCTGAAGTGGGTGGGGGTGAAGTTGGGGGACTTGTTGTTTGCACATGCTTGAAACGCAGAGTACATTGGTGGCAAATGGTACATGAACAGTTCAACGCCGCAGGTTTATATGCTGATACGTTAGATAACGAAGCATAGCAAAATGACAGATAACGGTGGTAATCTTATCACATGGATAACATGGAATGTGCGGAGCCTGAATAACCCCAAAAAATCACGGCAAGTATTGGCCTACTTAGATCGTCATGGTATTCAGTTGGCTCTACTCCAAGAGACTCACCTCACTAAACATACGGCTGCGACAGTTGCTACCAGGTGGGCTGGTGTGTGCTTGGCATCTTCATACTCCTCCTATGCTAGATCGGTCATGATTTTAATTTTAAAAAATGTACTTTTTGATCTCCTACATGTAGATGCCGACGACCAAGAACGCAATATAATAGCGCACGGTAAATTATGTGGTACATTGATAACTATTGTTAATGTTTACGGCCCTAATATAGACGACCCTGGCTTTTATGACACATTTGGAACAAGATACACATGCTTTCCCCTGCTGCACTTATTTGTGGTGGTGACTTTAATGTTGTACTAGTCCCCAGTGAAGATAGGACGACCTCTGCAGAGTACACACATAAAAAAGCTACTATATCTGTCCTGGATGGTATGAGGAACCTGGGTCTACTGGACATCTGACGGCTAAGACACCCTGGTCGGCGGGAGGGTACTTGTCACTCCTATGTTCATCAATCGTGGTCCAGGATTGACTTCTGGCTGGCCACGCATGATGTGAACACGTGGACCACTTCAGTCCGACACCCGCCTAAGACATTGTCGGACCACTCCCCGGTAGTACTGTTCATGGTCATACCTACACACACACCATTCCAATTTCAGTGGCGTTTGCAGACATCCTCGTTGCTTGATCAAGTATTCCGTGAGGAATTGAAAGTGGCAATAACTGAATATTTTAGTAATAATGTGGGCTCAGTACAAAGCATGGAGACGATTTGGGAAGCGCTCAAAGTCACAATACATGGTGTCTGTATAGGGGTTCAGGCAGGGGTCCTTAAATCCTTAAGAAGTACCATGCGACGACTTGAACAAGAACTGGGCGACCTTGAACAAGCATATGAACACACCGCGGACGCGGTAACGTTGGCAGCTATTAGATCAAAAGTTACAGAATACAATGAGACGGCGGAACAGGAGGTGAAACATAAATCACGCAGATGGACAGCTAGATACTATGGGGAAGGTGGCAGACCTGGGAGGGCGCTGGCAAACAAAATTGCAGAACCCTGGGCCAAATCGCACATTGTAAAGACTATCACAGATGATGGGGCCGTTCGGTATGACACGCCGGGTATACTAGACTCCTTTGTGCAGTATTATCAAACACTATACGCCAGTAGACAATCAGCGAGTACAGGGGAGTTAGAGCAATATCTGGAGGATATAGCATTAGTTTGGCTCTCACGCAGACAACAGGATTTTTTAATGCATCAACTAACACTTGATGAAATTCGCGAGGCCATCATGGCATTACCCAATGGGAAGGCCACAGGCACGAATGGCTTGCCTGCCGAATTCTACAAGGAGTATATTGATATCCTGGCTCCATACCTCCACAAGATGTATATGGAAGCCTATGACTCACAACGACTCCCACCCACGCTTCGTGAAGCATTGATAATAGCGCTACTAAAACCCGGTAAAGAACCTGACCGATGTGGGTCATATAGACCACTATCCCTTATTAACACTGATGTCAAAATCTTGGCCAAGGTGTTAGCTAATAGACTGCAACTCCTTCTTCCCGACATGGTCCTTCCGACCAATCGGGATTTATACCAACTCGCTCTACATCGCATAATTTGCGTACGCTGTTTACGGTACTGCATCTACTGGAACCAACGCTGCCTGCGGTGGCGGTCCTACTAAACGCCGCTAAGGCGTTTGACTCCATTGTGTGGAACTATATGTTTGCGGTCCTACATCACATGGGAGCACCCTTTATATATACTAATTGAATCAAACTATTATACACGGACCCAGTGGAGAGGGTGCGCAACAATGGCCAGACCTCTGCCTCTTTCCAGATACAAGGCGGCACCCGGCAGGGCTGCCCATTGTCGCCCCTGCTGTTTGCTATTGTACTGGAGCCATTGGCGTGCATATTGCGCCAAAGATATGCATCAGCAGCATTGCAGTTCTACCAACGCCCCCTTGCG
Source organism: Calotriton arnoldi (assembly GCA_963921515.1). Lineage (NCBI taxonomy): Eukaryota > Metazoa > Chordata > Amphibia > Caudata > Salamandridae > Calotriton > Calotriton arnoldi. Next base: position 468,345 of record CAWUFW010009879.1, read on the forward strand.
GTGTCAATGTATGCCGAGGATATGGTCCTATATGTTCGAGAACCTGACACATATCTTGAGCGGCTTATCCGTGAATATATCCACTTTGAATGGCACTCAGGCCTTGGTATTAATTGGGACAAATCAATTATACTCCCACTCACTGACAGCACGCCCCGCATGGAGCTTGGGTACCCATTGGAATGGAGTACAGACCCAGTCAAGTACCTTGGTGTTTGGGTCCACAGGATCCACAAGTGGTCATACAAAATAACTATGGTAGAGCGGTCATGTTCTTGAAGAACAAGTAAATAGCTGGATAAAGCTGCCACTGTCTCTTGCGGACAGAATAGCACTGATTAAGATGATTGTTTTACGTAATTTTTTTAATTTATTCCTGAATATCCCCATTCGCCTGACGCAACACTTCTTCACCACACTTCGCACGTTGCTCATCACGATAACATGGGGAGGGAAGAAGCCAAGAGGGAAATGGGAACAGCTAACACTGCCATTTGATATGGGAGGGCTCACGGCACCAGATCTCAGACTATACTACCTTTGTGCTCAAGCACATTATGCCTATTATTGGAAGCAAACACCTGATTTCACCCCCCATGTGGCTGTGGAGGAAGGTGCGGTCCACCCAACACCGCTTAAATCAATGATTGTCAACAATAGTACGATTTTTGAAAAAGGCGAGATAGGTGAATGCATGGAAAGAACTTGGGAAGCGAGCACGAAAGCTCCCGCTATGCGCCCCAGCTATGCCCCTACTGTATCATGATGCCATATCAGTGACAACTGAGACTGGCTCCATCAAGGTCCTCCACGACGCGGGGTTACACACAATGGGCGATTTATTCCCCGAGGGGAAATTCATTGGTATCTCAAAGATGAAGGAGGACGGCCACGCCACTGCGATGATGGTTTTTCTCTAAGTGAGATTGAGGGCGGCTCTCAGTAAATTATACTTTAGTTTTCCAATGGAACCGCAGGCTTTAGGAGCCCTGTAGTTGATTTACACTACGCAAACCAGAGCCAGACTGGTCGCACGTTTATACCATATCTCGCAACTTGAGGAATTCACGGAGGTGGACGGACCACTTGAAAAATTGAATGCTATTCTCTCAGAGCCATTAATGACGGATGACTGGTAGTCGTGTTGCAAGATGACAGGGCAGTTAACTGCAAATGGGAACCTTAGAATTATTCATTTTAAATATCTACATCAGATGTATTACACCCCTGTCCAGCTGCATAAATATGGCTTGCGTGATTCTGATCGCTGTATTCAGTGTAATGCACCGGGCGCGGACTTCCAACACTTATCGTGGTCTTGTCTGAAGGTTGCTGAATACTGGGAACAAGTTACACGCACCGTAACCAAAATAGTAGAGGAAAGAATAGAATGTACTATGCATACATGCTTGCTGGGGAAAGTTACACGGATAAACATTAACCATCGAAAACTGGTAGCTATTGCACTACTGTTAGCAAAACGTAGGGTCTCTATTCACTGGGGCGGTAGGCCTGCACCAACATGTAAACGCTGGCTGCAAGACATGGTGTATTGTAGAGACCAACTGATATGCTATGCAGAAGAATTACCATGCCGATCCCGACCACGTGACATATGGGGCCCGTTGACTTCTTATTTAATGACTCAACAAACTGAATAATAATCACATGTCTCCTGTACATGCTATGTTGCTTCTCTTTTAGCCGCTGCCTGTGCTTACAACGTATGATGATAACTGTGATGTAATGTACCAATTCATTCCTTTGTGTTTTATCAATGTCTGCAAATGATGATAAAGTTTTGATTGTTACTTTGCTGAAAACTCAATAATAATAAAAAATAAATAAAAAAAGGGTACCTGGAGATATGAATTTTTAAAGCTTTAAGATGAAAAAGCACCAAGAAGTGCAAAGCACCAATTGTGGTCAATGGTCCCTGTAGACAGGGATCTAGGCATGATTTCAGGTGAGTCACTGGCAATATGAGCAAATGCAATTATTCACATTTTCTAGGTTCTACTAAAATGTATAGATGAGTGTATTGAGGTACAGGATCACACAAAGTGCCAAAGTGAAGCGGCACATATTCCATGCAAAAATAGCTGTTCATGATATTAACCTTCATGCTATTTGATATTTGCTTTAAAATGCACCATTTGCCTACTATTTTTTAAACACATTTCTTTGGGGGAAACCTGCCAACTCCCACTTATGACGGTTGAACTAACTTGCTTCGCTCAATCGCAACATTTCTCTCTTCCCCAACTTTAACCTCGCACCACTCGGAAATGTCACCAGCCGCCACTGGATGGGTCAGATATATCAAATAGATTGGACTGGTAGGCCCTGGAGTTAGGGAAATTTGAAAAGGTATCTATGGTTTTACCTGAAAATGGGACTGTGAAAAATTGTCTCTTTTTGCATGTCACCCCCAATTTGTGTGGTCTGATGCTGCTGGTCTTTAGTGCACTAGGAAACTGCTAACCAGGCTCCAGTGCATGTGCTCTGACCCCTAAACATGTCAAAATTAGCTTACTCCTAATTAGTATACATAAAATTCCTGAAAGGTTATAGTACATGGTGCCCCAAAATACACCCTTGGCCTGAAAAGGTAAAAAAATCCTATGAGCTGTAGCACTACTGTGCAATCCAATAGTGTGACAAGACAGACATGACTACTGGTCTACCAGTGTAGTGAGGCAATTTTACAATTGCAGCCAGACCAGTAAAAATGACTCTCTGTGACAGGAGAAAGCCCCCTTTTAAATATTATTAATTAGCCCGATGTAGGCCGTGCAGCCCACAACGAAGAGTGCATGGCCTTTAAAATTAGGTTATGTATCAATTTAAAGTTAATCTGCTCTTACAGTAACTAGTACCCAAAAGCTATTTTCACTGTAGGAAGACTGGCTGGCCCATAGAGAAACAATGGGAAGCAACATCTAATAATAATTCTGCTATCTCAGGATAGGGGCCCACTAGTATTATTGATGAGATTAGATTAGAGATGAGATTAGATTTTTGATAAATATTGAGAAAAAGGGACCTTTAGAAACTTAGCTTTTCCCTGCCTTAAGCTTCTGGGGGATAATTTGCATTTGCATTAGCCCTCCGTCTGTTGCCAGGCCCTAATGAGGTTTGAAAACTGCTCCCAGAGCAGAAGCAATGTCCTGGAAGAAGGGAAGGGGTTCTTGTAACCCTGGCAGGAAGACCAGTTGTGCTGTGGCCAGGAACTTCTTTACATCAAAGCAGCCTGTCCTGTCACATAACATGAACAGGCCCCTTCTTTTTTCTTCACAGTCAGACAGGCACTAAATCCAGTGGTGGAAAACATCCCTGTGAGAAATTGGGTTGTTGGTTGAGTGGGGTATTAACCCTGCTCAAGCAACAGCCACAATCCCTGTCAGAGCGAACCCATAAGTCATTAAAGTGACAGTATGGCACAAAAACTATCAGGCTTGACTTAGAGGTCCTCAGGCCAGCTCCCCCTCAATTCTACGCGCCTGCTCCCAGCCATTTGGTTCCTTTCATTTTGTTACATTTAACTGTTGTTCCTTTCATTTTGTGACAATGTAAGTGCTGTATAGAACATTGCTTAGCCTCCTTTCACTGCCTGTTTCTCTGTACTACGAATTATTTGTTTACCTCTGTATTAATAAACGTGTTATTTTGTAAAAAAAAAAAAAAAAGTAGAATTAGGAGTAATGAACATTACTCTGAAGTAATCAGGACATCAGTGATTCTGCTATTGTATACAGATATGTGCAAATGTTAAAATAATTCCCATGTAGACCACAAGCCCTATGAAATGTAGGCAGTTTGAATTGGCCAGACTCAGCATTTCTGTTAGAGTTCTGGAAACTGTGTTTGTGATGTGTATGCATTCTCTCACTTTGTGGTCTTCTTATTCCTGGTTAACCTTATAATACCTTCTGGCCAAAAATGTACATAATTATTTGGCTGCCACATTATAATGAGTGGCAGCTTCTTATCAGAAAGAACATAGATGCACCCCCATATCGTGAAAATAGAATACACTGAGCACTGGCATCTTGGTGCAGGGGTGGAAAAATAGTTGGAATCAGGGTCGAAGCCACGGGGGGGGCTGAGGGGGCCGGGCACCCCCATAAAAATGCCTGGCCCCCCTAAATGTAACTGCAAGCATGTCAGAGATTGCTTTCAGAATGAAACTTGCTCTGCAATGCCTACAGGACTAGTGAGGTCATCTCAGAGGCAGCAGTCCTAAAAAACAGAAAATCATGAAACTGGGCCTCAGTTTTTACACATATGCCTTTCGCTTTTGCTAAGGATTTAGGCGAGAGAAAATGCCTGAAGGGAAAGTCTCTCTACAGCCACAGTCAGAGGCTTTTGGATAAGGAAAGCAGCAGCATTGTAATAATTTTGCACAGGCTGTTGGGAGGAAGCAGGTTCCTCCCGGGCCCCACCACACCCCCAAGCAAAACAGGAACATTTCTCTTCAGTCTGCAGCTCCGCTTGGGACTACAGCAGCGCAAGACACACTGGCCATCAATCAAGATGAAGATCAGGTCAGTTTTCGATTCTGTTTTATAGTTTGACACACAAAATGAAATCATACCCATTCTCTGTGTTCAAAGTAGCATTAGGTAGTCAGTGAATAAACAGTCACACTCAGCCAGAGAGCATGTTGCTTGTATATGGGGGCTGAGCTGGGTAGGTCTCTCCTGTGGTTGATTACTACAGCCATTGCCTGCAGCAAGCAAGCACAAATGCATGTCTCTCCCATATCTTGCAAACAGCCATACAGCGTGTCTCTGCAAGCTCAAAACGAATCTGATTTATAAATGTGGGGTTCTTTATCTGATTCGCTTATGAGTCCAGGTTTATTTTGGTTGTCTATCCTATTTTCTGTCACAGTCCAACCCTGAGGCTGAGAAGGGAGACAGAGGTTCTGTCTTTTAAGATCCCATGACTGTGGCCTCAACACTGTTAAAAGAGGAAAGCAGGTCTTGGGAAGTGAGTCGATGAGTTAGGAAACAAAATTCTTTTGCATACCTATGAGAGAATTGGTGGGTGGGATAGGTTTCGTGTAGTGCTGCAGTTAATATGCTTCTAACCCCGTAGCCATTTAAGTCCCTCTTTGTTTGTTCCTGAAGAGAGGAAACTACCCGACATGACTTCTTCTCTTCGATGTTAGGAATACTCCACCATCAGTCTTAGAAAAAAATGTTTGCTCATTGCAACAGCTTATCTTAGCATAGAAATACATGCTCTTATGTCTTTATAGGTGTGTAGAACAACAGGGTTTACTGGATTGGTGTATGGTGTTAGTGAACTCAATGAAAAGACAATTTTTATTATTTTTCCGAGGGCAGCATTAAGAGTTAGTGGATAGAGACATGCAAGGCCACTGCTTGCATTGGAAGGGGGAGGGACTGCAATGTCAACTGCAGGAAATACAAATTATGGCCTGCTACCAACACTAAGCAGAACTAATGGTAGTGCCAAAGTCTGTATATTGTATTGTAGTGATATAGCGCTTCATACCCTTAAAAAGGTGCCAACCGACGTGCATATTTGTGGCTGCATATGTGTCCACTGATATGTTTGCTGGTGGGTGAGTGTGTGTGTTTCTGTGTGATGGACGTAGGGATGGGAGGCTGTCTTTCTATTCCCAAACTAAGACAGAAAAACCCTACCAGTTTTGTTGAGTATTATTTTTAAGCAAAAGTGCCTTTAGTTTTTCTTTCTCCACTTTGACAAAAACCTCCAGTTCAATGTAAATTAACATGTTGATGTGTATGGTCATTTGTCCACTTTCACAGCTATCGCTGCCCAGCTCACTGGTATGCATATTTATTGGCCGAAGGTGTAATTAAAACACAAGAAACCTTTGTCTGTTGATGATGCCCAGAATCCCCCAGTGCCTGGCCTGGGACTGAAGCCTTGCAAGGTGAAGGGAGATATTTTAATGCAGCACTGTTCACAAGAATATGCTCAATTGACTGTCTTCCTCAGCTGTCTCATTCCCTTTCCTGGATGCAAAAAGAAATCTGCATTGCACCGTGATTCATTTGCAGGAGAACAAAAGACGTTCTGATGGCAAAGCATATGAGATAAATGTTAGTAGCTCTTAAGTTGAGCCAGTAATTCTTTTTAGAGCAACAGTACAAAACTGGGGTTTTTGAATCATGCTTTCAATGACCCTGCTATGGCTCAGTAGCAGGGGCGCAGTGGAGGCCACCACAGCCCTCAGGGTTTCTTGTTTTGGAGGAGGTCCCCTCACCCTCTAAGCCATGCCATTTCAGAATGTGTGCAATGGCATGGAATAAGAAATAGTGAATGTTATGGAAAGCCACTTCCAAGCAGGCCCCTGGAGTGTAAGGGGGGCCCCAACCGTTCAGATGTCCCCCATTGAGCCCCAGACCAATGAATGTGGGATACGCCAGGGTCCTTCATCACATTCTGCAAGGGGGCATCATTTTGCCTTATGCCACTGCTCAGTAGTTGTATATTTTTAACAAAATAAACCACCACAACACTGCAGCTAATTGTGAGTGACATGTACGCATTTTATTTTATGAATGAGAGAAGTGAGGGTGGTACCAGTACCACCCAAGCACCTCTCCCCTTTTAGCCTGACATCTGTTGAAGCAGGAAGGGTGGTCCAGGACAATCAGTAATATGGTAGCAGCTTCCTGTCTGGTTCAGTATTTGCAAGGTTGCATTTACATTTGGATTTAAAGCCTGTGTTAAAAACAAATCGGAGCACTCAAGTCAACCTATGAAATACAAGTAACCTATCAATTTGTTTTTTACATTGAATCCTGTTTCTAGTAGATTGACGTTTATTATATATTCATGACTACAAATACCAGAATGCAAAGGAAAACAGGAATAGAAAAGCTACTACAACAAACAAAGAACAGCTGTAGGTTAAACCAACAGTGCATGAATGTGGAATTCTGCAAATTCAGAAAACATTTTAGTCTGCAATGTATTGGTACTTATGTTCAAACCTATTTGGACATCAGTAAGGTGCAGTACATTGTACAATTGTGCATTGTATATTGCATAATACTGGCAGTAGGCAAAGTTGAGAGTGACTTGGTGAGAAAATATTTGGAAGTTGGCTTTCATTTTAAAACAGTAGCACTGCAAGCTTCACATCCAGCTGATCAACCTCATGAGAGACTGAACTTATAAGAAGCACACTATTATGCCTGCTGGACCAGCTACTGCTGAAGGGTTTACAACGAATCCCATCAACCAGCTTTTACATACACAATCATACATGCAGCACACACAGACTTCAACATATAGCACAACACTAAGCACACTAAATATTAAGCAAAAAGACAGACCATAGATGCAAAAATAAGTCATCACAATTACAGCACATATAAGCCTTGCATACTAAGCATATAGCACACACGTCACAACATAACAATCAATACATACGGAAAACACACACACACATCATGCACAGTTATATTTTCAGCTGCAGTTTGTCTCTCCCCATAACTGATGCAGGTCTAGAAAGTGCCCCTATGTAGAATAAGTTATTATTGCTTCAATGAAAACTGGGCATTGTTATTTTTTACATACCATACCTCAATTTTCAGTGAACCTCTACTCTCAGAAAGGAGTAATTAGTAACTAAGTGTGTACCAATCATGACCCACAGCCACGACAGGTCATTGGGAATATCACTTTTCCGCATGTCTTGCACCACACACAGTGGCTAAGGCTTTTTTAAATATCTCTTTATTAACATTTTCAAGCATGAAAAAAGAGAACATTTTGCAGTATTGTTACTGTAGCTCTGGGAGGGGAGCAGTCTTACGTCAAAGGGTGGCTAAGGCTTTTTTTAATACTGATAAGTCTAGTCCGCTCTCGTTAAAAATACACGCAATGGTTGAATCAGCAGTGGTGTTAAAACAGTTGCTCTCCCCGCCCAACAAAAACTGGCCATCAAAGCACTTGATTCTTTTATGAGTTCTATTTCAGATGAATTGGCTTTCTAGAAAATGTAATTGATCACTGGTCTAGGACTGCAAAATGCACTATTTGACCAACTTGAAGAATGCAGGCGCTCTTTCTACAGTCTTATTTTTGAGTGTTCTCCATGCAGTAGTGGAATTGGCGGGCAACATTGGTAGAAGTGGGATACGCTTGAGAAGAAAGTGAGTAACTTCTTACGACAAAAGTCGGGTCCTTTGTACTTATTTATTTATTACAAATTAAGCACTGCTCCACTGCACTGTGAAACAAATCTCAAACTGTTTCTTTAATTTTCAAATGATCAGTGAAACTGCAACCCCATATGTATTTAGAAAAATTAGCCTGATGTGATGATAATCATATTGCTTCATCTATCACTTTAAGACACTTATCAATGAAATACTTGTTTTGTTTTTCAATTTTCCTTTTTTTAAAAGGGTCATCTTCCTAAAATGCTCTTTCACATCTTGTTTTTTTCAATATATCCTTCCCAATCAGCTTTATCATCCCATAACCACTTTTAATATCACCAAATCACTCGTGCATCTGTATCCCAGGCCTTGTGACTCTTCTCTCCTTTTGGTGCTTTGAAGTCAACGTAGGATGGGATAAGTAGTTTATAAGCACACAATGCCATTATGTGAGGCACTAGACTAGTACAGTGACCCAATGGGGCCTACACTAAAACTAAGAAACTGACACAGGGGACAAAGAATGACTCGGGGACACTTACAATAGACCTCCAACACTGTCACTAGCACACTGCCAAAGGAAACCAATGATGACATGGGGACATTGATGTGACCACAGTGACAAATAGGCACTTGCACTTGAACAACAAGAGGGGACACTGGCACAGGGGTACTAGCAAATGGGCATTGTTAGTAAGATAATGAGACAGGCAAATCAACACTGACGCTAGGGCACTGGAACAGGGGTACCGAAACAGGACCATCTATACTTACATGGGAACAGTAACATTTGGATGCGTACATGGGACACAAACACTAATTCTGGAACACTGACACAGGGATGCCAGGGTAGAAGGATAGTGACACTAAACAGTGGGACATAATATTAGACTGTGACATGATATACTTACAAAGGGACACTGACTGGGAAACACATCATTAGTGAACCTGTGAATGCTGACAGAGGTTACTGATGAAAGGAAACTGACTTGGAGACACTGTCATAGGGACATAGACACTAGAACACTGATCAGTAGCACCAAGAATGGCATGGGGATGTTGGTGATGTGACACTGAAAGTCGTTCATTGACATGAGTCACAAATATTGACACTGGGACACATTAGGACAGTAACACACCAGCACCATAGTGATGCTGACACTAGGGCATTTCCACTGGGGCAGTACCACTTGGACACAGATAATGGAACACCAACATGGAGAGATTGACTTGGGGACAAAGACACTAGCACAAACATTGATGCTGGTCCAATGCCATGGGGCAGTGGTATGGGGAGATTGTCATAGGAGGTTTAGAGTATAAACACTTAGGTATTTATGCTTGAACACAACACTGGTTGCTAAAAGGATAGTAACACAAGGGCACTTACTGGGGGGATGCAACATTCAGGTACTGACTTGTGGTTGCTGAGTTGGGTCACTGACACTGGGATACAGACACAAAGGCACTGGCATGGGGGCACATACATAGGGTCACAGACACTGAAATTGACACTGTGACACTGACTTGGACATTGGACAATGCAACACTGCCAAGGGGTTACTGTCGAGAAACACTGTTTGGGTACAGAGACAGACACTAGGAAAAGTGAACACTGACACCGAGGCACTGAAACTAACAAGGTACATTGGAATTAGGATACTGACATGGGCACATGAACAATGATACAGAAAAACTGACCGGGGGACAATGACACTGTGATACTGGTGTGAGGGCACTGGGACATAGGTAGATGGGGAAATAGGTACATTGACATTGATACTGGAACACTCATGATGGGAGAGAAATAAAGGGACATGTATGCAGTAACAGTGATATGGGGACACTAACCCAGTAACACTAATAAATCCACAAACACTAATGCTGAGGTAAGTACACAAGGGTGCCAGCATTGGGATACTGAGTCATAGATGCTACATGCAAAGAGGGCATGAGAAACAAGCATGGACATACTGACACTTGGTCATTGGCAATCAAGCACTAACACAGGGAAACTGTTGCATGGACCTCGACACTGGCACACCAACACAAGCATACTGCGAGGAGTATATTGACATAAGAACAAAGGCATAATGCTGACAATGGAACACTTCCACAGCAATAGAGCAGTCCATCACTGCCACTGAGACACAGCCACAGATATTGTGTGGCACTGACACTGGATATGTTACACTTGGAAAATGATGGTGATATTACCACTGGAAAACTGACGCAGGGATTGAAGGCAGTCAAAGACACACATGTGGGCATGGGGGCGCCAATACTGGTTTGGGAATTTTTACATTTGGACACTGATATGGAGATAATGAAAGACAGACTTACACTAAAATCCGAATATTGACACTAACACTCACATTTGGGAAATAGGGCTACACGGACACAGAGGCACTGACACAGGCACTAAAATGTACACAAGATCACTGACACAGATGCACTTTTGCATGGATACAAATATAGGGAGACATACCAGAGACCACAAACACTCGCACTATAGACATTTAATCAAGTCTGCGGTCTCATCTATATAGCATTCTTCAACAGCACCAAGAAGGCATAATGTTAGCAAGTGTTGATCATCAGCAATACTTCCTAACCTTTTTTGAGATAATATGGCAGCTTGTCAGAGATGGCCCCTCTGTCCTGCCTAAAATAACCGCAGTCTCTGCCTGGTAAAGTTTGAGTTGACAGAATACAACTTAGGTTTCTAGAAATAGTGAAGACACATGTTTTCTACTGTCATAGTCCAGTGGAGCTTTAATCAGGCCAGACCTGCTGCATGTAGAGATTATTGGATACTTAGCCTGTCAAGTCTTGATTTCACTGCATGCCTCTTTCTTCCACCACCCTACACTTCCTGCCTCTTTTTTTTTACTCTTGCAAGATCTTTTTTGTCCCTGTGTCCTGTCTTTGTCATCATTTTCCAATATTTCGATTCTTCCTTCTTTCTTTCTTTACTGCCAGTCTTGCTTTTGGTCTGGATCAAAAAATGATGGTGAAAAATAAGTTTGGTTCCCAAAAGATAAGTGCTGGTGCCTGCTACCTGAAACCAACTGCACAAATTAAGTACTGGGTACAAGGCTCTAAAACAATGACTGGGCAGCTGCCTGGCAAGTTCCTGCTGTTCAAGTAGTAGAAAGGCCTTTCACCACACGCACTTCCTCTTCTATGCCCATGCTCCCTCAACATCCTATGGTGACCTTGTCTATCTCTCCTACTGGCTGTTCCATTGAGGTCTCTCTTGCTGAAGATGATTTAGAACTGCCTTAAAACCCACTCAATTATTGTTAATGGTTTTAGAAAATGTACTTAGAAATGCTTGATTTGCCTTTTCCCCAAAGGTGTCTTGAGGGAGGGTACACTGGCCCATGCATAATTGCGTTTATGCACTATTTAGTTTTCTACAATTATACAGGATATAAGTCTGTTGAAAATACTATGTAACACAGATTTCATTAACATTTCCTAGTGTTCCTTGCTCACTGTACTTTAAAAGGTACAATTTCCTATTTATTATCACTAGTAGTGGTAAATGTAGAAAATAGTAACACTTTACAAAAACTGCAAAATATACTGCATTCTTTAAAATCTCACCATCTTGTGCCTTTAATTAAAAAAATACTGTGGGGAACCAAACCAATGTCAAACATTGAAAACCGAAACCATTCTGTAGTTATTCTTTGGGGCCATGCCACCCTAAACATGTATCCCTGGCTACGGGCCTTGTTGGAATTGGCAGTATATGGATGGAACACCCCCTGATGCAAATTAGCACCTAGCGCTATTTGTGTTACTTTTTTAATTCTTTCAGCGCAAACAAATTCTGCGCTGGAAAGTAAATAGTATATCAACACTTTGCACAGGTATGTATTCATTTTGTGACTTTGAACTGTTACAGAGTTGATAAATCTGAACTCTAGTTTCAGAATGAAACATTTCCTACTTTCACTTTCTGTTTAACTAGTGTCTCAAATTGTGAATGATTTCAAGGCATGCCAAGTAAAACCACCATTAAAAATTTGGTTTTAATTTTCTACATTTTTTATCACTAGAAGGCAAAATCATTCTCATCTTGTTTATTCTATATCTCACTTGAATACATTCTGATGGGATTTTGCATTCTCTGCCTGTCATTGTATATATAGTGTGGTGGGGAGACCCCGCTGTGTATTTGTAGATTAGATGAGAAGTGCTAACAAGGGACTTAATCCCTGCTGCTGAAACTTCAAGCAGCTTTGTTGGTTACTTTGCAAAGGGACTGTCTAAGTAGTGAGAGTGGGAACTGCTAGGGGCACGGTAAGTAAAAGAAAAACATAGAAAGCTTTGAAAACACGTTAGTGGACTTTGAATGAGGCTGGCCTTGAGGCCTTGTAGCCCCAGCCCAGAGCAACAGTGCGTAATTTGTAAAAGAATAGGTGCCAGGGCCCTCACCAGGAGGCCACTGCAGCTCGCACCACCCATTGCCTCTGCCAGTGCTGGCAGGGACAGTGCCAACACAACTAATAACCATCACACTCCTACGAGTGGGACAATTCAGACTATTCGAGGGCCCCAACACTTCAAGGACGGCAGGTTTAGTCCTTTTTAATGGAAATTGATTTATTAAACAACTTTTGTATTGGTCATTTCTAAATTAGACAGACAGCCCACCATGTGACAGACTGTCATAAGTGCCGGTGTTAACAGTCAAGTGCCGGTGTGGAGCACCTGAAACCACCAACTTAAATTAAGCACTGCAGAGCAGTCCACTTCATTTGGAGAATTCTGTGTCTTTCCATGCACGCCTGAGACCTTTCTGTGTTGCGTTTTGTACTGATCTTTTCCTATTTTTTGCATTCAGTGAATGTATAATAAAGCTTGTCCCCTACTCACAGCAAACTGCTGGTGTCCCCCCAACATGATTGAATAGGTGCTTGTATTTTCAGGATTAGACAGCGTTGAACGGCGAAATCTCTGCTTTTTGATGCAACTCCTGTCTCCACACTATAGCTGTTGCTTTTCCCGTAACACACCCAGTGGGACACCCTGCCACCCAATGCTACCAACCAAATGACTCCACTTCCCAAAAGTATACAGAGTCCTTGTTTGGAGGTTACAGGCCGCAGTTTATGAAGAATTTTATTATGACAATTTGACACCATAAGTCACTGTCACCGCTTGTAGGAGGTAGATTTCAGCCAGGCTGTGTCTGGGCTGCAAGTGCCATCTGCAGGGCTATCACCAACCTCCTTGGAACTCCTAGTGTCCCTGCTGTTAGGCATCCCAAGGTCCACTGTTGTTGCAACCATCACCCCTTCTTCAGGCCTCCAATGGACCTGCGGCTGATGTCCATGGGCGTAACAAAACTAGAGGGGGTCCCCTGCAAAGTACATGCAGGGGGCCCCCCAAGCACTAGACCCAGTCCGTGGGCTCTCAGGCCAGGGACATGCAAGTGCCCAAGGGGGCCCCCCAGAGTTCGGGGGCTGCAGGGGCTTTTTTTACGCCACTGGTGATGTCTTGAATGTACAGGCTCAATTACTCAGCCTTTTGACCTCCAGCACAGAACCTACTTCCTCATTTTCAGCTTCAAATTTTGCTGGCCAATCAAATGGGTGCTATTTGGTGTCCTTCAGTCTCGCTGGTGGGCATTCTGATACAAAGCACTCATCACCCCTTTCTGCAGCTCTGAACTCTCTCAACAGCCTGGTGCTTTGCAAATGATAAAGTATGCCGACTGTGCAGATCACACAAACAAGCAGTCTGCCAGAAAAAATACCACGAGGTTAACCCTTGAAACCATGAGAAATGATCTTCAGGACATTGCAGGAAGCTGTAGGCCAAAACAGACATACAGTAATAGTAAAATTGTACAGATTTATCAAATATAACATGTATACTGCAGATAAAAAAAATGTAAAACACTGTAAAGCTTAGATAGAGTTCTAATGAATGAAGTTAACGGGTTGCACGTGGCTTGTATTAATTCTAGCTACAATATTTATATCTAGACTCCAAAAGAAAATATCAGCTCATTCCAGTTGGATGTTGGAAGAATTTATTTGCGTTTGTTGATGTCTATAGGTGTCATTGTGTACTTTTACGTGACCTGTAGAATTCCATTTGTACATGCTGCTGGCATGTGGTGTAATTTGCATTTGGTACCCAGGGATTGGGTTCATCCTAATGAAGTTGTTACTTTAACTACCATTGAGTAATATTACCACTTGTCATTGAAAGTGCTTGAAAAGGCAATGCTTATGGCGCTAAGGGCCAGGTAAAACAATTATTGACAATGCCAATTGATTTTCCTTGATCATAAAAGTAAGGAGTGGTTTTTCAATATAGTTGTGACAAAAGCCATGGGTCAGGCCACAGGTTCATCACCAAGATCTATGCAATTAGTATTAACAGGCACCTGTGGCTTGATCTGTGGCTTTGGTCACTACTATGTTAACCAAACTACTCCTTATCTTTACTCACAAGCTAAACTGATTGGCATTGCCTATGGTTGTTATAATGTTTGTTATGCTGCCAGCTCTGATTAGCACTGCAGGTCCCATTATTGTGTTGACAGTTTTTCCTTTATCTTCTCTAACCACTTTCCTACGTTGCTTGTAGCAGGAATTCATTCACTCTGTAATCTTACGAGTCTGGAGGTAGCAGCTCCACATAAAAAGAGAGAAGTAATAACAGATCTTCCTGGATAGACATTGTTACGGACCTCCTTTATATGTTTGCCATTATGAGATGTCAAGTAAAGAGATTTGCTAGGATGCATTGCCTTATCGTCATCCTTTTTGTCATTATAGGAAGCTAGTGCTCAGAGTATGTGACTTTTTGGGAACTGCATGTGGACTGTGTTAGGGCCTTCCACTTATCAGTAATTTACAGCAGATCTCTTTGGTCTTGGTAGGCCTTACTGGTCAGCACTGAGTTGTTTGTAATAAGTGATTAGCATTGACTTGTTAGTACTTGTTAGAAATGAGGTTTCTGGTTGGCATGGGTATGCACCAAAACCACGCAGAACCCACCACTCTAGTCAAGGCAAGCAAGTTACACACCAAAGATAACCTGTGCTCACCCTCTGGTAGCTTGGCGCAGAGCAGTCAGGCTTATCGTCAGAGGCAATGTGTAAAGCATCTGCGCAGCACACTCCAACCAGTGACAAAATAAATACACCACAAAATGATATAAAAATACGAAAAAAGAGACTCCACACAATATGATATAAAAATAAGTTTCTGTATTGCATATAAACATAGACCAAAACCACATAAGCCAATAATCACTTTGCAACTAGACAATTGTCCAAATATCAGAGTTAGTGCAATAAGACCCTGAAATAATACTTAGGTAAGAGCGACACATATCATAACATCAGGGCAATAAATACAGCAGTTAGGATAGGGAGAGAAAACACATGAGTCACCAAACATTCCTGTAGTACATAAAACACCAACTTTGGTCATCACATAACATCAGTAATACCTGAGTTACGAAATACCATCATAAACACATGTATAGAGTGCACCTGCACCTCTATTATATGTTAGGTGGTAATGTGAGCACCAACCGTAGGTTACAGGAACACCTGCATACTTACTACAGTGAATATGGTAATACAAAACAGAATCAGCAAGATCGGGTCCTCCGTCGAGGAATATCAATGTGTCCTGCTACCTGATTCAATTTATCAGGGCCGCCAAGATTTGAGCCAACATGGGGGAGGGGGCCCACACTCTGAAGATAAAAGTGGGGAGACCTTGCTGGATCCCCCGTGTGCTGAAGGAACCAAAGGCAGCTGCCAGTAAGCATGTGGTGCAGCTGCTTCCTCCACAGTGCCGCCAGAGCCGTCCCTTTCTCTGTAGCGGGAGCCTGTCTCTCTGGGGCTCTTCCGCTGGAAGGTGGTGTGGCAGTAACCCCTGGCGTTGATGTGGCCCTACCTAGGAATGTCTGTTGATGGTGCTGGTGGTAACCCCGCCCCCTCAGAGACGCATGCTGAGCAGCCGATGTGGCTGTTTCGGGAACTTACTGCTGAGCAGGGACACGCTGATCCTGAACAAAACACTCTCCTTCATGGAGCCGGTCTCTCCCATTGATTTTACTCCGGCAGGGGAGAAGGCTTCGGCAATGTTGCAGTACCCTTGGGTGTTGTGTCATGTGACACGGGCTGGCTGCTTACACTGCAGGGTCACCCAGGCAACGCAGTGGTGATACCTTCTGGCTTCTTTCAGTGCAACAGTGCTTCAGGGCACAGGCAGTGAGGAAATCTCAGTTGTGCAGCTCAAGGATGCCATAAATGTTGATCGGGGGCCAAAACAGCAGGCGCTCACCCATCGCTGGTCCTGGGCAAACAAACTAACTTGCGCTAATCCTCCTAAACAGGCGAACGCACCACACACTGAAGTAATTTTAGGATAGCAAAAACAGAGGGGAACAAGCCGCCCAGTCCCTGGAGATCATTGGGAGTGCACAGGGCAGGCATCAGGCCAGCATACAAAGGTAACCTGCAAAGTGGCAGTCTCTTTCATCAGCCTAACAGATGGGTAGGTCAGCACAACAAATCAACCAGTCCCAATAGCAGTTCTTCCGGGCAGCACAACAGTCCCTGACACTGTGCACCATGTAGAGCCAGCAGCTTCTGGTTACAAGTCCCATGCTGTGTCTAAAACATGGGGTTCAGAGCCCCTGTACTTATACTCAAAATGTCTTTGATGTGGAGGTAACTTGAAAAGAATCTTAGAAGTGCACAGCACCCCTTCTCGACTCCAGCCCTGGCTCCAGACATCAGTAGGCGGTAAACAAGCCCTTTGTGTGAGGGCAGGACACAGCCTATACAAATGTAAGTGCACCCCACCTCCATCTCTCCCAGCCCAGGAGGATTATTCAGTGTGCAGATGTAACCCTATTACACCCCAACCTCCCTGTGTGATGGCTGTTTGGAAAGTATGCACAAAGCCTAGCTGTCCCTCTGCCCTAGACGTGGATTGGAGTCAGGCTGCAAAGCACAAAGAGTCATAGGCACATAGAAATGCCCACTTTCTAAAAGTGCCATTTCTACAATAGTGATGAAAAATCCACCTACACCAATAAGTAGGATTTATCACTACTATTCTAACCATACCAAACAAGGCAACACTACTCCTTTTAGATCGGAAATTACCACTTACAGACAAATAAGGGAATTACCAAAGCTAACCTAAGGGAGAAGCAGCACTCATTGTAGTGAAAAACGAAATACGGTGTTTGTCACTACCAGGACATGCCACTCAATAAAGGCACATGTCCTACCTTTCACCTGTACAGCACCATGCCCCTAGGGCTACCTACGGCCTTCCATAGGGGATCTATATGTAGTAAAAGGGGAGTTTCAGGCTTGGCAAGTAACTTTAAATGGCAAGTCAATGTGGCAGTAAACTGTGCATGCAGGCGGTGGTGAGACAGAATATTTAGTAAAAAATATCTACTGACATTATTATCGAGTGAAAAATATTGTGGAATGGAAATTTCGCCTGTAAGAACATCGTTTGCAAGAATATCGATTTTAAAATAAGTGATATAGATTTTTGTAATATATTTTGTTGTACATTTTATCTGTATATGATGTACTTTTTTTGTTTAAATATTTTTATGTTTTTATGTATTTGTAAAAATGTAAGTAGTTATTACATTTTATTGAAGTATTTTTATTATTTTTGGCACCTGAGTGGATTGTGGGTTTATAGGAGTACAGAGTGGAAAGTAATTTAATTATAATTAATTGTTTATTTTTTATAACTATTATTTCTTTTACTAATACATAATAATGAATTTTGTTTATTGTGTAATTCATTTTTTTAATTGTTAATTAATATTAATGATTTAATTGGTAATTAATTATGTTTATATTGTAAATTATGTTTTTTAATGTAATTTATTTTTTATATGTGGGTCATGGGGTTGAGGGTGGGAAGTAATTTAATTTTAAATAATTATTAATTAATTGTTAATTAATGTTAATTATTTGATTGATCATTATGTTAATAGTGTAAGTTATTTTTTTTTTAATTTGTATGAGTGGGTTGTGGGATTTCTCTGTACAGGGTTTGAAGTTATTTCATTGTAATTAATTGTTTGTTAATTAATATGAATTATTTAATTGATAATTAAGTTAATCGTGTTAGAATTCTTTTTATTTTAGGTGTGTGTTGTGGGGTTTATAGGAGTATATGGTGGGAGGAAATTATAACAAAACTTATTTTATGAATTACATTTATTAATAGTTTTTAAGAGAAATGTTTTTTATATGTAAAATAATATTGCATTTAATTTTTAATATTGTTTGTAATATTTTTATGATATGTTTTTTAATGAAATGTTTTAATTGTTTATTATTTGTTAATCTTTAATATATATTGCATTTTAAATATTTATGATTTACATTTTTATTTTGTTTTTGAAATTAGTTTTTGTATTTATAGAAATTTTGTTTGTTTGTAATGTAGTACTGACTGTAGTGGGAATAAAAAATATATATTTTAAAATCCAACACTTTTTCTACTGTTGCACTGCCTGGAGTGGGAATACAAAATTTTAGCCATGCGCAATCCAACACTTTTCCTACTGTTGCACTTACTAGAGTGGGAATAGTAAACTTACCCTTCCGCAATCCAACACTTTCCCTTTTGTTGCACTGAGTGGAGTGGGAATAGTAAAATTAATTTTTTTATAAATTATATTTTTTATTGTTGTGTTAATTGTAGTGGGAATAGTAAATTGTAGTATTTTGCAATCTTATGTTTTAAGTAATTTTATATTTATTGTGGTTAGAGTAGTACATTTTATTTTGTGTGATGTAAAAAAGTTTGTAACTGTTGTGTTGTGTTAAGTGGGAGTACTTATTTTTATATGTATTTAGTATGAAAATGTGTTTTCTTAATGTAGTGGAAAATGTATATGTATTTATTTACATTTTTAATAATTTATTTTATGTTCATTTAATTTATATAATTATGTGTTTGATTTAAATTATAATATTTATAATTTGCAATATTTTTTGTTTGTAAATTATTTTTTATTACATTGTAAAAAATGTGTGTTGTTTATTTAAAAAAAAAATGTAATTGGTTTCCTTTTTTAATAGTTAGGGGACCAGTACGATCTCGCTAGGAAAGCCCTCCATATGACACGGATCCGGAGGGCTTTCCCAGCGAATTGTGCTCCGCGAGTTCGAGCGACCGATTCCGATGCACCTGTATGGTGACGGACTCGGTTCGCTCGGACTCCCATTGAACTCCATGGGAGCCTGTATACTGAACGCGTACACAGGCTCACAAAGCAAAAAGCGGTGGGTGGGGAAAAGTGTACACCCTGTGGCGGGCACCCCGTGGTGCCCACCACACTGTGCATGCATGGAAAAGGGGGACCCATGGGTACCCCCACTGGACCGATTCGGAGGGCCCTGGGTGAAGGGGGGCCTGCTACAGCCCCCCGAAGTCTGATTCCCATAGCCGTTTCGTCTCGCTGAGACCGAGTCGATACGGCTGTCCGAATCGTGCATCGTACTTGCTTCTTCGGAAACCAGCTCCATTGCGCAGCACTATTCGGCTGCGAATGAGTCGGACTGACAGGATCGGGTTCGGAAAAAATTCGGTTGACGCGGACGAGATCTTCGCATCATACTTGGTCGTTCGGAATGGGGGCAGATTCAGTAGAAACATAGGCTCTGAATCGGATTTGCTCGTTCCTGAACCCGTCTTGAGGCCTTCCTAGCGAGATCGTACTCGGCCCCTTCATGTTTTTGGTATATTTAAATATGTATACATATATTTTGATAATATATTATTTAAAAATGTTAAAATTATATTATTATTTAAAATATATATATATATATTTTTATATGTATATGTATGTTCATATATATACACATATATATATGTGTGTGTGTTTACATTACAGTAAGTTTATTTGTTAAAATATACATTTTAATATATTTTATTTTTTATAAATTAATGTTAGTATTTAATATATGTTCATTTTAATATTTTAATTGATATATATTTAAAAATCGATATTTAATAGAACTATATCATTGTAAACAATATTGTTTTCTATATTTTTGTACTTACCTTTTTAAGTGTAGGCGGTCGATATTTTTGTATCGAAATATTTTTGCCTCAATATGTTTTTCCTCGATAGTTTTGTGGTCGATATTCCGTCAGTGAACCCACGTAGGCACTGCAGTGACAGGCCTGAGACAGGTTTGAAAGGCTACTTCTGTGGGTGGCGCAAGCAGCACTGCAGGCCCACTAGTAGCATTTAATTTACAGGCCCTGGGTAAATGGGATACCACTATACAAGGGACTTAGACATAAATTAAATATGCCAAACAGGTGTAGACCAATCATGCCATGTTTAAAGCAGAGAGCACATGCACTTCAGCACTGATTAGCAGTGGTACGGTGCCCAGAGTCCTAAAGCTGACAAAAACAGGTCAGAAAAAATACAGGAGGAAGGCAAAATGTTTGGGGCTAACCCTGCAAAAAGGTTCAGATCCAACTGTACTGATGTGTTAGTACAGCCTGTAACTATGCCATCTAGTTGCCAGCAATGTTCCACAGGTCCTTTCATACATTATATGCCTTTCCCTTTGAAGATGAGGGATCAGGTAGTGAGTTTGTATAAGATAACATATAGTGACATGAATTATATCAAATTTAGACTGGGAGGACCATTATAAAGACTCATAATTCTATGGCCTGTGACCTCATGTTCTCTAGACTATGGATGAGTGGTCATTGCTAACTCTGTGGAAAGAGCACTTGCGATGAAAGAATACTGTACAACTGGGTGGAAGACATAAGTTTTTGTAAAAATTATCTTTGAGAGTCAGACAATGCATGTTGGATTGCTTATGCTAAATTAAGTCGTACATTTTCTATTGTTGAGCCTTTTTATTCAGGAGCAGCGATGACAATGAAGAATGAACTAAGGGCCTGATTATGATGGCGGTTGGACTTTCATCTGACCGCCATTCTAACGGGGATGGGACCACCCGACTAGCTGTCGGCGGTCCCTCCATAGGGATTACAATGTGACTACCTTCAAGGCGGTCGCAATGTGTATGTTTTGTATTGTGGCGTGTGCTGCGGACTGCAAGCACATGCTGCAGCAGGCCCGTAGCCAGGGGTACATGTTTAGGGGAGCATGGCCCCAAAGAATAACTACAGAAGGGTTTCGGTTTTCAATGTTTGACATTGGTTTGGTTCCCCAAAGTATTTTTTTTAATTAGAGGCACAATATGGTGAGATTTTAAAGAATGCAGTATATTTTGCAGTTTTTCTAAAGTGTTACTATTTTCTACATTTACCACTACTAGTGATAATAAATAGGAAATTGTACCTTTTAAAGTACAGTGAGCAAGGAACACTAGGAAATGTTCATGAAATCTGTGTTACATAGTATTTTCAACAGACTTATATCCTGTATAATTGTAGAAAACTAAATAGTGCATAAACGCAATTATGCATGGGCCAGTGTACCCTCCCTCAAGACACCTTTGGGGAAAAGTAAGGCAAATCAAGCATTTCTAAGTACATTTTCTAAAAACCATTAACAATAATTGAGTGGGTTTTAAGGCAGTTCTAAACCATCTTCAGCAAGAGAGACCTCAATGGAACAGCCAGTAGGAGAGATAGACAAGGTCACCATAGGATGTTGCGGGAGCATGGGCATAGAAGAGGAAGTGCGTGTGGTGAAAGGCCTTTCTACTACTTGAACAGCAGGAACTTGCCAGGCAGCTGCCCAGTCATTGTTTTAGAGCCTTGTACCCAGTACTTAATTTGTGCAGTTGGTTTCAGGTAGCAGGCACCAGCACTTATCTTTTGGGACCCAAACTTATTTTTCACCATCATTTTTTGATCAGGACCAAAAGCAAGACTGGCAGTAAAGAAAGAAAGAAGGGCAAATCGAAATATTGGAAAATGATGACAAAGACAGAACACAGGGACAAAAAAGACCTTGCAAGAGTAAGAAAAAGAGGCAGGAAGTGTAGGGTGGTGGAAGAAAGAGGCATGTGGTGGCTTAGTATCCAATAACCTCTACATGCAGCAGGACTGGCCTGATTAAAACTCCACTGGACTATGACAGTAGAGAACATGTGTCTTCACTATTTCTAGAAACCTAAGTTGTATTCTGTCAACTCAAATTTTACCAGGCAGAGACTGGGGTTATTTTAGGCAGGACTGAGGGGCCATCTCTGACAGGCTCCCATATTATCTAAAAAAAGGTTAGGAAGTATTGCTGATGATCAACACTTGCTAACATTATGCATTTTTGGTGCTGTTGAAGAATGCTGTATAGATGAGACCGCAGACTTGATTAAATGTCTATAGTCTGAGTGTTTGTGGTCTCTGGTATGTCTCCCTATATTTGTATCCATGCATTAGTGCATCTGTGTCAGTGATCTTGTGTACGTTTTAGTGCCTGTGTCAGTGCCTCTGTGTCCGTGTAACCCTATTTCCCAACTTTGAGTGTTAGTGTCAATATTCGGATTTTAGTGTAAGTCTGTCTTTCATTATTTCCATATCTGTGTCCAAATGTAAAAATTCCCAAACCAGTATTGGCGCCCCCATGTTCAAATGTGTGTCTTTGACTGCCTTTAATCCCTGCATCAGTTTTCCAATGGTAATATCCCCATCATCTTCCAAGTGTAACATATCCAGTGTCAGTGCCACACAATATCTGTGGCTGTGTCTCAGTGGCAGTGATGGACTGCTGTATTGCTGTGCAAGTGTTCCATTGTCAGCATTATGCCTTTGTTTTTATGTCAATATACTCCTCGCGGTGTGCTTGTGTTGGTGTTCCAGTGTCGAGGTCCATGCAACAGTGTCCCTGTGTTAGTGCTTGAGTGCCAATGACCAAGTGTCAGTAAGTCCATGCTTGTTTCTCATGCCCTCTTTTCATGTAGCATCATTAACTCAGCATCCCAATGCTGGCACCCTTGTGTACTTACCTCAGCATTAGTGTTTGTGGACTTATTAGTGTTACTGGGTTAGTGTCCCCATTTCACTGTTACTGCATACGTGTCCCTTTATTTCTCTCCCATCATGAGTGTTCCAGTATCAATGTCAATGTACCTATTTCCCCATCTACCTATGTCCCAGTGGCAGTGCCCTCACACCAGTATCACAGTGTCGTTGTCCCCCCGTCAGTTTTTCTGTGTCATTGTCCATGTGCCCATGTCAGTATCTTAATTCCAATGTACCTTGTTAGTTTCAGTGCCTCGGTGTCAGTGTTCACTTTTCCTAGTGTCTGTCTCTGTACCCAAACAGTGTTTCTGGGCAGTAACCCCTTGGCAGTGTTGCATTGTCCAATGTCCAAGTCAGTGTCACAGTGTAAATTTCAGTGTCCGTGACCCTATGTATGTGCCCCCATGCCAGTGCCTTTGTGTCTGTATCCCAGTGTCAGTGACCCAACTCAGCAATCACACGTCAGTACCTGAATGTTGCATCCCCCCAGTAAGCGCCCTTGTGTTACTATTCTTTTATTAACCGCTGTTGTGTTCAAGCATAAATACCTAAGTGTTTATATTCTAAACCTCCTATGACAATCTCCCCATACCACTGTCCCATGGCATTGGACCAGCATCAATGTGTGCTAGTGTCTTTGTCCCCAAGTCAATCTCTCCATGATGGTGTTCAATTATCTGTGTCCAAGTGGTACTGCCCCAGTGGAAATACCCTTGTGTCAGCATCACTATGGTGCTGGTGTGTTACTGTCCTAATGTGTCCCAGTGTCAATATTTGTGACTCATGTCAATGAACGACTTTCAGTGCCACATCACCAACATCCCCATGCCATTATTGGTGCTACTGTGTCAGTGTTCTAGTGTCTATGTCCCTATGACAGGGTCTCCAAGTCAGTTTCCTTTCATCAGTAACCTCTGTCAGCATTCACAGGTTCACTAATGATGTGTTCCCCAGTCAGTGTCCCTTTGTCAGTATATCATGTCACAGTCTAATATTATGTCCCACTGTTTAGTGTCACTATCCTTGTACCCTGGCATCCCTGTGTCAAAGTTCCAGAATTAGTGTTTGTGTCCCATGTACGCATTCAAATGTTACTGTTCCCATGTAAGTATAGATGGTCCTGTTTCGGTACCCCTGTTCCAGTGCCCTAGCATCAGTGTTGATTTGCCTGTCTCATTATTTTACTAACAATGCCCATTTGCTAGTACCCCTGTGCCAGTGTCCCCCTCTTGTTGTTCAAGTGCAAGTGCCTATTTGTCACTGTGGTCACATCAATGTCCCCATGTCATCATTGGTTTCCTTTGGCAGTGTGCTAGTGACAGTGTTGGAGGTCTATTGTAAGTGTCCCCGAGTCATTCTTTGTCCCCCTGTGTCAGTTTCTTAGTTTTAGTGTAGGCCCCATTGGGTCACTGTACTAGTCTAGTGCCTCACATAATGGCATTGTGTGCTTATAAACTACTTATCCCATCCTACGTTGACTTCAAAGCACCAAAAGGAGAGAAGAGTCACAAGGCCTGGGATACAGATGCACAAGTGATTTGGTGATATAAAAAGTGGTTATGGGATGATAATGTGTATTGGGAAGGATATATTGAAAAAAACAAGATGTGAAAGAGCATTTTAGGAAGATGACCCTTTTAAAAAAAGGAAAATTGAAAAGCAAAACAAGCATTTCATTGATAAGTGTCTTAAAGTAATAGATGAAACAATATGATTATCATCACATCAGGCTAATTTTTCTAAATACATATGGGGTTGCAGTTTCACTGATCATTTGAAAATTAAAGAAACAGTTTGAGATTTGTTTCACAGTGCAGTGGAGCAGTGCTTAATTTGTAATAAATAAATAAGTACAAAGGCCCGACTTTTTTCGTAAGAAGTTACTCACTTTCTTCTCAAGCGTATCCCACTTCTACCAATGTTGCCCGCCAATTCCACTACTGCATGGAGAACACTCAAAAATAAGACTGTAGAAAGAGCGCCTGCATTCTTCAAGTTCGTCAAATAGTGCATTTTGCAGTCCTAGAGCAGTGATCAATTAAGTTTTTCTAGAAAGCCAATTCATCTGAAATAGAACTCATAAAAAATCAAGTGCTTTGATGGCCAGTTTTTGTTGGGCGGGGTGAGCAACTGTTTTAACACCACTGCTGATTCAACCATTGCTTGTATTTTTAACGAGAGCGGACTAGACTTATCAGTATTAAAAAAAGCCTTAGCCACCCTTTGACATAAGACTGCTCCCCTCCCAGAGCTACAGTAACAATACTGCAAAATGTTCTCTTTTTTTCATGCTGGAAAACGTTAATAAAGAGATATTAAAAAAAGTCTTAGCCACTGTGTGTGGTGCAAGACATGCACAAAAGTGATATTCCCAATGACCTGTTGGGGCTGTGGATCATGATTGGTACACACCTAGTTACTAAATACTCCTTTCTGACAGTAGAGGGTCACTGAAAATTGAGGTATGGTATGTAAAAAATAACAATGCCCAGTTTTCATTGAAGCAATAATAACTTATTCTACATAGGGGCACTTTCTAGACCTGCATCAGTTATGGGGAGAGACAAAGTGCAGCTGAAAATATAACTGTGCATGATGTGTGTGTGTGTGTTTTCCGTATGTATTGATTGTAATGTTGTGACGTGTGTGCTATATGCTTAGTATGCAAGGCTTACATGTGCTGTAATCGTGATGACTTATTTTTGCATCTATGGTCTGTCTTTTTGCTTAATATTTAGTGTGCTTAGTGTTGTGCTATATATTGAAGTCTGTGTGTGCTGCATGTAGGATTGTGTATGTAAAAGCTGGTTGATGGAATTCGTTGTAAACCCTTCAACAGTAGCTGGTCTAGCAGGCATAATAGTGTGCTTCTTATAAGTTCAGTCTCTCATGAGGTTGATCAGCTGGATGTGAAGCTTGCAGTGCTTACTGTTTTAAAATGAAAGCCAGCTTCCAAATATTTTCTCACCAAGTCACTCTCAACTTTGCCTACTGCCAGTATTATGCAATATACAATGCACAATTGTACAATGTACTGCACCTTACTGATGTCCAAATAGGTTTGAACATAAGTACCAATACATTGCAGACTAAAATGTTTTCGGAATCTGCAGAATTTCACATTCATGCACTGTTGGTTTAACCTACAGCTGTTCTTTGTTTGTTGTAGTAGCTTTTCCATTCCTGTTTTCCTTTGCATTCTGGTATTTGTAGTCCTGAATATATAATAAACGTCAATCTACTAGAAACAGGATTCATTATAAAAAACAAATTGATAGGTTACTTGTATTTCATAGGTTGACTTGAGTGCTCTGATTTGTTTTTAACAGTCTTTAAATCCAAATGTAAATGCAACCTTGCAAATTCCGATCCAGACAGGAAGCTGCTACCATATTACTGATTGTCCTGGACCACCCTTCCTGCTTCAACAGTTGTCAGGCTAAAAGGGGAGAGGTGCTTGGGTGGTACTGGTACCACTCTTACTTCTCTCATTCATGAAATAAAATACGTACATGTCACTCACAATTAGCTGCAGTGTTGTGGCGGTTTATTTTGTTAAAAATATACAACTACTGAGCAGTGGCATAAGGCAAAATGATGCCCCCTTGCAGAATGTGATGAAGGACCCTGGCGTATCCCAGATTCATTGGTCTGGGGCTCAATGGGGAACATCTGAATGGTTGGGGCCCCCGTTACACTGCAGGGGTCTGCTTGGGAGTGGCTTTCCAGAGCATTTCACTATTTCTTATTCCCTGCCATTGCACACATTCTGCAATGGAATGGCTTAGAGGGTGACAGGTCCCCCTCCAAAACAAGAAACCCTGGGGGCTGTGGTGGCCTCCACTGCGCCCCTCCTACTGAGCCATAGCAGGGTCACTGAAAGCATGATTCAAAAACCCCAGTTTTGTACTGATGCTCTAAAATGAATTCCTGGCTCAACTTTAGAGCTGCTAACATTTATCTCATATGCTTTGCCATCAGTACGTCTTTTGTTCTCCTGCAAATGAATCACGGTGCAAGGCAGATTTCTTCTTGCATCCAGGAAATGGAATGAGACAGCTGAGGAAGACAGTCAATTTAGCATATTCCTGTGAACAGTGCCGCATTAAAGAATCTCCCTTCACCTTGCAAGGCTTCAGTGCCAGGCTGGGCACTGGGGGATTCTGGGTATCAACAACGGACAAAGGTTTCTTGTGTTTTAATTACACCATCTGCCAATAAACAGGCATACCAGTGAGCTGGGCAGCGATAGCTGTGAAAGTGGACAAATGAACGTACACATCAACATGTTAATTCACATTGAACTGGAGGTTTTTGTCAAAGTGGAGAAAGAAAAACTAAAGGCACTTTTGCGTAAAAATAATAGACTCAACAAAACTGGTAGGGTTTTTCTGTCTTAGTTTGGGAATAGAAAGACAGCCTCCCCTCTCTACGTCCATCACAGAGAAACACACACACTCACCCACCAGCATACATATCAGTGGACACATATGCAGCCACAAATATGCATGTCGGTTGGCACCTTGTTAAGGGTATGAAGCGATATATCACTACAATACAATATACAGACTTTGACACTGCCATTAGTTCTGCTTAGTGTTGGTAGCAGGCCATAATTTGTATTTCCTGCAGTTGACATTGCTGTCCCTCCCCCTTCCAATGCAAGCAGTGGCCTTGCATGTCTCTATTCACTAACTCTTAATGCTGCCCTCGGAAAAATACTGAAAATTATCTTTTCATTGAGTTCACTAACACCATACCCCAATCCAGTAAACCCTGTTGTTCTGCACACCTATAAAGACATAAGAGCATGTATTTCTATGCTAAAATAAGCTGTTGGAATGAGCAAACATTTTTTTCTAAGACTGAGGGTGGAGGATTCCTAACATCAAAGAGAAGAAGTCATGTTAGGTTGTTTCCTCTCTTCAGGAACAAACATAGAGGGTCTTAAATGGCTACGGAGTTAGAAGCATATTAACTGCAGCACTACACGGAACCTATCACACCCACCAATTCTCTCATAGGTATGCAAAAGAATTTTGTTTCCTAACTCATCGACTCACTTCCCAAGACCTGCTTTCCTATTTTAACAGTGTTGAGGCCACCGTCATGGGATCTTAAAAGACAGAACCTCTGTCTCCCTGCTCAGCCTCAGGGTTGGACTGTGACAGAAAATAGGGTAGACAACCAAAATAAACCTTGACTCATACGCGAATCAGATAAAGAACCCCACATTTATAAATCAGATTCGTTTTGAGCTTGCAGAGACACGCTGTATGGCTGTTTGCAAGATATGGGAGAGACATGCATTTGTGCTTGCTTGCTGCAGGCAATGGCTGTAGTAATCAACCACAGGAGAGACCGACCCAGCTCAGCCCCCATATACAAGCAACATGCTCTCTGGCTGAGTGTGACTGTTTATTCACTGACTACCTAATGCTACTTTGAACACAGAGAATGGGTATGATTTCATTTTGTGTGTCAAACTATAAAACAGAATCGAAAACTGACCTGATCTTCATCTTGATTGATGGCCAGTGTGTCTTGTGCTGCTGCAGTCCCAAGAGGAACTGCAGACTGAAGAGAAATGTTCCGGTTTTGCTTGGGGTTGTGGTGGGGCCCGGGAGAAACCTACTTCCTCCCAACAGCGTGTGCAAAATTATTACAATGTTGCTGCTTTCCCTATCCAAAAGCCTCTGACTGTGGCTGTAGCAGTGCTTTCCATTCAGGCATTTTCTCTCGCCTAAATCCTTAGCAAAAGCAAAAGGCATCTGTATAAAAACTAAAAGCGAGGCCCAGTTTCCTGATTTTAGGCCTGCTGCCTCTGCGATGACCTCACTAGTCCCGTAAGCATTGCAGAGAAAGCTTTCATTCTGAAAGCAATCTCTGACATTCTTGCAGTTGCATTTAGGGGGGCCAGTCATTTTTATGGGGGTGCCCGGCCCCCACAGGCCCCACTGTGGCTTCGGCCCTGTGCTGCAGTACAGAAAATACACATTTTGCATATCCCTGGTGCAGGGATATGTAGGGGGTCACCATAGGTGCCCCCCAGAACTCAAGGCCGAGAACAAGGGAGTACAGGGGTTCTGCTAGGGGCCCCCAAAATCCCTTTCCGCCTGCCTTTTTTATGGTGGGTTAACCGCCATTTAATATTTAACGGCTGGCGGAAAGGGACATTGTAATCCCGACAGCGGTGCCTGAGCAGGCACCGCCACTGTTGTAGGGACACAAGTCCCTCTGACGAACCGACAGGCTCAAGGATCCGTTGCAGTCGGTCTCTCCGACCTCCTACCATCCGCCCGCTATTGTAACGTGGCGGGCGGTCAAGCGGTGTTCGATGGCGGTGAAGCCCTAAGTTACCCACTTGCCTCACTCTCTTGGTTGTATATTGCTTATTTGGAAATTATAATTTTAGTCAGTAAACATGCATTGTTTTTGAAAAATATGATTCACTGAACATTTAATATAATCTTTAGCCATTTGTATTGCACTAATCTAGAAATATATGAACAGTTACTTCACCAACCATCCTTCAGCCAAGCAAATCTTTCAAGTTAATGGAAAGAAGATTTTCTGCATTGATTTAATGAAGAATCATAATGACAGGAGCTCATTTATAGTGCCATAAAATGTGTCTCTATTAAAACATCCTTAAATACTTCCATTATTTATAATATTATACTTGTTCAAGTTCATGAGGCAAGAGCGTTCCTTCCTGCCTTTATTGCCGCTCTTTCCATCATTGGTCACTCCTTTCCTCCTTTATTCTTTTCTTCCATCCTTCCTTCTTTCTTCCTCCTTTTTTTGTGCTTTCCGTTTCTGCCTTCCAACCATCATTCCCTGTTTGCTTCATTCCTTTATCTTCCCTCCTTCCTTTCCTTCTGTCTCATTTTCCTTCCTTCTATCCTTCCTGCCACCCACTCCCTTTCTGTTTCCCTCCTTCCTTTGTTTGCTTCCTTTTGTCTCCACTTTTCCATTTCCTCTCTACTACCTATACTATCATGCTCTTTTCCGCCTCTCTGCATGCATTCCTCTTTTTATCCCTTTATCCTCTTTCCATATATTTTAGATACTTAGATCTTTATGTTCTTGCTAATCTGTTGTAAGTAAGTGACAAAATTGGTATATTTGTTTGAAAAGGTGTTTATAAAAAGTATTCAGAAATAATTGGAAGTGTGCAAAATTGCGTAATTTGCATTCAGGAAATAAAACATAATTACACAAAATGCGAATCTGTCATGTGGTGGTATAATTTAACATCGAAAAAACAGTAGCCACACTCACGTTCTGGTTGTTCGCATTGTTGCTGTACTCCAAAACTATAATTTTGCTTAAAATGATGGTGTAATTACACAATGTAGCATAATGGCATAATTTCAGGAATTTCACATAACAAGAGTAACATGAAATTAAAAAAATAGCACAAATTACACCGATGTAATTTAAAATTTGCCATTTTGTTGTTTATAAAGCTTTACCACCAGCTCTGAGCAGATTAAAGGTTTCAGTGGTATTTCTGCCTGTCTAGCAGTTTCATCTGGATCTTGTAATTGGATTTTGTGGAGAAGTGGTTTATTAGTTCAGGTGAATTGGTGTTCATCACAAGTAATAAAGACTCTGTCCTGTTAGGTGCAGTCAAAAGTTTCAATAATTTAAACCTAAGCTCAACCCCGGGTAGCTATGGCACATAGTAGTCAGGTGTATGTTAACATAGAAGTTCAAATTTCACGCCAACGGTAGTCCTCTCGTCGGTCGGATATTTTTGGCGCCTTTGCCTGGTCAATATTTTCACCTTCAGACTAAGGGCCTGATTATGAGTGAGTCATTGTTTTCCAACCCCTGCGTAAACCCCTGTTTGTGCAAGTGTTGGAATCACGAGTTTGGTTGTATTTAACATAGCTGATAAATATAGAATGTGTTAAATTCCTCAACATTTGTTAATTTTCAGCAGGTAAAAGCTGCCGAAAATTAACAGGGAAAAAACATACAGCACTCACTGTATCATGCAGATTTTAGTGTGTTAAACACCAAAATCTACATGTTATTCCCCACAAACTCATAACAGGTGCTATTTTTCACACCAATTAAATAATGTACTCCGTGGTATGGGTATTTATCAAGTACAATAAATAGCACCTATCCTTGGTCTCTTTCTTGGAGCTCGGACTCCTTCAGTGGGGCAAGGCTGTGGTTTTGAGTTCCACTAGGCCAGACACGTTCTCACTGAGGAATCTCTGAATCAGATGTGGGAACTTGTTTTCTAAGTTCAGCGGGGCCGTGCCTTGCCCAGGACCTCAGGGACAGTACTTGGGTTCAAGACACACTCCAGTAGAGGCCAGCAATAGGGTCCAGGTCAGGTACGGTTGGTAGTGGTTGCAGTATTTTGTAGCCCTGTGGCCACACTGACCTTGGGAGTTTACTGCTTTGTTCTGGGTACAAGAAGGAGTAGGTCAAGTCCTTCAGGGTTTCTCTCGGGTCACATACAGTAGGTCTTGTCCTCTTCTGTTCTTCTGCAGGTCAAGGTAGTCTTCTGAAGAGGGTGCCACAGGATGCCACATTTATGCCCAACCTAGCTAGTGCAGAGGTCTCCAACCTTTTGTGTAATAAGAGCTACTTATGTTCAATGAAACTCATCAAGAGCTACTAATATTACTAATGTTGTAATGGTGACCACATCAGACAAGATTACTTCAGTGATCACTTCAGTGCATCAGGTATCATTGCCAGCAGCAATGTTAAAAAGGCTTTATCAATATAGAACGCCTCGACATGGGTAATCCATAATAACCATAGCTGCAATGCCTCTGGCACTAAAATAATACATTTGTAAAAATATCACCAATCCCACATGATATAGCACTCAAATATCAGCTTTAAATATATTTTGGAAATTCAGCCATTTTTCTCCAAATATTGGCTTATGAGTTCTGAAAATAACACATTTGTGTCTCAAATATACACTCTCAATTTTGGTATATGTATATTAATTCACTAAAGTAAAACCTTCTAACATAGTAGGCTGTACTACACACAGGAGAGCTACTTACAGGTAGCTGGAGAGCTACCAGTAGCTCACAACTACTCATTGGAGAAGCCTTATCTAGTGAGTGGAGGTGACTCCTGGCCCCTCCCTAACCAACTCACGTTTACAGCACTTCCTGTTTGCTCTACTGTAAACTTCTCCACAGTGTCGCTCTACTCCTACAATCCAAGCTGAGAAAACCCTTTTTACCTTGCGCAGAGCCTATGTGTTCCCCCCGAGGTGTGGCAAGGTGACGAGCAGTGTCCTGCTCCTTGGTTACTTCAAACCAGTTCTAGGGACAGCTCTCCCCCCACTGGTTTTGGTGCCTGCCTGACGGGGAGGACAAAAGCTGGGCCCTTTCCAGGTATCACCTAACATTGGTTTGTGCCATGGAAAGTCCCATTGAAGTGACTTAAACTCCTGGGTACACCCCAACTGGTCTTCCTTCCAGGTTAAGAGAACACACATCCCTATCTCATCAGAGCTGTCAAACTCATTGTAGTAATTTACACAACGCAAGTGTAAATCAGCTTTCTTTATTCACTTGAAGTACAGCAACCTCCAGCAGCTCACAGTTTCACCAACTGCTAGCTCCAGAGCCCCCACATCAACATTCCAAGTAACATCAACAATAGGAATGTTTCCTACATATCTCCCCCCCTTACAAAGGAACACACCTAAAATCTATATGATATATAAAAATACAGAGGAAATAGGTACATGAAAAGGAAACAATTCAACATATGGATTAAGATACAAAGTAACATTTATACATAACTAAGACAACACTTTCAAAAATGGTTAGGACCAATCACTTTGCTCAGATTACCGAAACTCCATTCCTTACCACCCTCCAGCACAACTATATTTTTTTTACCCCAACCACTCTACTAGGTTGAGAGTACTTACTCTCCCCTTTTTTCACAATACTTCAATTCCTTGTTACTACCCAATCTCCACATCTCCAGTGAGTAGATTTCACTCCTCTTTTGTGATCATACATTTGTTTACACACACTCTGCTTTTCCCTCACTCTCGATCTCATGGCTTCCCGATCAACCCAGAGTCTCCTCTTATCTTGCAACCACATTGGCGATTTTTTCGTGGCAGGCTTCCTTCCTTTAAGAGCAATAAAGGGTGAGACTCCTGTGATGGAGTGTGGAGTCACTCTGTGAGCCCATGCCATCTTATTCAACTCATCTCTCCAAGACAATCCATTAGCCAAAGAAAGTTGAATATTTTCCATTATGATACGGTTCACTCTTTCAAACAAGCCATTCGCCTGAGGTCTGAACAACCTTACCCTTTTGTGTTTGATCCCCAGGTGATCCAAAAATCTTACCATTTCAGATGAAATAAACTGTACCCAATTGTCTGTAGTAATCATTCTAGGTACCCCTTCCGGCATAAAAATGTCCTGTAAGGCTTACATCACATCCTCTGTCGTTATGTACTCCATAGTCTTTACAACAAATCATTTACTGTGGTAATCAACAATGACCAGTAAAAACAGGGCCTGTCTTCCCAATTTCTCCACTGGACCAATAAAATCCATTGCCAAATGTTCCCACGGTTTCTCAGGTAATTCCTTACAACACAAGGGCGGTTCTCTCACCACTTTGCTCTTATCACTTTTGGCACATGCCATGCAATCTCTTACTTTATCCTCTACCTCTCTATCCATTCCTGGACACCAGAAGAACTGTCTCAACCTTCTCTTAGTCAAACTTCTACCCAAATGTCCTTTGTGTCCTTTATCAATTAATTTTGCTCTTAAACAACTTGGGGGAACCACAAGGCCAGCCCGTAGGACTTTGAATCCACAAACACTTGACCACACCATATGGTCTCATTGCCTGATTATCCCCGCATCTTGATTCCAATCTCCAGCAATCAGGTCTTTCAATTTACTATATTCATCATCTTCCACCGCAGCTCTACGCCAGTCATCCTCAGTCAAAGCAAATCCAGTACGTTCACAAATATCCATTCTAACCTGCTCTTCTCCATCTTTATCCTACCAACCATCCTCAACAGGCATTCGGGACAAACAATCCGCAACAACGTTTTTCTTTCCTTTAACATAATCCACCACAAAATTAAAATCCATTTCAGATAACAACCATCTAGTTATTCTTGGTGTCACACCACCTTCAAGTCCTTTACCACACTTGAATATATGCAATAAAGGCTTATTATCTTCTCGAACTGTAAAGGGTAAACCTCACAAATAATATTTGAAATGGTTTATCCCCCAACAGCATGCCAATGCCTCCTTTTCAATAGTAGAATAGGACCGTTCCGCTCCTAGCAGTCTCCTGGTAGCAAATCCTATTATTCTTTCTTGTCCATCTACCCTCTGGGACAACACGGGCCCCAATCCAACATTATTAGCATCAGTGGTTATTATCGTTTTGTTATTTACATTGAAGTGATACAGTGACGGTGACCTACTGATAGATGCCTTAATATCAATAAAAGCACGTTCACACTCTTCTCTCCATTCATACACAGCAGTATTTTTCAATAACATCCTCATGGGTCCGACTTTTTCAGTAAAATCACTTATAAACTTAGAGCAGTACTCCACAAGCCCTAAAAAAGGACTTTAACTGCTCCTTATTTTGGGGCCTGGGTACTTCAGATATCGCCTTTACAATACTTTTCTTAGGCTTGATACCAGTGGCAGAAATCTCATGTCCTAAATAATCAACCTGGTTTTGTTTTAGCTGACATTTTTATTTTTTTATGGTCAAACCATGCTTCTCTATTCTTGATAATACTTCATTTAACACCTCATCATGCTCTCCCTCAGACCCACCAACCACCACTATATAATCTTGAAAGCATAAGCCTTTCTGCATGCCATGAAAAATACTTTGCATCATCCTCTGAAAAACAGCTGAAGCAAGTCCAAATGGCATTCTTCGATGACGGAGAGCCCCCAGAGGAGTAATAAATGAAGTCAGCGGTCTCGATTGTTCATGTAAGTTCACTTGATGGTACGCCAATGACATGTCAAGAACACTGAACCATTTTCCACCCCCCATCATAATTAACATTTCGGATATATTGGGTCGTGGTTGTCTGTCCACCCATATATTGCGATTTAGTTCTCTTAAGTCTATGCATAAATGAATTTTTCCACCATCCTTGGGAGCGACAACCACTGGGGATAACCACTCTGAAGACTCAATCGGTTCTATAATTCCTTCTGCAAGTAACTTGTCCAATTCTTTTTGTAATGGCTCTCTCATCAAGTGTGGTATAGATCTTACCTTGTGGACAACCGGCACTGCTTTTTCTCTCAAAATAATTTTGTGGGTAAAGCCCTTCAACAACCCCAATTTATCTGAGAAAACATGAGGACATTTTTGTATTATATTTTCCCCTTCTCCAAACTTTTGCACACCAGTTTCAATCACCATGACAGGTTCATCAGCATTTGGATTCAGAACAATGTTTAAATCCTTCTGGTGTCGCCAACCAAGAAGATCTGAACCCTCCTTTGTAAT
Organism: Calotriton arnoldi; assembly: GCA_963921515.1. NCBI lineage: Eukaryota > Metazoa > Chordata > Amphibia > Caudata > Salamandridae > Calotriton > Calotriton arnoldi. The sequence goes on from CAWUFW010009879.1 coordinate 504,061, forward strand.
ATACACTCTTACTTTCACTATGTTATTCCTGAACTCAATATTCATCCATCTCATGCCTACAATCTCTATCCTCTTGCCGCCGTATCCTACAGCTTTCATATCAGACACTTGCAGCTCTTCCATTCTTCCCTTGAAACACTCCACGTAAGTATTTTTACCCACAAGAGTAAATAAACTTCACGAATCAACCAAAATCCGAACCTTCACACCATCAAGATTTACTTCGTAGTGAGGTTTCTCCAACCTACAAGTACTTTCCATTTTCACCCTACTGTCATTCCTTACATGTACACAAGTATTCATTTCATTCACCGGCTCAGCAACCTGATCCACTGACAATATCACCTCCTTAATATCCTCACACACATCCTCTACCAATTTGACTCCTTGCAGCTGCGGTCTATTCTTTGTTCTACAAATTTTTGCCAGATGACCCCTTCTGCCACAATTCCTGCAAATAGCATTTCTGGCTCCACATCTGGTACTTGAACTAATGAGTCCAGGACTACCAAACCTATAACAAATATTTCTCATGTCTCTCAAGTCATTCACCAAAGCCTTACTTCCGACTATTCTTGTTCTACCACTAGTATTCACTCCAGTATCGATCCCCACATTTGTTCTACTTGCTTTGATTTCTCTTTTTCTTTCTACACCCTTCACCTCAACAACGCCTTCCTCAATAACCTCCCTCACTTTTTCACTTCCTGACTCCATGCCCTTGAGCCACAAAGCCACATTCTCCATGCTCCTGCCAATTTGAATAGCCTCCTCCAAATTAGAATCCTTCGCCAACAATTTCTCCTTGACTCGCTTGTTGTTGGTACAATGCACAATTTGATCTCTAATCAAACTTTCAGTTAAATCATGAAATTGGCATGTGACAACCAATCCCCTTAAAGCAGCCACATAAGTCAATATGTTTTCATCGTCTTTTTGCACCCGCGAAAAGAATTTATGTATCTCAAATACAATATTTATCTATGGTACAAAGCGCTTATCAAGCATCATTAAGGACATATAAAAAACATTTGCAGCTTGACCATACCCCAAAAACCAATGATGTTTCAGGCAAATCATCGTATATTCTCCTGCCCTCAGTCCCTAGATGGTGCAAGAGAATCGCTTGTCTCCTAATAGGTGCATACTTGTCCCCTCCTTTCGCAACCATATTGGTGAAAAACATATTTTTCCACCTTTTCCACGGAATTGCTGTTTCACCAGGCACAGGTAAAAATGTAGGAGGCGCCATCGTACTTTGTTCAGCCATCCTGAAAACAAGATTCAATAAAACAAATTAAAATAATTAACTAATATAATTAACTAAAACAATAGACCAACATAACAAATTAAAATAATAATCTAAATTAAATATGCTCCCAAAATATTAAAGTGCAATATTCCTCCATAGCACTTTTTAACGAAAATAGTCCTCTTTTCTTTTCTTCTTTTTTTCTCTTTCCTTTACAGTTGCAGCTCGTCCTTCTTCAGTTTCGTGCACTAGGATTTCCTTCCGGTAAAAGGCAACAGATGAAGCAGATGTTCCAGGAAGGCAACAGATGAAGCAGACATCCGAAAAAAAGGTAAGCTCTTCGTTTATTCACAAATAATACGCAGACGGAACAGCTCCACTGCTCAAACACAGGGAATAGCACAAGACGAGCGTGGGAATCGGAGCAAACCCTCGAGATGCGGTGCCTCGAATCTCAGTGTCCGCGTCGGGAGGAAATCAGAGCAGACGTGTTTGTGCACGCGAGGCAGTGTCTGCGAGCATGGCAATCGGAGTAAATCCTCGAGATGCGGTGCCTCGGATCTCGGTGTCCGCATCGCGAGGCAATTGGAGCAGACATGTTTGTGCGCGTGAGACAGTGTCCGCGAGCAGAAGACGCTCGAGCGCACACATAGAAATACGTTAGATTTACTCAAATTCAATTAGACTCCAAAAATCCCAAATCTTCCCCGCTCGAAATGTGGCACACATAAATCTTTCCACTCCAAGTGTGGCAGACAAAACAGTTTCTCCTTAGTTTACTGATCAGTTCACTGATCGCACAAGCTGGATCATGACACACCTTCAAAAGGCATCAATGTCCAATTCACTAAGTTCACATGCCGGTTCGTGACACACTTTGCCAAGCCATCCAAGTCCAGATACAGCGCTAGTGAAACATTTGATTTATAAAACAATGGCACCAAACTTACAGTTGCCAGATGTTTTCAGGAAGCTTCCTTTAAACTCTCCAGGGGTGGAGGTCACTAGTATCTGCCACCTGCGCAGTCACTCGTCACCAAAATATGTAGTAATTTACTCAACGCAAGTGTAAATTCAGCTTTCTTTATTCACTTGAAGTACAGCAACCTCCAGCAGCTCACAGTTTCACCAACTGCCAGCTCCAGAGACCCCACATCAACATTCCACTCATGGGCAAGATATTGGCTGAAATTGTTTTTGGGTCCGGAATCTAGGATCTGCAAGTAGTTGCGGGGGATCCACAGATTCAAAACCCAGTGGAAAAAAAAAACCTCACCCACTCACATACCATACCCTTGCCGCACATGGCCAAAAGCCATACACAGCATGGGATGGGTTCATGCAGGGGACTGGCTGCAGAGCCTGGCCACAGGCCAGGTCCCGTGGCTAACCCCGCTGCTTAACGTACAGTAATTATATATTACTTTACGCTAAAAAAAATACAAATAAACTGAAAAAAAACAAAGATTACAGGGACGTTAAAGTTAGGTTCACGTTTGTCCCACCCAAAACCATAGAAATTCAGCAGGTATAGTTATACTTATAGTTATACGTATCTGAAGACACTGTAACAAACGCCATTAAGTAACTTTAGGCCACGGGTTATAGTTTCTTAACATAAGTATAACAATAAGTATAACTATAACTACCAAATGTATACAGTTTTGTGTGAGTAAGCTAACTATAGCGTCTCTGCAACCTTAGATTTTTTAGCGATATTTATATATATATATATATATATATATATGTATATATATATATATATATATATGCAAACCAGAAGGTGCCCTGTGCTCGGGGACGCACTCCAACGCAGGCTGATTCTTCCAAATCTTTACATGCAGGGGAACCGGCAAGTTGCTTCCTGAATTCTTTCCTCGCCTGATGCGTTTCAGAGCCCCCAGCTCCTTTCTCAAAGGCAGTTAAACAGCTTCTGCAAACAGAGACCCAAGGTGCACTCGTTTTTTAAACACAATTTTATTTCCCTCCAGTGGGTTCAGGTGTGTAAGTTCCTAAAGGATTCTGGTATCCGTAGTGGACATTAGGTAAATTATAGTCCTGCAGTAGGTGTTGCGCAGCTGTCGACTTTCATTATATTGTTAATCCCTCCAGTGGGCCTCAGAAAGTAGCTTGCAGAGTCCAATTTTAAAAGCACTGCGATGCCGCATTCAGGTAAAAGAGGATTCTTTACCTTGCGCCCCATATTGATGTTGGGTGGTGCTGCCCCCCACGGCCAGGCTGCTGTGTTGAAATATGCAAACAAGAAGGTGCCCTGTGCTCGGGGACGCACTCCAACGCAGGCTGATTCTTCCAAATCTTTACATGCAGGGGAACCGGCAAGTTGCGTCCTGGTTTGTTTCCTCGCCTGGCGCGTTTCAGAGCCCCCAGCTCCTTTCTCAAAGGCAGTTAAACAGCTTCTGCAAACAGAGACCCAAGGTGCACTCGTTTTTTTAAACACAATTTTATTTCCCTCCAGTGGGTTCAGGTGTGTAAGTTCCTAAAGGATTCTGGTATCCGTAGTGCACATTAGGTAAATTATAGTCCTGTAGTAGGTGTTGCGCAGCTGTCGACTTTCATTATATTGTTAATCCCTCCAGTGGGCCTCAGAAAGTAGCTTCCACAGTCCAATTTTAAAAGCACTGCGATGCCGCATTCAGGTAAAAGAGGATTCTTTACCTTGCGCCCCATATTGTTGTTGGGTGGTGCTGCCCCCCACGGCCAGGCTGCCGTGTTGAAATATGCAAACCACAAGGTGCCCTGTGCTCAGGGACGCACTCCAACACAGGCTGATTCTTCCAAATCTTTACATGCAGGGGAACCGGCAAGTTGCTTCCTGAATTCTTTCCTCGCCTGACGCGTTTCAGAGCCCCTAGCTCCTTTCTCAGAGGCAGTTAAACAGCTTCTGCAAACAGAGACCCAAGGTGCACTCGTTTTTTAAACACAATTTTATTTCCCTCCAGTGGGTTCAGGTGTGTAAGATCCTAAAGGATTCTGGTATCCGTAGTGCACATTAGGTAAATAATAGTCCTGTAGTAGGTATTGCGCAGCTGTCAACTTTCATTATATTGTTAATCCCTCCAGTTGGCCTCCGAAAGTAGCTTGCACAGTCCAATTTTAAAAGCACTGCGATGCCACATTCAGGTAAAAGAGGATTCTTTACCTTGCGCCCCATATTGTTGTTGGGTGGTGCTGCCCCCCACGGCCAGGTTGCCGTGTTGAAATATACAAACCAGAAGGTGCCCTGTGCTCGGGGACGCACTCCAATGCAGGCTGATTCTTCCAAATCTTTACATGCAGGGGAACCGGCAAGTTGCTTCCTGAATTCTTTCCTTGACCGACGCATTTCAGAGCCCCCAGCTCCTTTCTCAGAGGCAGTTAAACAGCTTCTGCAAACAGAGACCCAAGGTGCACTCATTTTTTAAACACAATTTTTTTTTCCTCCAGTGGGTTCAGGTGTGTAAGTTCCTAAAGGATTCTGGTATCCGTAGTGCACATTAGGTAAATTATAGTCCTGTAGTAGTTGTTGCGCAGCTGTCGACTTTCATTATATTGTTAATCCCTCCAGTGGGCCTCAGAAAGTAGCTTGCACAGTCCAATTTTAAAAGCACTGCGATGCCGCATTCAGGTAAAAGAGGATACTTTACCTTGCGCCCCATATTGTTGTTGGGTGGTGCTGCCCCCCACGGCCAGGCAGCCGTGTTGAAATATGCAAACCAGAAGGTGCCCTGTGCTTGGGACACACTCCAACGCAGGCTGATTCTTCCAAATCTTTACATGCAGGGGAACCGGCAAGTTGATTCTTGAATTCTTTCCTCGCCTGACACGTTTCAGAGCCCCCAGCTCCTTTCTCAAAGGCAGTTAAACAGCTTCTGCAAACAGAGACCCAAGGTGCACTCGTTTTTTAAACACAATTTTATTTCCCTCCAGTGGGTTCAGGTGTGCAAGTTCCTAAAGGATTCTGGTATCCGTAGTGCACATTAGGTAAATTATAGTCCTGTAGTAGGTGTTGCGCAGCTGTCGACTTTCATTATATTGTTAATTCCTCCAGTGGGCCTCAGAAAGTAGCTTGCACAGTCCAATTTTAAAAGCACTGCGATGCCGCATTCAGGTAAAAGAGGATTCTTTACCTTGCGCCCCAATATAATGAAAGTCGACAGCTGTGCAACACCTACTACAGGACTATAATTTACCTAATGTGCACTACGGATACCAGAATCCTTTAGGAACTTACACACCTGAACCCACTGGAGGGAAATAAAATTGTGTTTAAAAAACGAGTGCACCTTGGGTCTCTGTTTACAGAAGCTGTTTAACTGCCTTTGAGAAAGGAGCTGGGTGCTCTGAAACGCGTCAGGCGAGGAAAGAATTCAGGAAGCAACTTGCCGGTTCCGCTGCATGTAAAGATTTGGAAGAATCAGCCTGCGTTGGAGTGCGTCCCCGAGCACAGGGCACCTTCTGGTGCGCATATTTCAACACGGCAGCCTGGCCGTGGGGGGCAGCACCACCCAACAACAATATGGGGCGCAAGGTAAAGAATCCTCTTTTACCTGAATGCGGCATCGCAGTGCTTTAAAAATTGGACTGTGCAAGCTACTTTCTGAGGCCCACTGGAGGGATTAACAAAATAATGAAAGTCGACAGCTGCGCAACACCTACAACAGGACTATAATTTACCTAATGTGCACTACGGATACCAGAATCCTTTAGGAACTTACACACCTGAACCCACTGGAGGGAAATAAAATTGTGTTTAAAAAACGAGTGCACCTTGGGTCTCTGTTTGCAGAAGCTGTTTAACTGCCTTTGTGAAAGGAGCTGGGGGCTCTGAAACGCGTCAGGCGAGGAAAGAATTCAGGAAGCAACTTGCCGGTTCCCCTGCATGTAAAGATTTGGAAGAATCAGCCTGTGTTGGAGTGCGTCCCCGAGCACAGGGCACCTTCTGGTTTGCATATATATATATTTGTTTACCAAATGTTATTATTTTAAAATGAGGAAATTAAGAAGAATGGTAGGCTAGTAAACAGATGTGGAGAGGGGATGCTGTTCCTATTCAGCCTTCTCTCTCTTTATTCATTCTAGCCCCTTTCAAAATATATCATGCCTCAAATTACTAAAAAATCACACTACCCTCACTTTTTAAGCCTCTGGTTTCATACCTGAATTATCATCTCAATGCTCATTTACTTCAGGCAGTTCTTCAGGAACGACTTTAAATTCAACAACTCAAATTCCATTCAGTAGTGCCACACTTTTGTCATAAATACAGAATGTTAGCACTCTAGTTGGTCATTAGAACACTGTGGGAAACTGCAGCTGACTATTAGGGAGTTAATTGAGGGGCTGTTGCTGGAAGTACATGTTTCACTCTGCATGTCAGAATGTTTTACTGAAATGGATGGGGAAAATATCTGAGAAGTCATAGAAAATGTATCATCATTTTAGCTTTCTAGAGCCTTAACCATAATGCCTATAACAAAACGAACCCTCACGTTTTGTTTATTTATAAAGAACATGTTTTAAGTTTTACAGCTTTGATTCCATCAAAATGGTTTCAGGTGTGCCAGAGTTTTGTCAAGAATTCAGAATGTAGGACACTGAGGAATCAACTGACAGGCTGCTGCTTCTGCTGTTGGAAGTACGTTTCAAGATAGTTAGAAAGCATAGAAAATGTGCTCTCATTTAGTTTTTGGAGCATGTTCCTTAATCTCTATAACAAAATCACAGGAGAAAACCATTTTCTTTCATGCATGGCTTATCAGATCCCAGCAGAATCAGCTTAGAACACACACAATGCCTACAATTAGTATGGTATTACCAACAAATGATTTATAAAGTGCTTAAAATCTGTTATCACACTATGTTTGTGCTCCTTCTTGTGACCCTTATAACATGATATTCAGTATATTGCATTTCAAAGGGACTCTGGCCCAGTCAGGGGCAGGGTGGGAGGGGGGTCTGTTTGGGTCCCACCCAAATGCCCTGAGAAGAGAGTGTGCTCACTTTGCTCCCTTATATTTTTTTTAATTCATTTTCAGGACAAATGTACCATCTCCCTGAGACCTGTAATGGCTGCCACAATATATTGTTAAAGTTGTTGCCCGCTAATCAGGAAGGAGTAGCCCCCTTTAAAGTGACCAGTCAGTGTATATCTGGAAACCAGCAGCCCAGATATTACTATGTTTTTTATCCCTTCATGACCACCCCGATTACCTCTTTAAATGCAAATTCTCAAAAACAGCTGAATAGATTTATGCCGAATAACAAAAGGCACCCCTGCCGAGGAAAATTTTAACTTTTTGCCAAATTTGGTGTAATTCCGTTCAACCATTTTTTATGTATCACTTCCCTAAATTTTCTATTGGAATTAACATGAAAAATCAATGCTTTGGGACCATCTTTTTGGCCCCTGCTAGACAGATTGCCCCTAACTTTCCAGGAAAGAGCTGAATTGGATGATTTTATTTTTGGAAAGTTTCAGAAAGATTCATCTAACGGCGCCAAAAAAAAACAACAAATGCTCTTCCTATATAAACATTGACCTAATTATAACTCCACAATGGAGACCACAACAGTGTAACATGTTTAATTCAATTTAGCATATATGTCATTTATACAATTCATTAAGTACTGTATTCCTTATGCAATATATCTTATTTGTATTGCTACATGGTATACTGATTCTGTCATGTATCTTATTTTATTTTTGTTCTGTCTTCCCAGACTGGTTCACATCACTTATCTTTACTGAAGGGTCCTGGTTCTAATCCAGGGAAGAAATATTTCAAAACAAGCAGTTGTACTTTCTGTTTTGACCTGAGTAGTCCTATTTTTATTCAGGAGAAAATTAGACTTGCCTGATGGGTGTGTAACTGGAAGTGCTTAGCTTGAGAGGACGGGAGGAGACAAGCGTATGGAGCTTCTGAGATCACACAGCCTCTAATGAGAATTTCCTGGGGAAACGCCATTGCTCCTTAGTCTCCGAATGCTGCCGAAGTGGGGCCGCCAAATGCCTCAGGAAAGTCTCATGCTGTGGCTGCGTGGGCCATGAGGTACACATAAGGTGGCGCAGGCATTTGCAGGTAAAATTCCCTACTGACATGAGGCCTAACATTGCCGTTATTGCTTTGTGCAGTGGTATTGTTGTGTGCTAGGAGGATCAGCGGGATGCCAATGTGGTTGGAGCTGATGTTAGAGTCATTGACCTGCTACATCTTCAGACTGAAAATAGTTCTGATGTGGGCCTTGGGGATTGATGAGTGCAGCATGGTGCAGGAAGTTTGTATGGTCGCTGCATCTTATACTTCAATATTGTTTATGCTGGGCGCAGTGCAATGGAGTAATGCTGCTAAAGTAGAGCACTCATTAGAAGAACATCATGCTATATTTCTATACTTGTAATCACTTCTTGGGTGTACTCCCTCCGGTGCAGGCACAATTATAAAGGTCGTTGAAGAAGTTTAGATACTGTACAATATACCTTCTGTTCACTAATCTTTGAAAAGTCTCAAAAGAGAAGTGCGCCAATTTCACATAGCACCATGGAGCTACTTATGTAGTTATTTGGTCTTCTTGTACCCGAGTAAGAAACTATAGCAAATCTCATGTAATGTTCATGGGTCGCAGTAATAAGGGCTATAGGAAATGTAGCATGGAGAGCAGATATATCACCAAAGTGAATGCCTTCTCATATCTCGGGGTCCTCTTTGATTATAAGGGTTCGTGGGCCCCTTTGATGAGAGCTAAAAGGAAGGCAATGGCCAGAGTGGTTGCCTCAGTATTTGATTTTGCCTCTCGTTTGGGAGCAAAGCCAGTTAGAGCACTGATTAACATTTATCAATCCAAATGTATCTCCTTGGCTAGTTATGGTAGTGATATATGGGGTTATAAGGAGGCCAATGAATTACAAATTGTTGAAAATAAATGCATGAGGCTCCTATTATCATTTCCCCAATCTACCGCCTCTTACATTGTCCATGAAGAATTAGGACTGAGTTATATCTCAGACTTGTCAGCACTCGGACCTTAACTGAGATGGTTCACGATATGACTAAACCCAGACTTGGATTTGAATCAGACCATTTTGAAAGACTGCATGTCACTTAAAAGGGCAGGTACCGTTACTTGGGTTAACTACATCAAAGCTTCATTTGCAAAACTGGGACGCCCCGATCTACACCTGACCCCAGAAAGGATAGTCGGGTAGGATTTGGCATGGGTCAAGAGACACTTTTTATCCATAGCCTACGCAGATTGAGAAGGGAGGGAGATGTGTATGAGCCTATATTACGTTGAAATCCAGTATGTCTATAGAACCCTATCTCACAGTGGTCATGAATCCTCATCATCGTTATCTATTAACGAGATTTATGTTAAACACATTACATTGGCTGTTGGCTGAACCATGAGGGTGGAACAAAGTTGTAAACCTAGGGCCTTTTAGTTGTGATACCTTTTCAGAACAAGACACTATGCACATTGTAATCTTTGCGAACATTATAGTTCAGTGAGACAAAAGCATATTTTAACTTTACTGAGGGAATACCAATTTGTGCAACCTAGACCTACTTTAACTTTTTTACAAATGCTGTCAAATTAATTTATATGTTTTAATGTGGCCAGTTTTTTAACTGGAGCAGTGAGACTAAGATAAAAAAGATATTTGTTGCCAATATGATCAGAGGTCCAATGACAATATGTGATGCTCCTTGTTATGATTTTTATTTGATATTTTATCATTGTTATTTATCTGTGTAACCTTAAGAGATATGTATTGTTTAAAGATTTTAGATTGTGCGATGTGATATGGATTATTGTTTTTAGCTTCTGATTGTCTGAATATTTTGTGGTTTTAACTAACCAAATAAAAAACTATTTGACTGACTGGTCTTCTTGTATGACTCTGACTGGGTAATGTCTTGGGGGTAATGGTGTTGCTGTCCCTACACAGCCTGGTTATTGATGTCACTGCTGTAATAAGACTTCTCACAAGGATTTGTAGTCTCTCCATTTATACACTATCACAAGTTCCAGTCAGAGAGAATAACAGTTAGAATGTTCAAGAGACAACTGGATAATTACATAACCTCTACTTGGAAGGAACCAAAGTGGGAAAGGAAGGGGGAAGGAAAATGAAAGATTCAAAGAAAAGAAGTAAATTACAACATTAAGCCTGACTGCTTTTGTGCCAAGCAGCCAGAGGGTTAAGCACAGGTTAATTTAGGGACTTTTTGTAGTTCGCCCTTATAAGGATTGTAGTTGATGCTTGATTAGAGTTTCACCCCTCCCCCCAACCAACAACCCAATTTCTCACAGTAATGAATTGCAGTGGTTGCCTTACAAAAAAGAACTGTGAAATGAGCCAAAATAAACTGGTACAATAAAATGACACGTTTGGTTGAGACAGTGAATTTTAAGTAAGACATCTTGAGGCGCTCAAGGTTTTGTGACATCTAATAATTTGACGAACAGATAGAGGCGAAAAACACAACTTCTGATGCTTGTTCTCAGTTGAAATTGTATATTTACCTGAAAGTTTCTATCTGTAGAAGTGTTAACAATGTATCATGTTGCTGTGTACTACACTCTGCTACACACTGGGAGTAGCTTTGCACTATAAAAAAATTAACTTAAACAAAATAAAATATAAATGAGGGGCATGTTGAAACAATTGCCTTAGATGGGAGAGTGGTTGAGATTTTATTTTCTGAAATCTAACACTAACCCTTGTGAAAATAGTTTTGATATTCTTAATTCAATTGTTCCTTAGACAAGCATTTAACCCCATGAATTCACCTCCTACATTCAAGATCAACACAGAATGAAGATGACTGGCTCATTATAAATGCAAAACCTCAATCCTTTCTAGATAGATATTTTTAATTTGCTTGAATATAGTAGTGCAGAAACAAAATGTCTCATTGATTCATAGGCCAAAATAGAGAATGAAATAAAGCTTGTGTTAAGTAGAACAAAAATCACATTTCCAAAGTCACGCAAAAAGCACCGTAGAACATTTCCAGTGTTTCAAAACGTACTTCATTGTGCATGTATAAAAAGATAATTGCAAACTCGTATACAGTTTTTAAAGAAAACCAAAATTCAACACAGCAATGTTGTTAGAAATTGGGTTGTTGGTTGAGGGCGTGTGTGAATGGGGGTGTGTGAATCCTTCTCAAGCAACAGTCACTATCCTTTTCATGGTGAACCACAAAATGCACTAAACTAACTTGTGCTTAACCCTCTGGTAGCTTGGATCAAAAGCAGTCATGCTTAACTTAGAGGCAATGTGTGAAGAATCCACGCAGCACTTAAACAGTAGTAAAGTAAAAGCACAACATGAGAAAAATCCCACACAAATTTAGAAAAATAGTGAAAAATGCAATAAATTATTTAACACCAAAACCAACAACAGAAATCCAAAGAGCAGAACTGGCGATATGCAATTTCAAAGTATTAAGGTACGTATAGCGCCTAAAAGCACAAAACGCTAACTGTAGTTACCTGGGTGAACTGGACCGAGACAAAGTCACAAGTTCAGGTGAGCCACAATGGAGTGTGGGCAGGATATAGGAACCAGGTTAGTCCAGGTTAGTCCCACTGAGGTTTGTAACTTATGTCTTTGATGTGGGGCATTGTATTGTACTGAGTCAGTTGCGATGAGGCGCTGAGAGGGCTGCAAAGCGAGGTCCTGTGTCGAATTGTGCTGTGCTGCATCGGTTGTGATGTGGAGCTGCGAGGGCTGCGATGCAAGGTCCTGTATCAAGTTGCAGCACTCTGTCGGTTCCGATGAGGCCGCCAATCAGAGGCTGCAAGGTGCGATGCAAGGTCCTGAGTCACGGTCTGTCATATTCGTCACACTGCATTGGTTCTGAGTGAACCCACAGTTTGGTTAGAAGTAGTCCACTTTGATGCCAGCTAAGGTTGCAGGTTCTGGGGGCCACCTCTTGGTAATCAGGACTAACTCCAGCAGAGGTCAGCAGCCGGCCACAGGCAAGTCCAGCTGAGTCTGGGCAGCTGTACAGAAGCAGGACAGGTCTCTGGAACTTGTTATGTCCCTGTACCTCAGAACAGGAGGCTAGTCAGCTAGCCTTTGGAGTCACTCTGGTAGTTCTGGGTTCAAGGAGCAGGTCCAGTCTTCCTTCCTCAAGTAACAGGTAAGCCCTTCTTGCAGCAGTTCAGCAGGAAAGTCCTTCCAGCAGTAGGGCAGCACAGCAGTCCTCCTTCGAGGCTTCCACAGTTCCAGAAGTGATCTGAAGAGTGAGTCTTAGGGTCGTACTTTTACACCTGGTACTAGCTTTGAAATGGGAGAAGCTTCTAGAGTTTTCCTCCCACGGAGGTGTTTGGGATTTCCTGCCTCCCTGCCCTAGTCCTAGTATGTCTACAGTCACAATAGGCTATCATGAAGTTCTTTGTGTGTGAGCTGAGGCAGTGTCTTTGAAGTGCAAGTGTGACAGTTCGCACCCTCATCAAGTCAGGGTGGAACATCCTGCAAAAACTCAGGCCCTCTATTGTTATATTGTCTGCGAGGGCTACACAAATGCCAACTGCCAACTACACCTAGTTGTGTGACCCAGGAAACAGACTGCAGGGACCAAATGGTTAGGACAAGAAAATGGTAAATTTATAAATGTGACAAGTTAAAAATTCTGACTTTACCATTTAATAGGGTTTTAACTTACAACCTGCTCCCACACAAAAGTAATCACATATTAAATGTAATAAGGTAACTCAATGCTATCCCATGGGAGAGGTACGCCTTGCAATAGTGAAAAACTAATTTGAGAGTTTTCACTACCAGGACATGTAAAACATAAAGGTATATGTCCAACAGTTACATGGATCCTGCCCTATGGACTGTTTATGGCCTACCCTAGGAGTGACATATCTGTATTAACAAGCGAGCTTTAATCCAGGTAAAGTTTTATTTTGCCTGGTCGAAATGGCAGTTTAAAACAATAGATCACAAAATAAGAGCAGGAAGGCCCAGCAATACTATATTTTAAATATTGTAATCACAACTTTAAGACTCTCGAATGTTCATGTTAGTTTGATTACATTACTGGAAAGTGCTTCTGTATTATATAGCACGGGTACTAATAAAAGGAATAGCATTACACAATTAAGATAAAATGAAGAGGGCATTCACACTAAGTTTTGAATGTTTGGAAATGCAAGGCAGCAAAGAGACACGCTACCAGGAGGTGCCATGTAAAACAGACAACTCAAATTAAATGAAAGAAAACACTTAATAGTCTTGCAGCATGTAGCACACATTTCCAGTAGTTGCAGAGTCACTTCCTGAATCATTCCAAACTGAAATTGTGAACAAAAGTTGAGATGCTTTCACACATGCAGCCATGTGAATAAATAAAGACTTGAAACTGAGAGCTCAGTTACAAGATTAATATATTTAATCATCCCTGTTTGTAAAACAAGAAAAAGTTACATATTTTTCTGTATCTATCTATCTAGCTGTACACAAATATATAAATTATTTCTTGTTTTACACATATATATATATATATATATATATATATATATATATATATATATATATATATGAGCGGGATCCGCCTGAGCTCCGCGAAATTAAATCGCGGGAGCCGGGAAACAGCTCCGACGCGAGGCCAACTTTCAAATGCGGCATTCACCTTTGGATCTTTATAACTACAGCCACTACTTCAGCCATAGACTCTCTTGAACCGGCTCACCAGCTATTTGGAATATTTCCTGGCTACTTTTGCTGGACTGCCGCTCGGACTTCTGGGAGCTGTAGTTTTTTCTTTTTGGCTTTTGCTTTTTGCGCTTTGACTCCCTTTTTTCTTTACTTCGGCTGCCGGGTCCACCAGGTTTCTCGCCAAGAGGGGCTGCTGTTCGTTGCCAGAGGGACCACAAGACCCAGAAGCCACTCTGCTCCAGGAGGAGGAGCTTGAAACCACCTGCGAGCGCTCAAAACGTGCCAAAGATCACAGTGGCGCGGGACGCGCCTCTTGCTTGCCACCAGCTGCTGTTCATTGCCAGAGGGACCACAAGACCCAGAAGCCACTCTGCTCCAGGAGGAGGAGCTTGAAACCACCCGCGAGCGCTCAAAACGCGCCAAAGATCACCGCGGCGCGGGACGCGCCTCTTCCTTGCCACCAGCTGCTGTTTGTTGCCAGAGGGACCACAAGACCCAGAAGCCACTCAGCTCCAGGAGGAGGAGCTTGAAACCACCCGCGAGCGCTCAAAACGCGCCAAAGATCACCGTGGCGCAGGACGCGCGCGGGCCGCGTCCGGGCAAGTGCGGGCCCGTCCTTGCCCGTCATCGCCAGGAAGAGGCAGGGCAGGGCCACCCCTCTATCATCTGCCATACAGGGGCTTCCTAGCCCCGAACTTAAGGTACTGTTTCCTCATACTTATTGTGGTTTCAAAGTGAAGTCCCTAGTAGTCAGTTGGTAGACTTGGACCTTGGCTTACCTGCTTGCTTTTGGATTGTACTATTGGATTTTTAAATGTTCAAGACTTATTGCCACGTTTAGCTGCTTGCAAATTTCACATGGGTCGATCTATCTATCTATTTGCAAGTACTGGGTGACTCGCATTACTTTTATTGTGGTTATCAAAACAAACTTGTTTTTTTGTAATAGGTATGGGGAAACGGAAAACCATGGAGAGCGTAGAGGTGGGGAGGAATGGGAGTCGTGGGCTAGGCAAGGGGAAAAAGGCTAAGAAATCTCGCAAACATGCCGCCAATAATTGTGTTCTCGATAGAATAGACACACTAATTAATGAGTGCGAGACCATATTGGTGTCAGATCCCGTGGGTCCGCATAGTAATAATAACTTAACCCCCTCCGATCCAAAATCCCCTGCCCGCCCGCTTACCGTCGCTCCCATGTTCCACAAACACGCTAGTAAACGAATTACCAACCTGAGTGCCAATAAGGATCGCGATCTTGCTGGGGGACAAGAGAAGGTTGTTCTTGACCCTGACGAACTAGCCTGCAAGCAAGCGACTCCGACGAAGCACAACATTCCATGCTCAAATAGATTTGCCTTGCTTGCAACCCCTTCTGATATACTATGCGAGCAAGCCACACCATCAAGTATATTGCAAGGAGGCAGCAATGTGGAGCAATTATATTCTGATATACCTGGGCCTATTGACTCCCTCAGGGTTGAGATTACATCACTGAAAAGTTTGATTAAAGAGCTTACACATCTGGTGAAAACACTACTTCCCTGGGCTCAACCAGTACACCAGGAGCAGGCACTTGCACAAACTCGACAAACTCTAACCCTGGCTGGCCCACCAAGCACTGCAGGGGTAGATCTGGGGCAAAGCGTAACCACACTCCTAAAAAATTCAGTAAATCATAAGCTTTCTGGCCCTATACCTGTAAGAACGAATACTCCTGAGCCTAGGATAACAAACAACTTTCCCCCATTATTATCTGTGCCAAAAAAGGGTCAGGCTGTCTCAGGCGGCCCCTGCAGACCAAGAGACACTGTCTGGTCCGCGAAGGTTCCTCTACAACCCCGGCAACGGAGAGATGTATATCCATTACCGCCACTGCAAGGCCCTAATATTTACATGACAAATGTACCCAAACTTGGCCCACATAATGACACGGAAAGTGCGGATTCTTTGACCAATAAGGTCATACATTGGATACGCCATACCAGAGGCTGCCGCTCAGTGATTCGTGAAGACATCACCCAGGCACGCAGACGTACTATCCCTGCCCAACCTTATGATTGCATCGAGCTTACCTTTTCTAATGTTGATCTGGCAGAGAACCTTCTAGCTTTGGAATTTAGAACTTGTGCCCCCGCTACTTCAGCCATACAGTTTAGGCGAGCTCCAGTATCTCCAAGGGACGGGTTGCAATCCCAACTTGAGGGGGGCTCGACGCTCGAAACAGTAGATTGACTGCCTGATGAGCCTAGCCGCTCATCATGGCATGAAATGATAATGGTCAGCCAAACCCAGAAATTGTACGAACCTTCTGTTCTCCTCCCCAGTAAAAGTTCATTGGAGGAAATAGGGGGGGTGTCGAATCATTTCCCACAAGGCCTGTATGAGACTGTCCCTTACATGTCCCCCGATTTATTAACAACACCAGACCCTCTAGACTCATCCTGCACCTCAACTCCGTACTGTATACATGAGGGGGTCCCGGCCACATGTCCACCACAGCTAAACATTTTATCGTGGAATGTGGCAGGCTTACTAAACAAGCTATTGCTGCCGCACTGGAATATTCTTGTAGAAGGTTTTGATATATGTTTATTCCAGGAAACGTGGAGCCTGATCCCACTCCACAAATCTGGTTACGCTTGCTATTGCATTCCGGCAACTACAATGGGGAGAGGGCGCCCGTCAGGAGGGCTGATCATTTGGGTGAGCATTACTTTAGGCTGTCAAATCACTGTCCAACCGACCACAAGTCCGGACATTTTGAGACTAACTATTAAAGGTCCCAGGGGAGGTGGCACACTGGAGCTGTTCAATGTTTATATTAGAGGAACCAAGGGAGGTCAACAATCACCCATTGTCACACTTTTAGACCATTCCCTATCCAGTTGCAAGCCCGATGCGAAAATTATAGTAGCAGGAGATTTGAACTGCACCTTTGAGCCTTTGAGCTTAGAGGATATGCTGGCACTGGAGGATGGTGATGCAAAATGGTCGGTCCCCCCTCTCAATATTTCCCCTCTTAGAAAGTGGACCCCGCTTGCAATTCAACTTAATGCACTAACCATTGAACATGGTCTTAGAGCTGCAAATGGCAGAACTCATTCAGACACGCACGGTGCAAACACTTTTAATAGAGTAGGTAGCACTTCACGTATAGATTATATCCTAGTGGACGTAAAATTGTGGGCCCAAATGTCAGACATGTATGTGGGCACCACAACAGATAGCGACCACAATCCTCTTTGTTTGACATCAGAATTGCTCTGGGCCACTCCATCCTCGCATCAAACTAGGAAGGCCACAGCTCTGGTTATAGACATCGTTCCTTCAAACTGTAAAAGATACCTGAAATGGCATAAGATTAGCGCACACGAAATAAAATTATCTTGTGTTAAGGAAGTTGTCTTCTCTGGTATCCAAGCCCTCCAGGCAACCCTATCGGCTGCCGACCCCTGTGCAGGAGCTTCTTTAGCCCACTCCCGTACCATAGATCAGCTGAGTACTTTTTTTTTAGCCACTCATAATTACGCTAACACAAAGGCACCCCGGCAAAGACAGCACCCGTGGTACACCAAAAAATGCAGACTAAATAGACAAGCATTGGCAGCCGCAATCAGGTCCAAGAACTCCAAATCGATTAAACTAGCGAGAAAGAAGTATAGGGCAGCCCTCCACGAGGCTAAAATAGAGTGGGACGAATCTCACTGGAAGAACTTGAAAGACGCCAGTCTGGAGAAAAACAAAAACCAGTTCTGGTCCCTCGTTAGTAAGGGTATTTGCAGAGATCCTGCCTCTCTGTCTAACCATATAACAATCCATGGATGACACAACCATTTCAGGAAACTGTATTCGGCCCCTGACGATGAATGTCTGGAGGAGTTAAGCTACTCCACAGACATCCCTCCGGTGGGGAATACGAGCAATCCCTTTTCGTTGCCTGAAATTGAAATGGCAATCACAAAGATAGTGTCGGGAAAAGCCCCTGGACCGGACGGTCTTCCTGGTGACCTCTTTTTGGACGATCCCAGGAACTGGTCGCATTACATCCAACTTCTGATCAATAGCATAGCCAATGGATCCCCAATTCCCGACTCTTGGAAAGGAGCGTTGGTGGTCCCGATATTTAAAAAAGGGGACAGGGAAGATCCATCAAATTATAGGCCAATAAGCCTAATTGATGCCATGCAAAAGTTGGTAGGTAGGGTCCTCCTCCAGCGAATACAGACCTGGGCTGAAGAGGAGGACATTCTATCCCAATACCAGGCTGGGTTTAGAAGAAACACAGGCACGATTGACCAAGTTTTCAGGTTATTACTCATATACTGGAAGGTCGTTGTTATTGGTAAGGGAAGCCTTTACCTTGCTTTTATCGATTTGAGAACAGCTTTTGATCTCGTTCCTAGGTTAAGACTGTGGCAAACGCTGAGGGACCTGGGCACTCCCCTCTTCTTCTTAACTTTTTAATTCGATTGCACGAAGGAAACTTCGCCCAAGTCAGGTGGGGCCCCCAAGGGAGGTTACGGAAAAGATCTTAGTCAGCAGAGGAGTCCGCCAGAGGTGTGTCTTGGCACCCACCCTGTTTTCCTTGTATATCAATGGGGTGGTGAGATTTCTTCAGGAGATCCCGGCAGATGCACCAACCCTGGCGGGCGAGAAAGTCCCAACACTGTTGTTTGCTGACGACACCCTTCTGGTGTCGAAAACCCCATCTGGGTTGCAAAAACTTCTTAACCGATATCAGCTATTCTGCGACTCCCGGGGCCTGGTTATTAATACAGACAAGACAAAATTCATGGCTTTTAATCCCCATAAGACTTTTAAAAATGACTTAATTTTAAATAACATCCGACTAGAGAGGGTAAATGTGTTTGACTATTTGGGCATCCGCCTTTCTGATAAAATGCACTGGAAGCCGCACCTAGCCAAGATGTTATTGAATCATAAACGCGCTGCCGGGGCTCTTAGTAAGAACACCTGGCCTCCTATAGTAGGCCGGTAGCTCCAGCACTTGCAATCTACTGAAGCTAAAGCAGTTGCCGCTGCGTTGTACAGGGCGGAGCTGTGGGGCTTCGAAAACATCGAGGATATTGGCAGGTCTGAAAACAAGTTTTTGAGGGATCTGGTGATGCTTCCCAGTAACACCCCATTAACTCCCTTGATGTTTGATATGGGCAGACGGCCGCTCAGGGATGTTGCAAAATTGCGCCCTCTTCTCTTTTGGGCGCGAGTGATGCGTACCCCAGAGCTTGCTAACTATGCCGCAGCACTAAAAGAGGTGATTAACTTAGACACAGGGCACAGGGTCAAGTGGATATCCAATGTTAGAAGGTTGCTGTCCAAGCTGGGTCTCACGGAAGCATGGGATACCCAAGTACCACCCAACAAGGCAGAACTTAAGCACATTTATTGGAACTGGGTTGATACCAAAGAGTTGAGCAACCCAGAATTGGGGAGTCTGACAGAAGAGTTTTTGCCACAAACAGTGTAGAGGCTTAGAGCCTTATCTGGACATCATCCAGATTCCACGCGATAGACAGTTATATATGCAATTCAGGTTGGGCACACTCCCAATTCACGCAACCACTTCAAAATGGCACTCTTATAAATACCAAATTGAGGCATGCCCCTGCTGTAGAACTCCGTTGGAAAGCATGCCCCACATTCTGTTTGCTTGCCCGGCTTATTCCGTTGCCAGGTCTAGCTGGATTAAACCGGTCTGCAAAATTATGGGTACACGCGACCATAGGACCGCCCTGCGTACCTTAAAAACTGACCCAGGTGTGCTTGTTTCGTGTGGGGTGGCGAAGTTTTTGAGTCGTGCCTGGATTATCAGAAACAAAGCACTGAAGGCCACTAGCACGCTTGCTGAGGGATAAACATCTATGTCAGCCTACTTTTCACTACCTAAGTACTGTAACAACTTGCAGAGTTTACTTACTTAGAATCACCGAGAAAATGTTCGTGTTTTGCAGAGCACCTCACCCTGAGATATACTTCTCTATTTGTGGTTGATTCTGTACATCTCCCCAGATATGCTTGCATAACCGTTCTAATTCTCAAGATTTGCATTTTATGTCTGGTTGTGCGTTCAAAGCCCATTCTTTTACCCTGCTAGAAGGTTTTATATACAGCTATCTTTAAACCTTTTAAACTTTTTAATCAATTTACAGGTCTTAATCGTTCTACTAGTATCCTTTTAGCTATTTTGATAACTCCGTTAAATCATGTATTCATATTAATGTGACATACTGTATATTTTTTAACGTCTGTCTGTGTTTTTTTGTCTGTGGCTTTTATGATTCTAGTAATCGAAATAAAGCATTAAATAAATAAATATATATATACTTCCACCAATAGCAGACTTTCTGCATGGCATGCACTCACTCCAAAGATGATAAAATGCACCTCATTTGTGGCTCAGAGTGATTTATTCATAGCCAGCCAACCCAACGCGTTTCGGTGTCTATACGCCTTGATCACAGGTGTTACAAATGGATGTCAGCATGACTTAAATAGAACATTTAAAAAAGTGACATAAAGGAAGGACTTTCGTAGATATAGGTAGTCAACACATGGCATCCATTTTACAATGTGCAAAGTATAGCAAGAAAACTACATGCCATAACATACATGAACCCATCTGTATTTCCAATTATATAGATACAAGCAGAATGAGATATATCTTATTATTGTAAAAATGATCATGCAGGTAATACATTTCCATATAAAGGACAATATAAAATTGTAATAGCCATGTCCCTGATATGTCTGTGACCCCAATCTGCAATAAAATACTGTATGCTATTCTTAATAATGTCTCTCAGCTAATTTCTTATGTCTTTTTCTCAGTTTTCCAATGTTTTTTTCTTTTCTTTGTTTTTTTCTATCCAACTTTATTATCCCAATTACATGAATTGGTACCTAGTATTCCCACCTCTCCCAATCAAATAAAGTGCACCTATGCTACAATCTTCAAAGGTTACCTCCAAAAATTAATAAACAAACGAAGTGGACATTTATCATTACACTAGAGGAGGGACAGGGTTAGTTAAACAATTAAGCCAAAGTGGCCATACTGTACAATATTGGTCAGCCACTGGCATGCAATTAACCTACATAATGAGTGGGTATACTGTTTGCTGAAAAATACCTCCTATATGGCTCTGATTATCTCCCAATTCGTACAGGTTATAAACATGACACTATTCACTCATAATGCAGTAGAATCCTCTATGTCCATCCCCATCTGCTTGTATAATGTGTAACTAAGAGGACATAACCACAAACATACATCATACATAATAATATGTCTTAACAAAATCCAAAATGTTCTCTGGTTAATTAACAATAGATTTGGGCTGATGTCCACAATTCAATAGCAGAAATTCATATCCAAGGAAGTATTTCTCAGGTAACCTAAATGAAACAGACACATAAAAATTACAAATTTCCAAAAGTCCAAATTACTATGTAAAGTGCTAAGTGAATCTAAAGTGCTAAGTAAGTTATTAAAACCAAATTCATTTCAGAAGCAGAGTAATAAATTACATCATCTCTCATCAGCAATTTTTTTCTCCAGCTTACAGATCAGTACATTTATTCGCCTAAAAAGGAGACCAGCTCTTCATCGGAACTCAGACCTTGTGGAATTTTAGTGTCCAGTTCTAATATGTATCTAGACTCCAACTGTCGTAATTTACGAACTCTATCACCTCCTCTGATAGTCTAAGGGACACGGTCTATAACACAAAATCGGAGAAAATTTCTATTGCTCCGATGGGATTCCTCAAAATGACGAGCTACCGGATATTGTTTGTCCTTATTTTGGATAGCCTGCATGTGTTCCAGGATACGCTTCTTAGCTGCAAACATCGTACTGCCCACATATGCTTACTTACATGGACAGGTTAACACATACACACAAAAGTCTGATTGACAAGTCAGATGTTTTTCAATTGTCTTAAAGGTTTCAGTTACAGGGGGAAATATTTTTTTCACATTAACGCTATACTTGCAAGCCATGCTTTACAAGCCATGCAGGTATAAAAGCCCTGTATGAATTCAGTGCCAGATTTAGCGTCAGTTATCTCATTCACACAGAGCTTGTCACTAAGGGAATTCCCTTTCCTATGTGTGATATTAGGATAGTCATCTAGGGCATCAACCAAAGTACTTTCAGTTTTTAAGACATCCCAGTGTCTAATAAAACTTTTCTTGACTTCCTGTGAGAAGATATTATAAGTGGTGATAAAACGAATATTCATATCATCAGAACTTTCTCTTTGCCCTTTTGGTTTAAGTGCAGTCTCCTGATCTATTTTGACTGCTCTATTAAAAGCATTGGCTATATCTGATCTTTTGTAACCCTTCTCTAGAAACCTTCCAGACATTCTTTCACATTCCTCAACAAAATCACTCTCAGTACTACAATTTCTGCGAGCCACGCAGAAATTTCCCATAGGGGATGCTTTTTATCAGAGTGATAGGGTGACTACTGTTGGCATGCAGGAGAGTATTCCCTGCTGCTTTCTTCCGAAACAGTTTAGATGTCCATTTTTTGTCTACAACCTTAATCTGAAAATCCAGGAATTCGTTCTCTGTATCACTGATATGACCCTCAAATTTCAAATTGAATTCATAGTTGTTAAGTCTCTGAATAAAATCTTCAGCCTGTTCCTGACTGCCCTTCCATATGCTAAAAAGGTCATCAATATATCGAACCCACAATCTCATGTGGTTGCTATATTGACTGAAGCTCCTGGGCACCTGCTGCTCCCACCAACCCATCATCAAGTTGGCATAACTGGATTGAATCATGGATTAAGACAGAAAACCTGGCCGTTAATTTAATTCAAGAATCTCATATAGCAGAAGGGAAGTTAGCAGATTTTTCAATGTTTAGGTCCTGGGCAACATACCGGGGGTTCTCCTCCTCCCCTGCATCACATCGTGGTACAGCGATTTTCTTGGGCAAAAAACTTCAAGCCAAGGTGGTTAACTTTGCAAGTGATCAGAGAGGAAGGTGGTGTTGGGTGACCTGCAATTTGGGGAATAGATTTTTAACCTTTGCTAGCATTTATGGCCCAGTGGAGGATAATCCGGTACCATATGAAGAGTTTTTTCAATCCCTAATACAAACGCCCGGGGAAGTGATTATAGGGGAGATTTCAATTTTCTAGCAAATGCAAAAATTGATTCTTCAGCCTCTTCTAAAAAACAATTAAAACCTAAAACCAGCAGAATTATTCAAAATTATAAGAATCTCTGGACATAATCGACTCATGGCGGGCAGTATTCCTGATTAAGATTGCATATACCTGCTTTTCGGGCAGATTTCGCACCTCCTCATGCATTGATTTCTTTCTTCTATCCAAGTCCTTGATTTTTAGTCAGCAGAAATTCCTTCCGAACGGATTTTCAGATCATGCAATGCTTATTCTAGAGCTCGAGTTAGGTAAGATCCCAGCTTTCTCTAAGAGATGGACCTTAAATAGGCTACATCTCTTGGATGAAAATTGGGTTCTGCTCTGTAAAACAGAGATAAAGGACTTTCTCGCAAGAAATCACGGGACAGCTCCTCCCCATATTGTTTGGGACTCTCTAAAGGCTTACATTCGGGGCTCTAGCTATTGGGAAGGATGCAGAAAGTTTTAGAAAAAAGAAGGAAATAAAGCAAAATTTAGAACAGGAGGTGCAGAGATGCTATGACATTTTTCTTAGTAATCCCTCGGCCCCTAATCAAAGGAAATTTGATCAAGCCAAACAGGATCTCGCAGAAGCTTATTATCTAGAATGTGCACCATTCAATAGCAACCATAGGCAAAAGGTATATGACGAGAGCAATTTTACCGGGAAGTTCCTTGCATGGCAGGCCAGAGAGCAGGCCGCAAGTAACCGGATTAGTTCTCTGAGGTGTCCTGTAACTGGCTCCCAAATTGAAGATCCAGTGGCTATAAGGGACATTATGCTTCAACATTATAAGAATATCTATGGTCAACACAATCCATTGATAAGGCATCCCTGGACAAGTTTCTCCAGGAACAGGAAATTCCGGTATTCTCTGAGGCTGATAAAAGCAGCATGACGTGCCCTTTCTCCAGAGAGGAGCTGGGGGATATCATAAAAAACCTTCCGAACGGCAAAGCCTGTGGTCCGGATGGTCTCCCAGCCAAGTTTTTTAAAACTTTTTTAGATGTTGTTTTAGAATATTTTTTGCTGGTTGCTAATTCTATCTTAGAGGGAGGTCCGATTCCGCCTTCATTTCAAAAAGGGAACAAAGTCAGTTTTTAAAAAAAGGGAAAAGACTGCGAAGACCCCAATTCATATCGCCCAATTACACTTTTAAACTCTGACTACAAGATCATTACCAAATTTTTAGCCAACAGATTTAATGTTATAGCCCAGACTTTGATACATACTGACCAAAATGGGTTTATAGCAGGGAGGCAACTTGTGACTAATACGCATTATCTTGCAGAAGCACTGGATTATTTCAAGACCAAGAAAATTCCAGCCTTGGTCCTTCTGTTAGACGCTGAGAAGGCGTTTGACCTTGTGGTCTGGGAGACTTTACTCCATATTCTTCTTAGTTTTGGTATACCTCCTAAGATCACGGGGTTGATTCAGAGAATATATCTTAATGCAAAAGCCAATATCATCGTTAATGCCTCTGAGGCAGGACAAATTAGGGTAAAACGAGGGACTAGACAAGGCTGTCCATTGTCCCCCGTTTTATTTGCTTTTTTTATTGAGCCTTTAGCTATCGCTATTCGAAAGAAATGCAGAGATTCGCCCCCCTTTACCTACTATGGGGAAACTAAAATTATACGCGGACGATATCATGCTCATAATCGAAGGTGATAGGGGGGTCCAAGCGAAGGTTTTTGAGGTTTTCGAGCGATATGAATTGCTTGGGGGTATAAAATTAACAAAAGAAACGGAAATAATCCAGTGCGGATGCAAACCTGAGGTGTTACACCCTGATATTTTGTCCTGTCTAAATTCTAAACCAAAAAGATATCTTGGGATTTTCTTCTCGTCTCGAATCATTGACTTGTATGACTTGAACTTTGTCCCGCTTTTGTCGAAAGTACAGAGTTATTCCTTCGGTGGGACTCGCTCCCGCTGACTATCATTGGCAGGGTTTCACTGATTAAGATGTCTGTTCTCCCGCTATTTAATTTTTTATTCTTGGCAATTCCGTGTGTTTCAACAGCATCTTTTTTTGACAAATTAGAGTCCATGGTTACATCCTTTCTTTGGGGAAAGAAAACTCCCCGAATTGCAGTAAGCACTTTATATGAGGAGGTGGAGAATGGCGGGTTAGCCCTCCCGAATCTCAGGGATTATTATGCGGCATATTTTGCACAATATTTGTCTAGATTCAAGTCAGTTTTGAATTCAGGTTTATTTGTAAATTATTTTATGAATTTAATCTGTAAAGAACATCAGATACGCTGTCCATTAAAATTGCGAAATCCCCTAAATCAGTGCGTTATAAGTGCATGCAGTGGTTCTTTTATAAACGTCAAGATTTTTATAGGCGATATACAATTCCAGTTATTAATTCTTCAACTCCACTGTCCGAACTCACCTCAGTATTTGGAGCTGGAGAATCAACGGAAATTAGTCAAAAATGGGCGAAGGCCGGTTTTCGGAAAATCTCAGGTTTTATTAGGTTCGATAGGTGGGTGAATATCTCCGAAATATATGAGCTAATTCCGAATGATTTCCTTCTTGTTGGGTCATTTAATATTCTGATCAGGTTTCTTAACAATCTGGATCTGATACAGATTAATGAACGTAAAAAGCTGTCATATGTTCTTCTCGAAGAAATCACAGTTAGGAAACCTGGTGAGTGGAAAAGAATCTTAGCCCCTATCAGGGGGTTTGATCCCTCCGAGAAAGCATTAACAAAATGGGAAAAACACGAAGGTTTGGAGGTTACTGTGAGTATGTGGTCTGAATTAAATAAACCTAACTTTACAACACTAAAGGGAGCAAATTGGCGCCGGATGCTATTTTTCAATAAATGGCTTCTATATAGAACCCCACATTTTTTATCCAAGGTTTACCCCAGCCAATCCGGTCAGTGTTTTTCGCTGCTTAAATCATCCGATAGCCAATTGGACACATATCATATCACAGTGCCCTTTAATTCAGGGGTTCTGGAATGAGATTTTTTGCCATCTAGAGGCTGAATGTTTCATCATACTAGACTCCAATTATTGGCTGAAAGTCCTTGGCTATGACCCTTGGACCCTTGGCCTTGGCCTTGACCCTTGGCTATGACCCTTGGACCCTAAACTATCTTTCTGATAGTTTAGTTAAGTTTCTTTATATTGCAATGGCGGTTGCCAGGTCACTCTTGTTCAGACCTCGTTCCAACAAAATGTGATTGGGTTCGGAAAATGAAACAGGTTAGGAACAGTGAATGCTTGTATGCATTGCGAATCGGAGGGATTAAAAGTTTGAAAAAATGTGGGCGGCCCATTTCAGACTGAAAATTTCGTAATTTAAATTAGAGCTTAAAATTTGTCCTAATATACAGAAAGGTTCATGAATGCCGTTTGTGTTGCCATATTTGTATACGTGCTTGCACTTTGATTGCACTTTCGACACTTACCTTACAGCACTTTTTTGCACTATTGACACCTTGCTTCCTTTTTTTTTTTTGAAGAAAAGGAGGACGGAAGGGTAGGAAAGAAGGGAAAAGAAAAGAAAAAAATGGTTTAAGCCAATAGGACAAAAATATGAATTATGATTTATATGTTAATACTTTCGTAAAATTTATTGGACCTAATGCACTATGGACACTTTAGCTCGTTTTAGATCTGGCAGGCGACGCTGTATTTAATCTTTAGTACGTCAAAACCTATTTGGCTGCCTTAATTTTGGCAATACTTTCAGTTTTACCTGGATTTATATTTTACTGCTTTACGGGCAACTTGGTGACAACTGATTACTCTATCTGATCTCTAATGTCTCGTTTAATTCAAGGTTATGTAACCTGTTTTTTATCTGACTTTATATGATCAATAGGGCTATCGTGAATGGTTTTATTATTGGATATTTGTATTGTGTTATCTGGATGAATTTGTAAATTTTTGATGGATCTCAATAAAAAAAATAAAAAAAAGTTGGCATAACTGGGAGCAAAGCAGGTGCCATTCACATACCTTGTGTTTGTCTGAAAAACAGGCCATTGAAGATAAAGAAATTGTTGTTTAAACAACATTCGATCATGGTCAATATCATCTCAGTATGTTGGAAATAAGACACAGATCTTGTTTTTAAAAAGTGTCTACAAGCAGTCAGCCCATCTGTATGTTTAATGGAAGTGTACAAACTACACACATCCAACGCGAGCAGTAGATAATCCTCCTCCCATTCTACATTTCTGATCTTATGTAAAAAATCCTTGCTATCTTGGATGTGCGAGGGCAACGTCCTGAGATAAGGGCGTAAAAAGTGATCAACATACTTGGATGTGTGCTCCAACAAGGACCCTATGGAGGAGCCATTCGGCCTCCATGGTGGATTCAAAGCATCCTTGTGGAGTTTAGGCCACAGATATAACACAGGGATTTTTGGGACTCTATTAAGAAGGAAAGCATACTCATCCCATTCTAAGAGATCCTTCTTTTGCCAGCTGTTCAACATCTGATGGTCGCTTGTGCTTGAGTTATTAATACTTACTTTAGACACTGTCACATAACAGTCCTGATTGCTTAATTGATGCATACCTTCCTTGACATAATCTTCAATGTCTATATATATATTCAATGAACAAAAATCAAAGGTTTAAGATTAGTTATAGTTATAGTTAGGAAAACGTATTAATATTTCTGTACAAAACCAACTTAAACTACACAAACCTTAGAAATTAAAAAGTTATAGTTATAACTTAAAGTTATAATTTGCACCCCAAGCAAAACCTTCTGCTTCGTCAGCACCTCCACCACCGCCTCTTGCATCTGTCCTTAAATTAGCACCTTCTTATTCTTCTTCTCCATCAGCACCTCCACCAACACACTGTCCTTCTACCAGTGCCTGTACCTGGTACCACTATGCCAATACATATTTTGAGGCAGAATCAGGAATGTATAGAGCAATATGGCAGTACAGTGACATACTGTTTCCTCTGCCATACTGGCATTGTTGCGGGGAAGAGAAATCGGAACATCCATCGTGAGCTTGTCATGATTCACCAGTGTCCTCCCAAACAGCCTCCATTTGTTTTTGTTGCCTTTGTTGCCTTCAAACAGTTGTTTACAGAACTAACCAAATATCTCAAAAGAGAAAGAACTTCTACCAGTATTATCCATTTTTATTCAGGTGTCAAAAATACTAAATTGTAATAAATATAGAGATAAATGATAAGTGTAAGGTAATTTAAACATGTGCCTTATGGTCACTTCAAAGTAGATGGTAAGTTAATAATAGACTACCACAATGATATATGGCTGTATTTCTTAAACATAACACAAAGTCAATACATCACTGTATTCCTTTTTATGTTTTCAGACAAAACTACCATTTCTGTTACACTACTATGTCATCATTTAAAACATTTACAGTTGATGATGATCATATGGTAGGAGTCATCATGAACGTTTACTTTTTTTAAGGAATCTACCAAGACCAGGAAATGTATCAGTATTTCATTTTAAGTTTCCAGTTTGTTATCATGATACACAGGTAGTTAGAGTAGATGATGTAAGGTAATTCCTTTGATGTTATGTGCTGCTAAGCCAGTAGAATCAGTAACTACACACGATAAATTAGAGCTAGTAACTTTCTGCACATAAACAGTAATTACTTTAATAACAAAGCTTTTCGCTCTGCCTGCTTGCCCACTTACATACTGTAATGTAGCTTTATATGTAGTACATTCACATATTCCATTTTCATGTAGAAGCCCATGATCCACAGATTCTTTTATGTAGTTCTAAAATTCTTGTTGTTCCCTATTTAATTGACATAGTAAGTTATTTAAATTATTTACGTCCCTTTATACTTGGCCCATTGCATTTAGAACCTTATCCAAGGCAACCACGGATTCAGTATCAATAATTGTTTGTCCAAGTGGGTCAGCAGTCCTGTAATTAGAAGTATTATTCATAGATGGAGTATTGTGTTGAATTACTGCATTAATATTGTTTTCTTCTCCTATTTCTTGATTGAGCATTGGTAAGTGTTAGACCTGGCATCCTTGCTGTGGTTTCCCCTGATGTTTTGCCTTCAGATCTCTTGTTTTGCTGACTTGATTTTTGTTGGCTTAAGGATTCTGGGCACATTACCAGTTCTAACCAGTGCTAATGTACATATGCTCTGTACTGAAAACATGGAACTTTGGCTTATCAACAATTGGTATACTTAATTTACTTGTAAATCCCTATTAAAGTGCACTATATGTGCCCTGTAAATTAAAATCTACTAGTGAGCCTGCAGCATTTATTGTGCCACCCAGCTGCAGCGTGTGCAGGTAAGAGCGGTGGGGCCGGGTGGGGGGGGGGGGGTTTGACAGACGACCAACAATGAGGGAAGATTAATTATTTATTTAATTTTCCCTCATGGTCGTGTCGAATTCCCCCCCAACCCTGTCCCATCTCCCCACATCTCTTACCTGCATGGACCACGGCTGGTGCCACCCACTTCAGAAGCCTTTACACATGTCTCAGAACTGCCACTAAAGTGGTTGAGTCAATGGTATTCGAACTTATAAAGCGCACTATCACCCCACGGGTATCCTGGCGCTGATTTACACTAGCCCTTCTATTCACATATGTTACAGTGAGGATAGCGCTCGCTAAAAATGATGAAGATCTAGATTACACTTTTAGAATAGAGCCAGGTCTTTAGCTTCTTCCAAAACTGTAAGAGATCTTCTATCTGTCTAAGACCGGGCGGGAGTTCATTCCAGAGCAGAGCGGCTGCAGAGCTAAAAGCTCTTCCTCCCAATTTTGTTCTTTTAAACCTAGGCACTTTTACCAGCTTAGCTGAAGATGATCGAAGGCTTCTGGTAGGAACATACCATTCAAATTTGCTCTGCAGAGGTTTAGGCCCAAGACCATGCAGAGCATTAAATACAATGCAGAGCGATTTGAATTGCATTCTCTGTAACACTGGGAGCCAATGAAGCTCTTTAAGAGACAGGGAGGCTGACGATCGACGTGAGTGTGGAGTTTAAACTGCCATTTTGACCTGGCAAGTTATCGTACTTGCCAGGCGCACACCTTCCCTTATATTAGATACAAGTCATCCCTAAAGTAGGCCCTAGGCAGCCTATGGGCAGGGTGCAGGGTATTTAAAAGGGATGACACACACTTTTGAGTTTTACCTGTCCTGGATGTGAAAAGCTGCTACATTTATTTTTCACTACTGCAAGCAATCAATCACGGCATTTATAGAGCGCGCTACTCACCCGGGAGGGTCTCAAGGCGCTGGGGGAGGGGGTAAGTTACTGCTCGAACAGCCAGGTCTTGAGCTGCTTCCTGAAGGAGAGATGGTCCTGGGTTCGCCGAAGGTGAGTGGGGAGGGAGTTCCAGGTCTTGGCTGCCAGGTAGGAGAAGGATCTTCCTCCGGCGGTGGCTCTGCGGATGCGTGGTACGGTGGCGAGGGCGTGGCTGGTTGATCGTAGCTGGCGGGTGGGCGTGTAGAAGGTCATGCGGTCGTTGAGGTACTTGGGGCCCAGGTCGTGGAGGGCCTTGTGTGCGTGGGTGAGGAGTCTGAGCGTGATTCTCTTGCTGACGGGGAGCCAGTGCAGGTCTTTCAGGTGTCCGGTGATGTGGCTGTGTCGGGGGGATGTCCAGGATGAGTCGTGCGGAGGCGTTCTGGATGCGCTGGAGTCTTTTTTGAAGTTTGGCTGTGGTTCCGGCGTAGAGGGTGTTCCCATAGTCCAGTCGGCTGGTGACGAGTGCCTGGGTGACGGTCTTCCTGGTTTCAGTGGGGATCCATCTGAAGATCTTGCGGAGCATGCGCAGGAGTGTTGAAGCACGAAGATGAGGCCGGCGTTGACTTGTCTGGTCATCGACAGGGAGGAGTCCAGGATGAAGCCCAGGTTGCGTGCGTGGTCCGTTGGCTTGGGCGCGGTGCCCAGGGCCGGGGGGCCACCAAGAGTCGTTCCAGGCGGAGGGTGATGAGCCCAGGATGAGGACTTCCGTCTTGTCTGAGTTCAGTTTAAGGTGGCTGTTCCTCATCCAGTCGGCGACGTCTCTCATCCCGTACGTAAGGCCTATCTCTCCCATAGGTTAACATTGGGATAGCCTTAAAACATATTTTAAGTGTATTGTCCAATTGGGAAAAGGTAGAGAATTGGAGTTTGGTGTCTCTGGACTATTCATTTAAAATCACAACTTATGGTGCAGTCAGATTTTAAATTGTAAGTCTGGGCATGTCACTTTTAGAAAGTTGGCATTTTCTTACTTTAACCATTCTGTGCCTCTGTCTCTGAATACATATTTGGGTTGGGTGACAGCTGGGCTTAGCACATTCCCTCTAGACAGTCACACAAAGGGAGAAGGGGTGTGACATTTGCATCCAGATGGCCCATCACCAGGCTGCTGGGCCTTCCTGAGGAAAATTGGGAGGGAGGAGCTAGCACTTGTACCCAAATAGGGCTGTGCCTGTCCCCACACAATGAGCTGCATACCCCCCTGGAGCTAGGGCAGGAAAGGCATGGACCTTGTGATCCTCAAAGGCCTCTTTGATGTCTCCTCTACTTCAAAGGCACATTTGGGTATACGGACTGGCCCCTTGACACCACCAAATAAGAACTTTGCTGTAACACAGGACATTCTGCATGAACGAAGAGCTGTTGTGCTGTAGGATGGACTGCCACTTTGCTATCTGCATTGCTGAGTAGGCCAGCTGATTGCTGTGCTGTTGGAGATACTGCCACTTTGATACATGCTCTGCTGTGTTGGCCTGCTGCCTGCTACTTCTTCCCTCGGAACGAGAAGGACTGGACCTGTTCTCTACATCCTTGAACCCAAGTCTCTCCAAGGGCTTGTTGGCTTGCCTCATGTTGTCTGAAAGCTCAGAGCCACAAAAGACTTCTTGTAACTCTGCTGGAACTGCTGAACATCTGTGAGTCCTACCCTTGCCTGAGGTACCCCCTCCAATCCTGTGCCTTGAAGGTGGAATCTGCAGATGTTTTCTGCAAAAATTGATGCAGTGATCTCTTTGTGCACCTCGGAACTGAGGCAGTGCCCTCCGTTGCCGATGCAGTGATGATTCGACAACGACGTGGGTCCCGACTGCGAGGTTCAACGACAATGCAGTGCCGATCTAAAGACACCGCTGCAACTTTGCCACAGTGCTGATCCTTCGACATCTACTGCAAGGCTCGATGCTGATGCATTGACCTGACTGTGCGAATCGGAACCAACGCAGTCCTTGACGCCAACACTTGCTCCGTACAAGGTACATTTTTAGTGGGCCCTGTGTGGGTCCTTTAGCCTGCCTGCTCTCCATCGGTTGGCCTGAACTTTGGATTTACCCCGGTCTGGCACGACCTGAAGTAACTTTTTAGCTTGTTTGATTTCTAAGCACTGTTTTGGGTTTTAATTTATAAAAAATCATATCTCAACTTCTACTTTTTGGATTTTTGTAGTTTCGTTCTTGGTTTACTCAAATAAATATTCTCTATTTCTCTAAACTGGTGTGGAGTTTTTGTGGTGTTTTCACTGTGTTATTTTAATTTAAGTGTTGCACAAATACTTTACAGATTGCCTCTTAAGTTAAGCCTGACTGCTCTATGTCAAACTACCAGAGGGTGAGCAGAGGTAAATTTAGGGTGTGTATCTGACTTACCCTGACTAGGATTGTGGCTCCTGCTTGGACAGGGTGTATACTCTGCCAACCATAAACCTCAATTTCTAACAGTAAGCATGTCAGAAATTCAGGCAATGCAAATTCATATTTATAAATATAAAATGCATCTTTGTAGCAATGAAATTGACCTAGAAGTTCTGCTTCTTTGCGCCATGGTTTAAATAGCAGAAGAATTGCTAAATGATAAAATTATTTTCTTTCTCTTGAGTCATGATTTAGTTTACGATGATTAATAAGAGTAGGTTTACTATGACATATTAAACAACCATTGGTACATTCTACTCAAACTTTACCAGTTTTGATAACTTCTGCTACATTGTTTACATATATGTAGAACTGGCCAACTTCATAGAGGCACAGTTTTTCTAACAATGGACTTCTCTTTGGGTAATATGCGTCCAACAATTTTTTTTCCAAAATGTCATTGCTTGCTGGATCAAAATGTGCAAGGTATTACGTTTCGGAGTAGGCTTTTCAGACCTCTTCAACGTGATGGTGAAATAAATTTTAATTTTATTTCTTTTCTAGTTCTCTATTCATTTTTGTCATGTGACCACAAAAGTAGGTGTCAAATGCCTTTTTAATACTTGTTAAAAGTCATTGCTACAGACTAATTTATTTTCTTACCTCATTTTAGTTTTTGGTAGTATTGTGCTACATTAGTAGCCCCATTTGTATTTAAGCCAATATTTGTCCTCCTGTCAAAATTAAGTTGTTGGTATGACAGAGTTTCGCAATGGCCAATCATCTAACTCTTTATGTATTTGTTTGTCTGCCTTTGTGTTCCTTACTCTTGTATGTCAGTGTATGTGCAAGGAGGTTATGGTTTGGTTTGTTGGGCACAGTTTCATTTTTTGGGCCAGACAGCATGCTAAGAAAGTAGGTCTTGAAAATGATTTAGGTTTGAAAGGATTTGAAATAACAGATTGGTGAAAGAGATTTGAAATGGAATCAGTTACTCCTTCTACTTTACTCTTTTAGAAAAGGTGACAATCCCCACTTTATGATTATCCACTGTGGTGGCAATGATATAGGACACTTAACTGGAGTTAGATTGGAAATTGAGAGGAAGGAGACGTTTTCCATCTTAATGTCTATATTTCCGAACACAGATTTTGTGTTCTCAAATATTTGTCAGAGACAAAAATGGATTTGATTTACTGTAAGTGCTGCTATGTTTGAAAGACTGTAACAAGGCAGTTTCAGCATTCCTTTGCAATCATAAAATGTCTTCCATTTTTCATCTACATATACAATATGGCAATGCAGCACAGTATCATCCTGATGGTGTACATTTTTCTACCTATGGAAACCATATTTTCATTTCACACCTAAAAACTTTGGCGTGACAAACATATATAAATGTGTGTTGTTTTTTTAAAGGCTCTTTTAAGAGCCATTCTATATTACGTCTAGTTTATTTTGTAATATATCGTTATTTTTTATTTCAATAAATATCGCTGTACTTTCTACATCATTTTGAGGAAGTACCTCAGTTCATCATAAACTTTCCTAATAATATATAAATCAATAAAAATACTTTCCCCTAACTCTACAGACTTTGCTACAATGCCTCATGTCTTCCTATACATTACAAAAAGCGTAAGAAGCTATAATTTCAACGAAATACACAGAAAAAAAGACAAAGTCTGGTGTAAACAATATTGCTGCCTTTTTATTTTGCAAGGGATTTCATCAACCAATAATATTGTTTCATCATCGCCATGTACCACAGTATGCCGGAAAGGTACCGCAGTATACCCTGGCCCAATATGTCACTCAGTTTTGTTCCTTATTACTTAAAAACAAATGAACAAATTCAGATCAAATAACAACAAGCATTTGCAATGCAATCGGTCTCGCATTTGCGAGTGTTTGAGCTATTGGCATTGTAAATGACAATGTCTTTTATTTATTTGTTTTAAAAACCTGCGAGCAGTGCGTAATACGCACTTTGTGCTTATAGAAGTTGCTTACTAGAAGCAAGGCTGGCAGTAACTGCGCCTCTATTGCTGCCAGCCTTGCTTATCGTAAGCAAGGACTATAAGTAAAAAGTGCGTGTTTAAACACCACTTGCAGGTTTTCAAAACACATAACTTAAAGGCATTGTCCTTTACAATGCCAAGAGCTCAAACTCTCGCAAATGCAAGACCTATTGCATTGCAAATGCTTGTTTATTGACTGTCTTTTAAAAGTACACACTTCACAGTTTGGCTGGCAGCTCCTTTACAATACCTCTCAAAAAGAATATTCCAGTGGGATCACCAGCCAGCAGTCCTGACTTCACCCCTGGTAGCCAATGGTTCAGGGATATCACAATTTCTTGAGGGATAATTTAGTTTCATTTACAAATGTGGCTGTTCTAAATGGATGAGGTCGTCAGTATTTCAGTTGCATAAGTCTGTCTACCCGATTTGGTGCGGACCTTAGCCAGGTTTAAATTGTGCCGCAGTAACTCTTGGAATTTATAATGCCTAAAAACAACTGATCACTTCTCTCTGCACCTCTCAGTCTGTGCTCAGTGAACACTGTGTGCATGTCCGAGGGGGAATACTTCCACACTATCAATGAACCTGTGCTGGGATGAGCTGAATAATGAAAGGCAGAGGATCGCCTCCAGTACCTATAATAGCTCAGTTGTTAGAGGGTAGTTGTCTTAGGTAGCTGGTTCGAATCTGCCATCAAAGACTTCTTTTTTGGGTTTTTTCAAGTGTGTTTCATATAAGGTGAAATTAATATAAACATGGGAAATTCTAAAGTTTCTCATTAGTAGCCCTGGAAATCTGTCTGTGAAAGTTTTAATTTCCTTTCCGGGCAGGTTGTGGTCGGGAGGTTAAGAGACCGTACAAGAGGAGGGCGGGGAGGTAATGGGGCAGCAGAGGGGTTGCAGAGACTGTAGGATGGTGGAAAGGGAAGTAACGAGGACTTGTAGCTTTTTCCTACTAGGGTGACCAACCGTCCGTAATTTTCACGGACAGTCCGTAAATTAGCCCTAAAGTCCGTTGTCCGTGATAGAAGTCTTAACGGACGCCATTTGTCCGTAATTTTAGCCTCTCCACTAAAAGACCAAAGTTAATTCCCACTATTTCCCATCTGAAGGTGCGGGAGTCTCCTGTGCTGCATTCTGGAGAGAGGGGCAGACGGCTGAAAAGAAAGGAGCCTTCTAGCCAGAGTGTCTGCTTCCCCACAGAAATGCAAATGTGCGCAATTAGCAAATGTTAAGGCTGATTTGGAGCCGGTATTGTTTTAAACTGATGTCAAGTCACTTCACACTTCCTGATAACAGGCTATGGGCGAGCCCATAACTTTAAGATGGCTTTGAATTTCAGTGAGCCCTGTATTCACAAGGGTCTAACATTGGTGCAATATTCACAGTTAAAACAGATTTTCCCCAAGACCGCGCTGCTTGTCTTCTGCCAGACCTCAGAAGTGCCAGCCCGTTCACTCTCCGATAGACAATAAGAGAGGGTGTTTTGAAAAGTTGTGTATTATCACTGCAAGATTCTCTACATTTTGTGTGAAATGCCCAGTGACACATAAAAACGGAAACACATTATTTTAAAAATCATTCTCACGTTCCAGCAGTTATTTGTGTTAGGTGTAATTATTTTTTATCTCTGAAGTAAAAATGTGGCATAAGTGCATGATACAGAAACATTAATCGTCACCTTTGCTTAACCCCCCACACAGTTTTTGCTTAGCTGAGCTTTTTTTTATTAGCTACTAATAGCTAGGTTTATAGGGTTGCAACACCTGAGAGGAAAACCTGCAAGACAGCTCTTCTAATTATTTACTGATATGGTTCGAATGTCTATTTGAGTGCACCGAGAAACAAATGGCGTCTATTACAGGTGTTGGTGAAGAAAAGTGCAGCTGCGTTGTTCTTTTAATGGAGTAATGTCAATTTTCGCCCATTGATTTCTGATGCAGGCCTCTCTCACTATGTACTCATCACCTCAGGACTCCACCATCCTCTTGTCTTAAAGGGACCATGTAGTGTAGAAAACAAACTGTTCTCTTTGACCAGTTCTACATCTCTAACAACGGCCAGCAACATAGGCTTTCGAGAATATTTGATGATGTTGGCTGGGGTTTTGAGATCTATTGTGACATCCTTCACGGACGGCCCGTTTAAGACTTACAAAGTGTTATGCATCAAGGGATCACTGTATCAGTACAGATGGCGCAGTATGTTGCATACATAGCCTTTCCTCTCTGTGTGTGAAGATCTCTGCACATGTCCATTGTCTATGACTATAGCCCCTCTTACATACGTCTCTAAGGATCGGAATGCCAACATTTATAACCCAAAAGTTAGCTGTGAGAGCTTTTCACAGCACTTAGTTTATCTTTCTAATTCATTGTGTTATGCAAGAATATATATGGTTTTTGCAATCTAAACACACACTCAAGGGCTTTAGAGAATTAATGCTTCCAGTTTTGTTTTTGATGCTATATTTTATTGTTATAATATGGCTAAGAGAAAAAACAAATTCTAATAGATGGCAGCTTGTCAGGAAATAAGTAGATATTGACTAGTCCCGTTTCTGGAAAAACGGGTTAGTGACATACTGATATGGGAAAAATCATTATAATTGACAACATTTGTAAATGGCACTGTATGAGCCTGCATTGATAGCCTGCAGATCTTTGGTGCAATATTGCTCGCTCGTACCCACCAAACACCTTGCCTAAAGGAAAACTGAGAGAATAAGAGGGAAATATGATGGGAAATATCAAAACAATAGTAATGGAAGAGACATGGGATGATATGATAAAGGTATGAATTGTATATCCATTTTATTAATGTTGCACTAATTATAGAATTTATACCTTTAGTGATGTACTTCCTGTGACATCACCAGGATCAAAAGTCACATGGCAACACTGCCGGGAAGACATTAAAGGCAATATGGTTACTTCCTGTGATGTCACTGGAGTCAAAGGGCATGTGATGTCACTTCCGCTACCCCTGGTATTTTGGTGAATCGACATCCATGACACTAGGTAAAATCTGTATGTTACTGAAATCTATAATTTAGAAGCACTTTTTATCTTTAACCTAAATTTATATGGGCATTTAGTGGCAGCATATATTATACTGTGTGCACTGCTCATTTAAAATAATGACTTAAACATTCACAGTGCTTTCAGGGATCTCCTAGCACTAAAAATACACAAGTCACTTTTTCCTACTACACCAAACAGGATTAAATTCTGTGGACCTCTGGTTGCACACTTATACATCTGTAGTGAATGCATTAACCAACATAGGTTTCATGACATACAATATAACATTTTCTACTGATTAGTTTAACTTTTATTTCTTTTATCAGTTAAGATGTGCATTATTTTATGTGTAGTTACCTGATGGTGAGAGTTTAACAAAATAGTCAGCAGTGGCCGGCATAGCTAAACGCGGTAGGGCGGGGAGCAGGGCAGGGTGGGAGCGGGGGAACATAATGTGCCACCTCAATGTAGCATACCTACAGGCAATCACATAAAGACCATAGTGAATATATAGTAAAATGTAGAAAATAGAAAATAAATGCATTAATAAAATAGTGGGGTAGGGCCTCTCCATCAATTTGTCTGTAAAACTGAACTTTTGTCCTGAGTTTTTGTCCTGAATTTTAACTCTTTGTCCTGAATTTTTGTCCTGAATTTTGACCCTTTGTCCTGAATTTTTTACAGTCCTTTCCAGAATTTGCCTCCATGTCAGTTGGTCACCCTATTTTCCTCTAACACGGCTAGCATGGGCTCAGACACCCCAATGTGGACAGTGGTATTGGCTAAAAAGCCTGGACTGGCAGGAGTGTTGAGCACCACATGCAGCCACTTGTAGGTGGCAAGAAAGGGACACCATGTACAGAAGTGCTGCAGGGAACCAGTGCTCCGCTCGCTGGAACTATTAAAAAAAAAGCAGGTGGAAGAAGAGTTGCTGAACCTAGGCATGGTTAAAGTAGGAAAAGCAGTAAAAAAGAACACAGAGAAACTGGCATCCCACGAAACTTCGTGCAGCAGCTGCCTTTCGGTTCCCTTTGAGGCTCCTCCCTTTTCTTGCACAATTCGCTCATCACGGAGAGCTCTTTCTTAGCCCCCACCCCTGTCTCGGATAGCAGCTTCTCAGACAGAAATAGTCGCAACTCACAAGCCGAGCTGAAATTCTGTTGTCAGATGCGCGCCATTTTAAAAAACAAATAGCAGGCTGGAAACAATCATTTTAAAGTAGAAGCACCACTTCATGCTTTCATTTTAAAGTTACCTTAAAGAACATTATAACCAAATCTTCTGCAAAGCGATGATCCCTTTTTGAGCACAATCTGTGGAAAATAAAACAGCGACCAGGGAAACAAGCATTTTTAAGTAAAAGCACTACTTTATGCTTTGACTTTAGAGTTATCTGAAAGCAAGCTATAATGGTGGCTCCTTGGAGGCTGCAGCTCTTTTAAAATGGCTAGAGGGGTGAGAGATGGGACAAGAGCACAAGGGGAGTGGGAGACAAGACTTTAACAAGCCCAATCCCCTTTAAAAGAAAGCCCAAAACAAAACAAACACCCTACGAAATAGAAGTACAACTGTCGGTGGACATGAAAAGTGCAAAAAATGCAAAATAAATACAATCAACTGAGCGGGACGCACAACGGGGGAGGTAGCACTAACAACTGTAAAATTAAGAGAAGGTGAGAGAGAGGAAGGCTATATTTACATGTAAGCTGCAATGGTGTTGAAACTAAACACAGGCTAACAGTAACAGACCAGGAAACAAAGAAAAAAAATTGTCCCCCAGATAACACATAAAGGACCATAGCGGAATGAGACAGTACTTAGTCCATGCTGCCTGGGAGGAACAGAAGGGAAAAAGGAGGGACAAAGAGGCAGGACAGACCACTAGCAAGCAAGGATTTTTAAAGGACACTGAAACAAACAAATCAAAAGTAGGGGGATGGCTTTAAGCCCACAAGAGAAGTTACAAAAAGTCTCGAATGCTCAACCTAAAAAGGACCCTTTCTACACCATAATGTATTTTCCTGCCAAATTTCAAGTAAATAAAGTAATCCATTTTGCCGCTACATCTGATAAAATCTCTATGGAAAATTAATTGGTGGCAAATTGTTTTGGGACCCTCCTTTTTTCTTTTCACCCCCTTAACTAATAACCATGAAAATCTGCACCATTACCCAATGTAGAAAAAGGAATAGATCTGTAGAGGTTTGTGAAGATTCATCCAACAATGACAAGGTTATTAGCAAGCAAATATCGGAGGATTTCCCATTTCTCAGAATCCTAACTATAACTACAGAGTGGCTACTGCCACTCTGTATATATATATATATATATATGTGTGTGTGTGTATGTATATATATATATATATATATATATATATATATATATGGTATCCACAATCCTAAACCCGATCAGATCTCGATCCCAAAGCAGGTACGGACCACAGATGTGGAGAACAAATTCTTCTTTATTTAATGCAGATTTTAAAGTGCCAGTGCAAAGTCATTTGAAAAGCAAGTGCCCAGCCTGACGCGTTTCGACTGCCCAACGGTAGTCTTGATCACATTATATATATGTATATATAAATATATATATATATATATATATATATATATATATATATATATATACATAAAAAGACAGATCTGTATTTTGTATTACATTGAGACCTAGTGTGAACGTTTCTGCAAGATGATTGCATGCAACTTTGGATTTCTCAATTGATACCAAATTCCAAGGAGTACACATACAGGTACATGCATCAATGTAGGCTTTTGCGATTCCTTAATTGCGATTATTAAGGAATCGCAATTAAGGAATTGCAAAAGCCTATGCATGTAGGAATCGCTATAAAATTAGCGATTCCCAAACATTCCTTAATTGCGACTTGCAAACTGCGAGTCGCAATTAAGGAATGTCTTCCCATTCATTCCTATAGGCCTACAGGCCCATAGGAATGAATGGGAGATTACATGCGCAATTTGCGAGTACCAATAGGTACTCGCAAATTGCGCATGCATTTCAAGGGTGCAAGGGTGTCAAAGGACACCCTGTTGCACCCTGTAGTTGATCTGTGGACACATGTTGCGCACACACATGCCCCAAGGGCATGTGTGTGTGTAACTCATAACTTTGAAAAATGCACTTTAGTGCATTTTTCAGTGTTTTGCAAATTACCATCAAGTACAAATTGATGGTAATTTGCGCCTCTATTAGCAAAATCGCAATTTGCGATTCCATCATGCATTGCATTTAAGGAATCGCAATTTGCAATTCCTTAAATGCAATCGCAATTTAAGAAATCTCAATAATTTGCGATTTTTTAAATTGCGAGGGGCTGACAGGTTGATGCATTGCAGAAGCCCTTTTTGACGGCGCAAACGGCCGATTTTTGCGAATCGTACCGTTTGCGCTCGCAAAAATGGTTGATGCATGTGCCTGTTAATCTCTTCACACTGTAAGAAACTTGTCAGGCAGTAAATTTCATTCCATTATGTTGATCCAGTGTCCAGATGAATATATAATTTTCAGACCCAGAACTGTGTATAAATGTGAGGATGGTCAGCTTCACCTAGTGTGTTTGAACAATTACTTTTTGCTGAACTCTAACACATTATATATCTCTTTTGGCAGTGATCATGTTATTTGTATGCCCTGGTGCAGTTATTATGCACAACAATTCTACATGTGAGTAAAAGAATTGTATGCATGTCATTTTAACACAGGGAAGAACAGTACAAGAGAGCAAATAGACTTGATAAAACAATTTGACCATTCATCGTACATCTTAATAGGCAGCCTTAATGCTTCAGCTAGAAAGTGAAAATCCATCCATTCTTCGTATAATCATTTTTAAAATCAATATTTGGTCACACTATCAAATTATCTAGTAAAACATGATGCCCTGCAAGTTAAATTGGTAACCTCAAGCATGATAGATAAAAAGGCAGTGGCAAGTTAAATGCCTCAACTTGAGACTTCTCCAGTCATTTAATTGACAGTGGAAGAAAAGGGAAATGTGTGATGTGCTACTAATTACAAATTCTGGTTATTATATTGTAGCTATTAGAGTACAAAAATGTAGTTATAAGACTGAAAGCAAAATGGTTCTGATAAACGAAACATTGAGCTGCAGTAGAGACTTTTAGGTAATACATCCTTAGGCAGCCATAGGTCTGGATTTCAGTTATTTGGTCAGTAGACAAAGACAAAAACAAAAACACTGTCACCGTTTAATTGCTTTATTTTACACTGTAAATGTTCCTGAATGTCTCTGTTTCCTCATAATATGACTAGCTGTCCTATTTCCATGTATAGCATCCGCTACCCACTTCAGGTAGGTAGCACTCTATATTCACATGTCAGTGCCTTGACTGAGAAAACAATCTTTCTTTGACTTCTGGAATTATACTCCAACTACAACGAAAATAGTTTTGATATACGCCCTTGTTGATGATTGTCTTGTTTCCAAGACAATAAATTATCTAATCCCCAAATCCACCAAATTCAAGATGATGGGCGGTTTGAAGCCAATCCAGAACTAGTCTGAAAGTTCAGTTTGCGCCTGTTTAGAGAACTCCAAACAAATTTTGTCTAGATGCTTAAGTTCATATTCACAGATGTACGTAGAACAGCATATATGATGTGTGCCACCAGCAAAATCTAAAGTATGATGTTTGCCCTGGGACAGGTTAACAACTGGTAATGTTAAATGAAACATCTGATTGAGACACAGAATTTTAAGTAACACATCTTGAGGCACGCATGACTTGTAATAATTTGGTCAACAGAAAGAGGAAAAAAAAACAACTTTTAACAATTGTCCTCATTTCGAAATTGTAAAGTTATAAGAAAGTTTCCCTATGTTGAAGTGTTAACACCTTCGACGCTTATGACGAGCTCAGCTCGTCATGAGGCACAGTGGAGCTGTGCTCATGACGAGCTGAGCTCGTCATAACTGCCGCGGAACGCCCACGCGGGACTAATTCCCCTCCTGTGCGGGCGTTCTAAAGGAGTGGGCGGAGTTGTGACGAGCCCAGCTCGTCATGAGCACAGCTCCACTGTGCAGCATGACGAGCTGGGCTCGTCACGAGCACCGCGGCGCCGCGCGCGGCCCCTCCCCCCCGCACCGCGGGGGAATTAGCCCCGCGTGGAAGGGGTTAACAAAGCATCTTGTTACTATGTACTAAACTCTGCTACACATTGGGGGTAGCTTTGAACTCTAAAAAAAGCAGCTGCAACAAAACAAAATAAAATATAAATGGTGAACAAGTTCAAATAACTGGCTTGGTTGACAAAGGGGAACATTTTTGTTTATTTTCTGAAATCTAGCAAATCCCCTATGAAAATAGTTTTGATATTCTTTATAGGTTTGTTCCTGAGACAAGTATTTACCTCATGAATTGACCTCATAAGTTCAAGATCGACACAGAATGAAGATGACTCCTTCATTTTAAAAGTACAATTGCAGAGTCTCCTAGCCAGTTCTGAATGAAAGTCCTGATTTTATTAAGGAAAAGAGGCAAATATTATGCATCTCTAATCTTGCTGCTTTATTTTAGAACTTGCTTAAACAAACTAGGGGTGGGCTGTAAACCCCACTCCGCCGGCAGAGTTTACGGAGTTTTGCCACTCCGCTTGGAGTGCGGAGTTCAGCAAAAAGTACACCCACCACATGCGTAGCAGAGTTTACCGGTGCGCAACAACCTTCAAAACAAGCAGCACTATTAAATGCACATATAAACTAAAACATCAGTCCACCAGTGGCTCGTTAGCCACTTCCGGGGTGGTTTTGCAGTACCTCCCAGAGCAAGGGGGAGTCTTCTTCTGCCTGGCTGAGCTGTCTTTCCCGGGCAGGGCCTTTCCTTCTAACTAATTGCAGGATGTTTGGGCAGTCCAAACACCCAACTGCCATAGTGTCACTGCTTTGCCTGCCAATCAACGCTAACTAGTTTTCCTATTGCCACTCCCTACCTTCAGTACTCATTTACACTAATGCAAGGGGCAAGGCTCCCATTCTCAAAGGCCCATGTGTGATGATGACACCACAGTCAGCTCACCACAGGTGTCTCCCCCACACATAAGGCAGCGCGGACACTCTCCGAATTGTGGCTGCCACAGACTGGGAGACATCACAGACAGGGAGGAGGGTGCGCTCTGGAACCTGGACCTCTATCCTGACCCCAACGCTTCTGGCAGCCAGCCTTGGTGGAACCAGAGCGGAGCCAGAGCCAAAAAGCCCATGCAAGGGAAACGGCTTGCCGGTGCAGCACCAAGGTACAGAAAGGGAAGGGGGCTGAAATCGAAGTCTGGGATGTCCTGCAAGGCGCAGGATGTCACAGGGACTGTCCTCCGAATAGCGTCCAAAAAAAACTCTAACTGGGGAATTAAGAGTAGAGAATTCAGTGGTTGTTGTGAGCATGCAGCGTTAAGTTTCTCACAGTGAATTCAGCGAAAGCCTAACAATGTTGTTTGTTTTCCATCAATATAATAGGGTGGGTGGAACTCCGTGGAGTTTTTATGCAACTCTACAGAATTCTGCAG
This sequence comes from Calotriton arnoldi, assembly GCA_963921515.1. Lineage (NCBI taxonomy): Eukaryota > Metazoa > Chordata > Amphibia > Caudata > Salamandridae > Calotriton > Calotriton arnoldi. The sequence goes on from CAWUFW010009879.1 coordinate 548,379, forward strand.
AGCACAAATCTGCGAGTTCTGCCCAACTCTAAAAAAAAAAATTACATTTCTCCTAATGCTTTCTGTAAAAACAAGAAATCAGAATAACACCAACCAAAATGAGGCCATAAAAGGACTCCAAGCCATAGCCTCTTCCTCTTTTCTTGATGATACAGGAGAAGTATTAAAGTCCATGAATAAAATGGAGTAACACAAAGAATAAAAATAAAGCTGGTCCCAGCTAAAATATCTCATACCATGAAGTAAGGTGAGCCATCTGAGAGGACCAGGGAAAATCCTGGTAGTGCCGTCCAGTCTCATCCTGCTGAAGATTGAAGATGGAGTGGATGTGTGAGATAGGAAAATAGAAACAAAACCACCATTACGGTGGGTAGACAGGGAGAGATAATATTCACCTCTTGTCCTTAAAAAACCAGGACTCTCCTTCACAACTAGCTAGAGAATCTGCAATTTTATTACTGGACAAGAGTCTTTATATTATGCATGTTCAAAGCAGATCAACAACTGTTGAGGATGCATGTGCAACTGGTTCACAATAAACGGTATGCAACGTAGACACTCTGGACCAATATGCAGCCTTTAAGATATCCTCCAACCTATCACCAGCCCAAAAAGCTTTTTAGGCCACCGCTCCTCTGACAGAGTGTGCACCAAACCTATCCATGTCAATTCCTGCTAGATTCATGACGTACTCAACCCGAGTGTAGTTGAAGATACAGAATAGTGTTTACGCAAAGAGATTGAAAGCTGTGGCTTCCCTGTTCTGAGATCTTAGTGCAATCTACATATGCAGCAAAGGCATCTCACTACGCAAAGTGTTGGGTGATCAGAAAAACTAGGAAAATATATGTGTGACAAGGCGCGCTTAGTGTGTCTATCTATATTAACATAGACGCCATCTGGTGTAAATCTCATTTCATGTACATCTAAAGCTCTAACCTCCAAGACCCTTCTAAAAGATGTTAGACACCAGAGTGTAACCTCCTTTGCAGATAAGAGTATGAAGGACAAATCACCATTATCAAGCAAAGACTCAAACCTCTTGCGCTTATGAAATGAAGTGTGAGGAAGGAAAATACAGCCGCTCCTGGCTGCATGTTCAGGAAGAATCTCCCCAGGAACGCCAAATAATGGCTAAAAGCAACAGGCAAAAGAAAATTGAAGCTGACAGAATCTTAAAAGTACAGCTCAGCACGTGCATAAGCCACAAAGCACAATACAAGCAACAAGTCTAAAAAATGAACAATGCCCAAATAATAGAATAGATAATGCAATAATACAAGTACATAGGCACAGAATACTTAATTTTCGAGCATCATTAAAAGAGGAAGTGGCTGTGGTTTGGGGTCCTTTTATAGCCTCATTATGGTTGGTTTTATTCGGTTTTCCTGTTTTTACTTTCTGAAATGCATTATGGGAAATGTAAAATAATGCAGTATATTAGAGATGCATAATATGTAAAACGTATCCTGTTATAAAATCAGAAACCTTTTTAGATTGATTTTTTAATTTGCCTGAACATAGTGGTACAAAACTAAATGTGTCATTGAGTCGGAAGCCATAATAGAGAATGCAATGCACCTTGTGTTAAGTAGTACAAAAATCACGAAAAAAGCGTCTTAGAAATTTCCCAGTTTTTCAAAACATATTTGATTGTACATGCACACCAAGGATAATTGTAAATTTGTATATAGTTTTTAGAGTCAACAAACAATAGGGCACAGCAATATGAGGGTTGCATCCAAGCTTAAATATGATTTTGTTTCCCGAAAAGAATTTAAAAAAAAATTAGTTCAAATGAACAAGCAAATGTGGTGTGTTTATTTATCTGGTAATATGCTTATTTTGTTGTTAAAAAAAAAAGGAAAAAGACCTTGTACCAAAGTTTTGAGCAAAAGAGGCCGTTTTCCTTTACTTGTCTCTTTACATTTGAAACTCACCATCTTGTCCAGTCATGAAAAGGAACGATCTGGACATCATTCAAACGATCAGGACAGCTGAGGAGAACACACTCTAACGTTAGTTGCATATATTACATCATATACATTATTTAGACTAGAACCAGCATTTTTCATCCACCTAAGCAATTTTAATTTATGTCTATAACTTTACACCTTCCACCATACCTAACTGTACATTCCCACATACAGACATATGGTATTAGTGGTTCAGTTGTAATTATTCACTGCATACATAAATGTTCATCTGCTGGACTGTCAAGAAGATTGTTAGTCCATAGATCCAGAATGTGTTCAGTGAGATAACCTGTTTTGATGATCCTATCTTGCAATGTTGATTCAGATCTTTTCATGGCATCTTTCCTCAGTGTCAATACTACACATCACATCTGATTTAGATTATTGTACATGAGCTACTTTTTTCCACTAGCTGTCTATGCTGTTAAATATAACGTTCAGCCACATTTAGTGTACATCCAGCACGTAGGTTATCATTCAAAAGTGAGTGTCACACGCAGTGGTCGCATAACCCTGGGTTCAGCTTCAATAGATTTGAAAGGTCAGTAGATTCCTGACAAATACACATTTGTGAAATGTACTCAGTGAAAACAATAGATAACAGCATAAGAGCAGAAAGGCTCAGCAATACTGTATTTTAACATTGTAATGAAAGAAAACACTTTATAGCCTTGCAGTATGTAGCACACATTTCAGTAATTGCATACTCATTTCTCGAATCAATCCAGATGGAAATTGTGAATAAGTTGAGATGGGCGTTCACACATGCAGCCTTGACAAGAAATAAAGAGACATAGTTCAGTTATTAGATTAATATATTTAATGGTCCTTGTTTGTAAAACAAGAAACAATTTAGATATTTATGTATAACTATATATATATATTTATTGTATATCTATACATACTATTTACAGACATAAAAAAAGACAGTCCTGTATTCTGTAGTACACTGAGACAGGTTGTGAAGGTTTCTGCAAAATGGTTTTATGCAACTTTGGATTTCTCAATGGATAACAAATTCAAAGGAACACACATAACCTTCCACACTATAAGAAACTTGTCAGGCAGTAAATGTCATTTCATTATGTTGATCTAGTGTCCAGGTCCAGATATCTGTATCATTTTCAGGACTAGAACTATAAATGGAATGGGAGGTTGGTCAGCTTCACCTGCTGTGTTTGAACATTCACTTTAACTGACCTCTAACATGTTATCTTTCTTTCTTGGCAATGATCATGTTAAATGTATGCTGTGGTGCAGATATTATCGCACAGCAATGTCACATGTGAGTAAAGTAAGTGTATGCATTTCATTTTAACACAGGGAAGAATAGTACAGTTACAAGAGAGTATGGACGTTTGTTAAAAAATGGGACCATTCACAATACATCTTAACTAATATTAGGGAGCATTGATGCTTCAGCAAAAAAGCGAAAGTCTATCCATTCTTCATACAATTGTTTTTTTTTTAGTTAATATTTTGTCACACTACCAAATTCTCAGATAAAACATGATGCTCTGCAAGATAAATCACCATGCTCAAACCAGATACCATGGCAGTGGCGAGTTTAATGCCTCAACTTGAGACCTTCCCATTCATTTCCTTTACAGTGGAAGAAAAAGGAAATGTTTTGTGGTGTGCTACTAAGTAAGAAATACTGATTAATTTATTGTAGCTACTAGCTTACAAAAACATACTGTTTTAAGACTGAAAGCCGAATGCTTCTGATAAAACAAATGTCGGGCTGCAATAGAGACTTTTGAGTAACACATCCTTAGACAGAAATAGGTTTGAGTTTCACTTATTTGGTTGACAGACAAAAGAAAACTCTGTCACTGATTATATCCTTTAGTTACATTGAACATGTTCCTGAATGTCTCTTTATCCTCATATGATGACTAGTCAAACTATCGTCATGTACAGCATCCGCTACCAGAAGGTATGCACTGTATACTTTTATGTTACTTTCCTGATTGAGAACGTAATCTTTCATTAATAGTTTTTATATACTTTACTGCTTTGTTTTTAAGACAAGTAGTTATCCCCTCAAACTCACCAAATTCAAGATGATGGGCTATTTGAAACCAACTCAGAACTAGTCTGTTGACTAAAGGCTTCTTATGAAAGTTCAATTTTCACCTCTTTATAGAACTTCAAACAAATTTTGTCTAGATGCTAGAGTTCATATTCGCAGCTGAACATGGAAAAGCATATTAGACCTGTGCCACGAACAAACAATCCACCCTAAAGCATGAGCATGGTGCTTGCCCTGGGACAGATACACCCACAATGGGCATTCTAAAATGATCTAAAAAGCAAATTAAAAGTCCACAGCAATTTTAAACATACTTCATTTTACACTGCATGCACGGGATAACTGCAAACGTCTATGCTGATTCAATGACAAGTAAAAATCGACTCAGTAGTATGGCAATTGCATCCTTTTTGAGTGAATGTTTCTGTTTGTTGTAAACAAAATAAAAAACGTGATGTTTCAAATGACAGAGAAAGGATGCATATTTCTTTATTCTTGTTTCCACAGTGAAACTCAAACTGTTTTATGAATTGGAACATCCTGTTTATCATTGATATGATGTGGAGTGGTGTGGACTTTCCTAAAGCCCTTCCTCAAACTAAGCTAAATGTTAATTGCCCCACTCATTGCACATATTAGAGTATGGACTTTACATTACTGACTCCTACATTTCTCACCCACATAAACTATTTTCTTGTGTCTATCTATCTATTGTCCAACATTCACAACTCTATATTCCCATACACTGACCTCTGTTAATAGTAATTTATCCAAACCTTTTTACAGCATACACAAATGTTCACCTGCTGGACCAGACAATTGATAGTCTCCAGGTCCATCTTGCGTCAATTGAGACTCTGCAGATATAGAACAGATGCATAGCATACAGAGACAGAATATCTTTAGATAATCATAATACACATATTCAATTAGAAACTCTTCCGTTGCTTCTCTCCTCAGTGTTCAGGGCTAGACTTAACACCTAGCCATTTTAAATTATAATGCATAAGTTCTAATCAGCACTGTATAAAAATGTTGTTTAACCTCTCACAATCTATCAGTGCAGTTAAACCTCTTACATTCGGTTGCAATTAATACGATCTCAGAATGTAGACTTCACTAACATCTCTGTGACAAATGCAGTGGTCTCTGAAGCTGGGGAGTAAACTCAATTTGGTTGTTGAGCACTGTGTTCTCCAGACAAAAATAAATCTGTAGTTGTAATCTTTAATGAGGACAACTGATATCAGTACTGGAGTGAAAAGGTGCAGTAATACTAAACCTTTGACCTAATAACTATAACACTATTACTTTGCCTTGCACCTTTTAGTTCGTATGAAATATTGGGAATTACTTCTGTAGTATGCAGTATGGATCATCACAAAAGTAATAGAAATAAAAAGGTGAGAGATAATGAAGACCCGGTAAGAGCTGTCATTAATAGTAAGAATGCAAATGGTGTAGTGGTAAATAGAGAATAGCAAAAGGATAGGTGCAAAAATTGTCATTAAAAAGACAATTTGGATGAATACAAATAATTAGCAGTGTTCAAGTACTTAACAGCTTTTATTGGCCATTCACTTTAAAATGATCCTTAGACCGGTATCTGTCAACTCAAGTTGAGATCCCGAAGTGATGATTTGCTCGGATGAGGCAGCTGAGCCATTAGGCACTCAAATTCTATCATTTCATATTTTATGTAGTTAAAAAATAGTTTTTGGCTCTTTAGTTAGTTTATCTTCACTGCACAATCAATCCTCATACTAAGGTGATACGTGCCACTTTTCTTAATAGATTTGTGTTATGAAAGTAATACATTGTGGCATAAAGAACCTCTCGCTGTGTATTATTTTTGTATTTTTGTTACTTTTCCACTATACCAACAGATAATTTAAGTTAGAATTATTTACCCAAAAAAACAAATCTGGCATCCAAATATGCTGTTTTATTTTGCTGACACATCATTTGGGTAATGAGCTTTCTCTAGCTTATGTAATATGTAATCTCCATTTTATATTTTGATATCACTAAATCTCTTAATGTGGTTGAGTCTCTGGTGTGCATATAATATTTAATTATATGATCTAATCGCAAGATGACCTGGCCTGAGTCCTTGGATCCTAGATGTGCATGAGGGAATTTAGAATTTTACCACTTATACATAGTAGGACATATGCGCTATAACTAACAGGATCAAATAAAGAACATAATTAACCCTCATTTGCATACTAGGGACTGTGCCAATAAAGCGTTTGGCACTGGTAACCTGCACTAGGCTGGGAACAAGGTGCAAAGAGCAAAATCGAGTCTAGGTGAAGGTAGAGTATGTCTCAGGCAATGAGTTGAGCAGTTAACACACAGATTCTAAAGACTTCCTATGTCTACTAGCCATGAAGGTAGCAATCCCCAGCATGCCACAAACATAGCAATGGAATATGAAATACGCACCAGCACATATGGTCCTGTTCTTCTAATCTTGCTCGGTTGAAAAGAATAACGTTTGCCACCCTACTTGAACTCCTACAAATGAGCGCTTAAACACCTCACCTCATTCAGCAAAGCAAATCTTTTTACTGATCTGTTTGCCCTAATTTCAACAAGGTACTCTGCTCATACACCCAACACAGCACAGACGTGCTATATAGCATGATGTCAGCTGTCTCATGCACAACATGCAAAAGCACACATTAGCCAGGGCAATGCAAACACATCCAACATAGCACCGCACAGTTTATCAACATGTTTTCAACAGTATTCACTGATAATGAAACACCTGGTAGCATGTCATGCCACTCTACTACACACCTCTCCTACCGCAGAAAGTATAAAGACAGAATATTGATCACACTTTCTACACTGCCCAAACATGCCACTGACTAAATCCTAGGGACACTAACAGCAGATATCCACAGTAGCTAGTTATTACACATATAAATCTAGGCAAAGGACATGAGTACTGAACATGAATAAAGGCAAAGCCTTTGAGACTCATCAACAACCCATTACGGCCCTCATTACAAGTTGGGCAGATCAGAATTATTGTGTGAAGTTTGCTCCACCTGACCATAAGTTGACTGGTGTTCCTCCATCAGGCTTTTCCAGTTGCTAGAAAACCGGGTGAGATTTTATCGGCCCAAAAAAATAAAGAAATTTAATTAATTTGAAACTTGTCTGCAACAAGAGTCAAGCCTCTGACACCATCCAAGCCAAGTTATTTTTTTCAGCAAGAAGGGGAGCTAGCAAGGTGTTGCTGCATAGTACCAGTAATTGTGGGGGCAAAGTTTGCATCCCACCAATACCGTGCAACTCAGAAGAGGGGCCTAAGTCTGATACATTTAACTAACAAAGGAATAGTTCTTAAATTATTGACACCACATATCTAATCCTACTTAAACTCTTGTCTGCAATGGAACCTAAGAACTGAGTGGAAAGACATCTCGGAACGTGCTGCGATCGTCTGGTAATGTCCAATTATGCACTACAGAAGTGCCAACTAAGAATAAAAATATATGAAATTGTGATTGGATGAACTGGATAAAGTTTGCTGCACAGAACCCTATTGGTGAAGTCAAATAATATATTTGGAAGGCCAGATAAAATCTTTGGTTTGGAGGAAGTGCAAATGATTATATGTATAGAATACTGCAAAACACCACTTTTTGAGTATTGAAATTAGGAAATGAGTCCTCGTGTAAATGAAAGCTTTTTATGCTAAACTGTATGAGTATGATTCCAAACATTTGAGAAGGACTTTGACAATTTCAGATGAATTGACACTTACTTAAAATTGTGAAGTTAATGGCACCTGTTACAGCAATAGAAGACTGGCCCCACTATAAGAAATTATGAGAAACACCATTACAGAAATTCTGAATATGTGAATTCAAGAACTGCGAGTTGTCCCGACTGTGAGTTCTGGATAAATTGTGGCATTATGTTATATCATGTTAATCACATTTGTAGACTGTAATGTCACTATATCCAGAACATACTGGTGCTCGCTTAATTACCCATAGAGAATGAATGGCGTTTAGTACTGTGGGTCCTGATTCCATTTAGAACATACAATGATTTATTCAAGTTTAAAGAAAACTGTAGCAATTATATGGAGATTCTTAGTAATGGTAAGATATACATAGTTACTATTATTTTTACAACCAGAGATCTTTACCACTTATTTATTATAGGAGTACCAACAATTACTAATTAGTTTAAGATTTATTATATGTTCCTTTTACGTGGACTTTAAGTTGCCAGATAGGTTTGAAATGCAGATCTCACAATGGTATATTTAACATCACAGAGTCATTTGGCTGCATCTGTTCTTCATGACTGTATATTGTGAGACGTGATAACAAGCACTGCAAATCACAGGGATCACATTACATGAATATTTACATACTCATTTTTTTGCCATATTGGGCCCATGATATGTGTCATTTCTATTTAGCTTAAAAAAACTGCACTAAAATATGTTGCCTGTTTTCAGCACTGGAATGTGTTTCACTGGACAAACGATCATCCCACTGCTGTTCAGGGAGATGGCCGGATAACCCAGTAGTATTGTTGATGCTAGCCCTTGACAAAGAGGGGAGTTTGGGGTATTTAGTCACTGGTGGATGGGGGTGAGTCTTTCTTAATTGCCAGGAGGAGTCTTGTGTACACGAAATAGCCCAAAAAGCTTTCTTATACTTCACATGCTTACTGTTTGCCGGATACCTAGCACAGATACTCAACCCTTTTATTTAACAACATTTACACAATCCACTCACTATTTCTTTCTGGTAAATTGATATTAATAGTAGTCATCTCAAGAACACAAAGGCAAGGTAAGTGGAGGAACTTCCAATGATCTTTCATTTTCCTTTGTCCTTATCCTTTTGACATGGTTTGTAAGAGCACCTCTACAATGTATGACGTGAATTGGTACATAGAAGAGTAACACTGCAAAGTGCGGCATCAGTTTCATTTTCTTTGGACTGCATACATTACCCACCACAGTTCTCTCAATCCCCCCTCATACTGATGCCTCAACATCGTACATGGGGTAGCCTTGATGCTACGGTTTAAATTATTTCAAAAGGAGTAATGCTCAAGTTTTCATGAGATTATCTCCCATGTTCAACAGTGGCTCCATAGATACACCAGTGATTCTTGCACGCCTATACTGTACCTTCCTTTCTTCACCCAAAATATGAGACCTAGAAGCTGCTTTGAAAATAACTGAATTTGGACTTGTCAAACTTATTGAAATTATGGAAATACATTTTGATTTCTTTCCACTAGATAGGTGCTTTGTCTTAAGGTTTTTGTATTGAATTAACATCTTGTTCAAAAGGTATCATAAACGATAGCTTAGGCCTTATACCTCATCAGTTTTATCATGAGGAACCATTTTGCAAAAGAAAATTAGTGATATGAACTGTACCAGGTCATGCACAGAAAGCACAGGATTATCCACATTAAGGGGCCGATTCCGATCTCGGCCGGTAGGGCTCCGAATCGGATTCGGCTTTACCGGATCCGATTCGGAGCCCTGTTTCCCGACCGAACCGTACGCGGGTCCGGCCGAGCGAGTACGATGCGAGTCGCCGACCGACTCGTCCGGGCGACCCGACCGCTCCGACCGACTCGTACCCGGATCGTACCGCTCCGACCGACTCGCTCGGACCCGATTCGCACCGCGCAATGGAGACGTTTTCCGGCCGGGTAAGTACGATGCGCACCTCGACCGCTCCGACCGACTCGCGCCGTCTGACTCGAACTCGCTGTCGGAGCCGTACTTTGGGGGTCCGTGTCGGACCCCCTGTACGCGTACCCGTGCGAGGCGCACACAGGGGGGACCCATGGGTCCCCCTACCTGTGCGTGTACGCCGCGAGCGCTTCGCGGCGTACTCGCTGTAGGGGGCGCCCTTGTCCGCCTCGCACCCATTGAGGCAATGGGAGCCCGCGTATGCGTTGTACGACCGGCTCCCATTGACTTCAATGGGAGTCCGACCGACTCGTGTCCGGTGGCATACGAATGCATCGGACTCGTTCGGTCGGACTGCACGGGTCCGATTCGGTCGGAAATCTCTCCGGGTCCGGCTCGGTCGGAGAGATTTCCGGCCCGAATCGGAATCGACCCCTAAGCCGTGGATGTCTCATTCTGTCTATTGATTCTTTTCTTACATTGCTTGCAAAATGGTAAGTCAACGCTTAATATTCTGAAAGATTTGAAGCCTAAATCTCTGTTGACTGTATTCCCTGAGCACCAGGCTGCATCCTCTGCAACAGTATTAGAGTCTAGTACAAGCAGCTCAAGACCAGTGCCCAATGCTCTCCTTGTGATGGAAGATAAATCATCTCAGAGCTGAAGACATTTTTCTGCTAGAAGAAAGATTATATATTGATTAACAATACTAGGTATACTGAAAAAGTAAAATATTTTTACACTATGTACTGAGATATTAAACAATGAATATCCAATGTTCAGGTGAGTTCTGAAAGTGAGTCTTTCTTGGGACTCTCCACTGCTATTAGACAATCCTGACAACTCTTTGTTAGCAGTATGTGTTATATCTTGCTTATGTATTTATCCATCTTCCCTGTGAAGATGCATGAATACATAAGCAAGATATACCAGTATGCCCTTTAGCACTCGGTAGAGATGAGACAACAGGCCAAATATTGCCACCATTTGCTTTTTTTCTGAACAAGAGAGTAGTTAACTCTTTTGGGTGACAACACAAGAATTTAACAAGTGTATTGTTTCAGGAGTATCTTTGAGGTCTGGTCAAAACACAGACGCATGCTGCGGTCTTCCTCTGTAGTGACTCTGGATCCCCTGTTTTCATATTTACATGCTTCTTTTGCCTCTCTGTAACTTAAAATGAGGATACAAGGCACTTTATTTGTTCTTCTGTTGTTGGCCATTACATGTTGCAGAATATGATTACATTTAGCCCACCTGTTTTTTTCAATATGATAAACTCCCTATCCTCGTAACCCTCTGATGAAAGCATCTGAAAGTTAATAATAGGCTGTAAAAGACCCCCTATTATTCCTGTGTCTCAGCTGCAATACCCTCAAGGAGCACATTGTCTGTGCCAGTGGCTCCTTAAATAGAAGCACTGAATAAAAACAAGATTAGAAAATCATGTCACCCTAAAGTGAGCTTTTAAAAGAAAGTGAACTTACTAGCCTTCACCACCAAGTTATGTTTACCTGTACCAAGGGCAGTTGAAATTTGTTGTAAGTCCTCAATTCGCTGCCTGTCTGTAGTACTCGTCCCATTGCTTACTATTTTAGAAGAACACCCTCAAGACAGTAACCCTATTCAACATACTTGAAATTATTGAAAAAAGAACTACTACACCATTCTTGTTTTGGTTTTTGATACAGTATCCACCTTCTGTCCAACTTACCTTCCTGTAATACTCAAGCATCCAGCATGAGAAGTAAAGTAATGAGGGGCAGGAACTAAAGCAAGACCATGGCCAGTAAAGAAGGTTATTTTCTAGGACTATGCAACCTGCCTATATGATAGACACACATCAGGAAAATATTAGTCAAGCTTGGGGGGGACATTCAGACTACTTCCAAACTGCAAGTTGACCAAACACCAAGAGGTCTCCAAGTGAGTTTCCTAGTCTAAGGGTCCCTATCAAAGTGTCTTTGACACGCTGTAAATATTAATTGTTTAACATTGATACCTTAGCATTTGTCTGACAAATACATCTTAGTCTATTTCTGAAGCCTTAGTTTCTTGCTGTTTATCTCAACACAAAGGATAATTGAGATTTTCTTCTAGATATACTTCTAGATATTCATAATTTTTACACAAAGACTATGCAGTCACAAACAAATATTTCTTGTCTCACAATTATATCATATCGACAAATAATTTTGGAGACAATCAACTATGTACCACTTTTTTTAAGCATTGCACTAAGGGAATCCAGTAGTTGTTTGATGTCTAGAAGAACTTTGTTTCTAGCGTGTCCTAAAACTTAAATGGACCTAGGTTTGCCCAGTCTCCTTTGGTTGTTTTCCTTTGACTATGCACTTTTTTATATCATTTATTTCCCTCAAATATGTGTCCATGGCAGGCCTCAATTAAAGGGTTTAATAGCACTAGAGCACATTCTTCCAGAGCTTAGAAACCATATGAAACATTTGAAAATCAATTCATGTAGCATTCAACTCACTGCAACCTACACTGCTCAACATGCTTTGTCAAACGATATTCTCTGAATAAAAACTCCAGAGGAAATGGTGATTTGAACAATGTGTCATTGACTGACCTGTGGGGATGCTATTTTGAACCCTGTTTTAAATCCTCCTTTCTTTTGGCGTCATATTAGGAAGGTGCAAAGGAATACGGAAAGCAATAGTGAACTACAATTAACACTACTACAACTTATTTTCAACCAACATTCTTCATTATCATGAGCCTCCATTTTCTGTATTTTCTTAACTAGACAGTTTCAGACAATTGCTACAGCTCTTAAAGGAATTGAAAATGTACACCTATAATGTAGGCTCTGGTGGAGGATGGAGTAAAAGGCCAATTTATGGATCCCCTGCCTAATCACATAATTTAAACTGAAGATTGCAAACATGTTACCCCTTTCAGACATCATGAATGTACTAAATAGCTGATCATCTAGTTAAAAATTACAGGTAATCAACTGACCCATATTAATTCCAGTGGCACCCCATTTGAACTGCAGCTATAATGTCAGTGAAAAGATGTTTTGTCAAAGAACAGCTTTAAGGAGGCTTCAGTGTCATGATGGGACATGTCCGCCTTTGTTCATTTCTAGTGATGAAGAGATGTAAAACAACAGTTCACATTCAAACAGTCATACACATCTTGGATAAATAGTCTTCAAAATGTACGCACAAATTATCATGATGAGGAGTTCCCTAGATGCAATTAGGCACAATATTATCTAGAGAATAATTAATTTATCAATACGATAAAAGTTGCAAGGTTGGCAGATGCAAGGACCAGCACATTTCCAACATTGAGACTAGTTAAACTGGAAGTAGTCACATGTAATTGTATTCTATAAAAATAGGCTCCCTTCTCAAAAAAACAATATCTACTCCCAGTGAAGTCTATTTGTAGGCCAGCGTAAGAGGGAACATGCACAGTGACAGTCTATAATACATTCACTCTGATGATAATTACAATAACAGCAACACTGTAGTTTCTCCTCTCCCTCTGTAGACCGCTACCCAAAATGGGAATCTTTTCTGGGCACTCTGAAAAACCCAGTTACCGATCCATCATTCCTCCAAACACGCAGTCTCACTAGAACTACAAAACGCTAGAACCACAGACATATACATTTTTGTACATTTTGCAGTTCATTTACTTGTTGATCAACGTCTTTATGGAGCGTGAGAATGTGCTCATAACAGTCGCAACAGCAGCTGACTGGCGAGCGAGCTGTCCTATAGTTCTTTGCTGATTCAGCGTTCTGGCTGTAGACTCTTCTGCAGCTCTGAGAAGGAAGGTATAGTTCCGAACCACCTCCTCCACCTTTCTTAGAAGCTCTTGACGCTGAGATTCTGATCGCACAATATAGACCAGCCTCACAAATGTTTCAATAAGACTGCAGAGCACTTGAAAGCTGCTTGTGATAGCAGACAGCATGTGGGTTGGGCTCTTGTCCACTGCAGCCAGCCTACGACAGGAAGCCCTGAACTCTTTGAACTTGAGAGCCAATTCTTGCTTGTATTCGGCAAGCTGTGACATGTATGGTTTGGAATCACGAGTCTCTGAGCTTACTACACATTGTCGTATTATTGTCAAAAGTTCACTTGTATCCAACTGCACTGCAACAAACCCATCCGGCAATGCATAAGCATGACCACGAAGTAAACTGATCTTAGCAAGGCTTCCCTCAAAGGTGGAGGTTCTTAAATCAATCTCTTGGGTTTGGCTGTCCTCAGAGCTACTGCAGGCTGTAGCATCCAGCACTTGTAGTGTCCTGCTCATGACAGGAACCATCTGATTATCAAGCTTCATGCCAGGAAGGATCTGCATGGGGATAGAATAAGAGAGTTCATCCTTGTCACTGCCATCATCAGCTGTATTACACTTCCTATAATAAAAACAATAACGGATTGAGCAGCACTTTTTATTATCTGCTTCTTCATTAGGCAATTTGGTCTGGCTTGGATACATTTCTTCTTTGACGGCTACCACACCAGTGACTTTTTGACCTTTCTTGTCCTCCACTACATGTGCATGAGAAGACACTCCCTTCTCTGCAGACTGTATTGCTTGGCTCTTCAATGAAGAGCTCTGGATGATTTGCTCATCCTTATCCTTTAAGGCTTTTTGTTTGGTTGGAAAGATGTTTTGGTAGATGTCAGAAGAAAGAGATACAGCATCACTCTTATCTATTTCACTTACACTATAGCGGCGCAAGAGCTTTTTGTAGTGAGGTGCACTCATGCAATCTCCTTGGGAGGCACACGTTGTCAAACAAGACACACTGTTATCGGGGTCTGACTTACAGTCCCTAGACTCTAGACTTGTTGACCGAATTTGTTTGCTCTTAGTGGGGCTGCTATTATTAAGTAATTTAGCAGCTTCAGCTTGTCGCTGGGCAAATGTGGTTTTTGGTCTCCCTCGCTTCTCAAGGTCTGGATCAGTGGTCTGGTTAGAAGGGATCATCATCCCCCGACAGATACGCTTGCAGTCACAGCTGCGCCTTTGCTCCCTGGACATTCCTGGCACTTTCTGAACCGGGCTACTTCTCACCTGGCAGGCACAGCGTCCTGGCACAGAAGGGAGAAGGTACTCCTTAGGCTTAATGTCAGCTTTTGTCTTGGGTTTGAGGAGTTCTTCCAACAATTCTATCTCGTACTGTTTAACTTTTTGTAGTTGCACCTGTCTTTCATCTGTTTCTTTTTTCATTCGTAAAGGAAATGTTGCAGAAAACAATTTTTTCAACCGAAAAGGGGCTTTCTGAGGTTTGTTTTTTACAGAAGGCTCACTTTCTTTCTGTATTATATCAAGTGCGCTGTCTGTGATATTTGTGGGCCCTCCACTAGCCTTCAAGCTATTTGTTTTGGATCCAGACTGAACTGAAATCTTTGGGTTGTCTCTTGCGAGCTTAGAAGAAGATATGTTTGCAGATTGTGAATGTGAAGTGTTATCAACTTTTTTCTTGCTCTTGAGATTATTTTCAGGTTTTATTTCATCCATCTTGTTTGCTGATTTTTCATTCTGTTTATTTAAAGTGGGGTTCAGGTTTATTGCTGCCTTCTGACTCAGCTCCCCACTCACCGGCTTCTGGACCTTTGCTGTAGAATCTTTGCTAGACTGAGGCTGATAATTTTTGGCAGAACAAACCTTCGCATGCAGTCTTTCATCATCAGTGGGAGATAGATGGAAGATGTCCCCCCGGGCAGTCTCTGCCTCCTTCTGGTCTTCAGACTGCTCACCCTGCTGCTGGCAGCTGCACAAGCTGTCAACAGCTGGCTGGACCACCTTAGAATGCATCTGCTTGCCACTTGAAGAATTCTCCTTGGTTTTATGTAAGGGCTTTTCTTCACTGGGGCTAATCGTGGTGGACATTTGATGGGAAGACAAGTCATGAGTATTCATCACGACCTGATGCACAGAGGCAGAAACGATAGAAGAGTTCACATCAGATTTGGACTCATGTATCAACTTAGGGCTAACATGTATCAACTTAGGGCTAACATGTATCAACTTAGGGCTAACTCTCAATCCTTGCAATGCTTTCTCTTCAATAGTTTGAATGGGTGGTGCATTCAGTGCTGCGGTTGTGGCATTTAGCGACGCTTCGAAGGCTGGCTTAGCTCGCGTAGACCCCTTGCGTTCTGGGCTTGGCACCACAATCATTCTGCTCGTCTGCTCGCTCAGGTGGGGGGATAGTAAAGGCTTCATGGTTAGAGTGTAGCTGCGTTCCACAGTTCTCTCCTGTTTACTTGCGCTGACTACAGTGTTCGGACTCTGCCTAGAGAATGCGGCTCTCATTGATGGGCTTGCTTCTTGGCAACCAATGGGGTAAGGTGAGGTGAGGACAGCCTGCGCTGCGCATGTCTGGATTCTGAAGGGAAGGTCCTTTCTTGTCAGCAGGTTTTCTTTGTTAATGTGCTGGGCTAGGAAATACGCTGCGTTCTGGTGCTGTTTCATGGCAGAGACCATTTCGGAGACGTCAGTCAACTCAGAGGAGTTGGTTTCATGGCCCGAGTCCAACGAGGATTCTGGGGTTATTGCAGCCAGGACAATTAGGCCTGAAAAACAAAAGAAATATAGATATATATCATTCACATGGAGCATAAAACATACAAACATACATGCAGGGATCTGAATAAAAGTCAGTATTTCTCCTTCAGAACAGAACTGAAGAATACGTACTCGGTCTTGCTTTCGTAATATTGCTTTTAGTGTGAATTGAAATTGCAACTTGATATTATGGAAGGGCATGTTAAGATTAATGAGCAATAAAGATAGTATTTTAGGGACATTTTACCAATGTGGTGTAACTTTACATTTTTCATATTGCTGATTTTAGCTATATATTTTCTGCTAGTTTCTCTCATACGTATTCCTCTAGAACAATATGGCCATGTTCTCTATAGCCCTCTAAACACAAGTCTTAATGGGGGTATATATTCAGGTGCATGGGTTACACTGTGCGTGTGATGGCCTGCTTTGCACATACATACTGGATCATGGAATCATGTTCAGTAAGGAATGTTCATACGTGTATGCAGTGGTGTGTTTGGTGATGCAAACTAATACACAACTTCTGCATTAAACTTTACACATGGGGAATGCGAAAACATGCTTTAAAACACGATTGCATAATTTTGTTTAGTGAATACAACAAAAGTGAAGAAAATAAAGCTAACAGTAACTGTGTTGATTTGCAAAGTGAGTGCATAGTAGATGTAAAGAGAATTCTATGTCAGGACCGGAGGCTCCGATTATGCTTTCTCTATTTCTTTACTGAATACAGCAGCCAATAGGAACACAACAAAAAATCACTCTGTAGGTCATGTGACCAACCATAGAGATACTGTCTATAAAGGGCTCCTTTCACTCCTTAGCGTCCTCTTTCTTTGCTGCTCCCGCAGCCAGTTAAGTGCTCTTCACTTTTTTGGTACTGTGCATGTTGAATTGTGGCCTATGTGCGTTGTTATTGCAGTTCTTCTCTAAACTGTAAATCGCCTGCTGGCGTCCGTGTGACTCGCTACAGGCGCTTCTCTGCTGGCATATGTGTTTTTGGTGTATGTACTCTGTGCGCAGTCCCCTATCGATGCTTAAGAGTGCTCTTACCGAGCGTTCGCGATCGGGACCGCAGGTTGTTGGGGTGATGCCTGTCAGGCTCCCGGCTTTGTTTTCCCGGCTAATCCTCTAGCGCGTTCCGCTTTGCCGCCTCAGGCGGCGCCCGTCGGTCTGTGGAGCGGGAGGCTCGGGGGAGCGGGGACGCCCGATCGCCTAGACGCGCAGTCCTCTTTTTTTTCCCAGCGAGTGGCCGCTTCCACGCATGCGCGGCGGCCATATTTGCCCGCTTCTAGTGATCGGGCTTTGCTGAACGCTGGAGCCGTGTTTTTTGGCTCCTGACCCCGAAATTCTGTTGCGTGTGCCACGCGAGAGGCTCGTTGGGCTCCCCCCCGACGCTCTGTACCTGGTTGGTGTGGGGATGCATACTAGCGCATAGGCTTTGCCTAGAGTGGCTTGGTGGCAAGCTCTTCCTCCCTCCACATCAAAATTTAAATTGGGTGATAGCCTTGGCAGGGTTATCCGGAGCTTGCCTGGGGTTGGTGCCACTCCCCCTGATCTCTCATCCTTATACACAAGGACATAAGTACCTCTTAGCCTCAAAAAGGTTTTGTACTCCTGAAAAACCTCACAGGCAGTCCCCTGGGGTCTGAAAATACACTTCTGGTGTCCACAAATGGCTGAATATTACGAGGAGGACTACTTTTATGATGAGGATCCGGCGGGATCCATGGAGCAAGATTTAGTCGAGGCACTGGACGCAGGGGTCCAGCATTCAGTGAATAAGGCTCTAGTTAGAGCCATTGAACCCCTTAAGAGGCATTTATGTTCTTATGCCAAGCAGCAGGGCTGACTCCCCACCGCAGGTAATCGCCCTAGACCAGGGGGAAAGGGGGTAAAAAACCTGCATACTGCGGATTTCGCCAGACTCGCAAAGTCCATGGCAGATCAAGAGTATTCCAATGCTGCCGGAGAGGCGACAATTACAGAAGTCACGCAGGATGATGACCAGGACACATCCTCAGACCCCTCTACGGACCAAGAGGAGGCCCCTAGGCCTTCCAAGAAGGCGAGGAAGGAGAAGCACATTAACGCGACAGTGACCCCCAGGGTCCTCAATTTTGAGCCTACAGAAATTGTGCACCCCAACTCCTCGGCCTGGCTACCATCCCAGGAAGTGGCAGATTATGTTCAATCCCACCTTTGCCAGGCGTTTGACAAGGAGGTACGGACCAGACTTGGATCCGAATGCCCCAGACCGGATCTGGCAGGCAAGGTGGCGGAGACCCCTGAGGTGGATCCCTCCATGTTAACCTACTTAAAGAAGTACTCCAAGGACCCCAAGAAGGGTCTCGATAGATCCTGGAGGTCATGCCAGGATAAGGTGTTGGATATGGCCGGACCACTGACCAAAATTTTGGAGTTAGGATTCCGGGCCAAAGAAGCAGCATTGGCAATCGATCCCAAAGATCTTATAGGATGGGCAGAGAGGGCGATATGCCTACTGGGCAACGCCAATTGCGCACTATCCACAGAGCGCCACCGATCCATCCTCTTGAAATTGGATCCTAGATTAGCCGAGCTCTCAACATCGGAATCGGGCCCCCTGGCCCAAGGACTACTATTCGGGCAGCCTTTCCTGAAAGAACTCACGAAGTTCGTTGCAACGTTCAGTGGGCTGGATAAGGCACAAGGATCTCTTAAAAGGGCCTTCCGCCCGGTTTTTGGCAGGGCCGGACAATATCGAGGGCGCTCGTTCGGCCGGGGTTACAATCAAGGCGCCCCGCGCGGTCAAGGCAGAGGAGGTTATCAAGACTCTAATAACAACTCCTCCTTCTATCCTACCCGACGCTCCAGAAATAGATTCCGCAAAGGAAGGTTCAGAGGTAATGCCGGCGGCCAGCAAGATGCCGGAAATACAGGTGAGGCTGATTCCTTGTTCGGAGGTAACCTTGGGGGGCAGGATAGCCTTATTCCTAGACAGCTGGTGCACAATATCTCAAGATGCTTGGGTCTTGGACACCGTGCAGGGGTACAAGCTAGAACTGTACGACTCCCCGTTTCAAGACAGTCCCCCTCTACAAATGGTTTTTCCCCAACAAGATCAGATCTTTATCTCAGCAGAAATAGATTCTCTTCTGCAGAAAGGGGCCATTGTGATCTCGACCCTCCACCCTCGGGGTTTCCTCAGCAATGTTTTCCTTGTAGAAAAGAAAGGGGGTGGGTCCAGAGTTGTCTTAAACTTAAGGGATTTCAACGCCTGGATAGTCTACAGGCACTTCAAGATGGAAGGCATCCATCTGCTGCGCGATCTCCTTCGAGAAGGAGACTGGATGGTCCGGCTGGACCTGAAGGATGCGTACTTGTCCGTCCCAATCTTTCCCCCTCATCGCCGATTCTTGCAGTTCCTGTGGAAAGGGGTCTGTTACAAGTACAGAGTTCTCCCCTTCGGCCTTTCGTCAGCACCTTGGTGCTTCACGAAGCTTCTTCGCCCTGTAGTGGAGTCCCTCAGGGCTCGGGGGTTCGCCTGATCGTCTATCTAGACGATATCATTATCATGGCGAGCTGTCCCCGGACGGTTATGTCTCACCTCGAATGGACAATACATCTCTTGCAGAGTCTGGGGTTCATTGTGAATCCGCAGAAATCCGTCTTGGTTCCGTCCCAGTCGATCGAATTTCTGGGCTTCCTAGTCAACTCCCTTATCTGTCAACTCATACTCCCAATGCAGAAGATCAGAGCTATCAAACGGGAGTTAAAGTCGACACTTCACAAACAGATCGTGTCCCTCAGATCGGTAGCCCGGATCATGGGCCTGTTAGCCTCATCAATTCAGGAGATATTTCCGGGCCCCCTCCACTACCGGGCAATGCAGCGGTTGAAAATCCGGCATCTCCAAAAAGGTCTCGGATACTCCAAAATGATTCCCCTCTCAGACGAGGCGAGACTCGAGATGTTATGGTGGTTAAACCACATGGAGGCTTGGAACGGCCGAGCTCTCTTCGGATCGACTCCGGATGTGGTGATCGAATCCGACGCCATCCGGTGGGGTTGGGGTGCCCGTTGCGGCCCCTTGTCTACGGGTGGCCGTCGGTCGCCGTAGGAGCTTCAGTTACATATCAATTGCCTGGAGCTGTTGGCTGGCTCTTTTGCGATCCGTTGCTTATCTCCTCAGAAAACAGAATGTTGTATCCTTCTTCGGATGGACAACATTTCAGCGGTCCGATATGTGAACAAATTGGGCGGCACGAGGTCCAGAATGTTGGCGGAGATTGCCAAAGACTTCTGGCACTTTTGCCTCCAGAACAGGATCTCAGTAGTGGCGGAGATCCTCCCGGGCAGCAACAACAAGGTGGCGAATTGGTACTCGTGTCACCTGCAGGATTTCAGCGACTGGAGGTTGCATCCCCTAGTTTTACAGCGCTTGAACGCTCTTTGGGGTCCATGTCACATAGATCTCTTCGCATCCCGTCTCAATCGGCAGATTCCCAGCTTTTACAGTTGGCGGCCGGATCCGGAGGCTCTGGCCTCGGATGCGTTCCTTCAGGAGTGGCCAACGTCCTTATGCTACGCCTTTCCCCCATTCATGATGATCCCCAGGGTCCTGGCACGAGCCAGACGTTATCGAGTGGAGCTAATACTGATCACTCCGCTCTGGAGGGCGCAGGCGTGGTTCCCAGTTCTTCTGGAAATGCTTTGTGCGTCTCCAGTTCTCCTTTCCCATTGGAAGAATCTTCTTCGCGACCCGCTTCACAATCCACATCCATTGGTGGAGTCAGGCCTTCTTCCGCTGGTAGTTTTAGAATGGGGGTTTTTGTGTTTAGTCAGGAAAATGGCGCTCTGGCAATTGCGTGTGCTATTAATGAACCTTTGGTAGTGTGGTGCTGCCAGATCAGGGGAATAACCCGATAACCCCTGGGGAATCTGTGGGTCATGAGATCCACAAATTATAACATGAGCATAGTCCTGGGCACACGCAGTGAGGGTATTGGTAATGTGATACGCAGTATAGAAGCGTTATTCAAAAGCAACGGTCAACATCAGTATTTATCCAAATAGATGTTATTTATTTCAACAACAACTGTGTTGAATATAGTACATCAGCCTAGTAAACCAGCCGACACGTGTTTCGTCACCGGGTACAATCCCGTGACTCATCAGGGCTGGGAAGGATACAAAAAATAAAAATAAGTAATAAATACGGAAAACTGATAAACAAAATGGGGCCTAGTCTGTGCCAGACAAGTAATTCGAATGGAGCGGGATCACCCGAAGTGACTGTTGGGAACATAAACAGCTAAATGTGACCCATGTGGTCATAAGTGACACTCGTGTAGGTGCCACTGCCCATGGAACACGGGCGAAAACGCGGGAAAGCATCTCAGCATATTGTGACCGGTGTGATAGTGCCGCTCTCATGTGTAACATCAAACATGAGGAAAAGCGCGGGAAAACTGTAACATAGTATAAGTGTTCAGTGCTAGAAAAAGCATTGAGTAGTAGTTGTTGGAGCTAAAGGTGAAGAAAGGAAATGTAAGGAATAAGAAGGCCTGATATGAAGGGGAAAGAAGAAGTGGGTAAAAGGATCTGCACTATGGAACTGCTAGACGAGTACTGCAGAGAGGAGGGGGAGGAAAAGAGGGGACTCAAGGATCAGTGGGAAGAGGTTCAGAGGTCGTGACGTGGAAATGAGGGAAAGAGAACTAAGGTGAGCGGGTAGGTAAAGAATCCGAAGAAGGGGGAAGCTACTGGATGGGTTCTAACAATAGGCGGAGAGAAACCTCAAGACGAGATTGGAAGGTGTGGGTAGTGGTACAGGTGACAGGGGAAAAGAAACAAAGTGAAAGCTTACCTAAGAACAGGAAAGGTTTACGACGACCCGTAGGGGTAGAGTCGAAAACGAGAGTAATTATAACGTAGCCCAGTAGTGGGGAAGGCGAGGTGTTGGTTTCAAGGGTGCAGCGTGGAGGGAAACTGCTGGGGAAAGAGGTAGGAATGAGCGTGACACAACTGGAACAATGGTAAATGCTAATTGACTGCCTTTGAGATATGTCTTTCCTATGACATAACATACATAATACTCGGTGTCAGGATCTCTCCTCTTTATATCCTTTCACATGTCCCTACTGTAATTATGTAATATACATTATCCTTGCAGTGTCATATCCGTTCGTAATTGACTGCCTTTGAGATATGTCTGTACTCTGTCACGTACCTCTGACTATACTCTTCGTCTTTCGCCCTAACTACCATGCTAGTTTCTCGAGGCAGCGGGTGCCTTACAGATAGTGTTACGTCCCCCGCTCATGCGCATTACTTCCGCCCTTTCCCCGAGTTTTCCAACATGGCCACCGCCAGGTCGGATCTCCCATTGTTCCCGCTCTAGCCTTCCACCTCCATTCCCGATATAGCTCCCCTCCCACCTTCCTGTCTCACTCAGTTTTCTCGGCTCCAGTGCGCCCTCGCTGTTCTCCGATCCGGACCCCAGGTAAGAGTCGTGACGGTTCCACCCGGCTCCTCCACCCCGGCACTCCCTGAATTGCTCACCACAGCAGTGTCCCCTTCCTCTGTTTTCCCAATAGGCGTTCCAATACCCTGCCCTACACACCTCCTGACTCCTCTCCATTTCCCGCACCCGGGGTAAGTTTTTCTTTTCCTTTCCTTCATTCACCTTTCTCCTCGCCTTAGAATCGTGTTCCTCATACCTCCCCTCCCCGTTCTTTTCCTCAGCTTGACCCTTGCACCCCGCCTACCTGGCTTAGGGCACTTCCTAACGAGCCGGCCACTGGACAGCCTCCCACGTTACTCTAGATTTTGCTTCTCAATACTGCCGAGGCGTACCCGCCCCTGCGTCACACGTGCAACAGCCCAGGGAGACCCCAACCCGGTAAGACTCTCATACTCTATCCTTGCTCAAGCCAATTAGCATTTACCATTGTTCCAGTTGTGTCACGCTCATTCCTACCTCTTTCCCCAGCAGTTTCCCTCCACGCTGCACCCTTGAAACCAACACCTCGCCTTCCCCACTACTGGGCTACGTTATAATTACTCTCGTTTTCGACTCTACCCCTACGGGTCGTCGTAAACTTTTCCTGTTCTTAGGTAAGCTTTCACTTTGTTTCTTTTCCCCTGTCACCTGTACCACTACCCACACCTTCCAATCTCGTCTTGAGGTTTCTCTCCGCCTATCGTTAGAACCCATCCAGTAGCTTCCCCTTCTTCGGATTCTTTACCTACCCGCTCACCTTAGTTCTCTTTCCCTCATTTCCACGTCACGACCTCTGAACCTCTTCCCACTGATCCTTGAGTCCCCTCTTTTCCTCCCCCTCCTCTCTGCAGTACTCGTCTAGCAGTTCCATAGTGCAGATCCTTTTACCCGCTTCTTCTTTCCCCTTCATATCAGGCCTTCTTATTCCTTACATTTCCTTTCTTCACCTTTAGCTCCAACTACTACTCAATGCTTTTTCTAGCACTGAACACTTATACTATGTTACAGTTTTCCCGCGCTTTTCCTCATGTTTTATGTTACACATGAGAGCGGCACTATCACACCGGTCACAATATGCTGAGATGCTTTCCCGTGTTTTCGCCCGTGTTCCATGGGCAGCGGCACCTACACGAGTGTCACTTATGACCACATGGGTCACATTTAGCTGTTTATGTTCCCAACAGTCACTTCGGGTGATCCCGCTCCATTCGAATTACTTGTCTGGCACAGACTAGGCCCCATTTTGTTTATCAGTTTTCCGTATTTATTACTTATTTTTATGTTTTGTATCCTTCCCAGCCCTGATGAGTCACGGGATTGTACCCGGTGACGAAACACGTGTCGGCTGGTTTACTAGGCTGATGTACTATATTCAACACAGTTGTTGTTGAAATAAATAACATCTATTTGGATAAATACTGATGTTGACCGTTGCTTTTGAATAACGCTTCTATACTGCGTATCACATTACCAATACCCTCACTGCGTGTGCCCAATACTATGCTTCTTCCGCTGGTAGCATGGCGGGTTTCAGGGACAGATGGAAAGTCCCAGGCCTTTCAAAAGAGGCTGATGACTTCATCAACAAGGCCTGGTCCATCAATACACGTAAGCGATACTCTTCCTCCTGGAGACAGTGGGGTGATTGGTGCTCTCAACGGGGTGTGGATCCCGCTACAGCATATGTCTCTTTAGTGATTAATTTCTTGGCCTCCATTGCGTCCTCAGGATTGGCATACAGAACAGTGAACAACTTTCGGTCAGCTATCTCGGCAGGTCACACCCCCGTTGATGGAAAGCCTGTGGGTGAGCATCCACTGGTGTGTAAGCTGCTAAGAGGCGTTTGGATGGTGAAGCCCCGTGCCCTAAGTATTCGCAGTTATGGGACATATCTGTTGTCTTGAAATTTCTGGAGGCTTGGCCATTGAATAAATACCTTTCTCGTAAGCAGTTATCTGCAAAACTGACCATGTTACTTTGTTTGGTCTCATGCAAAAGGGTTTCGGATGTTCGGGCCCTGGACTTAGCGGGACGTATTTTTTCTCCAGAGGGAGTATCGTTCAATATATCACGGAGGACTAAGTGTAATACTTCCTCGGTCGTATATCCAGTTTTTCCCCATAATCCCAAGCTGTGTGTGGTTCAATGTGTAAAGGATTATGAGGTGAGTACTGCAGAGTTTCGTGTTGATATGCAAGGTCAATTATTGATTGCTCTGCAGAAACCCTTTCGCCCAGTGACCCCGGCAACCTTGTCACGATGGATGCGTTGGCTCATGGGCGAAGTGGGTATTGATGTGTCAAAATTTGGGGCTCACTCAGCCCGAGGCGTTATGGCATCTAAGGCCTATGCAGCAGGGGTCAGCCTATCAGACATTATGAAGGCAGCAGACTGGTCTACAGAAAGTACCTTTAAAGCATTTTATTATAAGCCCATTGTAGATGTGGCCTCAGTGGTGGTGTCTAAGCTTTGAACAAGCATAATTGTGGCCTCCGGTCCTGACATAGAATTAAAAATTTGCTAACATTCGTGACAAGAATTTTCAATTCTACTAAGGACACTGAGGCGAGGATTATCCCACCCAGAATGTTGCCATAAGTACATTATATGAGATTGCATGTTGATATATCCCGACCCTTTCTGTTGTTACATTTATCAAAGGAGTTCTGGAATGGTGTTACGGGTATTCTTATCTATTCCTTTCAGGTGCTGATGCTAAATGAAGACTCCGGTGGAGCTTAAGTCATTGGATTACCAGTATCCTGAGTTCGTTGGGATGAGTCCTGTTCGGAACAGAGTCCCGTTGGGCCTCAGGTTAATCGTTCGGAAGTTTGTTGGTTGGAGGTGTTTTTCCCCAGAACAGTTGCTCAGAGACTTAACGAACTATATGATCGCGAAAGAAAGAGGACGCTAAGGAGTGAAAGGAGCCCTTTATAGACAGTATCTCTATGGTTGGTCACATGACCTACAGAGTGATTTTTTGTTGTGTTCCTATTGGCTGCTGTATTCAGTAAAGAAATAGAGAAAGCATAATGCTCGCCTCTGCGTCCTTAATAGAATTGAAAATTCTTGTCACAAATGTTAGCAAATTTTTAATTCTCTATTGACGTCCCTACTTAGCGACTTGTGATTCTGAGAAAGGTTTCTCAGCACAACTGGTATTATTGCACAAGTCGACCTTTACATTCTCTCTCCTGCAAAGAACCGTTGCTGTTCAATGTCAACAAAACTCCGCTTAAAGTCCATAGGTGAAGGTCATATGCAGTACTGGTAAACTGGATTGCCTGAAGAAAAATGTCAGTGGGAGTATGGCGCTGATATGGTTCACCAGTCAAGTTTGTTTTTGCAAGACTGAGATTGTGCTCAAACGTCCCTGTGTTCCTGTTTTTGCTGGAAAAAGGCATTTGAATTTTGAGAGTTGGCTCATTTTGCAGTTGAGAGGCCGGGTTCCAGACCCCTACTGAGCACTGAAATAACATACAACAAATATGACTCAACAATTCTGCTCCATTCATTAGTCTCCAAAGTAAATATTACAGATATATTACTTTAATGAAAATTCGTACAAAGAATATACACACAATAAAGCATTCTACACTCGCATTAATAGATGCAGGAATTTGCTGCAAACAAATCACATAATTTCTTTAAAAAGCAGTGGCATAGCCAATAGGTCTGGTCTTTTGGACTTATTGGCTTTCAAAATGATTTTTAGTGACGAGCTGAATTAGTAAATATAAAGAAAAAATGTGCGAAAGCTTTTTTTTGAAGCAGATGGAGGAAGCAACACGGGAAGCAATGGTGGGGGGGTGCAGCAACACTGGTGTGTCCGGAAGCAACAAGGAGGGCACTAGTCAGGGCTGGACTGGCTATAGCGGGCACCAGGCATTTCCTCGGTGGGCCGTCAGGGTGGGAGCCGGTTTTGGGCCCCTGGGGGGCCGTTTTTGTTACAGGGACGTTTTTGCAGCATTGCTGCAATATCGGCCCTGTAACAAAATCGGCCGAAACCGGCTCTGGCAAAAAGCTCGGTTGCACCCCCAACCCCCAACCCCCCGAGCACTTTGCCAGGGCTGGTTTTGGTTCCCAGTCCGGCCCTGGCACTAGTAGGGGGAAGAAACACACAGGATGTGGGTGGGGTGAAGCAAATGACATGCAGAGTGGGTAACGTAGACCACGGGTGGGAGAAAAGCAAGTGGGCCATTGAGAGCAATGTAGAGGTGCGGTGGGAGTGTCGTGTAGTTCCTAGGAGTCCCCCAGGTCCTGCGCGTTTTGGATGACCTAAACTGAGGGCTTGGTGTGCCGACCGCTTCCGGACACTCCCACAGGATATGTCAGCAGTTAGACCATCTAGCTCTAAAGTGCCGCTACCACCACCCCTGTATCTTACAGTGGTGTAGGTAGTTTCTGGCAACCACTGAACATGACAACCCTGATTCCTCAGGGATCGTGGAAAACAGTGCAGTACGTTTCGCTCAGACACTCGTGCTTGCTTACTCTCAGAAAATACACAGGATGGCGATTAGGACGTTTCAATAAGTATTTATTGGACCAGCGACAGCCTTGTGTAAAACATATGTGCTGCAACAATCAGGAGACAGAAGCATACAAAAGAGATTGCAAGTACCAATATAGTAAATAGTAGTTACATCTCTACCATAGTGCTAATAATATGAACATAAGCAGTTCAGATAAAAACAGTAGCACTTACATATTCCTAAAATGCGGGCCAAAAGTAATTTGCCTAAATGTACCTAGCCTAGATCTGTATGTGTAGCATGTATATGCTTATATGTATGTATGTAGCTAAGAAACCCCTAGGGAAGAACCAGCCCCCTCACCTGATGGTTGAGAATGAAGGACCCCATCTCGGCTTCGAGGATGACACCCTGCAAGGGATGTCAGACCGCTGCATGTCGAAGATTCAGCATGCAGGACCCCGTGTCAGCTTGGAAGGAATTCTCCTCTAATTTGTAGGGGGAAATAAGGTTTTTTTGTACTAGAGTGGTCTCTCCAGGGTTTCTTCTAGAATTGATCTGTTTTGAAAACAACCATAAATGTTTTGGTAACAATCATGAATGTTTTTTCAAACAAATGCGATCATGCACAGCTGGCTGTTGGCCAAGGATGTAAAAAATGGTGATCCTTATACAGAATAATTATACCATGCCTGAGGACATGTTTAGGTACGTCAGGTACAGGAATTATGATAGAGTACTAAGAGCCTGGTGTCGAAGAGACAGAAGCAAGCTACTAGGTAAAAGGTCACCTGTTTATAATTGTTATTGTTGTGTGGATGGGACAAATGTATGTAAAAAGGGGTACACATGACAGGACTATCCTAAAGGACATGACAGGAGGGAGAAGCACATGGACAGGAAAGCAACACAGTGGGGAGAAGCAGACAAGGGTGAGTGCAAGGGAGGTGAGAGAGAAGCACACATGCGAGAGACAACAACTCAGAGTGCAGGGGAAGGGGAGAAGTGAAGCACATGAGGGAGACAGCTCGAAAACACATTTATTATCACGGAGTGCTTAACCAAAACAAAAATAGTATTGACTAAAAAGTGAGCAGAGGAAGGACACAAATAATGTGGCCATGCTCCAGGCGAGGGACAAACACAAGAGAAGTAAAACCATCACAAGCTAACGAATAAGAGGCAAGCAAATGAGAATGTCAATAAAGCCAATGTTAAGCAATGTGTGGGCTTTAAGCCCACTGTAAGCCGACAATATGCCTTTTGGCAAACAAACGGCTTGCACTGTATGGTAGGTGAGACCTAAAAGAGATGTCCTTGTCTGTAGTATGGTGATTGAGACTTAGGCATTGATTACGAATGGCTTGGAATAGGGTGTGATATTTACCACACCCAAGAAATCCCAATACGATACACAAACATATTCATTGGTAATACCACCAAATCTGAATTTTGGAGAAGAAAATTTGGAATTGTACGTGGAATAGTTATTTTTCACACTGAATTCTGTAGGTATCTAGATTGTTTCACACTTATTCCTAAAAAAATGTCAACAGGTTGGGCCAGTTAAAATTTGTTAGGGGAATCAGCAGAGGTGAGATGTTTACCACAAAAAATGTGCAATTCTGATCCTTGCGCAAGCTCATGCTCACAAAAGGATCAGAATCTTCCTCAACACTCGGGACCTAGTAATTCTTGTTACTAATTGCTATGTATACATAGGGACATATAACTGTAGAACATATACAAGTATGATACAGTGCAACAGAATATCCTCAGGAAAAGATGTTCTCACTGTGAACTAATAGAAGCAGAAACATGACGTAATTGATAAATGTGTTATACCGGGACTGAAAAATTCTAAAGCTAAGAGAGTTGACCTATTTCAATATTACAAGAGATTTTGTTGCTACTTCTATTGAGCATAAGGAATAGGGCTCACACACAAAATTAGAGAGTGGCAAATCATCCATAGTATTCAGCGGTAAAACCAGAAAAAGGTTCTTAATTGTGTTATTTGTGTTGTCTTAAGGTGCATACAGAAAAAGAAGGGGCTTAAACAAGGGTTTTATGGGCTTAAGCAAGGGTTTTTCTAAAGTCTTGTGCTCATATGTGCTAAAGCAAAAGTCCCATGAGAAATGTTTGCTCAAAAGATTTCTGGATGAAACAATGCACAAATATCAATTACATTATATAATAATTGTGAGTTATTCAAGTGTACTGTGAGTCAGGATGTTTCATTTTGAAAAAGTTATATATCCTGTAAAACAAATGTTCATAATTGGCTGTGGAGATGTGGCTGATAACCCATGTTTTGCATCTCCCACTGTAAACATTATACTATTATCATTAAATTACATAGGCCTTCTAATATGTTTAACATCTACTGTGGTACAACTGAATGAATATACCTTATGCCAATCATTCTACAGTGTTTATTGTCTGTGGACAGCAAGGGTACAACTCAATAAGACTGTTTTATGACTAGTTGCATCTCACTACTGTCTTAGTTGTGAATTGTTCTTCAATTTCCAGGACAAATTTGAAAAGCATTTTCCCTGAGTTTTGCCATTGATTTAGAATTTTGTTAAACATTACAATGGTGCACAGATGATTTTTGTAGTTGTTGTCTAAAGCCAACTTATAAAATGTATAACTTTTCTTCATAAGTAGGCTTTTACCATGGTGCGAACACTAGCACAGTCTATGAAATTAACTGCCCGTGTAATCCTATTATTGCAAAGCCACACCAATACCAATACTAGTTATGCTTTTTCATATTATGCACCCAGGTTGGGGCACTCAAGTCCCTATTTTTTTTTTTTTTTTTTTTATTATTGAAAAATGTCATTGTTAAACTTAGCGGAGCGCCTACAACCCTGGGGCCGGCCGCCAATATCCATAGTACACAGTTTACATCAGCACTACCCACATCCCGGAGGCCGGGCAGCATCGTGCTTAGGTGTTATTATTCCAGGCCATGTACAAGGTGTAGTCGCCACGCTACCATGAAATTAAGTTAAAGCTCCATGAGTATATACATATATATATATATATATATATATATATATATTTCACCAAAGTGCCCTGAAGCATTGGAAGGTCACTCGACGGCGCTTCATACCATCCGGTTATGTTTCCCTTGAACAGCTCACATTAACCTCCCCATTAAAATTCTGCCATGTTGCCGATGATCTTTTATTTAATATTGAAATGGAGGTGAGGCGTCAGTGTGGTGTTTTAAACGAGCCCATGAAGAAGAGGCGGACATGCCTTGAAACGCGTCGGCAACATGGCAGAATTTTAATGGGGAGGTTAATGTGAGTAGTTCAAGGGAAACATAACCGGATGGTATGAAGCGCCGTCGAGTGACCTTCCAATGCTTCAGGGCACTTTGGTGAAATAATTATGCACACGGCAGCCTGGCCGTGGGAAGGAGCACCATTTCTACCAGATGAAAGGCTGAGGTTAGAACTGCATTCCGACCTTTCAGCACGGCGTATCTGAACAAAAATTGCTCGCAAAGACTGTCCCCTACCTACTATAGGATCATAAATGTATACGTCAGTGCGAACGCACACTGAACCTACTAAAGGGACTAATTTTCCTCACCTTCAGGGACTGCATGTCCCAGCATACAACAAGGGATAATTGATTTGAGGAACGCCCACTGGGGGCTGTTCGTGCCAATAAAAGATCGTAATATTGAAATGGAGGTGAGGCGTCAGTGTAGTGTTTTAAACGAGCCCATGAAGAAGAGGCGGACATGCCTTGAAACGCGTCGGCAACATGGCAGAATTTTAATGGGGAGGTTAATGTGAGCTGTTCAAGGGAAACATAACCGGATGGTATGAAGCGCCGTCGAGTGACCTTCCAATGCTTCAGGGCACTTTGGTGAAATATATATATATATATACACTTTTTTTTTTTCCCCCCAACAAACAAACCAAAGGGAATCAGTGCAGTCATTCTCAGTCAGGACATCGAACCTTGCATACGCACATTGCCACAAGGCCCTGATGTGGTCGCCTACTCGCCCCAACTCTTCCCCGTCATCGTCGTGTCCCTTCGCTGATCCCGCCCTCTAGACTAGTCCCTCCTGTCAACCTAAACCCAGCAGTGTCCCCAGGCCGCGGGGTCCGTCCAGATCCACTAATTAGGTAGAGTCTCTATGTCGCCAGAGCGCTAGTACCTTCCTCTGCCCCCGTCTCTGCCGTGGGACCTCCACCCTCTCCCTTCATATATGCGGTGTAGAGTCCCCAGAAATTTTTCGGTCTGCTCCGCGGAGGGAGCAGATCGCTAAAGTTCTCCGATTGAATGCAGCAATAAAGAACATCGCGTGACCATTGCGATACTGTAGGCAATGGACCCCTAAGCCAACACATTGCCACTCTACGCTTCGCCAACAGCAGACCCAGATCCACCAGCCTACGAGCTGCCTTTGGCAATGGTTTAGAGTATCCCAGCAGTGCAATCGCTGGTTCCGGAGGAATCTCCAACTCTACAACCGTGCTTATTTCGCGAAATATCTTTCCCCAGTATTGGAAAACCCCTGGGCAACCCCATGCTAAGTGTACAAAGTCCGCCTTCGGGAAGCGGCATCTCTCGCATGTAGCGTCCTCCCTTAGACCGTACCTATGCAGTCTCTCTGGCGTGTAGTACACCCTGTTGATGAATTTAAAATGTATCAGTCTGTGCTTGCCATGCAGTGATATGCGCTTTGTGTTAGTGCAGCAGTATAACCACATATCATCACTAATAACGATGTCCAGGTCGCGCTGCCAGGCCAATATGGCCTTGGTGTAGTGGTTAGCCCTCTGAGACATTGCCAATTTATATATGTTGGTGACTAGCTTGCGAGGAGATTTAGTTTTAATGAGATATGAAAGCTCTCGTACCTCGGGAGGCTCATCCATGTCCTCCCCAAGCTGTTGACGCAGCGCCGCATGCACTCTATGGAATTGGAAACGTTGCAGCAGGGTGGTTGCTTCTATCGTGGTCGTGACCTCTTCCCATGTTTTGGCGACGCCGTCCGAAAACAGGTCTCCCACTTTGCTAATGCCCAGTGCTCGAAGCGCACTGACGACACCTTTATCGCGACAGGGGGTCAGCCAGACCGCCCATTCCACAAGCATTTCCGGTGAGTATAACAGCGCCCCCGCCTGCTGTTGTAGTAAACAATGCCATGCATGCCGTGTCGTGTTTAGAGAATCAAGGATCCCAGTTCTACGGTCCGCCGTCTCGAAGATGACTGCTGGGAGGGGCATAGGGTCCGCAAACAACCTCTCTAGTCTGAGATATGGGATATTGTCAGCGCCATGAATCCAGCTATGCGCCTGTGCACCCTGCGCTGCCCTGTAGTAGAGCTCTAGGTCAGGAGCACCCAGTCCCCCCAGGTGATATGGCAATGTGAGGACCCGCCACTTAACCCGTGCCTGCTTGCCTGCCCAGGCCAACCTCACCAATGACTTATTGAGCCTGGCAAAGAAAGAGCGCGGCAACACTATCGGCACATTTGCAAACAAGAATAGGAATCTGGGTAGCACTACCATCTTCATTATAGATACTCTCCCGATTAAAGATAGCGGTAGCCCAATCCAGGTTTCGACATCGTCTTCTAGTTTATCTACCGCCGTTCCGTAATTTACACGGAAAACAATTTCTGAATCCGTGTGCAGTCTGATGCCGAGATACCGGACCGCTTCGTCAGACCACAAAAGTGGGTATTCCATTTCAAATGGAGAGGTGGACGGGGTGAGCGGGAAAGCTATGGATTTAGACCAATTGACCTTCAACCCGGAGAGTGCTCCGAAGTGTACCACCTCTCGCAGGACCGGGGAGAGATTGTTTTCAGGGTCCCTTACATAAAGCAGGGTGTCATCCGCGTACGTCGATACCACAATTTCGTAGGTGGGAAAACGGACGCCTCTGTGGCCATGGTATTCCCTAAGTGCACACGCCAGGGGTTCCGCAATTAATGCATACAGCGTCGGTGACAGAGGGCAACCTTGGCGTGTTCCCATAGCAATGGGGAGGGCACCTGTAACCAGGTCCCCCAAGCAAATACGCGCCGAGGGGGCATTATATAACACCCCAATCATTTGCAAGAAAACCGGGCCTAGACCCATTCTCGTCAACATGAGCCGCATAAAGGGCCACTCAACCGAATCAAAAGCCTTCTCCATGTCTAAGAAGACAGCAATAGCCTTCGTGGCCTGCCGGACATGTTGTATTGCGCCGAAGACCGTACGAAGGTTATAAGTGAGATTTCTGTCTGGGACAAATCCAGCCTGCTCCGGGGCAACTAATTCCGAGGTCAAAAGGGCCAGTCTGTTGGCCAAGATCTTCGCAAATAACTTAGTGTCCACATTTAGCAAGGAGAGCGGTCGGTAAGACCTGCAATCCTCCAGGGGCTTACCTGGTTTGGGGATGGCTACCAAAATGGCTTCTCTCATTGTCTGGGGCATCTGTCCAGCTACGCACATGTCGTCAAATAATTCTGCTATGTGTGGCAGAAGAAGATCTATGAAGGTCTTATAAAAGTTCAAAGTAAGTCCGTCTGTCCCCGGGGCACTATTCGCCCTCATTCCCGACAGGGCTTCGAGTATCTCATCTCTTTCTATGGGAAGAGATAAGAACTCTCGGTGCGTGTTGGATAAGAAGGGTAACTTAATATGCTCGAGGTAATCTAGTATTTCCCCATACATGTCAGATAAGCGTGAAGTGTAAAGGTCCGAGTAGTACTGCTTAAATCTATTAGCAATATCTTCCTCCGTTAGTAGGCCTCCCTCCTCCGATCGTATCTCATTGATGGAGGTCTTACCCCTTCTTGCTTTTAGCATATTGGCCAGCACAGATCCCGGCATGTCTCCCTCCCCATACATACGAGCTGTGGCGTATTTCCCCAGATGCTGCACCTCGCTGTCCGCTGCCTCATGATACTCCTCCAGTAGTGCCTTCATGGTGTCGCTGGAGTTCTCATCCATACCGGACTGCTGTTTAGCCTCCAACTCCCCCAATTTGCGCTCCAGAGTCGACAGCCTCTGTCGGATATCCCGAAGCACCCCAGAGTGCTTGGACATGGCCTCCCCCCCTGATGTACACTTTAAAAGCTTCCCATATCGTCTGGAAGCTGTATACTGACCCTATGTTGGTGGCGAAGAATATTTCTATCGCTTCTGCCATAGCCTCCTTGAAAAGGGGATCAAGCAGTGAGTAAGGCGGGAAGCGCCACGTAAATGGTGGAATTGTTTCTTAGGAGTGGACACAACCAACAATATGGGCGAATGGTCCGAGAGAGTGCGCGGCAACACCTGGCAGGAGCGAATCTGGGACCGTAGAGGTGTCGACACTAGCCAATAATCAATACGCCTGTGTAGGTTGTGATAAGCAGAGTAATGTGTGAAACCGCCGACCGATGGATGAAATTCCCTCCACGCATCAATGAGGTCCATACTAATCATGGCACTCTCTACAGCTCTAGCTGCAGCCGCCGGTCTCCTTAACTGTCCTCCTGACCTATCCAAGCTCGGGTTCCGCACCAGGTTGAAGTCTCCACCCCAGAGTATGTGTGTCGCCCCATACCCACTCACGGTGTTTGCCAATGTGGCAAAGAACCCCGGACAGTCGTAATTAGGGCCATATACATTAACAAGAAGCAGGTCCAGTCCCCCACCCTGGCATCTAGAGAGCACAAAGCTGCCCCCTGAGTCCGCCTTCAGCAAACGCAACTTGTAGTCCAATCTAGGGTTAACCCATGTCAGCACCCCCATAGTGTGAGTCGTGAAGCCAGCAGCGTTAACATTCCCTACTAGTCCCTTGGAGCGCATCATAGGGCTCTGAAGCGGGATGTGCGTCTCCTGTAGGAGAGCAACATCTACTTTGTGCCTAGTGAAATAGTTCAGCACTTTGCGAAGTTTGCGGTGGTCGTTGAGGCCCCTCACGTTCCTTGACAGTGCTCTAAGGGCATCTATAGGTCTGTGGCCTATGTCCTCCCTAGTCGTAACCATCTTGCCTATCGTGCGTAGTATAGTGTCCTGAGTCCTGAGGTCCATACATATATAGCATCAAACAAAACAACATGTCTGCTCTCTCTGACTTCCTTAACAAAAACCGGGGGTGCGTCCGTTAGCGTTGCGCCCGCTGGGCATGTCGCTATCCGTGAAAATTCCGCGGTCCTAACTGTGTGCCCCTCCGCAACCTTCGCCGTGGGTCAGCTGGGCGTACCTATTCAGGCCCCTTCATCAGAGGTCCGTCACCCCCAGGGGTGCCCCTTTCCGCTCCGTGATACCCGGTCCCACACCACGAGCATCAGTACACACCGCTCTCCTCAAGATTGTCAGCTTCACAACCAGCACTGTCCTTTAGCCCAGCTGGCACCCCCAAGCTGGCCAGGGGCGCACAGGGGGGAAGCCTCTCCTGGCGCAGAGCTCCACGCCTGTGCTCCACGCAGCGTCTCCTGCAGAACCAGTGCAGCAGCCTCACTAGGCACCCTTCCTGCCGGGCACCACCGCACCGACGGTCACTCTGTGCCCGTCCTCTTCGTCACTGGTCTGCTGATTCAGGGTGCACCCCACACCCAGCAGCCCCACTCCACGCACCTTCCTGCACAGTATGCAGCCAGCCCACCAGCCGCTCACCCAGCACTTATACCACCGGCAGGCGACCCACTGTGCAATCTCGGCAGCCCTTAAAATGGCGGCAGCACTCAGGCACCAGCTTCAATATCCTGCACCGCTCACGTGTAGTTCCTCGATTCTTCCACCGGTCTTGGCCGCCGCAGCTGGGATCACACGCTCTGTCCCCTCGCAGCTGCTCATCTCATGGTCTTTCAAAGCGACTTCGGTCGCACTGCACTCACAGGGAGGGGGAGTGGGGGGGGCCTTCACCTCCTGCACCGTCGGGCCGCACAACGGGAACTCCTGCTGTGCCGCCACCAGTGCAAGGACCTCCCCCGCCGCAGGTAGCGCCCCGCAGTCAGCTCCCGCCTTCTTCGCCATGGGCCGCTCGGGCCCGACGTTCGCTTTCCAACGGGCCGGTCCGACCCAGCCGCACCTCGCCGCACGTCCAGTGACGCAGCCTCGCCGCTCCCCTCACCCGAGCTCGGGGATCCGCGGCCTCTCGCCGCGCCACACTGCCAGCGCTGTATCTTAGGATCGGAGGGGTCCCGGGGGACCGGCAGAAGATCCGCGCGCAGCTGTGACACTCCGACGTCCCGGCAGCAATTCACTGACAACACTTCAGTGGAGGGTGAGCCGGATCATTTACGGATTGTTGGTCGGTGTGCCGGAGCTCGAGGCTCAGGCAGCCATTTCCTACGCGAGCCAAGCTCCGCCCCACTCAAGTCCCTATTTAGTGCTGATTTTGTTAATATTAAAACAAGGCTTTTGCCCATCTGAAAACTATTTTTCCACAGAAGCTGGCTGAAGTTTTGGCTACAGTCATTTGAGTCTGGAAGAGGAGCCACAATGTCAGGATTTGAAAGAAACACATGTGGGTGGGGTTCAGCCAGCCTGTGAAATGTAACTTTTATGCCAGCTCTGTCCTTTGCGTGCCATATTACCGAGGCCTTACTAAAATATCAGGCATGTCAATTGTAAGCCAACCAGTTGGTACCCTTTTCTATGGGTATAGCACATGCAAAGACAGTTGTTTAGAAGTTTCCCATTTCAGAGAGTCAAAATGACAGCAGAGCGAGTTAAAACAAAATAGGGGGACCACGCAAAGGTTTGCACTTTCCTGTAATAATGCTTGTCCTGGAAGAGGTTTGAGAAGTAGTGAAGCTTGGATATGTCCCAATGTCAGTACTGTTGGGGATATGTGAGATCAAGCTATTGTGTTGATGGCATTCTGCCTGTATTAGAGAAAGCATGTAAGCCTTAGATGCTTGGGACATGTTTCAATGATTTTAGTGCATAGGAATTTCAATAACTGCTCCACATGCCTTGCTAAAGGAGCTGTGCATCCAGTGTTTTGGCACAACATGTTTCGGCTGTTGGGCGCATAGTAATGCATCAGACCATATATGTTTTGACTTATTTTTCTGACCTGGTCATACAAATACCCCTTGAGTAATTGCCTTTTGGTGCACATAAACAAAACATTATTAGTACATTACACACATTTAAATAAATATACATTTATTCTCAAACGGTATTTTGAATTTAAATTTTAAACAGCCACATGCCCCATTAGGCTGCATATTTAACAAAATTATCCAATTCAATTCCATCTTTATGATAACTATATGTATATGTAATACTCTTACATGGCTTTACTTTTTGTGAAATATTTTATACCCCTACAAAGTAGTCTTATCTTTTAATTTGCAGGTACTTAGACATTTGTTTAGGGATATTTCTGGGGATGATACATTACCAGAATTGGTGGCAGCCCTTCCGTTATAGCCTCATAATTTTTTTCAACATTCATATCAGATTGAATGGAAATTACACTATCTTTTGTTGAAGGGTGTCATAAATTGGTTCATCAGTTTGGGAGGGGGTGAACCCCTACCAATGTAATAGACTAAATCTGCTTAGGTCAAAACACAGTTCTGAGAGAAACTCTTCTGAACCCCTAGAAGGTATGGCACAAGCCCTAGTCAGTCCCTACCTAGAAAATCAAGTGTTAATTTCTATTAGTATCCACAATTTAAAAGTAACAAATACAACACAATACATTTCAGAAAATAATTTAGAAAACTAGAACGGAAAATGATGAGCAGAAACCAAGATCATCAAAATAGGTCAAGGGGAACCACATGTATGGATTTAGAAAATGTTTTAAGGCTGACTGTGATGGATGAAGGTCGCATTTACCAAGCAGGTTGTCCTCGCACAGTTTTTACTTCCAGATTTAGGGGGCGATTACGATGTCGTTAGGAAGGGCTCCAAATGGGATTCGGTATTGTCGAATCCGATTCGGAACCCTTGTTTCCCACCCAATCGGTCACCTTTCCGGACGACCGAGTACGGGCTGTCCGAATTGGTTCCGAATGGGATTCAGGAAGCCCGAGTTGTCTGGAGCCGAATCGTACAGCCCAATGGAGACGGTTTCCAAACTAGCGAGTACAATGACCGATTCGGACAGCCGTTCGGAATCGGTTTGACCGAGAAGAAACAGCTGAGGGAATAAGAGTTTGGGGGCCCGTACAGGCCTCCCTTCACCCGTAGGCCTCCGGATGGGGCCCGTGGGTGTACCCAAGGGACCACCCTTCCCAACCAAGCACAGTGTGGCAGGCACCATGGGGTGCCCGCCACAGGGTGCAAGGTTTTCCCCAACCACCCCTCTTTTCAATGGGAGCCTGTGTTCTCGTTAGTCACACAGGTTCCCATTGAAGTCAATAGGAGTCCGACCGAACCGAGTCCGTAAGCATCCGGACACGTCGTAATCAGTCGGTAGGCCTCCCAGAATATGAATCGTTCAGAAAGCATTCCTAACCCGATTTGGTGGGAATGCTTTCCTAACGACAGCGTAATCAGCCCCTTAGCCTCTGAAATGGAAGTCAATATCTTCCAGAGTGTCATGATGCAATGCTGGATGCGGGAGAGATTACTTGAAGTTGGAAATATTGGCATCAAGCTCCTTCTGAAGCCACTGGGTTTGGCTCCAAGAGCTTGAAAGGGACAAAGGCAAATTACATAAATGGCAAGAATTCCTGTGTCATTGGATAGATTGGTTGCCTCGCCCCAGTCCAAGATTTTATATTCAAACTCAGTACTGTTTTGGAAATCAAAATCCTCCAGCTAGACCACTGCTGAAAACTATGACCAGTCAGGTCTCCACATTGCTGGATATCTTTACCACAAGGTCTCACTGAACCTGATTTCAGCACAACAAAATGCTGTGAGTAGAAAGCCCACCTGGAGTGCTACCTTATTGGGCAAGCCTCAACACCCTGTTCCTGTCCTCTGGTGGTGACAGAAATGACTAAATTCCAGTTTTCTCCAGCTGTTACGAAAGTTCCTTCTGGTCAGTCCTCTAGTCCATAGCTCTTCAGGGCAGACCAGGCACCAGTCTCTCTACAGCCAGGTTTCCTGCAGAGTTCTGTCCTCTGTTGTTAGATTGCCCCTTTTGAATGCGGATTTCCTTCTGCTTTTTGTGACTTTGAAGCAGGAAAATAGGAGACCAGTCATTTGACTCTTGGGGAGCAGTTCCAGAACCTGAGTGCCATCAGGAGTTAGAGGTCATTGAGTCATTAAGTGAGTGCTCTTCTTCAAGAATAAGACAGGAGTCCTTTTCCTTCCAGAACATTCTTCTTCTTCAGGTGGAGTCTTCCCTGGTCAAGATATTTTCTGAGGCGCTATTGGTTGAGTCGCTAGATTTATCCTGTGGAGTATCCAATGAATGAGGAAAATCTGCCTCCCAATCCTAACTGTTTTCTTGAAGGCACCACATCCTTTTGCTGCACTTCCTCCTTGTTTGACTATTAAATTATCTGTTTTACAATGACAAAACCCTTCTACCGCTAGGCAGACCTGTTTTAGCTCCTTGGCCAATCCCTTATTTGGATGAGTTAACCTCCCACCTGACAGGGTCCGAACTGGTTGTCTCCCCCACAGTGACAGGAGCTTGACTGACTAGGAGGTTTCTGTAAATGAATTGGACTCTCCAAATCAAAATAGGTAGTGCTAAGGCTGTCATTTGTTCTTCCAATTGTTTGTATCCACTCCCAGGTAGCTAATCCCTAAGAGGTAATTAGTTAACACCACTGTCCTTCCTGGGCTCAGAGGCATACCATTGTCCTCCGAGTCAGGGTCTTTAACTCTCCAAGCCAAGGATGAGTATTCCAGCTATGGAGGGGTGATGAATGGCAGTATAGGTTTTAAACTTGTTCTGACTCAAGCAGCAAAAAGTATTTCACCATTAAATCAGATTTTGAACATAAAATAAGAAACACATTTGAAGGACTTTGGTGACAGAAAGAGATATGAACCTAAATATTTTAATTACACCTAGGCCTGTTCTAGGACAAATGGTACTATACCTACACAGTAAAATGGCTTTTAGGCCGTGAGTCACTGTGAGGGCATAGTTTGTAAATATATAGTATGCCACTACTGTATCTATTAGGCACCCTTCCTAGTGGGCTTACAAGGTGCACTTTAGGGTAACATATTAATATACAAAAAACAGGTTTTCCCACATGGCGAAGGAACTTTTTCCTGCCATGTGTTACTGCAGTGCCTTTAGCTATGATTCTGGCAGCCATATATTTGTGTCATATATGCGGGTGGGATAGCTATGCACTGCAGCCTACAAATTACATTTAACTCCCCTGCCGTTAGAGCATTACCTTCATCATTTAATATGACCTTACAGGAAATTTAAATAGACCAATTGGGTGAACCACATTTTATCAAAACCATTTTAGGTCCCAATCATATGGACCTTGGCACTAAACATCAGTGTCACAGTACACAGAGTCCTAATAGCAACAAAAACAAGATCAAGAAAAAGGCAAAAAAATCTGGGTTGTCCATGGAAAAAAGGTGAATTTTCTGCAAAGTTTCATTGCCTTGTGTGTTAAATAATTGTATGTAGTCAGGGTGGGAAATTTCTGTACATTGGTTTTCCTGTGTCTACATAGGGCTCTTGAAGGCACACCCCTCACCACTTCCTTCTTTCATTTCGTTGTGCAATGGCCTTTGGATGAACATACATTTTGTGTTCAGAACACTGAGTTTACAGAGAATCTATCTCACTAGTTGTGATGAGCCAAACCAATGAAAATGAGTAGAAGCCTATGTTGCCTCACCAGAGTTACAGGGTGTTTGAAATGTCTCTCTTCAGTTCCCGCAGGCTTGTGTGAGATATCTTTTTCTGATAAACAGGAAACCTGCTGCATCACCAGATGAGTATCATGTTTTCCTGGGTGTGGGTGTGCTCCAGGTGTGGATCTTTCAGTGATTAGACTGAAGAGTGATCTTGACTTACTGCATTACTCTGTGCTCCAGTGGTCTTCCAATCAAAGAATGCCCCTCTTTTCAAGGGCCTGATAATTTCAATGGGCCTTATAACTGATGTTACTGTCATCTCTAAAACATTAGCAGGAACTAATGTCATGGTGGTTCATGTCAGTGCTGTTCAAAGTTTGGTGCACTGCTCCATCAACATGACGGAGCCGTGCATCAAACTATAGGTTTTTTTCCAAAAAGAAAATACTTGAGCAGGATTTTCTTTTTTAAAATAAAAAAGGAAATGCTCCCCTTGCCATGGGAGTTACCCTTAGCGAGTAGAGCATTTAGCAGCTTTCCCTGTCCCTTATGGCCAGGGTTTTTCTGGCAGTGACAGGCAGTGAAAACTGATCTCTAAGTATGCCCATCTAAATTAGGGGGGCAGAATTAGAGGTCTGCCTCTGACGGCCCTTACTCTGTAGGATCGTAGGAGGTGTTTAATCACAGCAGAGACGGAGTAGTCTCCACAGTGATTAAACCGAAGGGCCGCCCACACATACATTTGGTGGGAAGACCACAGTCTTTGCGGCAAGATACTCTATCATCTTTCTCTTTACCTGCTGCTTGTTCTTTTTGATGATGGTATAGGTCTTGTGCACCTCCTTTTGTACAGTTGGGTGAACAGAGATTTTCTTACTTATTTTTGTAGGAATATTTCTGGTTACCTGATTGTTACCTGTACGTGGGCACATAGAACGTCTATGTTTTCAAACAAAACATACATGTTGTTTGTTTTGTCCCAACAGCCCTGAGGAAGTCTTCTTAAAGACAAAACACGTGTTGACTGCATGGTTGTGATTTTCATCAGATATTGTATCAGAAAAAATTGACCTGTTTGTAGGACTTAGCTGCTTGGCTTTTCGTGATGGAGTATCACAAGTGCTCAACAGATTGAACAATTCCTTTTAAAGAAAGTGGTTCTTTTTTGTTTCATGTCAATGCAATAGACATTGAAACTCTTTCCAGTTACCTTACTCATGACTCTCCCTACTTCAGCATTTCTGTGTAACTTGTTTGGGTGGTTAATATTGCGTTTTGCGATGGAGTATCTATGCTGCCAAGATATAAATCAGGCCCTAAGTCCTCATTTTACTCTCCAAAGGCCCTCATGCAGAGTGACCAGGATATTTTTGATGGGTGTAGTTTATCACACATTCTGGAATAAGAGGTTTCTCTGCTAGCACCACACTCCCACAATTTTCTCTAGGTAAATTTCAGATGGTTAAAACTGTCAAAATCTTTGGGTGAAAAATGCATTGTAATTGACAGAACGTTCAGAATTTGGTTCAGTAAACAATACAAAAAATCTATGTTATCCCCCAAATCTTTTAGTAGGTACTATAAAACACAACCAATAAATCCCAACACCTACAGTGTCAGATTTTGTCAGGTTTTATAAATATCACACCAAACACTGGGCAATTCGTAAAAAGAGCCAAAGTTCACAATCCCTATTAATTGCCCCCTCTGAAATTACAGTGACCCCCTGTAAAAGTAAATCTAGGGAACGACAATAACAGGGATTTTTACGGGCAGCACTACAATGTGTAAGATTAAGATTATTATTTAGATAACAAACATCAGAAGCAGCTCAATCTATCTGATGGCAAAGTCTTATACCAAATGAACTCAAAATGTCACTTGCAGCACTTTGTTCTTAAACAAACTTTCTGAAGAAGTAATGAATAATTTCCAGCAAAAGAGCTGATTTGGTGATGGTCAACAGAAGTTGTCGGTTTTGCAATCTTTCCTCCAAAGATTACGGGCATAAATTTGAGTTTGGTGGATGGGATACTCCATCACAATCATGACGGATATCCTGTCTGCCGTGTTCCAAGTGCAGTAGGATGTAATGCATTTGTAATATGTGGATCAGATATATGTCATGTTTGTGATGGAGTATCCCATCCACCAAATTCTAAATCAGGCACTACGTGTCTAGAGTGCAATGAGTGGGAATAGTCAAAACAAACAGCCCATCCCGGTCACCCTGGTGGAGTGACAATGTGTTTGCTATGCCGCATTTTACATCTTGCACAAACAAATGATGGACAGAATGCTGAACAAATCAAACATTCACTCCCAGTCAAGTGATCTGGATTAAATCCATCATTTATTTGTTCACCATGCCACCCCAGTTTGGACCCAGCCATATGCAAATCAGTCATGGGAACAGTCCAGTCCTAACTGCCAAGCCAGGTCCTCCCTGGACCGGAAACAAGCATCCAGTGACCGGTTTTGGGGTATCACCCATCATCAGCCAAGCTAGCTTGAATCTAGTGACACAGCAAGCAAGGGAACCATGCCTGGGCATACCCATCCAATTTAGGGTGAAAAATACTGTGCAGTATTTTTACATTTTGGCATATTTATACTTGGCTTTCCTGAGACATGCCTGTGCCCCCAGCACTCTGAAGTGGACTAAATCATCACACATATGTGCTATTATAGTTTAGCCATTGATGACATTCACTGCTGTCTACTACAGCAGATTAGCAAATACAAAAATTATGAATTAAACATACAGATGGCCCTAAACTGACATCTCACCTCCAAAACAAATATGTTATATTTTACTTGCGGTAAAACAAGATAATGCTGAA
Source organism: Calotriton arnoldi (assembly GCA_963921515.1). Taxonomy (NCBI): domain Eukaryota; kingdom Metazoa; phylum Chordata; class Amphibia; order Caudata; family Salamandridae; genus Calotriton; species Calotriton arnoldi. Next base: position 592,175 of record CAWUFW010009879.1, read on the forward strand.
AAACCTCCAGCATACATTTTTGTTACCTCCTGCAAAGCTCAAACAAAATATGTTGCCAACTGTATTTTTTGAGAGGCTCAGAGTCAAATACCTAATGTTAGCTCAGAAAAAAACACAAGTTTGTGCTTAACGTAGGAGTTGACCCCAATGTACAAGGAGATTTTTCCATAAATTATTTGATTATTGCTTTCCTGATCCATGGATTTATTGAATGGAAAAAAGCATTTTGACAAGAAATGGTGTGCATAGCAACAGAAGCCTTGTACAAAAGTGTGGGCTTTTCTGCCCAGATGTTCTACCCCAAATGTTCTGCTTTTTTATGGACAATATATTTGCTGGTATTAGTACACTGGGCAATATGAATCAGTCATTCTTTGCCACAGTTAATTTCTTTGCCCCTAAAATGTCACAGTAAATCTGGTTTCACCCAATTGGCATATTTAACTCGCTTGTAATGCCATTGTAAGCTGGAAAAGAAATTGCACCTGCGGCATGAAAGATAAATATCATATATGAACTGGAGTATGTATTTACACCATCTACATATTTGACAAAAATCTATGGTTACCATGAGGACAATTGTGCTTTGGCCAGGGTGCAGTTTAAAGGCATTGCAGAGACACGTGGGAGGAAAAGGTGCCTTTGCCGTATAGGAAAACGTTTATTTATATATATTAAATAAGTAATCTGTAAAGTGTGTCTTGTAATCTCACAGGACTAGGTGTTTAATATATATGAATGTACCATAGTACATAATGAGGAAAGTAACCCTCACAGTGAATAACAGCTGTTTTCAGTGTTTATTCAATGCTTCAATGTTGTAAGAAACAAGCACATATATAAAAAAAATGCTTATTTTATAACTCCCCCAGGGGAAATGATAAAGACATGATTCAATACTATTTGTCACTAAGTTTCAATAATCTAATTAAATGATGTGAAATTTAATTTTTGATCATTTCAATGGAAAAGTACCTTCAAGAAAGTGAACTTTGTCCTGCATGAGAGAAAAATGGTTTAGAACCAGTTTGCCTTTCTGCTCTACCCCAGAGGCCCAAAGTGTATTATTTGTTGGGAGCCTACTCCTAGAGTACAATGGCTTAGTTTCACTGCACAGAAGGCTATTAACAGCAATTAGCCAACTGGGAAGGAGGCAGAAACAGTTGGCAGTTGCTAGACTTTCTGGCTTTAACCCCTATGAGAGGAAAATTAGCCTGGACACTGATAGTGGGGAGAGCACCTCCTCTGAATAGGAGAGTAGCTAGGGGGGACCAAAGCTGCTTCAAAATGATTAAAGGGACAGCCATTGTGGATTTGGTGCTTCTGAAAATGTTTCCTGTAAAAGATGAAGTGCTGAAAAAGGAGGTCGAGGGAAGTGGCCGGTAGTATTCTGACGAGTGCTGAAGACAAGACTGGGAATCTCATCAGCATCTCAGAACATTATTTGACCTGGGAAGACAACACCTTAAAAGATGGTTTTGTTTGAAAGCTGGATGGAAGAAGACCCAAGGACTCCTAGTCCCTGCATGTATCTTACTGCTACCTGCTCAATGACAGAAAAAGCAGAAGGACTTCTGATTCTAAAACGTTCCATCAGACCATTGAGGACTGCACCTTACAGGAGTCCTGGTTGAAAAAGACCAGGAGCCTAGAAGTTTGCCTCATGGACTTGAGGCCTGCAGGCGTGACCGGGATGAACTTGAGCAGCTGCTGGAAAAAGTGGCACTTAGGGCCTGATTTAGATCTTGGCGGACGGGTTACTCCATCACAACGGTGACGAATATCTGTCCGATGAAATATAATGGGATTTGAATTTCAGCGCACAGGATATCTGTCACCATTGTGACAGAGTAACCCATCCGCCAAGATCTAAATGAGGCCCATAGTCATTTTTCTCCAACTTCGGGATAAGATGCTGAGGCTTGCCTATGGAGGACTCACTCAAGGCAGCCAAGAAAAATATGTGTGTCCCTCTTAGAGCTTGGTGCTTCATTAAAAACTGGTTCAGAGTGACTGCAAGACAAATGTATTCGACCTGATGGAGTCTGTCCAGCAACAGCTTCAAGCCTTGCCCCACTAGTGTGTTTTGTCAACCTATGAAATACTAATTCTGATGGTATGACCTCGGACCAGGGTGTTGCAGCAAATCTATCATAACAGTGGAGTGGCCCTGGAGGCTACAAATTTCAGCGGTGTACCATTCTGCGTTTTTGACAGCAAAACCAATAGTTTCAGAGGGAGCAAAGCAACATATTTGACTTGCAGGACCTTCACCATCTTCAGCTTGCCCCACTGGAACACTTTGAGCTCTAAAAAGTAGATTAAGTCCCAAGATAAAAACTTTGAATGGGGTGATCCTCTTGGTGTATGTTATCTTCGCTCCATTGCGGTCAGCCTGATATCATGCCTAGGTTCTGGTCATCCACGAAATTATACTTTATATTGGTGCTATAATATTTATAGTTGCTTTTGACCTTAAACTTTAAAATTTAAATCTCCAGTTGCCCATATCCTATTTTGATATACAATGTGTTTTTTTTTACTAATTACATTTTTGTCTAAGTTTCTAAATCTGTTTGGGAATTTTATTGTGTTGTTATCTTGAACCTGTAACACACTAACCCTAGCAGATACCAGGGGAGGGAAAAAGAGGCGCGGGCGCTTGGAGTCAGCTAGCCTCCAATCTAACATGAAACCCCCCCCCCCCCGAGTCATTATACAGCTGGCTGGGGCAGTCGACGGTTTCTCTGACACCACTGATTCGGATAGTGAAGGCCCACCACAATGCAACTATCAATCCAGACAATATCCTGAGAGAACGACCACAGAGAACCGTTTTTTAGGCTACCGAAGGGGCAATTTTCGCCCCAGGTTTCGGACCCCACAACAGAGAGGGTTCTACCCGGGACAGCAACAACAACAGAGAGGATTTTACGGGGAACAGGAACAACCACAGAAGTATATTCAGACTCGCAATCATCAATACTGGCGAACGTGAATACTATACATGTGTTTAACCTGTCCTTATGTAGTATTGACCCATCTGCCGAGACCCTTTTGGCGAAAGGACTCTCGTTTGTCCCCACTACCAACCTCAACAAATTTGAACTTATCAAGGACCTTCATTCCTTTTTCCGCAGAATTAGGCTCAAGAAGTTTTTTCAGGACAGGGACACCAACACCACGGAAGATAATCTATCCGGGCTAAAACCCCCATCCAGTTTCACCCCTGGAATTGACTCAGTAGGAGCAGAAGTCGAAATGTTTGAAAAGGCGGTTCTCACCAAAATCCAAAAAGTTATTAAATATATACCCAAAACCTCCTATAACATCACGTGGGAGGAGAATACCCCCCTCAAAGAACTCAAAAATAACGAAGACCTGACAATCAAACCCTGTGACAAGGGGGGCGGCATCGTTATCTTTGATTCAAACAGATATAAAGAAAAAATGAACCACCTATTAGACTCGCCCAGACACTACAAAAAAATTACATCTAACCCTGAACCTAAACTCAAACAGAGAATCCTTGGCATTGTTGAGGCTGCTGTAGAGAGAGGCGAGATATGTTTAAAAGAAGCTGAATTTCTCACACCCTCGTTTACTCGTATTCCCATCATTTACGGGTCCCCAAGACCCACAAGAACGAACATGATCCCCCCCTCAGACCGATTGTTTCAACCATCGGGGCGGCCACAGAACCTCTCTCCAAATACATTGATAATTTTCTACAACCTCTCGTGTCCTCCTTGCCGTCATACGTTAAGGACACTGGCCATTTTATATCCAAAATCGAGGGACTCTCCTATAATCACCAGAATCAAATCCTGGTTACTATGGACCTTGAGTCCTTGTATACAAATATTCCCCAGAAGCAAGCACTGAAGGCGATTGGGGAAATCATAGAGTCAGAACCCACATATACCAACTCGATTTTTATTCTTCAATGCCTTGAGATTGTGTTGTCAGAAAATTTCTTTGAATTTGAGGGCTCCTTGTTCCATCAGATAAAGGGAGTGAGTATGGGCGAGGCATGCGCCCCAAGCGTTGCATGTCTCTATATGGGACACTTCAAGAGTTTGAACATCTACAACGAAATGGCCCCATTTTATGAGAACATCAGTCACTGGTCACACTTCATAGATGATATTTTCTTCATCTGGAGTGGTGACCAGGAGACTCTTGACGAGTTTATCATGTGGATTAATGCGGCAGACCCCAATCTGACATTCACCGCACACACGAGTACCAATAAACTAGAATTCCTTGACGTGTGGATAGAACATCTTAACCCCTTCGCTGCGGGGGTAATTCCCCCACGGTGCGGGGGCGGGGGGGTGAGTGCGGTGCTCGTGACGAGACCAGCTCGTCATGAGTCACAGTGGAGCTGTGCTCATGACGAGCTGGTCTCGTCACAAACCCGCCCACTCATTAATTCTCCCGCACAGGCGGGGAATTAATCACGCGTGGGCGGTGCGCACCTGTTATGACGAGACCAGCTCGTCATGAGCACAGCTCCACTGTGACTCATGACGAGCTGGTCTCGTCATAAGCACCGAAGGGGTTAATTTCCAACTGGTGGTTTCTTTATACAGCAAACCCACAGCAAAGGAACACACTCTTGCATTTCAGCAGTTTCCACCCGAGATGCCAAAAGGATGGAATCCCGTTCAGTCAATTTCTACGCCTCCGTAGAAACTGTACCACCATTAAGAACTACATGACTCACGCTGAAATTCTTAAAGAAAAATTGGTCAAGAGAGGATATCCGCACAAACTGTTTGACCATAAAGTGCGCCAAATTATTAACTCGCAGTGGCACATTTTAAACTTGGATCACCAATTGCAGAAACTATCTAAACCCCTTTTTGCCTTTAAGAGGAATAAATACCTGAGAAACATCCTGGTTAAGGCAAAGGTACCTGAGAAGAACAAGTTCATTCAAAGTTCCATAACAGGTGGTCTGCCTGTTCTGGGCAACCACAAATGCGGTTCTTGCCAAGCTTGTTCTAATGCGATTGTCAGCAACCAAATTCTGATCAACGATCGTAGTGTATTTCTGAAAGAAATGACTAACTGCCGTTCCTCCAATATTGTCTATGTTATTTTATGCCCTTGCCACCTAGCATACGTAGGGGAAACAGCTAGAGAATGCAGAATCCGCATCAGCGAGCATAAATCCAACATAAGACTGCGTAAACATGCTGCCCCCTTAGTAAACCATTGGCATGAAGCGGGTCATTCTGAAGGGGACCTTCGATGGTCCATTTTGGAAAAAGTTTATTCCCGCACGGGCACGGACGTTACTGCAATACGCAAAAAACGGGAAGTCTTTTGGATGTTTACCTTAAACACAAAAGATAAGGGACTCAATGAGACCTTGCCATGGGAAAATGCAATTATATGACTCTCCCGTTTTTCCGCTCTGTAGTTCAGACTGATTGCTATCTTGATGGACCCCCTTGGGACCTCTCCACCTTTTTTCCTGCACTATTGTACACTTGTCCTTCTATGTAGCCTTTTCGAATTTTTGCCTATTGCGTTTCATTTTTCAATTTCCATGGCGTTATATTAGTCAGTTTTTTGTTGCCTCCTTTCTCATTTTTTTACTTTAGTTTTATTATTATAATCATTTTTGTTATACTTAAACAACTACTGTGCTCGACTACAGCTCAGAAGACGACTGCCTTCACGTTTATCCGCCTCCCGTTCTCGAAGGAATCCCCAGGGTGCTGAGACTATTTTTTGTGCCTCCACGTCATCAGCTGAGGCGTTTTTTACTCTTCCTTTTTTTCTCCGCCCCCCCGTACTTTGACCAACCCCCAGGGGCCATTGATCACCCCACGTGCCGTCATGTCATCCGTTTAGGCACTCACCTGCGGGATATTTAAAGCTCCCTTTTTCGCGCCTCGAGCACCCGGAGCCGCGGACTCTGTATCGGCCATTTAGCTGAGCGCTGATTCATCTTCCTTATCGGTAAGTTTGCTGCCGAGCCGCTGTGGACGACCTTCTGCCATTGCCTCCTTCACAGGGATTTTGTTATTTAATATTTTGAATTTCCCCCCCTCCGTTTATTCTTTTTAACAGACGCTGGAGCGCTGTCATTGGTTTTGCGCCCGCTGTCTTTCATCTACTGGATTCGGCTGAATCCACGCTTCAAACTGCAACTTTGTTGCTGCCGAGACTCGTCTCTCCACCAAGGTGAGACGCTATACACCTGCAGGCGCCTTTTCCTTTCTCATCAGTGCTTCGCATTTTAGGACTTTATTATTTCTGGATCAACCCCCCCTAACCCTTTCCCTTATTATGTCTCTGTTTTTTTTATTCCTTCTCCTTAGGGACTCTCATTCCCTCCACGCTTTAACGCTTCTCCCACTTTATTATCGCCTGGGATATTTGGGGATTCCGGTTCTCATCAACACCCAGCGGGACTAGTATCCACGTGCTATTGACTTCTATTAGAGGTAGAACTCCGTCAGACTGTATTTTCTACCGACGCAGGTCACTATATTTTTTGTGCGGTGAGTTGTGCCACAGTCCTTGTGTGACCCCTTCACCCACATTTTCTTTATGCCATCTGACTTATTTTGTGTTGTTCTGTGTTGTTATCTTGTATTTTATCAGGCCAAGCAACGTTCACGTTTCTATTTACCTTCCTGGATTACCCATTATCGTTCAAGCTTGTTCCCTAAGGTATCTGCATTCCACTTTATTTGATTTCATTTTACTCTTGGCTGACCCACGTTATTACTGAATCATTTACTCATCTGTTTCATCTAGCACTATCCTATTTTTTGTTATCCTATGTCGTATATCTTTTTGTCTTGTCTTCATTCTCTTTATTACTCAGAGCTCCGCCTCTTTTCATCTTTTCCCTTCTCTTTTCGTTACAATTAACACTTTATGTCCCCTACACCAGAGATATTTGGAGGACCTCAGCTTTCAGTAAACAGACCTAGCACTTTCATGCTGCTATACGACTTTAGTATCTATCTACCCTGATTTTCCTTTCTGTTTTTTAATTAATTTCTTGCTCTTGGGTGCACATGTTATTTTTTCTTCACTCTCCTCTGAATCTCCACAAGTTTTCAGTTTTATAGTATAACGTTTAACCAAGGCCTCTATAACTTTTTTGTGATCTCTGAACCCCATTTTACATAGAATATGTATATGTTATTGCAATGCTGTTTTACCTTGTATCTTTCATATTATTGCTAGATGGACTTTAAATACCTTATTTGTTCATTGCTTGTTTTAGGCACGCCCCACCACTAATTCAGTAGGTCTATGCGCCCTGATGAAGGTGTGACCTTTATAGGGATCTAACACCGAAACGCGCGTCGGCGCTGGATAAGCATGTTGGAGCTTTTTGATTGAAAAATCCCCCAAACTACGAGAAATGTCCATTTTTTTACTCATGTAAACTGTATTTACCATATGACTGACTAGCTGTTTTTTTCATGTTCTAAAATCCGTTTTGTCCAATGTGTTTCATTGTATTTTTTGCAAAGTGGATAACACCTTCTATGTAATCCTTGTTATCTTGGGGGACCCGTTTATTTGTATATAAATACTTTATTGCTGTATGTCTGATGTTGCTTGACGTGTGAGTATGTGCGTTTATGAATCGGGATGTATGATGTGAATGTGCTGTGGGATGTGCTCTGTGAATATTTTATTTATATATGTGCCTTAGTATATTTCATTGGATACAGTGACTATCAACAACAATAAACTTTTTGATAAAGTCCATTTAAGTGTGTCTTTGATCACTATTTTGGCCTAAAGTGTTAGCATTTTAGATATCAGTGACTATTTGCACGAGCAGATTTATACAGGTAGAGTTCCTTTTGTTTGATTGCACTAACATGAAAACACAACAGAAGCTGCTCCAAGTGTCAAGACTGGAACCTAAGTACCTAAAAGTGGGGCTGGTTTACCTAAATGCATGTGGCAAATCGTGTCGTACCAGCGTGGCTCACAGGAAATTAGAACAACAGCTGTTCTGAGTCACGACACTTGGAGCAGCTTCTGTTATCTTGACTCCCCCTTTTTTTATACTAATTGAAATTAACTTACATTTCCTGTGGGAACTGCCTGCTGCTTGTGCCAAAGATACCAAGGGTAGAGAAGAATTTTCTGACAACTGTGTTTTAACCAGGTTGTATTTTTTTAGTTGGAGACCGTGATTCCTTCCCAAGTTATTAACCCACTTTCTAACATCCAAAGAATGTATGCTTTCCATTTTAGATGCATGAAAGCTATTGATTGAGGGACAAACAATTAACAATAGACAAAATAGAAAATTTTACATATATACATTTCAACATATTTAAATTTGGGTGTAATTGCTGGACACTGAAAGTTGAGAGTAATTTGTTAATGCTGGTTTGTGACCACATTAAAGCATTGTGATCACATTAAAGTCTTTAGGATGGTTTTGAAAGCAGAAATACAGGTGATAGACAGCAGTTCAACTAGGAGTTGGTTCCAGCCGTCCTGCTTAAATGGGTGGAAACATGAGACACCAAAAGAAGGTTTAGGGTGACATGAAGATTTAGGTTCAAACAAAGGTTGTGGGAAGGAACATATCTTGCTGGCATTTGAAGGAGGTAGCTGGGTGATGGATTATTTCTTGCTTTAAAAATAAAAATAAGGAGTTTGCAAGTTAACTATTTTTTCAGATAACCAGTTCATTTGAATGTGACAGCAGGATTAGGAGTGTGTTTTGAAGGTTGTAATGTGTTCCTATTTTGAGGTTTTGTACTTTGCCCAATGGAAGAAATAAGAATCGAACATCTGGTAGATTGTTGCAGTTGTCTGGCTTTTTCAGAGCGAGCAAAGAGAATAGTGTCTTGGCCCTATGAAATGGATGTGGGGGTGGATTGCATGGACTCTATTTACTTGTATCTAGCAGCTACGGTGGTAAAAGTGATGTGGGATTCCAGACTCACAGTTTGACTGACGTACACACTAACGTTTATGATAAAAAGTGTAGGTCGAGAGTGTCAGGGGAAACAGAAGGGAAATCAAAATATTCGAAGGCTCTGATTTAGCATGGAAGTAAATAATTTACACCTTGGAGGAGCTTAGAAGAAGGGAGCATATAGGAATCCAGCAATAAGTGGCTCTGAGGCAATTAGAGGTTTTGGATTGGAGCTCGTAAGTAAAAGTTGGGATAGAGAAGAAGATGTACATGCATCATCGCATTGGTGATACCAAAAGCTGAATGATGAGATAATGTCTCCTAGATATGTTGAGTAAAGAAAAAGGTAAAGGATCAAGAGGACTCCATGGAACATAAAATGGAAGGAGTGGGACTAAAGAATGGTGAACATCATAAGACGTAAACAATCGGTTGGCAAAAAGGAGGAAAACAGGTTAGGTGCTTGGTTGATTATGACTAGCGTGATGAGTGTGGAAATTAGAATAGTGTAGCATGGTCAAAGGTGTTATAACAGTTTTTTATAATGTGCACATGTGATGAAGGTGGACATGTGGCCAGTTGTAGTCTCAATGGAGTGTAAATGTATAAAGCCAGACTAGATTTTGGAAAGTAAGAAATACCATGAGGCATTTGAAGGAGGTTCAACATTTTTGAGAAAAAGGAGTCATTAAACCGGGAAAGAGTTTGCAGGGTTATAAGGATCAGCAGAGGGTTCATTGAGTAAAGGTGGGGGAAAAACGGATTTTAAATACAGGAACTCAGAGAAAAAGTATAGTATGATGCTAGACAGGTTAGGTTAGTTTTAAAACTATTTGCTCTTGTTGACAGTGTGTCTGGAATGATCTGAGAAGAGGATATTTGTTTGGTCGTTTATTACAAAGTGTATTTGATGATGCTCATATGGTACAAAACAAAGCTTGATAAATCACAAAACTTTAGTTTTTTTGGGAGTAAGACTGGGTTACTTTTGCAAATGACAGGTCATACCTAAGCCACAATTAAGATTCAACTTCTCATAGAAAAAAAACTTTGAAACCAAGTTTGGCCTCCAGGAAGGGGAAATACATGTGTAATCATTGTTATTTACTTAAACATAATAATTTGTGGGTTTTCTCTGCAATTTAGAGTTTACATTCACAAGTCATATTTCTGCCTCTATTAATTTATATAGAAAAGGCCTGATTTTGTGGAAAAGAAGGTAAAGTTCACTCTTATAAAGTGTTATTTTGGGCACCTAAGTAGAACGTTGGATCGCAAACAATTTAGTGAATGGGGACCAATGTAATGGAGATGCCACTATAATGGCAGCTCTTCAGAAGCAGGGTTTCACTTTGTGTAATGGCAAATATGGATCCGTGCAGTCCCGAACAGAGCATCTAAGCTCCTGAGGCAGTGAAACCATATTCCGCATTGTTACTGTAGGAGGCATTGTATTTGAACTAAAGATATCACTATTGTGAAATCTGAACAATAAATGACATAGACACTAAACACAGACCTGTCAGTCTTAGGGTGGTCTTCCCCCAATCTTTTTGCTTTTTGCCTCCACGTGCTGCTGAGTGTTTTTGTTGGCCTTACGACTCTGAGCACTTTATCACTGCTAATCAGTGCTAAATTGCATGTGCTTTTTTCCGTAAATATGTGTGTAATTGGTGAATACCTGATTGACCCATTTAATTTACTTGTAAGTTCCTTGTAAGGTGGTATACCATATACCATATACCCAGGGCCTGTAAATTAAATGGTACTAGTGGGCTGCAGCACTGATTGTGCCACCCACAGAAGTAGCCTTTCAAACCTGTCTCAGACCTGCCGCTGCAGGGCCTGTGTGTGCAGTTTACTGCCACTTCGACTTGGCATTTAAAACTACTTGCCAAGCCTTAAACTCCCCTTTTATTACATATAAGTCACCCCTAAAGAAGGCACTAGGTAGCCCTAAGGGCAGGGTGCTATGTAAGTAAAAGGTAGGACACATACTTTTATGCCCTGTATGTCATGGTATTGACAAACCGCCTATTTCATGTTTCACTACAGTGAGGACTACTCCTCTCATAGGTTAGCATTAGGAATTCCTTAATACACTTTTCAGCTGTAATTCCTGATCAGAGAGGAGTAGTTGTTCATGTTTTATATGTTTGGAATGGTAATGATAAATCCTGGTGAAGTTGGATTTAACATTACTATTTTAGAAATGATCCTTTTAGAAAGTGGGCATTTTTCTGCACTTACTGCTCTGTGTGTTTGACAGCCTGTCTCCAATACACATCTGGGATGGCTGACAGCTACACTTTGTGCATTCCCTATAGACAGCCACAACACAGGAAGGATAGGTGTGTCTTAGTACCCATCTACATACATATGCATTCTGACAGCGGCCTAGCTTGGTCAGTAAGATTGGGGGTGTGTGAGTTTCATATTTCACAACAATCATGCTGTCACAAAATACATTATACGACAAGCAGGGTGCATGAGAGGGACCTAAGGAGCAGAGGAAAGGGAGGTGAATGCGGATTGGTAGGAGTACTAAGTGAGAGAAACACACCAGTCTGTAAAATATCCATACTTTTTCAGGACTATCAAATCAGAGATGAAAGAGAGTGTGTGTGTTTTTGCCAGTGTATGCATGCAAACGTGCCGGGTGAAATACGACAGGCAATTCACCATACCAGACTGAAAGCACCTGTACCTAACTAGCCATCAGAAAATAAATTTATTAGGGGGTGTAACACCCCAAGCACCCCCCTCAGACTACACCCTTACATTCTGATGGCTTTGCCTGGGCAGGATAGAAGAGAGAGGCTAACACTTCACTGGAATAGGTAGTGTACCACCCATAGATAAACCACTGGCTGAAAGTGGAACCTGTGCACTTCAGAGAGCTGCTTTGAAGTCACCCTCAACATCAAAGGCACTTTTAGGCATAAGTACTGGGCCTCCTACTCCCTAAAATCAGACACTTCTGGATCCTGAATTGTCCTCTGTCAGAAGGACTGCTGTGCTGTTTAAAGGACTTAACTGAACTGCTGATCTGGAAGGCCTGCTTTTCTGTTTGTTGCCCTGCTGCTCTCTGACTCTTTCCCTCCAAGTGAACTCCAAGGGCTTGTTGGCTTGCCTCCTGGTGCTTGAGACTCAGGGATATCAAAGTTTCTAACCCTACTCCTGTGTCTGGCTCACTGGAAGTAGCCCAGATACTTGCAACACGGATTTCGACACATCTTGTGTCTGTGTGTAACAGAACCGGCACATTAACCCGGTTGCAGGAGTAAAATTGGCGCATCAGCACTTTGCCTCCAGAGATCGATATATTGGATAGCGTATCCCCACCGTTGCAGCTTGGTAAGATCAACGTATCCCCTCAACTTTGTGGCAGAATCCGGCGCATCACACTATGCCTCTTGACTCCGGCACCTGTCTTCGGAACCGATGCATCGCCTTCACTGCGTGCAGAAGAACAACACCTCTCGCCATTTGTGTCTTGACTTTCCTCAGTCCGTCGCGACTCAAAGTAACCTTTTTAGTGCTACATACTTCTAAGTGCTTTACTGCATTCATTCATTTAAAATGTAATATCTCAACTTCTATAATTTGGATTTTTCTCGTTTTGGTCTTGTTTTGTTTATAGTATAATAAATATGTTTATAAACCTGCGTGTAGTCTTTTTGTGGTGTATTCATTGTGTTACTGTGTGTGTTTGACAAATACTTTACACATTGCCTCTTTAGATAAGCCTGACAGCTCTGCGCCAAACTACTAGAGGTTGAGCACAGGTTATCTTTTAGTGTGTATCTAGCTTACCCTAGCTAGGATTTGTTTCTTCTACTTGGACATGGTGCATACCTTTGCCAACCAGAAAACCAATTTCTAACACTCCCAATACAAGGCCAACACTCTTCAACATCAACATGACTCCACTCGCAGACGTCGTCATATCGCACAACATCAATATCATCTCCTATGCCAATGACACACAACTCGTCCAGTGCTTAATTTGAGCCGGGGCTGTCTGGTGCTAAGCACCGGGACTTAATTGGTTTCCAGTGCTCGGCACCGGCACCTAATTGTCAACATCATACATAGAACAGTCTACCACATGGTGGCGCTGCTCATCTAATTTAGAGATGAGCAGAACAACGGTTGTTTAGGAATACAATATACATTAAAATTGCAATACCTGCCTCCCCAGCCATTCCTTTAGCTTTGGGGACCTTGAATAATCTGAACTGTCGCATTTACATGCGAGAGAGATGATTAGTAGTTGTTTTGGCAGCGATGACAAGGGCGATGGGTGGTGCAAGCTGCAGTGGCCTCCCGGTCAGAGCCCCAGTACTTAATATTTTACAAGTTAAGCACTGAACTCGTCCTATCGCTCTCTGCTGATCCCTCTGCATCAAAGACCAACTTCCACAACTGCATGAAGGACGTCTCAGCATGGATGAAGGACAAATGGCTAAAACTGAACACGGACAAGATGGAAGTTTTCATCTTCGGCAAATGCACCACCCTCTGGAAAGACTCCTGGTGGCCGTCGGAACTCAGACCTACTCCCACGCTGAAAGGCCACACCAGCAACCTCGGCATCATCCTAGACAGCAAACTTTCTATGAAACTTCAGGTCAATGCCATCAGCACCAGGAAGACAGTGATGCAGGCCCTCATCATCAGCTGACTGGACTACGGCAATGCACTCTATGCAGGCACCACCACCGAACTCATGCAAAGACTTCAGTCAATCCAGAACACAGCCACCAGACTGATCCTCAACCTGCCCAAGAGAACCCACATTACCCAGCACCTAAAAGACCTCCACTGGCTCTCGGTCCAGAAGAGATGCCATTTCAAGTTCCTGACCCATGCCTACAAAGCCCTCCACGATTAAGGACCCGCCTACTTGAACCACCGGCTACACTTCCACCGTCCCCCAGGAACCTCCGCTCCGCACACTTTGCCCTCGTGCAGATCCCTCAAATACCCACTGCTGGACCAGAGGACGCTCCTTCTCCCATCTCACCGCCAAAATCTGGAACAACCTCCCCCTCCACCTACGTACCTTGACTTCGCTGACTGACTTCAGGAAGGGGATCAAGACCTGGCTCTTCGAATGAGACCTTCAGCAAGTGCCTGGATACCCTCGCGGATGACAAGCCACACTCTATAAATACTACTTGATTGATTGATTAATTGAAGGGAAACCCTATCACCATATTGGTTTTTATGCATCTAGGAGTGTGATACTAAGGGTATCAGTACTTTGTTACGATGGAAATGCCAGGCCATTACAGGATAGCACCTGAGAAATGGGGAATAACACGTGGAACATAGTGTTCCCCTATCAAATCCCACAAGTAATTCCATACTTCTAGACTGATTTTCACCCCAATATGTTGCCTGCTTTGAGGTAGTGAAATGCCTGGATGAAAACATGTTAGCCACAATATTCCCTTGACATCTGCAATTCTAGATCTAACTATAACAAGAGTTACCAGCCTCATTAGCAATTACTGGCTTCTATTAATTAATAAGCTTGATTATTGAAGAAATGTTTCTATTGAACACTACCCCCCATCACAGCTGCATGCATTTACAAAACTGTGAGCTTACTATGCAGAACGATTTCAGGACAGTAGCACACCTTGAAAAGCTTCACATTCGCAGCAGCAGGACACCTTGAGAGTAAATAAGAAATATTTAAACACAGCAGAATACTCTCAGATGAAGTGCAGCAAAAGACTGCGAGAGGCAGCAACACCCCCTGAGAAGAAGCAGAGAAAACCTCTGAGGGGCAGCACAGAAAGACACCCCACCTGTTTTGCTGATCCCAAAATTGGATACTGAGCTGATGGGGTGTGAATGTGGCATTAAGCCCTTTATGGTCAACTTCAGTCAAAAGATGCTCAGTTGTCCCTGTGAGTAACCTGAATGAAGAAGACAGGTGCTTCAAGGCCAGCCATTAGGTGTCCATAGTATGACTTGAGGTACAAGCATTTCTCAATCAGTGTATGCTGTATTCCTGATATTACCGACAAGGGCATTGTACAATAAAGGCCACCTGATAAGGCCTATCTGCCTGCAGAGGCCCAAAGCAGTGAAGCAAGCAATGTTGAATATGAAACTGTATACTTCACTACCTGGTGAACAGGAGCTGATCCTCCCATGGAGAGACCTTCTGCGTTTCCACTTCTTGGAGTCAGCCACAGCTGCACATTCATGATGGCCATCTGCCCCAAGAGGTTCCTCAGCATGTTGCGGATTCAAAACATTTCCTTGGCTATAAGACACTCTAAAGTCCAAAGGATCATCTTGAAATTCAAGTTCATTAAGCTCTGAGTTGAGCTATTCAGACCCCTCAATATATGGACCAAGTACACAGCCAGAAATGATAACAGTAAATCCCCTCAAATTGTTTGTCACACATATGACATGGGAAAACCGATTTTGTCCTCTGATTATCCTATTTGCAAGTGTCTCTGTTGATTCTTTTGTGAGTAATATGCGTTCCTATACATAGAACGTTTGAGTTTGGGATCACCAATTTCAATGGAATAGTTTTCAAAACTACCTATTTTTGGAAGCAATAAATCAGATGACTTCAAAAGAAAATGTTTCTTTAGGTCTGGCCATAAGTACATTTATCTTTTTAAAAGACTCAAATGAATTTTTCTAAAAGTTACACAACAATGTTGGAAAAGCCCCCTTAAGCCATTCACTTTCACATGTTTCAGTTACTTGTCTTTGGTTGGGCCGACCATAAAGGCAATGGTATATTGTTTATGTTGACATTGTCCCATTTGTGTTCCCAAGTAGGTTTTTGTCATGGGGCATTATGTACTCCTTTTGTTAAACCAGAGCCCGTCTGAGATCTATGATGTATTTACTTTGCTGGTATTAACAACATTTCATTTGCTTGTTTATGGCTTTTTTGTTTCCAAAGTGTGTGGAGTTTGGATGTCTTGGCACTTCATAAAGACATAATGTTATTTACTTATCACCACTGTAAATTCATCTGTTTCAGCCTGCTGTCATAATATCATTATTTTTAGGTTTACAGGTTTTTGGTTCACTAAGGCCCCGATTTGCAAAAGGGCTTACGACTCATGAATTTGCGAGTGCGCAGTATCGGCACTCGTGGCGGAATCTTCTCACTTGAGCAGACTCTCCGCATTGAACAGTGCAGTGCGGAGATTCCAGCACGAGTGCGGAGACTCACGCTCATAGCTTTATAAGCCATAAGTCTCTTTGTGAATCAGGCCCTGAGTAAAGAAATGCCCATACATAGAGTTTTTTGCTGTTGCAGTAAAATACAGACCCTACGTCAAAGGTATTTACTATGCAGTATCTTGTTTATATTTTTAACTACTCCACTTTTGACTCCTTTTATATAACACTTCACTCTGAGAGTGCAATTCAACTTTGTTAAAGCAGTCTGTTCAGCAAAGGGGCCCTACTATCAGCTTCCATACTTTTGTAGATCAGAAAGATGTTGCTTTATAATGGTCACCCAACTATTACCAAGCACTTCTACTTAAAAAAAATCAGACAATGTCTGTTTGCCAATGTTTGTTTTTCCAGGTTTTCTTCAGTATATTCCCAGCGTTCCTCTGGTTTGGTAAACACCATCCATTGCGTGTGCCTTGAGAATTCTACATAGGCACCTAACGCTTATTTGTGCATATTTACATTGCCATGATCTACCTATATGAAAGAAGCTGCTTCCAAGGTCATGGCTACTGCTAAAGACCTTTTGTTTTCAATGTATTGCACATGCTTAGAGTCGGTTTGGGACAGGCACGTGTCATGACTGAATGGTTTTGTTGACTGTCTCACCTCCATGCTACTGACTCTATGGCTTTCCTCCCTAATCTTCTGTTTCTACTGCTGAGGAACATTTTGCTCTCACTGTGCTTTGATTGGATGATGTACCATTCCACTGCTGATCTCTTTGTATTGCAGTGCATATTAGGGACGATTTCTCATCCTCTCTCACCCTCTTCCCTTTGCTCCCATTCATTCCCCTTTCTTTAATCTGCCCAATTTCCCACCTTCCATCTGTGTCCAATTGCCCCCAACTCCTTCTGCAGTGGTGGGTGGACATCTTAAAATGTTTATTAACCTTTCGAAGAAAATTGCCCATGTATAGCAGTCACTTCGGAATGCAATTTTCCATATTTTAAGAAATCCCATTCAAAGATGGCTCTTACGTGTGTGCTCATCCAAGGCAGCTTTCTTTGAATGGGCTATATTAAAATTTACCAAAATGCATTTAAAGACGCTTCACCCCAAATGTGTGGCAGACATTGTTGATTGTATTTTGTTCTATGTTACAAATACAATTCAAAGATGGTTTTTGTTATATCTTAACAAAATACATTCAAAGATGGCAACAGATGTGAGCACATCCTCTGTGTAATTTGTGAATGGGAAACATATAACAGACATTAATTGAAATGTAACAAATTACATTCATAGATGGTAACATTTTTGTAACATTTTCAGACACCCTATTCAAAGATGGCCCCCACTTAAGTGTGTGCATTACTAGTAGCCAACTAATGGGGGGTGGGGGGAGGGAACTTTGGCAAAGCTAATCATTTTCTCGGCTGAGACTGTTTGGTTTTGCCAATGCTTGTTAGATCATTCTTATATATTTATATTAAAGACGTATATCACATGGAAACAGTCTTCTCATAAAATAGCTTCCCAGAACCAGTTGGCAGTCAGTTCAATCATCAGCCTTAATATGTCTGGACATATTGCTGTACCGTTATTGATTGCCTGCACCACTCCCTGGTTGCCACAACTATGGGAACCAGCTCATGAAAAGTTATATTTTTGATAATGCCCAAATTTCACCATCTCCTGGGCCAAAGCCTTGTGCACCACTCCTTTCCTAGTACTGCCCCAAAACCTTGGCTCTCAGTTGTGTCTGCAATTAGGGCTGTCTGTTTTGCTGTCACCCATCCTTCTCTCCATATGGGGAGACCATTAAACTCTGTGAGGGATGAGTCTGCATATGATCAGGTGCCCCTTCACTCCTGCCCCCAGTGTAGTGTGATGGTGCTTTTATCTTAGGACTGCTGGAAGTGGTGTTAGGCGCCCAGCAAAGACCCGCCCTGCTGGGATGACTCTTGCGGCAAAGTTGAGCTTGGCGATCAGCCTTTGCAGCTCGTGGAGCTTCTCTTTCTCCCTGCTGTACATTGCCCTTATTTCTTCTCTTATCTCAGTTACCTTGTCCTCTGGTAACCTGGCTGTCCGTGCCACTGAGTCTAGTTCTATTCTGAGGAATACCAGCCTTGTTGCTGGGCTGACTCTTTTCTCTGATGCTAGGGGCTCAACCGGGTCCCTGGCTTGTCCTTGAAACGCCCTTAGTGTGTCCTTGCACTCCTCTGTCCCTGCACGCCCTACGAACAAGAAATCATCAAGGTAGTGAGGTCTGCCTCCCTGAGGGTGTCTATCGTGCAAGGCCCATACCAAAAAGGTACTGAAACACTTGAATTACGAGCAGGACACAGAGCAACCCATTGGCATTGCCTTGTCAAAGTATGTTGCCTTGTCTCACTGAAAGCCTAGCAGATGAAAGCTATTCGAGTGGACTGGGAGGAGGCGGAAAGCAGACTTGATATCTGCCTTTTCCATGAGGGATCCCTTGCCCATTGACCTTCCTAAATTGATTGCATCGTCCATTGTAGCATACCCCACTGAGCATGCTTCTGGAGTGAGCCCATCATTTACTGACTTTCCTTCTGGGAAGTTAATGTGATGTATAAGCCTAAACTGACCCACCCATTTTTGGGTACCACCCCTACGAGTGAGATTACCAGCCCTTTGGGAAGTGGGGTTGCAAAGGGGCCCTCTATACTCCCCTACACTTTCCCGGGCAGATTTAAGGTTCTTCGCCTTGCCCATGGGTGTTGAACTTTCAAATGAAATTACCAAACCCTCTTCAAAGTCCTCTACCAGTAGGGAGGCACCTTTCTTGTTGTTATACCTGTTGGCTAGCCTCCTGAGATGGGGGTTGTTGATGGGAGGTCTGGCTAGCTGAAAACCTCCCCTTCCTGATTGCTCCCTCCCTCCCAGCGTGCTAATACATTAATAAATAAGTTAGGAAGAAAACTAAAAAGTGAGAAGGTGAGAGGTGCATAGAAATAGGGAGGAACTGTACACGGTGGGGTGAAATGCAACAGAGAAATGAGTAGGGGTGATTGAGGGGTTTTTGAGCAAAAGAAGAACTGGTGGAGGGACATAAAGCAATAGAACAGCAAGAAGAGGTGGCAAAACAACTGAGGAATTGGTGAAGGAATGAAAAGCAATGGATGAGCAGGGGGAGCAGCGAAGGAAGAGGGTAAAATCAGTTTACACTGAAGGAGCCACTACAAGGAGCTGGGTGTGTGAGGGTATGAAAAGCTGTGGAGGAGCTGGGAGGAGTGGCAGAGAAATGGTAGGACTGGTAGGGGAATAAATCAATAGAAGGGTGTCTCAACTTCGATGATGGTCTCTGTTGCCACAGTGTTTGACAAGTATTTCCAGTCTCTTGTAGGTTTAGGGGATGCCAATAGCAAAGAGCTTGTAACATCCATGCAATGTGCACATGGTGCCATCCCGCAGACTCCACATTGAGGTGCATATGATTACAAAGGAATTTAAAGAGGGCAGGAGTGCAACTTGTCTTGCGCCCCTGTGTATGCACACTGTGCACATGCCTGCTGTGCTTAGGCACGAGTCAAACATGCAGGATTTCTATTTGGAAGGACTAATACCTGTCCAAACACACACATAGTGCAAACACATGTGGCCGCGGCGCACTTGAAGAGAGCAAATTAGGAGCCAGTGAAAGAGAAAGTACGACACAGAGAGAAACATCCGCTGTACCTCTTTTTCTGATTCTTCTGTTGATCATGTCCAGGCAGTAGGCATGGAAAAGGGCAACAGCAGTATAATGCCGTCGCAAAATTCTGCTCTGACGCTATTCAACCTTTGCAGGCCCCATCAGATAGAAACAGCATTTTTGGAAAGGAGGAGTGAGAGGAAACTATAATCAAGGCAGCACCGAACAGCTGAGGTGCATTTAAATCCACCTCGTTGGGTCCCAGTAGCAAGCCCCTGAATGAAACAACAGAAGAGGAGTAGTCAAAAGGGGGAGAAGTGGGAGGTAAATGAAGGAAGGGGCCCAGTGGAACAACATGAGGAGATGGATGAGTGGGGCTTTACAACTCTTGATGCCTTGCGCTATAATGTTATGTGTAACAGTAGCAAAAGGCACTACTTCACAGTCGTGAAATTCCATGGGCTAATATCAATGCGAATGGCAAGCCCTGAGATCCAAAACCTAAAGCCAGTTAAACCACAATAACCACTAGCTGAAAGGACCTATCCAAAAACCCCTTTCTTTTTATGTATGAATGTATGTGTATGTTGTGGGTTGTATACTCTTGTATACTGTATTATATACTGTGTGTTGTGTAATAACATCTATAATAAGACAGCTAAAGCTGTATGTAGACAAGACCTAAAAAGAGGTCATGGATGCATGAGCATTTTCCAAAATGGTTGATCTGTATGCAGTGGCGGGGTGAATTATGATTTCTGGAGCACAGCAGAGGAGGTGTGATACGCAGGAGAAGATATTTAGGGTCAGAGTCACACTCTTTGACAAGACAGAGGAACAGATTTAACGCTAGTATAGACTTAGCAGGCAGGTTATACTAGAGCCCATACATGACCTAAAGCCTGTGCTAGGGACGGACATACATAGAGGCTAGGCCATACCAATACATATGCTCATTGCACCGTCTTGCCTCAGGTACCTGCAAGGCATTGTAGTTGCAGGAGGAGGGCTGTCCAGGGTATTCAATAACTTTCTGGATGCTATGTTCAGTAGAATAAATACCCACATAGTATTTCCTAAGCTGTAGGGCACCATTTCTGCACACTTTCTCCAAGTCACTGGCAGTATTGATGGAACATGTATTCAGATCTGCCCCTACTGTGCACGAACATATCTGTGCAGGAACTGTAAAAATCAACACACCCTAAATATACAGGTTACCTGCAATGCATGGTGTTTCAAAACAGACGGCACCTCAAATTATCCAGGCAGTACCATCACAGCTTATACAGCTTCAGGCACTGTGGACTGAAGAACCGCCCTCCAAGAGAAGAGCTTGGTGATGGGTGTCTACTGGACAAGTAACATACATACTGCTTTAAACAGGCACCTGGCCTGCCACAATGAACCATATTGCGTAATCGTCCCTTGCTCCTCACACCATACCTCACTGACTTTATGTCAGACATAAGGAGATAAAATAGAGGCAAATTTGCTCAGTTGGAGAGTGCACATTTGGCCTACTCAGATGAAAGATATAGTATCCTATCCTCTCCAGAGAGTGATTAAGGTATTTACCTTGTCAATAGAGAATAAGAGTAGATTTCCATTGAAGTGTAATGAATCTTTCTTGTTGTGCTTCAGTTTAAAAAATATCAGCTTCACTTCAAGAATACAGAGAGTGGGTAACACATACATACTTTTAAGATATGTCATATCTACTGTTATGTTATGTTCTTGTGCAACGGAATGATGAATCAGGGGTGATATTCTGTGTCTCTGCTTTCTCTCTTATCTCATTCCTCTTTCCTCATTTTAACTGTAGGCCCACATATACCCACGGTGTAGGGTTTGTGGTAATTGTTTGCATTGCTGCAGCCGAATTCTGAGAACAAGGTTTTTAATTTCTGACACGGAGGAACTGCTACCTACTGGGAATCACTCATTTAAAATAAGAAGTTCATGCATTAGGAATAGCGATTTCCTAATTGTGGTTCGAAGATAATTGCAATTAGGAAATCTCTATTCCAAATGTTTGTACATCGGATTATTTACTATGAATTTCAAATCTTAGACTGCATTTTAAATTTCAAAGTCAGCCAATGTAGACTGGTCTGATCATTGAGAGGTTCCTTTCACGATGCTATCAAGCGGTGCACATGCCAGATCGACAAGGGAGGTTGTTCAAAGAAACAAACTGATTAGAACAGAACAGAAAACATTCTGACTTTTTATCTATAGTCCCTCGCACAATACCAAAATACATTGACATCGCTCACAAAAGTAGTAAAAGATGATTTAAGGAAGCTGCAGAATATCTGTTGCATTAATATTACTCTTGAGATGAGAAAGGCATCTGAGAACTATCATATTATGCAAAATCAGATATTTCTGGCAAGGACGCTTTATGTTCTACTAGGCTCAATCACAAAGGGCTTGATTTAGATTTCAGTGGACGGGTTACTCCATCACAACGGTGACGGATATCCCGTCTGATGATATATAAATCCTATAATATCCTATGGGATTTATATTTCAGCGGACGGAGTAACCCGTCCACCGAAATTTAAATCAGGACCTAAGTCCTCTAAGGATATTTTTAAAGTTTTGGAGACTGGATCACACCATCTGTACAAAACCTCTCATTGGATCTCCGGAACTGTAGTACTGATTTATCCATTTCTGCATCCAGCTTCCTCTCATAACTTTAGATAAGATGGCCGCTATACAGATGGAACCCTGCTTGAAACAATATAAGAATTTGCAGATTACCAAATAAAGTTTCGAGAAAGATGAGGGCAAAGACCACCTTAACTGATACGAAAAGCAGCTTTTCAAAGCGTTTTATCCAGGGAGAGCCATCTACTTTGTTTTGATCAACACTTAGGCCCTCAATATGAGTGGCTCAGGAAATGGGCTGGTATTTACCCACCCCAGGAGATACTAATATATGGTAGTCCGGATAACTCCATGAGCGGGTAAATCCAGCCCATCATGTTGTACCCTCGCGGTCGCTAAGAAATGAAGAATTACCTGCAGAATTAGTAATCCCGGGTGTGATTCCTGGAGTAATTGCTCATTTTGGCAATGAGTATGAAATGGAGATTAAGGCTCCTGAAAACAGTCACACTATCTGGGGTAAAGCAAACACACCTGCAATGTTCCTCTGGATAACATAATTCCAAGGGGCCAGAACCTACTATCACTAGTCCCATCAAAATTAAGTAGCCACTTGTTGGACTTGGTCCTTTCTGCAGGGTCATCCTCAGTCCGTTTGCCTTCACTCCTCCTATTTTTGCTGAATTTGTTTTTGATGGCCTTAGCATTCTGCGCTCTTTAGCACTGTTAATTAGTGCTAAAGTGCTTGGACTCTCTCCTTAAAACTTGCTAAAATTGGCTTACACACAATTAGACTATTTAATTTACTTGTAAGTCCCTAGTAAACTGGTACACATGTAGCCAGGGCTTGTAAGTTAAATACTTCTAGTGGGCCTGAAGCACTGATTGTGCCCTTCACTTAAGAGCCCTTTAAACATGTCTCAGATCTTCCATTGCAGCCTCTGTGTGCAGTTTTAAACTACCATTTCGACCTCGCAAAATATACCATTTACTAGGCCCAATCCTTCCTTATTAATACATATAAGTGACCCCCTAGGGTACTCCCTGAATAGCCCAGAGGGCAGGGTGCTATGTACTTGAAAGAAGGGACATGTACTTTTTAGTTTTACATGTCCTTGTAGAGAAAAACTCTTAAATTCGTTTCTCACTACTGCAGGCATACCCCTCCCCTAGGATAATATTGAAGTTACCTCATTACATTTACTAAGCTGTAATTTCCAAATCTGAACAGGCAACCAGTTCATGTGTGAGGTCTTTGGAATTGTAATGAAAAATTCTTACTTATGGTAAAGTCAGATTTTAAATTGCAATTTTGAAAATGCCACATTTAGAAAGTTGGCGGTTTCCTGCCTTAGCCATTTGGTACCTTCAGCCTACCTCTAGGTCACACGACTGGGTGTACTTGACAATTGGGCTTTGTGTATTCCTCCTTGACAGCTACACACAATAGGGGGCTTAGGTGTGCCTGGATGGGGCGTCACTGGCAGGATGGGAGGGAGGAGCTGGGCCTAACCCCACTTACAACTGAATAGGCTGTGTCCTGTCTCCATACCCCTTGTAGTTAGTCCGGAACCAGGGCCAGTAGGCTGTGTCCTGTCTCCATACCCCTTGTAGTTAGTCTGCAGCCAGGGCCAGTAAGGCAGGGCACCTGTGCACTTCAAAGGCATGCCTCTAGACACTTCTCCCCACTTCAAAGGCACAATTGGGGATAAATAGTAGACTTCAGTCCTCCTGCTACCTTCGTGCCTGGGTGAGAAGGACTGGACCTGCATCTGTTGAGTCCAGGATCCAAAAATTACTCCAAGGGCTAGTTGGATGGCCTCCTGACTAGAGCCTCAGGGGCAGAAGGCCCCAACAACATTGAATCCAGCACCTGGACTCTGTCATCTGTGAGTCCTGCCATCCCAAGTGGCTCCACCCCAGTCCTGGACCCTTGGAAGTGGGCCTGAAGGTGATCTGCATGTCCAGCTGTGGTCCCTATCAGAACTGATGCAAAGTGGCGTGAAGCCCCGCAGTGCTTTGCTGCACATCTGCCAGCCTCATCAGAATCGACACCGAGCAACGCGAATCCCCGCTGCACAGCTAGCAACTCATCGGAACAGACGCAAAGCCCCTCCAAGCTTCACCGCACAGCTTACCGGAACAGATGCAAAGTGATGCCAAGTCCCACAAAGCCTTGCCGCACAGCTTCCTCAGAACGGCTGCCAGATGAGGTAAAGTCTTGCAAGCAAAGCCACACAGGCAGCAAACCAGGATTTAAGGTACTTTGTTTAGTGGGCCTAACAGGGTCCCTGTAGCCAGACCACACTCCATCAAGGTCAGCCTGAATTAGTGACTTTGCGCCGGTGCTGCGCAACCAGAAAACCACAGATGGTGCTTTGTGCTTTTCTGTGCTATTTTCACTAAAACCTTTAACCCTTTTGCTGCGTGCGTTGGCCAACGGCCGTCGCGAGCACTACCTCGGTTGTGCTGCGCACGTCCGTTGGCCGACGCCGCCCTGCCCGCTTAATAGAACGTTCCGCACTGGCGCGGAACGTTCGAAGCAGCAAAAGAGTTAAAACTGCATACTCCACTGATTGGACTTTTGTTGTTTTGGCCTTTTTTTATTTATTAAAATTGCTTTATTTTTCGAATCTGGTGTTGGACCCTTCTTGTGTGGTGATTTTTACTTTATTACTGTTTGAAGTGTTGCACAAATACTTTGTACATTGCCTCTAAATTAAGCCTGACTGCTTGAGCACAGGTTAATTTAGGGTTGACTTGTGCCTTATTCTGACAAGGATTGTGGTTGCTGCTTGACAAGGGCTCACACCCCAGTCAACCAACAACCCCATTTCTCACACCACTCATAGCAAGGGTTTTATTGGCTTTTGAAACAAAAATAAATTCAACCATGCTGACTGAGCAGGAGGAGTTGTTAGATTGTCAAAATCAGGCAAGGATTTGTTTGCATCCTTTTCTGCCAACTGCTGGGTATGTGGGAGCATGCATGAATAGCAAGGCATTGTACACTGCCACCTCTGACTTGAACATGTTCATTTAAACACAATCATTCTAAAACCCTAGGTGTGTTTCTATTCTATCCACGAAGCAAGCAGCAGATGAATTAGGTAGTTTTATACAAGAAATCATTTAAAGAGTGAAAGCCCTTTCCAAAACCACTTTTGGCCCCATTCATGCTATCTTTTACAGCAAGGTGGACTACTGTAATGCCATGCAGAACATCTTTAACTGGCTCAGAGCCAGGTCACCAGAATAACTGTTGAAAACATTTACACAAATAAATATTATAACAATGTTCATTATTCTCATGTGAAGACCCAGATCACATTCAAGTGGCTTGTTGTCACTCACTCAGTTGTTTACTTTATGACCTTAGTGTGCATGAAAGATAAACTACAATTTATATCATTTAAGATTTGTTTATTGATTGGGCTCTATTTCACTAGGGTTTGCACCGTTTAGTTTGATGTATTTATTGTATGTATTACTAAAGTGTGAAGATACCTAATGTTAGAAATGGGATCTCTGGTTGGCTAAGGCTTGCGCCAAAGCCAGGCAGAGACCACCACTCTAGTCAGGGCAAGGGAGTTACACGCCAAAGATAACCCCTGCTCACCCCCTTGGTAGCTTGGCACGAGCAGTCAGGCTTATCCCGGAGGCAATGTGTAAAGCGTTTGCGCAACACACCCACAGCAACAACATACTAGGCACAGCACAAAAAGGAACTCCACACAAGGTTATATATAAAAATAGCCTTTGTATTATCATAAAACACATTAGAATAGTACTCACATAATATACATCGTGCCACCTGGCACGGGGTCATATTTACAAGGGAATTATTTACACCTGACAGGGCCCACTGGACCACTGTCAGAACCAGCACAAAGCGAACTTAGTATAGGTAGTACTTATAATAAATGTAGAACACATCATGAACGTACAACCAGTAATCACTGGTAACCACTGTACTTAGCATCAGCCTGTAACATAAACTACATTATGCACAGTATCACATCAGGCGCGAATTACATTCTGCGCCAACCTCACCAGCATAAATACATTATGCAATCCTCTCATAAGTCTAAACCCATTAGACCCTAACCTCCTAAGCATAACTCACATTAGGGGTAACAACTCACATTAGGAAATAACCTCACCAGCATAACCACATTATGCACATAATCTCATCCCTAAACACGTTTAGCGGCATGAATCATAGTAGAGCATCACATTTCCTAATATCTCATAACTCACTGACCCCCCTGGCCAACTGGCCTTCTCCAAGGGGCTCCAATGCCCTGTGTCCAGAATGTCAGGGCGCACTACCAATGCAGCGTAAGTCAAGGGTGCGCAATCTGCGCAAACCTAAACGTAGCAGCTGCCCAGTACTTGCTGGGCAGCTGGGAATGTATGGGGCAAGAGGAGTGTATCTTACTCCTATCTAAATCAACAATAATGCCCCCAAAGAATCACGCCTAAACGGTGCAGCTGGCACTAAGTGCTGCGCAGCTGTGAGGACCAAAATGTGGGCCCTGGCACGCATGGTGCTCTCTAGGACAAATATCGCAAAACATTGCAGCTGCCCTCTATCAAGCGGGGCAGCTGGGAAACCATGATAGGCCCTGGCCCAACTGTGCCCTCTGGGCCTTGCTGGGGCTCATAAATAACATTGCCCCCATCGGTGCAGTTGCCCACTGTCAAGCGGGGCAACTGTAATCATCTCGGCCAAGGGGCCCAGCACCACGGTGCCCTCTGGGCTCTAAAACAAACTATGCCCAAGGTTAGAGCCACACAGGCTCTAAAGATAAATGTGCCCCGCGTTGTAGCCATACTGGGCTCTTAAACAATTATGCGACGTTGCAGGGGGAGCCATGCTGGGCTCTAAAACAAGGATGCCCCACGTTGGAGCGGCCCGCTCTCCTGTGGGTCCGCTCGGGAGCTAGGCACCGCCTGTGCCTCGATCCTGCTTCCCCCCCCCCAGCCATCCCCTACTCACCGGGCTCTCGACTGGGGGGAAGCCTCTCCATTCCTGCTCCTCTCCTGGCAGGTGGGAGCGGCAGCACTTCTCTCGCGGCGCGGGGCTTCCCTTCGCTCTTGGGAGCCCCGCGCTGCCATCGGCGGCCTCTGCTGCCTTTTCTCTTCACCCGGGCCCCTCTTGGGACCCGGGACTCTTTAGCGGCGCCCGTGGAGGCGGGGTAGGCTCCCGTCCTCCTTTCTTCGCCGGGGCTCTCCTCTGCTTCACGGGAGCCCCGGGCAGCAGCCACACATCACTCGGCCGGCTCCTCTCACCGGCGGCGTGCTCGGGACTTCCTCGAAAAACCGGAAGTCCCGCCCGCCGTCAGGCACCATGTTGCCTGACTTCCTCCCGGCCGCGGCGGTGATCGTTTTCTCAGCTCAGATGCGGGGTGGGCACCCGCAAATGCCGAAAACGCGGGGTGGGCACCCGCAGTATCATTTTAAAAACAAAGCGGCCATGTGGGGTGGGCACCCACTACTTAAAATCATAAGCGGGGTGGGCACCCGTAATTACGAATCACGGGGGAATCCCTACGCTGGGGATTCCCTCTCTCTCCCTTCAGGCAGCACGGTGCTGCAAAGCCGGCTCGCTCCTCTTCTGGGCAAAATAAGAATCCAGCACAGCGCTCACGAGGTGCTTAGAAGCAGGCCATAGATGAAGGGGCAATGCAGGGCCCAGGGAGGCAAGCCCTCCTGGCAGCCTCCCCCTGGGCCCCACACAGCAGCACGCCCTGCAGGATTAGGTCCAGGAAGAAGAACATTTTCATGGGGTCACAGGCCCTTCCTTTATACAAACATTTTCCTTTGTGTTAGAGTGCAGGGCATGGGGGAACCAGATGCAACTGGTTCAGGGAAGTTTTGGAGCACTTTGTTTTGCCCAGCTCCTCTTCCCTTTCACAAGACAGGCTAGGGACATCAGATGCACCACAGGAGGTGGAGCCAGCATTGTACAGGGCAGGCAACATCCTATTCAGGGTCAGGGGATCTCTCCTCCCACCACTCTCAGCTCAGGTGTCCCATTCAGCCTAGCGCTGACTCACCCTGCCCCTCCTGCAGCCACACACACCTCCCAGCTCCTGTCACTCACAGAGCCAGACATGTAATCCACATCAGGCAGGCAGACACAGAGCACACATAAATGCCAACTTCTAAAAGTGGCACTTCTCCACTAGTCACAATAAATCTGCGCACCCCATTGCGCAGCATTTATTCTCACGAGTTCGCACATACTAAACTCGCCCCTGCACTCCTCTCACACCAGGAATTACCATGGACACACATATCCCCCATGCATTCCTATGGGAGGGCAGGACAATCTCACCACACGCACTCAGCGCGCACGCACTTTACACTGGCCCACAGTGCTAAAGTGCCCAGAGACTTAAAACTACTGACACACAAGGCAAAAAGTTTAGGGGTGAACCGGCCAAAAAGGGCCAAGTCCAACACCTAACAAGTGAAGAGATACCTAACAACTACATGTTTCATTGTTGTTGTACAGATAAGTCCATTGGCAACAAGAGCTGATGTGCTTTGTAGTGTTGTTTTTGGAATGGTGGGCACTGGTGCTGTTGTGAAGTACAATTCACTCACCGGGGAGTTGAAAGATGGCCTGAAGTGTTAAAGAGAGAATGGATGAGGTCACGAACTACAGTTTGAGAGCCAGTGACCCTGAAGATGCCTTCGCACAGGTAACCTTTGAATAGTTCTTAACTTTTAGAGTGCTACGCAAGTTCTCACTATGGCTATGGCTAGCATCAGAGAGGCCCCAGGATATCTGAAGCCATCAATTGAGTTTCATTAAACTACTCTCACATTCTGCGTTTGAGCGTTGCAGTTTGAGAGGTGGGGCCTGAGTGAGTTATTGCATAGGTGTTCAGTCTATATAATGCAGCACTGAGGTAACAAAGGTGTATTGTGATTTATCGTTGTGTAAATGACGGGCAGTGAGAAGTAGAGTGTGTGAAGGAGAGGTTTTCTGACTGGAAGGTGGTTGAGAATAGCCGAAGAAATGTTAACTACTCATTGTGGAATTTAGATAGGGAATACACGAATACATAGCAAATCTGGGGCCTGATGTACTATTCCAATTCGCAAACCAGGAATGTGTAATTTGTACACAACAGGTCTGAGAATGGGAATGCAGTTTAAGATGCTACCTGCAAACTGACATGCACACTGCAAACTGTCCATTGGCAAGAGGTTGCAAAATAACTTAAAATAATAATTCCAGATTTGTAAAGCGTGACTTATCACCCCTAAGGGTATCCAGGCACTGGGAGCCATCGGGGGGGATTAAGTGAGCTATTGCCCAGAGTCACATGATGATGAGCTGAGCTGCCACTGGCACCGGGGATTGATTTGTGAGCCACGCGCTCCGGAGTCAGCCGCTCTGGCCGCTGCACCACACCTCTCCCACATTTTGCCTAATGACCGTTAGTTAGACAGGCTGTTGTATGTGACTGCCTGTGATTGACTGTAAATGTAGGGATGGAGCCTACAAGGGACAACATGTATCGGTCCCTGCATCTGCATTACCCAACGGGAAACATTTTTTAAAAGCACCGAATGCCCATTAAACAGACTGGTGCTGCTTTGAAAGTAAATCTTGTTTGGGAAAACATCAGGGTAAGCAGGCAGTGCCTGTTCCCCCCAAGGCTACTGGCACAATTCACAAAGGGACACCTTTACCTTAGAGAATTAATTACCACCAAAACTTGGGGGTTTGTAACCCTTAATAGTTTGTGATGTACAATCCTCTCTAACTTGGATCTAGGAGGGGGACGCCCTTTCTCACACGCTCCTATTTGCGAGTCTGAAAGCATCACAAAATCCCTGGTAGAAGTTGGAAAGAATTTTGCATTTCATAAAAGGGCTTTTTGTTTATTAAACAAAGCCTTTTGGGATTGCAAACCAAACCCTGGGATTTTGCCCATCACAGGATTTGAGATCACAAAGGGCTTTGTACATCACTCCGCTGGTTGCCATTCATAGGTGGTACAGTGGCAAGAAAGTATTCACAAAAGTCAAATGGTATCACAGAAAGAGTAGATTGGATGGAGGCACAATCAACTGAATGTTTTACTGAGTACATGGTGACAACGCAGGCAATACTGAAAGACTGAAATTATGCTCTTAGGCAAAGCCAACACTTTTACCCCCAGTCGCTGGTGGCCACTTAATACCCCCCCGCCACCCAACACGGTGGAGGTAGCAAACAATCTTAGAGTAAAATTTGATTCCTCCCTATCTTTTCGTCCAGAAGTTCTATCAGTGGCAGGGAAGTGTTTTCAATTGATTAAATCCCTGAAAACGTTTTTTGACCTTCTCCCAGTCACCGCAAGAAAGACTTACAGCAGCTTTAATAACTTCTAGGCTTGACTACTGCAATAGCCTCTATGCAGGCACTAATAAAACTATCCTAAGAAAACTTCAGACCGTTCAACACGCAGCAGCCCGTCTGGTACTCAGGTTGCCACGTCGCTCCTCTGCATCTGCAGCTTTAAAAATGTTGCATTGGTTACCTATACACAAAAGAGTGCTATTTAAGATACTTGTCATCACTTTTAGAGCTTTCAGGGACACTGGACCCTTGTACCTAAGATCTAGATTCTTGCCCTGTATCACTGCACGCACTCTTAGATCTACCTCAGCCAATCTCTTAAAACCTGCCTCCTTCAAACTTAAAACTAGAGGAGGTAGATCAGTAACTGTCCTAGGGGCAAAAGCATGGAATTCACTCCCCAGCCAACTTCGTCTTATCCAATCTGAAGCTTCCTTCAGGAAATCCCTAAAAACTTGGATTTTCGGAGCCCCTGACTCTCTATGCTTCTCGCTCATTTAATTCCTTCCAGTCCCCCCCAGGCAACTCGGACTACCATGTACCTTCTTTCTCCTATGTCTGCACAGCGCCAAGATGCTCCTTTGGAGTGACAATCACGCTCTAGAAATTCCGTATACAATACAATACAATACCCATTCATAGAAATAATGTTCTTTTCCAATGGACTGCAGAGCTAGACACCCTTTCAGAGCAGGCTGCTTGTTAGACCTGGCACCATAGGCGTGGGTCTCACTTCCTTTTTTTGCTTTTACCTCCTGTGTTTTGCTGTGTGTTGGACTTTTTTGCTGGCCTGGATGCTTTGGGCACTTTTCCACTGCTGTTCAGTGCCAAAGTGCAAGTGCTCCCTTTGTAAATTATTGTTATGTCTTAGTGATTCCATGATTGGCTTATTTGATTTACTTGTCAGACCCTAGTACAGTGCACTATGTGTCCCCAGGGCCTGTAAATCAAATGCTGCTGGTGGGCTAGCAGCACTGATTGTGCCACCCACAGAAGCAGCTTGTAAAATGTGACTTAGGCCTGCCATTGCAGAGCCTGTGTGCAGTCTGGGACTGCCATGTCGACTTGGCAAGTGCACACACTTGCCAGTCCCTAAACCTTCCCTTTTCTACATATTAGTCACCCCTAAGGTAGGCCCAAGGTACCCCTGTGGGCAGGGTGCCTTGTATGTGAAAAATAGGACATGCCCTGATGTGTGTGGCATGTCCTGATAGTGAAATACTGCCAATTTCATTTTTCACTATTGCAAGGCTATCTGTTCCCATAGGACAGAATGGGGAGTTTGTTTATAACATCTTATAAACATAACTGACCCTAGGAACAAGATAGAAAAGTAAAGTTTAGTATGCCTGAACTCAGAATGTTAAAGTGCATCTTTTAGTGAGGTTGATTTTTACATTCTGTGTTTGAAAATACCACTTTTAGAAAGTAGGTATTTTCTTGCCTAACCATCCAGTGTGCCTCTGCTAGGTTTGTGTATTGCATGTCTGGTTTTTGGATGACAGGGGCTGGAGAGGGGCAGCGGCTCCAGAAGTCTGATGAGTCAGGGCTGGGCTGAATAGGCCTGGTCTGCATTTGGAGTGGTGGGAGGAGTAGCACTTTTACCTAAATAGGGCTGTGCCTGCCTTCCACAATGAAGGCTCTGCCCCCCTGTGGTGTGTCTGGAGCCAGGGCTCACACTGACAATGGAGGTTGTTGTGCACTTGCAAAGCGCCCCACAGAACTGGTTTTGGCTGGGTACAGACACTCTCTGCCTTCAGAGAACAAAGGATTTTGGTGTATAAAAAGAAGGTCCCAGACCTCAGACTTTTAGATCACTTCTGGGAAATCAAGAGGAACCTTTGCCAAGGAGAAGAGCCGGATAAGCTGAGGAGGAATACTGCCCCTGTGCTGGTTGCTGTCTGGAGTTGGCCTGCAGTGGCTGCTTGCTGCCAAGGAAAGGAGAAAAAGGACTTTGCTGTTTGCTTTGTCACCTGCTTGAAGAAAAGATCTCCAAGGGCTTGAAACTGAGCTTGCCTCCTGTTCTGAAGTCTCAGGGACACAAAGACTTCACCACCAGCTCCCCTGAACTCCCTTGCTGGGAATTCCAACTTGCAAAGAGGTGCCTGCTGCTGTTTAGGACCTGTTTGTCACTGGGAGCTGGAAAATCGACGCAACATTGAAGAAACGTGACACATCCGCACCTGTTTCCGACGCATTGCCAAAGAAACCGTCGCAGCGACTGCCGCGGCTCAAGAAATTGCCGCATGACGCATCGGGTGCAACGATCTCTGAAGTCCGAGATCACCGCACTGATGCCGATACAAGCCTGCTGTGCGGCTGCACGAAGCCATGCATCGTACCGGATCGACGCATCGCATCGAGGCGCCAAGACTGTCGCATCGTTGGGGGACGCAGTTAGAAACAGACGCATCAACTCCCCACGCAGTAAGAAACAGACGCATCACCTCCTCTCCGGTAAGGAACCGACGCATCACCTCCCCTATGCTGCAGTAAGGAACCGACGCATCACCTCCCCCGAAGCAAGGAACCGGCGCATCACCTTTCCTGCGTGTAAGGAACCGACGCATCACCTTCCCTGCGGCCATTTTGTTTGTTTTGCGTGACGCATCTAGGGTACTTTGTGAGAAAAGTGTCGCATTTACAACTTGCATTGAACTGAACTATTTCTAACATTTGAAAGCCTTATTTTTAATACTGTATTGTGGATTTTTGTCGTTTGGTCTTGTTTTGGTTTAGATAAAGATTACTTATTTTTTTTCTAAACTGGTGTGGTGTCCATTTGTAGTGTTTTCACTGTATTACTGTATGTGTTCACAAATGCTTTACACACTGCCTCTTAGGTAAGCCTGTCTGCTCGTGCCAAGCTACCAAGGGGGTGAGCAGGGGTTATTTTAGGAGTGTATCCCCCTTACCCTGACTAGAAGCACAGGTCCCTATTTGGACAAAGGTACCTACCTCTGCCAACTAGAGACCCCCATTTCTAACACTGCTCATGAACCATCACAATATATTTCCAATTGAAACATAAGTCTTACTTATGTTTAGGCTTAGGGTAACATACAAGAAAAGGATGGCATGAAGTTTCATATCAAGCGGATACATTTACCTTTGTATTTAGGTATTAAACAAATAATGAAATTAATTATTCTCACCTAAGAAGTGAATAGAGTTTTATTACTGCAGTGAAGTGCAATGTATTCATGTATGAAAGAATGTCTTTGTGCGAAATATATTTAGTCTCTATAGGTAAATATAGGCACTATAATCTAAAGTAAGACCCCCCCTTCCAGCGAATAGGTGTGAATAGTGTGAAATTATTTCAGTTAAAGGTTATCATTTTGGACACCCAAGAGTTTAGGGAGGCATTGCCTAAGTTAATCGTGAAAGTGAGACCATATAATTTTCCTCAAAACTTGTGGTACAGCTTGTAGTCATAGGGAATTAGGGAGTATTTTATGTATTAAAGTAAAGGTGAATAATGCACCTGAATTATCGGATGCTTGTCATTCCTAAATTTAGAAGAGTCATGTCAGAAAGATCTTCTGTGTTGCACACAGCGCAGTTGTCAGATTGCGAAAGATGATAGACAAAAATGAACAATTTTCATACCTTTCAAACATTTCTGTTTGTCGGTCATTTTATCTTGTGTACTCAGGTCTTCAAAGCTTGGGCACTCTTTAGTAGGGTTTTAGAGATTTATAAATGGTCCTCAGATTGGACTTCATTGCATAGAAATAGATTCTGTATGTCTCAAAAGCAGTGACAACTAAAGAAAACTAGAAACCAAAAGCATAGCTTCAGAGAAAGAACTGGAAAGAAGGAAACTGCAGTTAATAGCACCCTGGGTAGAATGCTGAGATTGAGTCTGCCAATCAGCATCAGAAGATGCTTGCACTAAGTACTATTGTTTGGGTTTGTTGTAGCTTTAGTGACGTGGGGATGAAGTAGACATAGACAGTGGATGTATTTCTCAGTGCTGGGTGAAATCAGAGGGAGGGGTACTAATAACCCTATTTCCCACGTGATGTCAGGAATTAACAGCTTTAGTTATGTTAGAAGGTGGTTCTGACCATCTGAGCCGCCCAGATTTTTCGCTTTTTGGACACCTAATTGTTGAGCTTTTGCTGTGGGAGAGCCTCATAAGTTGGGACTCACCCACAGTGAACTCATGATGAAAGAGACTGCATGTGGATTTCACCGGTGTCCCCCTGGTGAGAGTAGGCTGCTGCAGCTGGAGTAAGGGGCACCGGGCTGGTTACATGCAGACACATGTGTACATGCGTGTGCAAACGTGTAGGGGCTGCGCGGGGAGATTCTTTGCGTGCGCAGCCCAGGAGCAGGTAAAGATAGAATGGTGTGGCAGGAATTATGCAGAGCTGGGTGGTGACATGGAATGGGCTTTATACAATGGGAAGAAACATGTAAGGGAAAGTCAGTGTGCTTTACTGTTTTCACTGAAGGACCACTCCATTATTCTCCTATGAAGATGGGGATCACATGGGGTAGTTTCACTTCAATAGGGCCTACAAATTCCAGACACGCACCAAAGTACACGGTAACTTGTGTAAAAATAAGTGTTCTGCTGAGTCCAAAGCCATATCTGTACTGCTTTTGGGTCATCCAGAAAAGTGATATTCCTCTGACTCAGCTCATAACCAGAGCCTGGCTGGGTGTGACCCTACCAGGCTGGGTTAATGACCTTCCTCCCCAAGCTGTAGCATCAGAGGCCTAGCCCTTCACTGCAAGCATTCCAAGGGCGAAGGTCTCCTCTCCAAAAGGGAGAGATGGTGGGTGGAGCTGCAGGTTATCCATCAGCAACTGCCACCTGGTGCCAGGCACCAAGCTGCTCTGTAGAGAAAGCAGCAAGGGGGGAAGGTGGCTTTTCAGAGACCATGTGGCATGAGACCCCTGGACGACGCCATTTTGAACTATCCCAGAGGCCTGGGCAGGAAGGAGGGAGCAGGGGCAGAGAGGTGATGTGTCGCTGCAGGATAGGTCAGCGGAGCCCCCTGCCAGCCCCCTCCAAATTCTTTTAAAAGGTCTTGCACAGGAAGAGGAGCCCTTTCTGGGGTGTGGTCTGCTGAGGAAGACTGGTGCTGGAGCCTGGCACCATGGGCAGTTGGAAGGAAGAATCTCCCGACTGTCCTAGGCCCCTGAATTGCGCCAGGAGGAGAGTCCAGGACCAGGGAGCCTGGGCCTCTGCGCAAGGAGAAGAGAGGCCCAGGAGGAGAGCCAGGAGAAAGGCTGGCGCAGGGAGCCAGTGAAGACAGCTCCCTGCTGAGTTCACCCTCCTTGAGACTAGGAGGGCAAAAGAAAGTGCTCCCAGGAGCAAGAAGAGGCCAAAATGGAGCAAATCGGCCACCTGAGGGCCGAGATACGCCCCCAGAAGGTAGGCGACCTTTGACCTCAGAGAGGACCGACGACGAAGCACGTGGGGCTCTGCCGCTGGTCCAAGATGTGCCCCCGGGGTGGGTCAGGTCCCGGGGGCTGTCCCACAAAAAGCCCTTGCGCTCCCCGTGAAAGTATCCCAAGGGGGGTGCCCGGAGCCCACCCTGGCCCCCCGAAGCCACTGAAGGAGGGGGAGCGCCGTCGCGCCCCCCTCGGAGAGATCTCTGGGGTCCGGGATCCCCAACTCTGGGCACCGTTGTCTGCGGCAAGGAGGAGGGGGCAGGGCCGTCGCACTGTCACCCTGGTGGATGAAGACAAGCCGGGGAGCGCCGTTGCACTCCCCGTGAAGATTGCCCAGGGGGCCCGGGAGCCCAACTCCAGGCCCCGACACCAGGCAGCCAAGTCCGGGAGCGCTGTCGCGCTCCCTGTGAAGATTGCCTTGGGGGCCCGTTGCACTCCCCCACAGCAGCGGGAAGGGGGGGAGTGCGGTCGCACTCCCCCGAGGACTCGCTGGCCTGGAGGCAGCCTCGTGTCTGAGGGCAGACCAGAACAGAGGTTCCGGCTCCTGTGGCAGTACGCAAGGGTGCTGGCCAGACGGGGAGCCGGCGGGGGCAGCCAGGGGTGGGCTCCCCAGGCTGCCCTCCAACGATCCTGCCATGCAGGGTGCCCGGGTGGGACCGGGCCCCCGCGAAAAGAAGAGCGGCCGGGGGTGGGCTCCCCGAGCCGCGTACAATGTACCTGGGCACAGGAGGGGTCCAGGTGGGACCTGGCCCCCCTACGAGGGGCTAATGCGGTGCAGGGCCGCCATCACGGGCAGCGTGGCTCTCCCCAGAGCAGCGGGAGAGCCGCTCATCAAAAATGCACGCGATGGGGGAAGAGCGCCCCATAATGCCTTGCAGTCCCGGACCGGCCTGCAAGGGAAAGCAGCTTTTTCTTGACTTGTGTGGCCCCAGGAGGATGGGGTCACTGCGACATGTGTGCCAAGGTGCAGGGGGAGCTGCAGGAGCAACGCAGTCTCCCCCAGTACGAAAATGGAAAGTCCCCCCCTAAGTCTCTGGGGACTCCATAGAAATAACCCCTCAAGGGCTCAGCCAGCGCTCAACAGCATCCTGGGGCTGGAACTTTTGTTCTACAGCTGGGGGTGCGTTAGGGACTGCACCAAGGTATGGAGGGTTGAGCTGGGGATGTCTGGAGAAGGGCATCCCCTGGAGGTGAAGAAGTGCATTTGCACGAGAAGTGCATTTACCAATGTTATTTCTATTGAGGGACTGAAAGTCACATGTGTAACGTGAAGTCATAAGCAAAGTGGGGTTATGTTGCTGGACATTCCTGCTAGGGTGTCTGGCTGTATATGCTTAATCTTGTGATTATAACTGTGATACCATTTTAGGGGCTTTTATTGCAATGCATTATAATGGTTATCTGCTATGATAAGTACTGTCATTTTTAAGTGATGCTTAAACATGTATTCTTGCTGCTGCGTTAGGTGAGGAACAACCCAGACTGTTAGCCCCTAAGGTGTAGAGGTGTATACTGTAGGGTCAGTATGAGATGCTCAGTCAGGGTTATGTGTCACCATGGCAGCTGTGCCCATTTTAAATGCTTGTTGACATAAAGGGGGTGGGTCGCCAATGGGATGGTGCCAGTGGGCAAGGCCCACACTCCAGGTTATGGTCAACCTACTGCATTGGGGGCAGGATGATGTGCATACATGGGAGTGGTGGTACTAGACCCCACCCCCCCTGCGGGAGGGGTGGGAATGTTATGCAATGTCACGAGGTAATTCCAACAGCTTATGTAGATTTGTAAATTGTTGCATAGTAGTGAGTAGTGTTTGTGTTTAATAAATGTACTCTTACTTTCATAAAGCAAAGTACAGACTGGACAATCAATTATTGAGTGTTATTTCAGCGTACTGGTAAATGGCGATTACTAGCCCACACCACCTCCCTTGAGTAAGCCTTAGACTGCTCTGCAACGCTACCCTCTGAGAGTTCAGCGCTACAATGGGCTGTTTGGTTCCCAGTGAAGGACAAATGTAGTCATGTTATTTGTGCAGGCCTCACAGATACTGCCTCGTTTTCCAACAAGTTACCTTCAGGAAAAGGCCCGACAACAAATAGAGTGGGAAGAGTTGTTTAGATATAGTCTCTGCATCTCTCCATCAGATAAGGTGTAGAAGTGTAGTTAAAATTGATTTTCAATGGCAGTTGGAAGGAACAAAGAAAGAGAGGCCGGTGTTAAGTCGCTGTGCAGGCTTCCACTGAGTGAAAGTAGTTATTGGCTTTAAATGGAATTGCTCTGTGGGACAGCCTGCCAGTGGCACTTGATTGGTCAAGAATTACTGTTGTATCTGCATAAATATGAATTTTTTTTCATCCAGGACCCTTATGAAGGGGCATGCTGCCAGAGTTTAAAATTGCTTGGAATAAGTGGTTGTAGTAAATGCTCTTTAAATAATAAAGCCTTCCTTGCGTGTACTTTTGTCTTTCTGCTGAATATATACCAGGGAGAACGATGCCTAGCCATCAAAAGTGTTTTTATTTAAAGCATACGCCCACATACTATGTGCCTAATGTATTTCGCAGCTGGGCATCCAAACGCCTTGCAGAGTGCGAGCGCGTTAAAATGACGACATTGCGTGATGGAGAACTATGATCAGGAGACAGCGGGGCGCGCTTTGATAGTCTCAGCAGCGTGTGCTTTAGGCATCACTGTGGTTGTCGACATTTAACAATGAGCAGCAAAGTAGACTTGTTGTTCCAAGAGCCAGAGCGCTATTTTACATTCACAACGTCATTCTGTTTGTGTTTAATGGCGTGGACTGAGGGTGGGGATATCAACTCAAAGAATTCAGTGGGGCAATAAGCATATTTTGTAAGTAGGATCTTGAAGACCGTGTAAAGAATTGCCAACAAGTTGCAAACGGAGGAGCACTGTTTTTTGTCATAGATTCTGTCATGTGCTTGTCTAAAAAATATGAGTCTGACACTTAAAATGCTGAAGTACCTATAATATTCTTATATTTGAAGATGTCACTCATTGATGCACTGCCTGCTTCCTGGGCTTCAAGGGGTGCTAGCCTTCCACTGTGAGTGCTCCATGTCAGTCTACTCTAGATTGTCCTTCTGATAGATTATGCTTCGAGGGATAGCAGCAGAGGCATAGCTTTCACTGGTACAGCAGGTCCAGTGGCACCGGGACCAGAGGCCCCACTGTACCCTGATTACATCTGTATTTCATAATTCAAACAGGAGTCAAGGGCCCTAGTTCATTCCTTGCACTAGGGCCCACGACACACTGGCTAGGTTACTGGATAGCAGTCTATCTTTTTAGGTCGAGCCTAGGCAGCGCGTGCGCTGCTCTGTGAGGTATGCTGTATTGAGGTATGGAATAAAAGCTCCGCCCATTCCCGCCCATCTTTACAGTTGGCTCCTGTTGCAGTCCTTTCAAAATCATTGCTTTTCATTCATGAATAGGCTTACTAGTCCCTCCTTGGTACCGCCTTGTCTGCATTTGAAACCTCCCATCAGGACTGGACATTTTACTTGTGGTGTTACACGTTCTGCTTTATCTAGTTGGTGAGCACAATTTTCTTTAATGAGCATCCCCAATTCCACATACGACGTCGCAGCACGCCACCCGCTTTTATGTTATTAATGTATTTATTTTTTAATTTGCAGCGCTTTCACTTTCGAGACCGTGCTTCTTTATATATTTAATTTGCAGTGAGGTCTGCTTTCACTTTAGCGGCTGCACTTATTTATTTATTTAATTTACAGCTTTATTTAATTTACGGCCACGCTTCTTTATTTATTGAATTTACAGCAGCCGTGCTACAAAACCTTACTTTATTTTTTTTGAGTTAAAGAGCCCCATACTGCGCTTTCACTTTAATGTTGGCCACACCACTTTCTTTAGACGCTGCTCACTGTAACCTGAAAATGGTGAGCAGCGTCTAAAGAAAAGGGTGCGGCCACTATGAAAGCGGTCTCGAATTTGCGAGAGTTTGAGCTATCGGCATTAGAAATGACAATGCCTTTTATATGTGTGTTGCTTTTAAAAAAACATAAATAAAAGTCATTGTCATTTACAATGCCAATAGCTTAAACTCTCGCAAATGCCCGACCTATTGCATTGAAAATGCTTGTTTATCAAGAGAGACACACTTACCTGCTCCTTAAGTGTCTTCTAAAGATAAACTGATCTGTCAAAATGTATTGATTTACAACTTTGATCACCAATAATTGGGGAGCCCAATAAAAAGTGAATTTAGCAAAGACAAACGAAGATGATGTACTCAACTTTCCTTTACCTATCCTTCTTGCAACGTCAACAAAGACAACTCTCCTTTCACCTCCGATGCACCAACGCCCACTCTCAACCACCACCTTTCCCCACCCCTGAACCCTGTACTCCAACTCCCCTCCCGTACCCCCACCTCTCCCTGCCCTCCGCCGCCAATTGCACCCCCTTCTGTTTCTATCGAGCCACCCAACATGCCGTGCTCTGCCCTACTCTCTCTGGAAAATAAGCTAGGTTCTCTCATCACCTCCATCTCCCAGCTTGAAGCCACCATTTCACTCTTAAGCTCCAAGATCTCCACCTTTCCATACACCTCAATTCCTCTGGAAAACACTCACCTTCCCACGAGCTGCACCTCGCCCCCACAACCCAAAATAGCCAATCATAACCTGTTGTCTGCAAACATCGCAAACTCACTCAAGTCCTCGAACGCCACCCATCTTCCACTTTCCTCTCCAAGTAACCCTACTATTTACACTATTCCGACCATCTCCTCTGTCAGAACCAATCATCCACCTAAATCCTCCCGAGCACCCTCGTATAAGTACAATATCCCTATCACCCCTCATAGCCCAAGTGCCCCTGTCACCAAAACAGTCTCCACAGAGTTGCGCTGTCTGCTCCACAACTGCAGATCTGCAATAAAACACAAACTTGAAATCTCCGATACCCTCACCCTTCACAATATTGACATGCCCTTCCTCACAGAGAACTGGTTCAACTATACCTCTCACTCTATGTTTGATCTCCTATTACCCACAGGCTATTCTATATTTAGAAATGACAGAATAGACAAAGTTGGGGGAGGTGTTGCAGTCATCTTTAGAAATTCCCTTCAACTTAAGGCTTTTCCTAACAGCTCCTTCCGCACTTTTGAATGCCTATCTCTGGAGCTTCAATTGCACCACCGCTCACCCCTCAGATTCCATGCCATTTACCGCCCGCCTGGTAGCGGCCCTTCATTTATGGAGGAACTCACTGACTTCATCAGCGACCAATACTCGCAAAGTGACAATCAGATCTTCGTGGGTGACTTCAATCTCCACTGGGGCTCGCTGGAAGACTCTTCTGCGAATATGCTGGCCACCTTTCTCTCTGCAAATGATCTTATCCAACACTGCTCAGAAACAACACACTCTAAGTGCTCAATCCTGGACCTTGCTATTTCTAAAGCAGGCATGCTTACTATCGCTATCCCTATTCATGTAGACTGGTCTGACCACCTCCTCATCCCATTCTCTCTTCACCTTTCACACTCTATAACTCTCGGCCAACCTAAGAGGACTACTTCCTGGTTCCGTAACACGAAAAATATTGACCTCGGTACCCTCTGTGACTCGGCGTTGCTATCACTTCCAAGGCTAGACCCGAACCTGGATGTGAATGAACTCACCTCCCAATGCCTCTCAGTCCTTGCAGTCAAAATCAATAATGTCGCTCCTCTTCAAAGCAAAAGGAAAAGGCCTACTCCCTCAGCACCTTGGTTCAACAAATCCCTTTATGAAGAAAGGAAGTACCTAAGAATTCTGGAGAAACAATGGAGAGAAGCGCCCTCCACCAATAATTTGACCACGCTTCGCTCAGCAAGGTCCAAGTACCACAAGCACATCTTCCATGAGAAAGCATCGCACTTCAGAACCCTCCTCGACTCAGCCAAAAACAGACCCAAAAAACTATTCGACCTCATCAAGAATCCAAACTGCCCTCCCCCAACCTCCAAGTTGGAGGATTCTACAAAGAAAGCAGCGGAATTCGCTATATTCTTTGACGAAAAGGTGAAATCACTTGTGGATCAGGTCATTCATCCTACCCCTCCAGAGGAGCGCAAATCCTTAGCCATTTGGCAGAACTTTGACTCCATCTCTGAAGATGCCCTCCTCAAATGCATCCTCGAAACAAAGCCCTCCAACCATTCTCTTGACCCCATCCCTAGTGCCATTGCAATCGACTTCTACACCCATTCTCTTTCCTATTGGACCACTCTGGTTAAACTCTCCCTCTGTCAAGGCTCCCTTCCTGTTTCCTTCAAAACTGGGCAGGTTACCCCTCTTCTTAAAAAACCCACCGCTGATGCGAACGACCTCAACAACTTCCGCCCCATCACTAACCTACCTTTTCTTGCAAAAATCACAGAAAGATGTGTAGCAAAACAACTTTCCCATCATATCAAGGACAATGATCTTCTTGACAACTTCCAGTCTGGCTTCATTCAAAACTGCAGCACTGAAACAGCCCTGCTGCAAGTGATTGATGACGCACTGGGGATACTCGATTCAGGGGAGTCTTGTCTTCTAATTCTCCTTGACCTTTCTTCAGCCTTTGACACTGTCAATCACAACACTCTCCTTAACACTCTTCAACAGAGAATGGGCATGGAAGGCACAGTGCTTAAATGGTTTACTTCCTTCCTCTCTGATAGATCCCAAATGATCAAAATAGCGAACAGTCTTTCATCTCCTTTGGCGGTAGGTCAAGGTGTTCCTCAAGGCTCTATACTTGCACCCACTTTGTTCAACCTCTATTTGGAACCATTGGGAAATCTCCTAAGTAAATCTGGGATCCTCTATCATCTCTATGCGGACAACACTCAAATCTACCTCAAGGTGTCCTCCACACACGATCTCTCCATCCTAAACTCTACTCTCGACTCCGGTTCAATCATGGATGGATCAGATGAATCTACTTAACAATAAACCCATCATTGTTGACAGCGCAAAATCCCTTGGTGTCGTACTCGACAAAAAACTCAATCTACTCTCCCACATCAATTCCATTGCAAAGTCTGCTCGATACCAACTGCGCTTTCTCTAGGGGATTCGACGCTTCTTCCCAGAGCAAGACCGAAAAACCCTGGTCCAATCGCTGGTTCTCTCTAGATTGGACTACTGCAATTCTCTTCTTACTGCCCTCCCCAAATCCCACCTGTCCCCCCTTAAATCTGTTCTCCATTCAGCAGCTCGTTTCATATATGGGACCAAAAGAAGCGACCACATCACACCCATTTTATCTTCACTCCATTGGCTTCCCATCGAGGCAAGATCTATCTACAAGACTGCCTGTATCACCCACAAAGCCTTGCACTCCTCCTCTCCTCGCTACTTGGCGAATAAACTGAAACTCTCTGGAGGCTCTAGACCATCACGTAATGCGGAAAATTTATTGCTTGAACCCCCCACTTTCAAAAAGGAAAGATCGATGGCCCAATCCTTCTCAGGCAACGCAGCGAGAATCTGGAACTCACTTCCACCTCAGCTCCGGACCACCACCTCTTCCCGGTCCTTCAAAACGGACCTCAAATTTCTTCTTCTTCAAAGACACTTCCAAATCTAACTCACGCCCTCTCTACTCCCTCAAGGAAGTTCTTCCACTATAGGAAATTCTGTACTCCATGCCTATAGAAGTGCCTTCCCAGTGTGTTCTGAGTGACTGCCACTTATTGCAGTATTATACCTCTTTTTGTTATTTTGTATTTTATGTATCATTCACACTTGTCACTTTTTCCTCTTGTAACGTATCATTTGCT
Source organism: Calotriton arnoldi (assembly GCA_963921515.1). NCBI lineage: Eukaryota > Metazoa > Chordata > Amphibia > Caudata > Salamandridae > Calotriton > Calotriton arnoldi. The sequence goes on from CAWUFW010009879.1 coordinate 636,144, forward strand.
ACCTCTTCTTGTATCTTGTTTGCTCTTGTAATATGCACAATTGTCACTTTTTCATCATGTAATGTAACGTTTGCTTTTGTAACATGCCCATTTGTAATTTTCTCCTCATGTAATGTTACTATTCCTATTGTGAAGCGCTCTGACACCTTCGGGTAAAGTCTGCGCTATATAAAAACGCATAAAATAAAAAAACTTTGGCTTATTTTTTTCGAGTTGCAACTCCCACCACAGCTATTTCAGGTTCCTCTCGATAAGAATTTGGTTTTTAGAAATCACTTGAGCTTATCTACTGACTAATCATTTTTTGTAAATCTGGTTGCTAATACATGCTTGAATTTTTTTTAACTTCCTAATGACTAACTGTTTTGGAAAACTCAGAGTCGTCTGACTAAGATGACAATAGAAATCATAATCCTTAACAAAGTTCCCATCAGCTTCAAATAAATATTGACAGACACTGAGGACAGAGTGCACATAAGAACTATTCAGTTTCTACGCTCTCCCTTTGATAATTTCGATAAGAAGAAGTCACATGCAAGTTTTGTTGTTGAGTCAAGAACCAGCAAGTGCATAAAAAATCAGATAAATGACAAGCAGTTTTAAGGTCTAGGCAACAATGATCGCAACAATGGATTACTCAACTGATGGGTCAATCATGTTTATTAATTTTAGCATTGCACATATCATGACTTACATCCAAAGGCCAGCAAGAAAAAGAAACAAGTAAGGAATCAACACAAATACCCCCACCGCTGTAATTTCCCCAATCCCCCATCCCATCAGTGGGAAACCTCACAAGATTTCAGCCTCGTACTCCAAGTTGTTGCTGGCCAGGCATTCAACCCTTCATCATTTAAACACCCCTAAATTCAGACAGGAAGAATTGAACGTTTGGTATTCAGTCAGTTTCATAGTTTTCTATCTTCCTTTCTCCATGCCTACTGGATACTAAATGTAATATAACGAATCTCTTAATTCTGGAACTACTTTTTTCCTCAAGCGGGCCATATTAACCTGTCTAGCAGCAGCACATAACAGTAATAACATGTGCCTTCAGAAATTTTGAGCATTGGGAAGACCTGGTATGGTACATGCCAGGAATCTGGGAAATGATATTTGAAATACATCGAAAGCATGAAATACCTTTGTCCAGTAGATATGTAGTTCAAGGCAATTTCACTAGACTGGAGTTTATCCCATTTATGCGGCTTAATAGAATATTTTAGACATCACCGAACCCCACACTCCTAACTGACACTTGAGCCCTTATAATTCACTCCAAGCTCTCTCTGACAGCAAGAGACCCAGATTTCCCCTCCCTCTAAGCTGTCCTTACGACTTCTTAGGATGAGCTTGGGGACCAGTAATCTGTACACTCCAATATCATCCTTCTGTCACCATCTTTGCCAAAAAGCCATTTCTCAAATTTTCATTATCTGGTTGGTAATACCTTATCCTTCTGGGGGAAGACCCAGCGGCACAACTAGTAGGAATGGTATATCCCCATGGCAAATTGAACTCTCTTTTAAGAGCGTCCAATGCAAAACTTCTTTCTCCTCAAATAAATCTCCCAGTTTAATGCAAAGTTAACCATTCTCTATTGAGGGTCCTAGTCAAAGCTTGTGTGAAAGCTAGGCTGCCTACTAATGTGTGAAAGGTGAGAAGATTCAGGTTATATTTGACAGCTAATTTATCCCAGAACGTAAGAGTGGTCCTGGTTACCTACGACGAGCAAAAACAAGAAGGTGATGAATTGAATGCTTGAATTAATTGCCACTGGCAATCACTTGGGCCACATCCCAATCCATAGTTTTCTTGCCCACCATGCCACCCCAGTATGGACCCAGCCATATGCAAATCAGTCTTGATCCTGCTCCCCATGGGAACAGTCAAGCACGGACTGCCAGACCAGGTCCTCCCTGCACTGGAAACAAGCATCCTGGGACCGGATTTGGGGTACCACCCCTCATCAGCCAGGCTAGCTTGAATCCAGTGGCACAGTGAGTCCGGGACTCACGTCTGGGCATACCTGGCGCACTTAGGGTGGCAAATGCAAAAACAACAAGGTGATGGATGGAATGCTTGAATTAATCTCAGCCACTGGCAATCGCTCGGGCCGCATCCGAATCCATCTTTTTTTTGGCCACCATGTAACCCCAGTTTGGACCTAGCCATCTGCAAATCAGTCTTGAGCCTGCTCCCCATGGGAGCAGACCAGCCCGAACTGGTATGGAAACAAGCATCCTACATTGAGTACAGACCCCAGGTTACGCATTGTCTTGTGAGCAAAAGCATCTTCCACAAGTTTGTCTCTTCTAAAGTTTTTTTTTTTAGCACAATTCATTTCCTATTTGGTCCTGTCCTATTGCTCCATGAAGCACAGCTGTGATGCATGACAGTATCTTGCAGCACTTGGGGTGCCCCAGTCACATTGCCTCAGGAGTCTGCTGAGCAGTGTCCTCATTAGTCTAGGTTTATTCCCTGATACATTAAAATAGTCTATTGCACACTGCATCTGTGGAATAGTGGAGTATTACAAGGTCACAGGAAGAGTGTGGAAAAGGAATAGAATTGTGTGGAGTATGGCCATCTTGATGGCTGCTATTCCCCCAAACCAGGATATGCCTTCCAACAAGACATGCTTGCAGATCTCTCTTCAACCCTCTTATGAGTGGGCCATAATTGGCAATAGTTAGGAGCTTAACAGTGGGGGTGATCAGGTTGACCAAATACAGAATATACTTGTTTGCCCAAAGGAACAGGAAATGGTTCTCCAGGTCAAAGAGGTTGTGCTGTCAGACTGAGTGTTAGAAGTCTGGGTTTCTATTTGGCAGAGGTAGGTACCTTTGTCCAAGTAAGGACCCTTCTTCCTAGTCAGGGTAAGGGGGATACACTTCTAAAACAACCCCTGCTCACCCCCTTGGTAGCTTGGCACGAGCAGACAGGCTTATCTCAGAGGCAGTGTGTAAAGCATTTGTGAACACATACAGTAATACAGTGAAAACACTACAAACGCACACCACACCAATTTAGAAAAATAAGTAATCTTTATGTAAACCAAAAAAAGACCAAAACTACAAAAATCCCCAATACAGTAATAAAAACGTGACCTTCAAATGGTAGAAATAGTTCAGTTCAAAGCAAATTGCAGATGCAACACTTTTCACACAAAGTACCTTGGATGCGTCGCGCACACAAACAAAAAGGGTGGCAGGGAAGGTGATGCGTCGGTTCCTTACACTCAGGGTAGGTGATGCATTGGTTCCTTGCTCCGGGGATGTGATGCGTCTGTTCCTTACCGGAGAGGAGGTGATGCGTCGGTTTCTTACTGCGTGGGGAGGTAATGCGCCGGTTTCTTACTGCATCCCCCAACGATGCGACTGACCTGGCACCTCGATGCGACGATCCAGGACGATGCGTGGGTTCTTGCAGCCGCACAGCAGGGCTTGCGTCGGAACTGGTGCGGTGATCTCGGACTTCGGAGACTGGTGCACTCGATGTGGCGTGCAGCGATTTCTCGAGCCGCGGGCAGGAGCTGCGCCGGTTTCTTCAGCGATGTGTTGGTAACAGGTACGGTTGCGTTGTGCTTCTGATCGTTGCGTTACTTTTCCAGCTCCCAACAGCCAGAACAACCTCCAGAGGCCCAGAACAGCTACAGGCACCTCTGGGCAGGTCAGAACTCCCAGCAAGGAAGTTCAGGGGAGCTGAGGGTGAAGACTTTGTGTCCCTGAGACTTCAGAACAGGAGGCAAACTCTTCTTCAAGCCCTTCGAGATCTTCCTCAAGCAGGGGACACAGCAAACAGGAAAGTCCTATTCCCTTCCCTTGGCATAAAGTAGCCACTGCAGGCCAACCCCAGACAGCAACCAGCACAGGGGCAGTACTCCTCCTCAGTTTCTCCAGCTCTTCTCCTTGGCAAAGATTCCTCTTGATTCCCAGAAGTGATCTAAAAGTCTGGGGTCTGCGCCCCTCTTTTTATAATACAGAATCCTTTGTTCTATGTGGCAGAGAAGCTCTTTGCCCAGCCAACACCAGTTCTGTCCTTTCTGGTGCAGCTTCGTGGCAGGAGGTGGAGACAGCATTGTCTAAGGCAGACCAAGCCCATTCAGGTGTGAAAGAAATCTCCTCCCCCTTCTCTGAATGCAGCCCAGGTCTATTCAGCCTAGCCCTGACTCACCCTGGAAAGGCAGGACACACCTCAACCCCCCAAGTGGCTGTCTGAATAGAATACACATCCCCAGCCCCTGTCACTCCAAAGCCAGACAGTCAATACACAACCTAGCAGAGGCACACTGCATGGTTAGGCAAGAAAATACCTACTTTCTAAAAGTGATATTTTCAAACCCAGAATGTAAAAATCACCCTCACTAAAAGATGCATCTTAACATTCTGAGTTCAGGCATATCGAACTGTATTTTCCTATCTTGTTTCCATGGGCAGTAATACTCATAAGATGTTATGAGCAAACTCCCCATTTTATCCTACGGGGACAGATAGCCTTACAATAGTGAAAAAACGAAATTGGCAGTATTTCACTATCAGGACATGCCACACACATCAGGGCAGGTCCTACCTTTCACATACACTGCACCCTGCCCACAGGGGTACCTTGGTCCTACCTTAGGGGTGACTCACATGTAAGAAAAGGGAAGGTTAGGGCCTGGCAAGTGGGTGCACTTGCCAGGTTGCCATGGCAGTACTAGACTGCACACAGGTACAGCAAAGGCAGGCCTGAGACCTTGTTGCAAGGTTGCTTGTGTAGGTGGCACAATCAGTGCTGCAAGCCTACTAGCAGCATTTGGTTTACAGGCCCTGGGCACACACAGTGCAGTGCACTGTACTAGGGACTTAGCAATAAAACAAATAGACCAAACATGGAAACACCAATCCATAACAACAATTGCCAAAGGGAGCACTTGCACTTTGACACTGACAGCAGTGGCAAAGTGCCTAAAGCATCTAGACCAGCAAAACGAAGTCCAACACACAGCAAAAACACAGGAGGCAAAGGCTAAAATACAGGAAAAACCCATGCCAATGATGCCAGGTCTAACACTGAGATATTAGTGGCTGCAATTTTATGGGTTTTGTATATATAGCCCAACACTTCACTATATTCCTCTACTTCATACTCAGCTGAATGGAGTTACTGTCATCAGAACATTGCCTGCTTACAAGATCCCAGACAGTGAAGTGAAAGAGTATGGAGATAGGGCTCCCCTTAGAAAATCAATGAAGACCTTGTTAGCAAAATGAAAGCTCGACACAGGATGAGTTAATCAGAAATAGTCACTGTCTGTAACTGTAGAAAGCTGGAGAAACTGGTGAAGGAGGGAGAACACAACAAAGGTGTGGGACAAAGAACGATGGGTAAATTAACGTTCGAGGAACCACACAACTAAGGAGTTGGAAGCAACTGGAAACCTCCAGAGTTGCTTATCATATTTCCCAGAAGCACATGCCCTTACTCTATGCTTTGATTATGTCTGAGAATGTTCTTAGGCTGCTCTATCTCAGATGTCTCACCTCATTCATGTGAGCCCCAGCTGTCTCTGTCATGAACGGCACAATCCTAAGTCTGCACCAATTGAGTCACTTAATTTCATTACACTGTAAACACAAGAAGGTAAATGTGTTTCTTTGTCCTGTTCTGTTCAAGGATCTCTCCTGGCCTTCAACACCTCTCGGTAGGCCTCTAATCTGGATATTGTTCCTCCTAGAAGTATTCTCCAGATCAACATGCTTCAGCCGTAATTCTATGTTCTGCTGTTTTAGTGCGTGCTCCACGCACGAAACCTGGTGTAGCTTTTTGGACTGGTTATCCACTGTTCTTTCCAAGTTATGTATTTATGAGCCTAAACAAGCAATGTCCCCTTCTAGCTCCCTGAAGCAGACCTTGAAATCCTTCTTAATAATTTCCACCTCTGAATTAATTTAATTGAGAACATTTTGTAAATGTTTTACAGTAACATCCACCTTCGTTGGTTCAATTGTCTTTTTGATTGTGTAACACTGTGAAGATGTAGTTGCAGTTTGATTTTTTTTCATTCTTTGTTTCATTGGCAGTAAGCATTTCCTTGACTGGGGACTCTCGTTATCCTGTGTAAGCAGCTGTCAGACCTGTGTGAGGGACCACAGGGTACGCACGGGCTACTGTCCACAATGTGGGGGATGGGATAATTTCCCACAAATGTCCCTGGGTCTGGTCTACTGTGATCTGCCAACTGAACCGAGTACAACCCCTTCAGCACTGGCCTCTCAGTGGTATTGATGACCAGTAGTTACTGACTTCTCATGGAGGTAGGGTGGGGGTGCTCAAGATCAGAACTCAACATTCACACATGAGCATTATACTGATTGCCCAACCCAACTTTGAAAAAGAAAAGTACTTTATTATACATCAAAACTAAATATTATACAAGTAATAATGAGCAAGAACAATTTAGTGAATGATGCACTGGGTAATATGGGCCTCAATCCACTATGCTACACCGCTCCCTGTGGGCTTTCCCCTTCTCTGCTCTAGGTGGTTCTCCACACTCATGGTAGGAAATTCTATGGTAGCATGAATAAAGGAACAGGTGCAGAATAACCTCCTCTAGTAATGCTCAATGTGCTCAGTTTATCACAGTTCAAATATAGTCTCTGGATTCTCATCATGGTGTGGGCCCAGGAATTGTGAGGTTTAAGTCAGAAGACAGCTGGCTGCAGTGCAAAGCTTCTCTCCTTCTTTTTGGACAGACTGCATGCTTCGGATTAGACATAGCCTCCTCCTGCTGCATGTGCACATCAGTTCTGGAACATTGGCAGGTACTATGGCAGAGCTGACTGTGGAATTACTTTTCCCAGGTATAGCTGTCTTTTCTACCACGCCAAGCTTCTCTTTCTCTAAATCTATTCTCTGTTCAATTCTCTCTTCTTTTCCTTGTCCTGCCATTCCCTTTCCAGCCCCTCACGCTCCCTTTATCTCACCTTACTGGTCCATTTTCCCCTTCTCCCTCCCTCTTTCCACTTGCTCCTCATGCACTAATCTTAGCTTCTCCCTTTTAAACTCTATGGCCTTCTCCTATTCCTCAGCCTTAACTTTCTGGCGAGCCAACTGCAAGTTCAGTGCTAGACTTAAACGTTTCCAATCTCTCCTCCTTGGTTCCCTCCTCCTCTGTTCTGGGCAGTTCTCCCTTTGTGGTAGGAATTTCTATGTTAGCATGAATAAAGTCTTAGGTGCAGATTACCTGCCTCTAGTATGCTCAGTGTGCTCAGATTATCACAGTTCAAAAATAGTCTCTAGATTCTCACCATGCTGCTGTTGCAGGAAGAGTGGCAACACACAGAATCTCTCCCACTTCAGGGAGAGACTGCATGCTCCTTGTTATACGTTGCCTCATGTTGCTGCAGTGAGGTTGCTGTCATGGGCGGTGAGGGGCAGCAGTGGGAGCCAATGTCAAAGGCCCTTCAGGTCAAAGATTTAGGTATCCAATAGTCAATGGGATTTATGTATCAAATAGTCATGGTAGCCCCATTGGGTAATCAAGTCATGGCCAAACTCCTACCTGACTCTGGGTGCTAGACTTTCAGTCAGGCCCCGCTTCAGGGCACTAAGTCGCAGTCTCAGTTCTTTAAGTCACAGTGGCATAAGATAAGCCACAGTCACCCATCTTTGGGTCACAGTGGTACGGGATGAGCCACAATCACACTTCTGTGGGTAACAGCAGTACAGATTCAGCTACAGTTGAAGATCTTGGTGCAGTGGCCCAGCTTTTAGTTGTCCACTCCATCTGGAACCTCAACCAGGAGAGTCCAATGCCCTTTGACATATGGGGCACACAGATTGCTACCCTTCATCCTGCCTTCTTTGGCAGACCCCACCAGTACTGGTGTCTCACTGCTTCTGACTCTTCCTGGATAGTTACACCTCCTGCAGGGGTTGCAGGTTCCATCCCTCTCTCAGCCTGTAAATAGGCTTGTAGGCACCTCAGTTCAGAAGAACAGCTTGTTCCAGCAAGACTTCAGGTGATGTCTCCTTATGCCTGGAAAGCTGGCTACCGAGCAAAAAACAGCCCTGGTTGCAAAACATTCCTCTGAGTAACCTCCAGAGAGCTCCCTTCCTTGATCCTAGACAACTGGGAACTGGTACAACACGTGAGTTCCACTTCTATACATTGAAAGAATGCAGGAGATAGAGCTCCATTGTCTTCACTTTCAGAACCAGATTGGGGCCGTTCTTATTACAAGTGAAATTCCATGCTGCTTTCCATAACTAGCCTTTAGGAAGAGCGATGTTCCTCACAGCAGGGTAGTCTCCGGCCTGTAGTACCCACTACAAAGGCCCAAAGAGGTGTGCGCTTTCTGCACCTGGCTGTCATAGCCACACTGAACAGTGATCAGGGCAAAGACAAAACGCTGGCCTCATCTAGAAGGCCCCATTCACCTTCAACAACAGAAACTGCAGTCCCACTCTTCACCCCTTCACTATATACCAGATGGCAGGGCTACAGGAGGACTGACTAGCAACTTCTCTCAGCAAAAGTTCTGTTTGATTTCTAAAGGAACCTTGTCTCCTCTTCCCCCACTTCAGTGTCTACTGTCTCATTCCCCTCCCTCTAACTTCAGAAGTATCAGCAATACACTCCACTATCTTGAAACAAAACTCACTTCTATGATGTGCTCAATGCCAGACATGGGCATCAAAATGAATCCCACAGGTCTCTATTGTGCCAGTTCACTCAAGCAAACAATGCACATACCACACCAGATACATGTACAGCATGCACAACATACAATTGTATGAGATGTTAGCACTAGGATCTGCTTAAGTGCATAGAAGTAGAACTTTACACAAGTGGGACAGAAGGCCTCCACTCCAGTGACACAGATAAAAAAAGATCTGCTCACAATTAATTCAATGTGCTAAACCCATGGTAGGGAAAGTAGTCCACTGTTAGTTAAATGAGGTCACATTTGGTTCACCCCTCCAGGTCCAAGACACATCTGGGACCTCACTCATGTCAAGAGACAGGTCTAGTTGTCTATGCACACACTAGATTTGTGTTAGGCTAGGGCAAAATTCAAAACTCAGGATAGCAAATACACATTGTCAGGTACTTAGTGCAGAGGAAACACCACTGAACACCATGCAGGGCCATTCCCGTCCCACCACCATCCGTCCCAATATTGCAGAGGTTGCATGCTCAGGTCACCACCAAAACACCAGTGTTCCTAGAATTATCCTGTTTAGTGATCTTCCTGTGTGTCATATTCCTAAGACATCTTCCTTACCTGGTAGCAACCAGTAGTGACTTCTTTTTGAAGGTGTGCTTCTAATAGTCATTTTCCTTGTATTCCTTGATGGGAAGCTCAAATACACACCAGCAGTGTCTTTCCACTGGTCAGAATGCTAGAGGACATACCTCTTCTTTATCAGCTGTACCCAACTGATACCTGGGAGGAACAACCTGACCGCCCAAGGCCTCCTATTTATATATCTGCCTGACCGTTGGGTCGGCCCTCTCTCCTTTGTATATCTCTCTCCCATGCACAACTCTTGGGCAGGTCTTTAGTAGCTGCCCTTCAGGTTTTCAGAGCCTGTGCAGTCAGGCAAGCCTACCAAAATACTGAGGCATCTCCTGGGACTTCTGGCCCAGCAAATCTGGCTGTGTCATTTTGCCTGTGGACAACAGTCAACTCTAGGTTCTGGCTCCAAAGCCTGACAGCACAGGGGCCCTCTCTGCCTTCAATGAACACCAGTGGTTTACACCTTGGATATGGTGTTCTCACCCTGATACTGCCTAGGTTTAGTGTGTGGGACCTGGGGGTGCGGAAAAAGTTGAGTTCTGCAAGGGTTTGGAGGAAGGCCAGTAAAGTGGCTATGCCATTCATGTCTCACCCAAAGCCAGATTAGTTAACTTAAAGTACAGAAATGAAAATATATGCAATGAGGGTAAGATAAGTGATAAACCAAGTTTAACATACCATAATAAAGGTAAAGTACAAAGTAGGCTATTGCAAAGGTTTCTGAATTTCCACTGAGGTATGACATTGTGTACCTTAACTGTCTTCCCAATGAGCATAAATCCCTACCTCTTGGAATAACCATATTCTGCCTCCTATTCTAAACATATGTCTGCGGATAATCCTCTCGAGCATTTTTTTGCTTTGGTTAGAAATTCTCTCTGGAGGTGTTAGTGTTTACAATTGTGATTCTGTGAATCGGGATCTGCCCATTATGCAGTGCAGTTAGTCCTTTCTTAATTACTTAAGCCGAACTTGGTCTAGCAAAATGTTCTGCGATTTGGGCCTAATGGTGATGGAAATATGTTGGAAGCATTTCTAAACATCACCACATGACTTTTTAGTAGGAATTTGATCAAAAGCCACAGTTGAACCAGGCTGTTGCACACTGCAGGTTGATCCTGTTGACCTTTAATGAGCTTTGAATGGAACAAGACAAGGATTTAACACGGCCAAACTGACAAGTAGGACTGTGCAATGCACCGAATGTCAAGGTCCTGCACAGTTCTTTTCCTCTCACCAACAATGGGTTAATCTGATGCTTCCTTTTTAATTCTGACACAACACCTTGAAACTCCAAAATCAAGACTACTTCTGTTGGTCCTTCTTTGTAACAGTTCAGGTTGAAGTAGTTAATCTCACTTACCTTATGACTCGAGATATGGAGGGACCACAGATACTGAGCACTGCTATTCTAGGCATCTACATAATGGCACTATGTAGAACAATCCCTATCAATGATTGGCACTATTTGCATTCCCTGAAATATCCAATAAGTTTCTCACTGAACTTACCTACCCTCCAGGGCACAGTAAGTGATATCAATCACATGAGAATGGATATATTTTCTTGGAAGTCCCAGATCCCATGTCCTTCCTGGAAAACATCCTCTCCTACAAAACATTCTGAGAAAAAAATAAGCATTGCCTAGGTGCAATCTGATGCCCTAAACACAAAGGTAGTTGATACTTGTATATCGAGGAAAGGTCAATGTAACCACCATTCTAAACCTCACATGATCTCACATCCTCCTTCTCAGGCGGCAAGATCAACTGTGTCCTTGGAAAACAAAATCCCTCTTTGGGAATTCCAAGAGCGGGTTTCAGAGGTGCTTAGGAATCTACAGATAAGCCTATTTCACAAACATGCTGTCTGTTAGAAACTGGTCTACTGGTTGGCAGAGGTATAAACCCTGTCCAAGCAGGAACCACAGTCCTAGTCAGGGTAAGTCACAACACACTCTAAATTATCCTGTGCCTACCCTCTGGTAGCTTGGCACAGAGCAGTGAAGCTTAACTAAATAGGCAATGTGTAAAGTAATTGAGTAACACAGTGAAAACACCACAAAAAGACTCCACACCAGGTTAGAAAAATAAAGAATAACTTTCTAAATAAAGCGAGACCAAAACGGCAAAATCCAACAAGTAGGCCTCACTTCCAAGGGTCCAGGACTGTGCTGGCACCATTTGGCAGGGCAGACTCACAGCTTATAGTCCAGATGCAGATGCTGGTATTTGAGGTCTTTAGTTCAAGTAATGCAGGTCCAGTTCTTCTCACCCAGGCAAGAGTCCAGCAAAGCAGCAGTCCACCAGAGTGGCTGTCCTTTCAGCAGCACAGCAGTTCTTCTTCCTGACAGAGTGGTCACAGGTTCAGAACTGTATAGAAGTTATGGTGTCAGAGGAACAGTACTTACACTCAGTTGTGCCTTTAAAGTGGGGGAGACTTCAAAGAATGCGTTGACGTGCACAAAGGTCCTCCCCTCCTCCCCTCCTGCCATTGATCCAGACTCATTACAGAGGGGTATGCAGCCCTTTGAGTGTGGACAGGACACAGCCTATTCAGGTGTCAGTGTGAGGCTGTGCCCAGCTCCTTCCTCCCACCTTCCTAGAAGGCCCATCAAAGCATACCTCAGCTCCCTTTGTATGTGGCTGACTAGAGGGAATACACAAAGCCCAGCTGTCACCCGACCCAGACTAAACAGAAACAGGCAGTAGGCACCAAATGGCTAAAGTAAGTAAATGCCACCTTTCTAAAAGTGGCATTTGCTAAACTGTAATTTAAAATCCAATTTCACCATAAGCTGTGCTTTTACATTGTGAGTCCAGTAACACCAAACCTGAAATGAAAAGTCTAGCTCTTCATAATTGGGAATTACACTTAAAAGATGTAATAAGGTAATCCCAATGCCTATGGGAGAGATAGGCTTAGCAGTAGTGAAAAATGAATTTTGGGAGTTTTTCACTACCAAGACATGTAAAAATTAAAAGTACATGTCCTGCCTTTTACATTGCACCCTGCCCTGTGGGTCGTACAGGGCCTACCTTAGGGGCGACATATGTATAAAATGGGAAGGTTTAGGCCTGGCAAGAGGTTAATCTTGCCAGATTGAAGTGGCACTGTAAAACTGCACATACAGGCCCTGCAAGGGCAGGCATTAGCCATTGCTAGAGAACTACTGAAGTGGGTGGCACAATGAGTGCTGCAGGCCCACTAGTCACAGAAAGGGTTGAGTGCAGTAATAGTTTTTAAAAACAATATTTCCTAGAACAAACACATTAAATATGTCTGAAGAGCCATCTAAATTAATTATGGCGACAAATATTTAAAGAAACTCATTGGACCCGATATTTCCAAGACTAGCTGTTGGTGTTATTTTCTTTTCTTTATTGTATATTTCCATATAACATTTTTTTTTAAATTAAAAAACAATCAGTGTACAGAAATCGACATTGCACCACAAAACACATCCAAAATGACATACAAAATTATGGTACTCTTGGCATTTCCCGGAGATATTGATACATCTAATTTTACATCTGTATTGTTGGTTCCATTCATCCACCTAATATGATTTGGTTAGTTTGAAATCCAGCCACAATTGGACGTTTTAGGGACCACAATCCTTTCTAAGACTTTCTGGTTAAATCCCCCAACCATAGGTAATTAATTCCTCCTTTGCATCTGTGGATTATTGCTTCTCCCAGAGGGGAAATGGTCAATGCATTTCGGCCTTCAAAGTATTTATGGCCTCATCAGGAACAGAGAAAAAAGGAGGGATGATCGAAATTTTCCTCTTGTGGTTTTGAAAAACCATCAATAACGCAGATTAACCATACATTGTCTTCAGACATAGCCTCCAGTATCTAGCTATGCCCGTCACGCCACTACTTGTCCTCTGTTTAAAATCATCTGCCACGCCACAGTATTCAGCTGTTTCGGCTCTGGGTTTCTATGACGAGAACGACCTGGGTTACAAATCCCACCAGAGTTCGTGAAAACCATTCCCAAACACCAAACCCACGCGTCGGACCTGGGATCACAGGACGCAACCCAGCTGGCGGGAAGGGAGCTCCTCCCTGCAGCTGGTTGCAGAAGTAAGCAATGTACATTTCCAAGACCGCTCGCCACCAGTAAAAGGATGTTTCACAGAGCCACAGATGAAGAAAGCAATGACGATTTATTTGAGGAGAAGGGAGCTTAGCACTGCAACCACCGACACATTGCCCACATTAACTGTCACAGTAGAACCTTATGATCCACAACCTTCCAAGAACCATACCTTAAAGGAAACATCATGAAGCACGCTTTGGGACATTTGCTACACACTTTTGTCACTGTCCTTTTGCTGATGCTTTGAAATATAAACCTGTAAATGTAATTCTGGAAAGTGACTTTCATACAGGATCATGGGCAAATGTTAAGTCTGTGCTGCTGCAAAACTAACAAGCATTTGCAATGCAACCGGTCTCGCCTTTGGGACCTTATATGTATTTAGCTATGTAGCACATTAGCCTGGGTGCTGAAACATTTACAGTTCTTTAACATGAAGGGAAAGTAAACACCAAACTGCGTGACATACCAGGTATGGGAACCCATGGAGAGAAATATTGCCTTTCAGCGGGAAACGTTATAGTCCAAAGCTCTGTTTTTAATATAAAATCAGGGCCTTCAGTGGTCATATCACTGAAAATACAAGATTTGAAAAAAGTATTATTGTCTACGGGTGCTCGTGGTAGACAATTTCTATGGACTGGAATCTAGAGAATGCTAAAGTGAGTCTGGTATTTTACTGACCTCTGCTGGTCGTTTTCTATCAAAAAAGTTAAATAGAGGCAGTTGCCAGAAAAATTAAAAAAGAAAGTCCCTAAGCAGAAAGCAATTCTGGTATTTTACTGACCTCTACTGGTCGTTTTCTATCAAGACAGTTAAATAGAGGCAGTTGAACAGAAAAAAATGGTCCCTAAGCGGAAGCAGACAAGTCCTAGGGCTGATCTCCAGAGCCCACAAAGTACATACACATGTATATACTAATATAAGTATATACTAAAGTATATACAAGAGGTCTCGAATGCTCAACCTAAAAATTAGGCAATGTTTTATCCTTGTGCATGGCCTGTGCCTACCCCCGCACAACTTTCTTAGAGGTCCAGGATACAAATGTATAAAGGTTGGGCCCAGGCAAAATTTCATTTATGTGACCAAATCTCGTGTAATTCCAGATTTTGGGGATTTGCGTGTTAATTTTTTCCTCCTCGAATTCCACCCATGGGTGACTGGTCTGCGTAGAAAATGTCTTGCAGCAACTGTCAAAATGATATATGCTTTAGCCCCTAGACATTTCTCTACTCAAACCCATTTCTCGTTAGTATCATGCTTCATTTTTAAAACATTAGGGCCGTATTACGAATATGGTGCACATTTCTTTTGTGCACCATAGCGCACCTTTCAAAAAGTGTGCCCTGTGCAAACAAGGAAACTGACTGAATTACACTGAATGCGCTGGCCCCTGGGCAGAGGTGAGCTTGCACTTCCCTGGGGGCAGTGCATTTAAGTGAAATACAGCGAAAACTGCTCTGTTTCACTGTGCAGGCGGCAACTTGCCAGTGAGTGGCTTCACCCGTCTGTAGGGGCATTTCTAATGGGTCCATGGGACCCCCTTTCTTCCCTTCCCGTGGGATGCCTTCTGGAGGCACACTAAATGTGCTCCACCTTTTTGTGGCTCACTTTCAGTGCGCCTCTTAACAGCATGTTCGCCTCTGTGCCCATGTCGGTAATATGACATGGGCGCAGAGGCAACGTTATTCCCTCATTTGCATGGGGCACCCCCATGCAAATGAGGGAACACTCTCTCATGATAGCGCTTGTGCAACATGTGCACCAGTGCTATCTGTATGGCAGAAGGGGAAGCACAAGCATCTGCAGCCCCTTCTGTAATTCCATTGTGCCCCGGGGGTGCTCAAAGCGGGTGCACATGCCTGTTGTGCCCCTGGGGAACAATGTATAATACGGGCCCAGGTGTGACCCCCCCCATGTCCAATTTTCATGCATATAACTGACAAACTGTACATCATTTCATCCAGGTAATTTTCACTGAAATTTGGTGCATTACAGAGGAAGACGTTTCACTATTTTACCCAAATGTAATTCTTGTAACAGTTAACTATGGCCAGGACCCTGGCATGGCTACAGAGCCGATGAGCATATATTTTAAGTTCCAAATATAAAGAAAGAGTTTGGGGTTTAATCAGCAATGTAAGGTCCTCATATAAGTCGACTGAAAGGTAACAAGTAATGCCACATAACTCATTGGCTAGTGTGTGTATGCAAAAAAGGTCAACTGATTTTTTAAGCCACTTTCCCTCAAAGCCCTCATAGACGAATAGAAAATTAACTTTCAAAAGCAGTTAGTTTCCCTTCCCCAGATTTTGTGCAATGTGAGGAACATAGACAGCCAGCCATCACGAAGATCAGTGTTATGAAAACTATCACATAGCAACAAGTAAGGTATGCAAGAGTTCTGGGTTGTGGGTTCAGAAATGGTCTGTGCTGGATGTCCTTCATTCAGCCAGTGGTGGATGTGGTGCAATGGTGCTTTTGGGGGAGGCTGAGTATGTTTACAAGGTACATGGGACAGACAAGTTACAAAACAGAAAGGACCTCTGCTAAACACCTCTGTAGAAACATTTTTTAACATAAACACATTTTTACCCTTACTGCATCTACCTTAACAATCAAATCCGGGGAAGTAAACAGTTCAGGTTTGCCCAGGGATTCTGTGATATCCTTAATGTATCACACACCAGGCAGTCAGTGATCACCATATGATTCAAATAAGCCTGCTTATTTCCCCATATAGAAATCCAAAGGAGGAGTAGGGCAAGCTTGATATAATCCTCAGTACATGTAAGACCCAGCTCCTCATGTGTGCAAGAATGTGAACTTGATGGCGGAAGTCCTAGCAGTCTCCTACAAAAGCGGTTCTCTTCATGCTGCAATTTTGAACAGTTTTGATGTTGCCCCCATAGGCCAGGACTGGGACACACTCACATCTGTAGATTTCTACAATAGGTGACACAGGTTTGTATACCACTTTCCTGGCTACCTCAAAGACAGGTTCCCACAAACTGGTTAAAACAAAAACATCTATGTGAGGTGAAGGGTAACCAGGAACTCTGGGCATCAAAGGTCACACCCAAATATGAAGAGTCATTTACTCTCAAAATGGGCTTTTCTTTAATAGTGATGGGTCTAACCTTAGATCATTGGTGACCACAAACTATATAGTCAGTTTTAGAAATATTGCCCTCGAGGTCCATTAACTAGACAAAAACTGTCAATAAGGCCTCTCAGGCCATTAGGGGTATGTGCAATCAATACGACATCATCTGCGTAAAGCAGTCCGAAGATGAGCATAGATCCCACCTTTGGCTGATCCTTGCCATTAATAATCAAAATATCACTCAACCCATTCATATGCAGGAAAAATTAAATAGGGGCAACACCCAGCCTTGGTGGATCCCTCTGGCTTGGATGAAGGGTACCGTGCACGCACTCTCTGATCCATACCTCTCAGAGGCAATCATCCCACAGTGTAGGGCACTTAGAAAGTTCACGAGGGGATCGGGAAGGCCCATCTGCATCAAGAGATCCCATTGGTTGACCCGATCAAAGGCACTGCTAAGACCAAGAAGGAGAGATATATAGCCCCTCTTTTGGCAGTTATATACTTTTCGATGATTAGATGTAAATTCTCAAGCCCCCATAATCCATACTGCACCATATTGATCACATTGTTTTGTTTAGCCCAAACCTCGATCCTGTGAAGAATATTGTGCCCAAATACTTTGACCTCTGAATCTATTATGCAGATTGGCCCATCATTCAATCAATCAATGAATCATGGTCTTACATAGCGCGGCTACTCACCCATGAGGGTCTCAAGGCACTGGAGGGTTGCTGGTCGGACTGGGTGTAGGATCATTCGAAGAGCCAGGTCTTGAGGTCCTTCCTAAATTGGGTCAGCAACGCAGATTGCCTGAGGTGGAAGGGCAGGGTGTTCCAGGTCTTGGCGGCGAGGTAGGAGAATGACCTTCCTCCTTTTCTGGTCTTTTGGATCCTGGGGACGGAGGGAAGGGTGAGTTGGGAGGATCGGAGTTGTCTGGCAGGTACGTTGAATGTGAGGCGGTGGTTCAGGTATGCTGGTCCTTCGTTGTGTAGAGCTTTGTAGGTGTGAGTGATGAGCTTGAAAGTGATTCTCTTGTTGACTGGGAGCCAGTGGAATTGTCGGAGGTGTTGCACGGTGTGGCTGCAGTTGGGGATGTTGAGGACCTGTCTGGTTGCGGCATTTTGGATGTTCTGTAGTTTCTTGAGCTGATTCTGGGTGACACCGGTGTAGAGTGCATTGCCATAGTCAAGTCTGCTGGTGATGAGTGCCTATAACACTCGGGATCTTGCTTGTTGCCTTTCTTATAAATTGGGACATTTGTAGGTGTCTGCCATGAGTTTGGAATGCTAGTACTGATGGCAGCATTCAAGGATTTAGTTATGATGATTGGCCCCCAAAATTCAATGTTAGATTCATACAAATCCACGGGGACCCCATCAGGACACAGGGCCTTGTGGGATGGGCTAGCAGTAATAACATCCAGAACCTCACTAAGCAAAAAACTGATATTCAGCAAGAATGTTGAGGGGGGCCTCCTGTGTCAGCACTATCTGTAGCATAAGAATAAATATTGCTGAAGTGCTCCATCCAGCTGTCAGCACTTCTATTGGCGCCAAGCCCATCTGAGTTATCACACTTATTATTGTTAGCGTTCATAATTCTCCAAAAAGCACTGGAGTCTCTGTCTTTGCATGCTTTAATCAGGTTTCGTCAGGTTTCATCCTTAATTGAGGCCTTCCTTTCCCTAATGGTCAGTGTGTACGCATCTCTGGCACAAGCAATTCTGGCTTGGTTTCTGGGGATGCACGTCAAGGTACAGTGTGGCCTGTTGTTAGCTAGTCTGCAATCTATATTGAACAAACCTGATGAGACATTTTTCTCAGTGGAGACTAATCTTAGAGGAGGCCTCCAAAATAAAAAGGAGGAATGGTTAAGAGTCAGCAAACAGTCATTGATTACATAAATATTAGTGCTAATAATAGAAGCTAGGAGGGGCAGGTAATGTCAGTGCTCTCTAATTCCTTAACTCCCTTTTCGACAGTCGGTTCTGTGCCTGATAGCAGGTAGAGTTAAAGCTCATTCGAATTGTGATCACTTACACTATTTTGTATCATCCCCACCCCTCAGAATAGGCTAGCTCATTCATGCACTGTGAAATAAAAACATAATCTATAACCACGTATTGCCCCAATATAACCCAAAGTAGCCCTCTTGTTTGACTCATCCACCAAGGTTTCCGCTGTTTTCTGGTGACTAAATTTGAAAAAATATCTATATAACTTGATTCCCCTGCTATCTGCTCTTTAAGTGTTTAGCAACCCTTTAAACCAGATTAAGAAGGCGCTACGGCACGTAACATTGGTTCCAATTTTGACTTTGAAATCCCCCCTCCTCACAATAACATTAAAATCATTAAAAACTAAAAGGGGTCTGTTATTTGGAATAGTTCAAACATGAAAATTGGTAATATCTCCCTCTTTATTCTGCGCATTAACTGAATTATAAAAATGAATGAGATAAAAGTTAAAAGTACTCAGGAGCACAACGCAGAGAACTTGGATTCCCAAACGGGTGAAAGCTATTGATTCAAACTTGAGCTCCGCTGAGTTTCAAACCATGGTAAGCACACCCCTCTGAGCTTGGCCACAGGTGGGGAGCATTGCAGGACTACAGAAACGTTGGTATCTATTCTAAACAATGTCCTCAATAGACTAAGCTTCCTGAAATATAGCAATTTCATAGTTTTTTAACAAATGTTTACCAGTCGTTATTAAATTGCTTGGAATTGAAACCAGAGCTATTCCAGCACACCAGGTTAGTCAGTAGCTTGCCCAAAGATAGATTTTGACTGAACTGACCATTTTTGACTACTAGGTTGGAGTTGTTGGTCAATCAATCAAATTTGTTCAGGTTGTCAAGTGAAGAAAACTGGTTAAAGACAGTGAAATGTGCAAACACTTTGGGGCGGGCCTATACACCACAGGAAGGGATGGAGAATTTGTGGCAGGTAAAAGATACCTTTAGAAAAGGCCCAACAGAAGCAGATTAATGTTGGAGTGAATGTTAATGTTGGCTTGGTTATTTGAATTTAATCTGTGTGCCAAATATGGATGTTTAAACGTAATGTTCACACAATTGCCCCTGATTTGTTTGGTACTAGGGCCAATCCAGTCCACTCCTCGAACGAAGAGTATATTACTATAATTGCTAAGATGAAAATGTGTGCTCTTGGTTAACCAATGACACACTTTGGGGGATATTCTCAAGAACGTGCGATAATCATCGCCAAAATAGGTTAACGCAATTTTTCACATCGCCGTCTATCGCACGAAAATAACTCAGTGTTAACGTCTCATTCTCAACACGGCGGTAACATGCGATAGTTTCCCGATAACGCGTCAAATGTCCGCGATAAAATTACCGGGACGGCGATAAAAAAACATGAAAATACATGCGATGGGCCCAACTGCGATAAAAAATCCAGCGATAAGCAGCGCCAGGCTTGCAAGTCCCACAAGTCAGGCGGGAAAAACCACTATAAAAGCAACAACAAAAAACACAAACAAAACACAAACAACTGCGAAGCACCATGGAGGTAGCCGGAGCAAGTACAGAGGACAACCAGAACCCCACAAGCCCCACGGAGGACCAGACTGGGACCTCGGGGTCAGGGAAGGGCAAGGAGAAGAAGAAGAGGAACCTGCCTTTCAGTACGCAGGAAAACAAGATCCTCATTAGAGAGGTGATAGAACACCACCACCAACTGTTCATCACCTCCACTGTGTCATTGGCAACTAAAAATACAATATGGCAGTCCATCTTGGCCAAGGTGAATGCAGTCCGAGTGAAGAGAAGGAAAGTGGACGACTGCAAGAAGTGCTGGACTGATGTGAAGCGCAACCAAGCTGAAACCTGCAGCCAACCTGAAAGCAGCAATACAGACTGGAGGTGGGAGTCCAGCAACACACCAGGAGCTGGATGAGATGGAGGAAATGGTGACCCGAGTCATCATTGGGGAGACGGTGGCAGGAGTTGAGGGGCCGGACACTGCACAACATGACCTGAGCCAACAGCAACAGGGTGAGTAACGACCAGGGACTGGGGGGACGGGGGGAGATGGGCACAATGGCACACATGCACAATTAAGTATAGTACATCTGCGGACAAACCATGCCCAAGAGTCACAACTCCGACCAAGAGCCCAATTTACCCAAGTCTGCAATATCTCAGCACTGTATAAGCACAGAAGTGAAAGGCGCACCGCCTGAAAGGGATAAGGGCCAGCAAAATCAGAGCTGAAGGGGCAGGCAACACACCCACAATGCAGCACACACACATAAGAATCAGAGCACCTCAACATTGACAACAATGTGGTACAAACTGCAACACCTTCACAACAGAACAGAGGACACAACTGCTGCCGCTTGTGTGTAGAAAATGGCCATTCGCATTTGGCATAGCAGGAAACTGTGGGATGATAATGTACAAGTACAACCTCACATCCCTGATGGTGTAAAAATGTCAACTGTCCCGCATCAAATAGGCATCTCCTCACAAACAGTCACAATGTACATTGTCATGCAGTCTGTAAGTAAACTTGTACAATGCGTGAACATACATGTGAACACAATGTCAATCTGCATCTCCCCTTCACATTGCAGAGGGAAAATCAACACCTCCTTCAGAGCAGACCCACCAACTCAGCACTGATGATGAAGAGGACCTCCCCAACATCGACACCGACGCCCGTCAACAGCTCACGGACAGCTTCGGCACCCCACCTCCAGGAGCAGGGCAGCCCAGCTGCATCCAGGAGACCCCACCCCCTGCACAGACCACACAGCAGGAAGCACCCACCACCACGGCTGTCTCCCAGGACCCCCACGACCAACACATGGCATTCCAACGCCGTGTGTTAGGGTGCCTGGAGAAGATGGCTGATCAGCTGCGGGTGGGGTTCGACCTCATGGCAGCCAAACTAGATGCCATACGTGGGTGTCTAAGTCCCATCAGGGACCACTCACAGTCCCTAACGGACACCCACTGTCCGCTCCATGCTCTCCAACAATCCATGGCTGACATCCCTGGAGTCCTGACTCTGAGCCAAGAACAACTGTCTAGTCAGAGTGGCTCCAGCAATGTCAGCCGGGAGTTGGGACACATAAGGAGAATGATGGAGAGCTTGGAGCGGATGCAGGCGGAAAGAATGTTTGCCATGGCTGCACACCAGCGAGATGTAGCTGTGATCTTCCATGCCCTGCAGATCCTCGTCATGGCATTGCCGCCACAAGGCCTGGCGCCGATGAATGCTGCTGCTGCTACTACTCCATCCACATCTCCGCCCCCTGAAGTGTCAGTGCCACACAGAGATGCAGACTAAACACCACCACCCACATGTGAGTTACCTGACACATCAGAGGACGAAGATGATGATGAATCTGGCTTTGTGGTAAGAATGAAGTGGTAGCATTCATCTCCGCCATATGGTCTGTTTCAGCTTGGTTCTGCCCTCTGCATCATGCCCTTGAATAACACCTTCCACTGTCCCCCGATACACCCAGCGACACTCACCTTGGACCTCGACATGGATTGCCACATATTGTTTGGTTACCAATGACACAGCAATCACACTGCGGACTGGAGTCTTCCTCTTCCGATGAACTTGTCAATCCCTAAAGGATTCTGGCTGTCCCTCCACGGGCCAACAATGTAAAGTGGGGTTTGCATGGCCCTGTACTGCTCCAGCTTCAACACTCCACTGAATGGGAATAAAACATTCTAATTCACACAGATGTGTCATGGCTATGATCAATCAAGTATGAAAGTATGGATGAATGTAGGGACAGTGATTCCACAAAAAATGTACTCTCTGGGTAATGCTATCAATGCGCATGTATGGCTGTGACCCAGATCGGCAGTGAGACACACATTGTCATTCAAATCAACACTCATCACAGTTGAATACAAGTGAAGGTGCGTAGACTTTATTTGCATATGCGTGTCAGTACGGGCAAGATAAGTGCCACAACATGCAGACCAATGCAACAGTATGTCAGAATTTTTTAACGTTGCCAAGCGCCGCAGTCCACTCCGGGGAGTGCCTCACCTTTCACAGGTGTGTGTTAACCCGAGTTGTTGTCCGCTCATGTATTCGGAGTCCAGGCGAATGCAGCCATGTCCACTGTTGTCGTGGGATATGTGACCAGATCTCCAAGATGCAACAAGGTGTTGGGACATGTGCAATGGGTTCCAATCTGTTGTGGCTGCAGGTACGTAGTTACTCGTCCATGAAAGCGATTGCAGCTTCGTAGGCTATCATTTCCAACATGAGCTCATTGTCGACTTCATCAAACAGGACGGCGGGGCAATCTATTAGCAGGTCCGGACAGATGTGCTGCGTCCACCCCCTTTCACCAATTAGCACTACAGCCCAATAGGGGAGCAGTTCAATGTGGTCACTGCACACGAGGAGTTGTGCAATCTCCCAGGTCCAGCTGCCAGCATGTATGCCAAGTATCAAGGTATCCCATAAACGGGTATCATGGTGACACTCCTGGTCGTGGGCCAACAGGGGGCGCACACACATGTCAAAAGCCAGTTCAGCTACCGTCCTGTTGGATAGGCAGACATCCATGGACCACTCAAATATGCACGATCGACAATGCAACACAGGCTGAACGCAGGTGACGTTGGCAAGGCGGAAGCTTATCCGGTAACTGATCCGCAGCACTGCCAATGGAAGTGCCCCCAGTAAATGCAGCATACATGCACGGTACAGTTCCACGTGACAGGGGTTGTGCATGTGTCCGGGATGTTCTGCCATTGCGTTAGTGGCTCTGGTTGAAGCAGCACTGTTCTGACCTGCGCCAGTTCTGTGGATGAAATGCCACAGCTCGGATCAATGAGTTGTTTTAGTGTGCAATGGTTGTACGCCTGGGATGGTGTGGGAGTAAGTCTGAAGGCCATTCCATGCAATAACTTCGAGCAAGGACTTCTGTGTGTGGGGTGTGTATACGTTGGTCTTTCGTCGGGCTGTGCGCAGTGTGGAGTCGTCATCAGCTGCTATAGTATCTGTCAGGGGGTGCCGGGCACATGCAATTCCGAGGTCGGAGGTGCAGATGTGCTTCCGCCTGATAGTTCAGACAAAGGAGCTTTCATCCCTAATGTTAGTTTGTCATCTGCTTGCATTCAGGAAATGTGATGTGACTTGTTGGGGGTGGGGTGGGATGTGTGCGACTTTGGGATTCATGTTTGACATGTCTTGCATGTGGCAAATGAGCGGCATCACTGTGTGTTACGTTGCCTCACAGCTGCTCCTCCCTCCCCGAGCCTATTTACTTGTGTGCGCTGCGCGGTTGCATCACTTGCACTCCTACGGCATACCATTGTCATGCCTGGCTGCGCATGTCCACAAGCCTGACAACGACAGTGTGATGTTGGCCGTTGAAGGTGGGCGGCCACGTGAGTGTAGGCCTATGGTAAGGATAGGGCGGACGCAGATGTAGAGTTCGTGCCTGGCTGTACTCGCGCTGCGATTAAGGCTAGGCATTTGGCTCATGCTGCAGCAATACAGATACACACAACACTTGGCATGTATGAGCCAAGACCCCGAGTGGTCTTGCGCTCCTTCATTTCTCCGTTCGTGCGAGCCCGCCCTCCGGGTGCGTGCTACATTGCAACATTGTCGATTGAGGGCCGGGTGGTGCCGACACTACATCAGAGACACACGCATTAGTCACTTCCTTGTCCAGACCAACACTGAACCACGCCCAGAACCCCGGACGAATTCTTCACACCCCTACGCTGGACTGGCGTACGCCGGCCCAGCCCACTCCGCTTACGCTTACAGGGGGGATGACAAAGCTACGTGTCCAAGGTCTTACCCACTACCTGAGGTGACATGGTTGCGTCCGCTGTCCACAGCACAATGTAATGTGGTAGGGCCCTGGGCCATCATGCATACATAATGACCACACAGACACACTTAGATAGATAGTGGAACTGGCTACGGGCACGTGCGCCCGGCCCATTTTATTACCAGGGTAACATGTCCAGTGATGCCTGTACTGGATGGGTGTGGGGTGAGTGTAAGCCAGCCCTCAGGGAGTGGTTGGTGCTGGCAACAACTAGAACAGTGATCATCGGTTCACACACACAAGACTCAATCATGAAGGGTCCATGACTTGCAGTGCACTGAGGTAGGGGCACCAGATCTGGAATCACACACACAAGATTCAAACATAAAGGGTCCATGACTTGTGGTGCACTGAGTTAGTGGCACCTGAAGCGCTCAGCGGGTGTGCAGCCTGCGATGATGCGTCGTCCGGGCGGGCCGCACTGGAAGCAATGTCTGTTGCCTACTGGACTGTGCCATAAATTAATCAGGACTCAATTTGAATTCTGAGCCCTGCTGACCGCAGTGTAGGCCGGAGGCAGCGGTCAGAAAGGGTCCACAGCCACGTGGCGATGACTTGTGGTGCACTGAGTTGGTGGCACCTGAAGACCCCAGCGGGTGTGCAGACAGCGATGATGGCGTGTCCTTGCAGGTCAGGATTGGATTTGGTTTGTGAGCCCTGCTGACCGCAGTGTAGGCCGGAGGCAGCGGTCAGCAAGGGCCCACAGCCACGTGGCGATGACTTGAGCTGCACAGAGTTGGTGGCACCTGAAGCGCTCAGCGGGTGCGCGGCTTGCGATGATGCGTCGTTTGACTTGGGGGACCTGCTGACCGCAGTGTAGGCCGAAGGCAGTAGTCAGCACACACATAACTCCGCGGTGCTGAGCCACTGGGTGCGCTGGGGGCCTGTGTCGCGGAAGGCAGCGATCGGCTGGAGAGGCTGGCGGTCACGGCGGCAGACTCGTGGCAGGGTGAGGGGCGCCGCCCTGGCAGATGCGTTGGCCATCCCGGAAGTGAACCACGCCCAGAGCCCCAGTCTATTTATTCACACTCCTACGCTGGTGTGGCGTACGCCGGACCAGCCCACTCCGCTTCCGCGTACAGGGGGGGACGACACAGCTACATGAGCGAGGTCTTCCCCACTGCCTGAGGTAAGATGGTTGCGTCCACTGTCCACAACACTGCACACACCAGCAGTATATGTCCACAGGGACATGTCTGTGCTCTGCATACTGGAGTCTGTCCAGCACATCACCGCCACACTTGGCATTGTGTACATTCTTATTCATGGGTGACTTGTCTCCTTCACACATACTTGGTTCCCACCTCTCCCCACATTCTGCAATTGTGTGGCTGAGGGGCCATACCGTTTTCGGAAGGTCTGCTGTCTTGTTCTGCGCTACCTCGGTGGTAGTCCGGGGGGGGGCAGGAGAGGGGGGATCTGGGGGTGGTGGCGGTGGGTGTTGTGGACCTCTTGGGTCTCCGAGCTGCATGATCATTAGCTCCATGACATGTGTTGGTCTTCAGATGTGGCTCTGGGCTGGGCTCCCTTTCATACTGCAGGTTGTCGTCCTGCTTAACACCAGTAAAAGGCAGGTGTTAAATCCCTGCTGCTAACGCGCCTTATCGCCTGTTTTCGGGTCACATCGCAGATCTGGCTGCTCGTTCTGAATATCGCGAAGTGGGGTTTTTGTGTGTTTTTGCACGGGAACGCCTACTCTGCATATCATTAGCGTTAATTGTCGCTCTCATCCGTGGCGATGTGTTTTGCGGCAGCTATCGCAGGAAAACTGGCGATGTCAGCAGTTTGCACCAGCTTGTGAATAGGGCGATAAGTCTATCGCCACTTTTGCGGCGCTAAAGTGCCGATAAATCGGCGATGACTCCTTGAGAATATGCCCCTTTGTTTTTTAATTGAGCTGTAGACTATCCCACAGTTGATGGTAAGGGGGTAACATTTGTCATAACAACCACATTAGGGCATCATTCTTGGGAGAGATTAAATTGATGGTATGGATTTAGATTGCCTCTACTCTGCAAATCAAGCCTAATAGTTTGCTTATCAGAATTGCCCCTGTTGCTACGGGTTGGGCTGGTGGTTCCCCTTGGTGACACTAAGTGTTGGGACTATTAACTTTTCCATGAGGTGCGCTGCAAAGCAAAGGAGTAGGTTCTGCTATATATTTAGGG
Organism: Calotriton arnoldi; assembly: GCA_963921515.1. NCBI lineage: Eukaryota > Metazoa > Chordata > Amphibia > Caudata > Salamandridae > Calotriton > Calotriton arnoldi. Next base: position 662,680 of record CAWUFW010009879.1, read on the forward strand.
TTTTCTCTGGGTAAGAGCTGCAAGCATGCAGCTGCTGATTGAATGCAGGACAATGCCGACATGATGGTCCTTAGTGGCAAATCGGAGCAAAAATGCTTGTTGTATTTTTTTCAATTGCCATTTCTAACCCATGTAGGTTCTCCACCAAAGGGCCTAACCAGGATTCGACAACTTCCTTAAATGTCCCCGCCATCACGTCCCAGATACGGTTAATGGAATCATTCTCTGAACACTGGGCCAAGACATTGTGCAAGCTCTTCCTAAATATATTTTGTCTAACCGGATGTTTCATCCTCTTCTTCCTTTTGACCGAGGGTAGACAATCGCTTTGGTTAGATTTATTCATGGAGCTGATTTCCCCCTCGAAAGGTTCACTTGGCACAATGTTGATTGACCTGTTACAGTCCATGTTGGTAAGTGGTCGCTCTCTTGACTCAAGCGATAATCGTCTCTCAGCCAGGACAATCTGCTCCGTAATGACCCTTAAGGCTCGGGCCAGAAAAGAGTCTAAGGTGGTATTGCTAGGTTCATTGGGGGGTGTTGCACTTGGGAGTTTTCTCTTCCACATCGCTATCCAGGTAAGACCAGGTATACAACAGTGAGATTCCTGACGGAGTCAGTGTAGGTGAGAACAGCTGCAACCATGCAAAACCATAACTGTTATTATCTTCTGTCCATTGGTGCCCAGAGGGGTGAATTACACGTCAGAGTCAAAGCTAAGAGGGGTGCCCAGCGTGGCCTTTTCTGGGCAATGACGGGCAGCAGGCACAACCCTGGTGTGTCCCGCACAGCAAAAAATTATGTCACGCTAAATAGGTCTTGCGACCGCCTCCTGGAAGAAACAAAGAAGTCTGGGTCTTGAAGTCCTGGTGGCCCACTCGCAGAGAGTTTCCTGCATCTCACGCTACGGGAAATGATGTTGCGCTAAATATCGCTCGAGCTCCTGTCTCCTGGCAGTCTGGGCCTTGGAATCCTTGCAGTCCACTTTTAGAGTGTTGCCTGTTGAAGTTAACATATACTTACAGTGGGCTAAAGCCAGCCCCTATCTCATAATTGGATGGCTTTGCTGTCTATCGTATGCCTCTGTTGTGCATTTGATAATTTTCTCCCTCTTCTTGTGTTTGCCCTGCTCAGGAGCATTACAGTCTCACAGTATTTTGAGTTGATCAGGTGGCTCCTTCCACTGCTAGCATCAGGGAACTAACTGCTAGGCCTATATCATTGCAAGTCTAAAAGCAACTGTCTTAAAACCACAGTCTACTCCTGTTTGATTGATTGACTGATTGATTGATTGATTGATTGAAAACCTCAATAAGAAAAACTCACTAAAGCAGACACAAAAGTATGCAACTTTCTACATACAAGTAGCTGAGAATATTGGGACCACTCCTTGTAGGACATACAGGAATGCATTTAGAGCTATGGTAATGACTAGTATCACCACAACTAACCATTAGCATATTTTGCAGACATAGCAGATATGTAAAAATGGATAGACCTACAAAAATGAATATGCAAATTTATTCTGAGCCACAACCGTTTTATAACCTGCTGTAAACAAAAACACAGTCAACTTTTTGGCCATTGTTTTTTCTATTTCAACAAAAGCCATTCAAGAGTATCATAATTCTCTAGCATCCTGAGATTGAAGGGACAGTGGTGTAAACCTGTTGGGCATTTGATAACTATATCGGTAGTGCAACCTGATTACAGGAAAGACATCTGTCTGACTCCAGAGACCTTCGGTAACAGCCACAGGCCCAGTGACTTCTTGTAACAGCTAAATGCTCTTCAGCTTGCTAGGAAACTATTTGTTTCTGACTTTAGGGGCCCCTGGGAATGACCAAAGGTATTGCAGGTTGCTGTGGAAAAGTATGTTTAATTTGTGTGTGCCTCCAGGGGCAGTGTTTTGATTTAATTAGTTATATCCTTCTACTATTGACATCGGAGAATTTTTTTTCTGTTTGCAAATTACTGTCCCATTTCACTTTTTTAGGAGATGGCAGTGAATCTAGATGTTCAGCCTCTCTTCCCCACTCCCTGTGCTCTGCTCTCTCACTTTCTCTCCATTGCCCACTTGCCTGTATCTACATACATATGCTTAGTATTAGGCAGGAATGGTGGGGTGAGAGGCAGTCTAAGGTACTGCATGCTGCTAAGGAATAGGAGTTGCTTCTGATTCGAGGAACCTTTAACAATGATCTAAGGTACTTCAACTTGATTACTTCAAGTTCATATGTCTGCCCTTACGGCCTCTAGTAACAGCCTAGTGTACTGCACCCTGATTCAGAAAATGTCTTTCTCACTCCAGTGGCCTCTAGTAACAACCTAAACTACTGTAGCCTGATACAAAAAAGGATTTATGTCTCACTCGCAAGTTATATGATATGTATGGCGTGGGTAAGACAAAAAAGTTCCAACTCAGGGCGCAACTCAAGTGGCTTGAGTAATACTGCCACTGTAATGTTTCCTTAGTCATCTTAGAAGTTTGATTCGTCCATAATCTGGAAAGGTGTCCATGATAAGACTGAAGTTTAAGAGTAATGCACCCAAGCTGGAATGATGTAGCCGCTGTAAACATCGTTTCCAATGCATGCAATACAACGCATGCCATTATAACGCGGTCATTACAACAACAACGTTGTTACATCTCATACCATTACAACGCAAGTCGTTACAACGACTTGCTGTTGGGGGTAGAAGGTGCCCCCCTACAGCAAGTCGTTGTAATGGTATGCGTAGTAACAACGCGGTCGTTGTAATGACCGCATTGTAATGGCATGCTTTGTAAATGCGTGCGTTCTAACGTGTCCTATTTGTAGCCGCTAATGAGGCTCTCAACTGGGAAACATTAGGACCTCATCCTTGTTCATAAAGTTTAAGGAGTTATACAAACCTCGCAAAAGCAGCCTTTCCCAGTGAAACACATGCTTTTTTGTGTATCTATTCTTTGTGTATGGACATCAATTTATGCTTCAAAAGAAGTCGCTACTTCTGTTGGAGCTTGACTTACCCTAGATTGAATCGACCCTTATAAGGATTTGTTATAACTGTGGTTAAAGGTCTGATTGGTATTTTTATACATTGAAGGACCTTGCACAGATAACTATTTTCCTACATTTATAAATTAAAGGACTTCTATATTTGATCGCAAATTTGGATGCCATTTTGTAGTATTGAAGTGTTGACAGGAAATTACCAAGCCCATATGGGTGCTGATGATAAATCTTGTTGTGTGCATATATAATTAACTACCTAAAGTACTTCAGACTTCAATAGTAATGACTTATGTCTGATAGGAAGGATCTATAGTAACAAGCATCAGCAAAGCTGGGAGGTTGACCTGCATTCCATTTACAAGCCAGCCCTATTGGCTTTGGCAATGCTTGTTTAAAAAAAGCATGGCATATTGGCTTTAATGCTTGCACCTTTATTGATAATTAGGAGGAAAGGGAATTCTGCATTAAAGAGGCCTGAAATAATCAGGGGACTGCCCCCAAAGCCATCAATGCACCCCTCCGGCGATGATAAGCTTGAGGCAATGATCCACATTTGTTAATGTCTTTCTGGAGGTCTTTCTCCAAAGCATTCATTCAAAAAGTTCATCAATTCAACAGACTCTGTTGTATTTTCTCAACAACAGTGTAGTTCTTTTTTTCTAATTATTTTTTATTCATGTGAATCAATATTCAAAAGCCTTTTTAACAACAGCCAGCACATTCTTCGAGGAGAACTCTCTTTATCAATGCTTGTGTTACATTCTAGAGCAAATAACCATTTGTTATGTTATGTTAGCATGTTTTGTATAGCGCACAGCTGCCTCAGCAAAGTGGCGTCCCAGCGCTGATTTCTTGTCTCTATGGTAGTTAATATGATTAACTTCATATCAAAAATCATAAAAGTAATTTTTGTTTTCTGTGTTGTTAATTTTTCTTGGAATCAGAACATCTAAGCTATTATTGATTTCTCCCCCATAAAACTAGGTATCACGAAATTAAATTTAGTTTTCTGCGCTGTTGTGAAGGTACCTCAAGATTAATACCAAAGCATCTTTGCTATTAATAATTTCTCCCCTCAATAAAGAAGTATTGGGGATTACACCATCGTGGGATTGACTCAACAAGGTAAAAATTGTTCAGCGCTAGGTTGAGTGACTTTGTGAGCAACATCACAACCAAGGAGATACTATAGATTCAATATATAGAGTTTACCTCCGCCATTTATGCAGTATTCAGTCGCAGGCAGGCTTTTGTGCCTCTTCACTGACAATTTCAGTATGTGGTTCCGTCCATATGCAGACATTCTAGAAACAACTTTATATTGGGGTGGGTGTCATTTGTATTGTAGCATGATCACAAGGAGTTACCTTAAAATTCCGCAAGAGCGCGCAGAATTACGTAAGAAGAGTAATACTGCATTTAGCGCTATTTTCGTAGTGCAAAAATGCCCCCCTCGAGCAAGGAAGCATTTTGCGCTAAAAATAGTGATAAATGTAGCGCGAGCAGCTCCTGCTTGTTAAATTTGCACTTGGGGCAGTATTTTTTCCAAATTTACTACTGGCATTTACCACTGTGCAAAATGCGCCCTCGAGTCCAAAACTGACACAAGGATACATTTTGCGCTAAGAAAATAGCGCTAAATGTGACAGAACATGATCAGAAGCTCGAGCTGCCACACACGCTTGCTAAATATGCTCTCACAGTAGGATTTTTTCCTCCAAATTTCTCTTAATTACGCAAGCAGGCATAATTGCGTTTTTATCGGTAATTCTGCATAAAAGAGTGATGCAGAATTACTATAATTACTCCGAATAATCCTGCATAATTAAAATTACTCACAGGCCTACTTATATATATTCATGTTTGTTCCTCCTAGGAGATTAATGAAAAGTTAAAAGCCTACCTTTCCACAAAACATTTCTTATGCCAGATCTTGTAATTATGAATATTTTTGAACGGGTGGAAATAATTACGCTCCTGATCCCTTTATTAAGCGTACTGGGGTACACCTGCTCTGATTAAGCTTAAAATGTATTTTAAACAAAGCGGCAACAGAACAAATCCATGCCCGCATGTCCTAGACCTAGGCGCGAACGGACCGTACCAAAGGCCATTTGTCAAACTAATAATACATAATCATTTTTTAAAATATTTTTAAAAAAGAGTCCAGTGCTTCAGAATGACACCAGGGGTTCAACGCTTCAGCAGGGAGATTAAATATTAAACAGCCTCCCTGTCTGAATGTTTCTTGGTAACTCCAGAGAGGCAGGTAAAGGATAGCGTGTTCAGTATGTTCAGAGGGGGGTACTTGCTGTCTCCTCCCTTTGATATCTCCATTGCTTTCTTCAGCACACATGGGCGCGCGCTCCCCAGCTAGGAACGAACACTTTATCACATGCACAGTTTCATCATATATTTAATTTCAAACATTTTCTTGTTCGACCCATCAAAACACTTGCCCAAGGGAAGCATGTTCTCTGTTGTAAGAGGAAGGAACGGTAGACGTTAACTATGAATTCTAATTAAATACATCTTTTTGGGGATTTACAAAGCCGTGTCGGGTGACCTAAACTTTCTGCTCAACAGAGTTTTACGAGGACCGCGTCTGCGGCAGATTGATGCCGCCTGTCTTTAAAGGGAGACAAGGACGCATTAAATATTGAACGATGAATTCATTAACTTTTTTAATGTTGAGTCCGCTAAGCTCTGTGCGCCCCTCCTCCTTCCCTCAGAAATACTACACACGCTGTCCTTTACCTGGCTCTTTATTCTGGAGGAAATACCGAGCGAGAACGTTACTCTTGCTTTATATTACCTCCAGATTTAGCACGGACTGCAACACAAAAATGCACCTTGTGGGCGAGTTTTATCTGTTGGGGTTTAATGTATCAGCTTGACCAGGAGGCCTGGAATGTTAAAGAAGTCTGCGTTAGCAATACTCATGTCATCAATTTCTAGCATGTTGAAAGGCTGAGTCCCGGGGCTGCTCTGCTGACTTATACAGCTTATAAACTGCTTGAACTCATTTGAATCCGATAAAGTGTTGTTTGGGAAAATACATAACAGATATAAAGGAAGGACAAATGTACCTGCTGTCTGCTGTGGCTGGGGGTGTGAGCAGTCCTCTGAGGCAGCCAGGGCTTCCAAGGCCTGCAGAGTTGACACCAAGGCATCGTCTAACTCCTGGGCATGGTCCCTGACTGTCCGTGTCTGCACACTGTCAATGAGAGTCACGGGTATTTCATCATACAGGATGCCACACAGGTGCTTGCTCTGTTCCTGCTTCTGTGCAGCCCTGCGTTTCGATTCATCTTCATCAGAGCTGTTATCCCGAAACCCTGGAGGAGGGGCTGCAATTGCCGGTATTAAAGATTTGCTTTCATCCTCTTCTTCATCACTCTCAGGAGGCGGCAGCGATATCAGATCCACGCTGGTTTCCGCCGAGCTGCAGGGGTTGGAACACTTCCGGGAGACAAGCTTACCTTTTATCTTTGCCTTGCAGGAGTCACAGTAAAAGTGCAGAGCATCCGATTTCATGTGGCTGTCCATGGTGTACGACCGTGTCCTGCTGCTGCACAAGTGGTGATCAAGACCGTCAGGGTCATAGCCATTGGTGGCACCATTGCAGTCATGCTTCGAGCTTTTGCACGTGGGGTCGGATTTTGTGCGAGGCCTGGTCTCCTCGTAGAAGATCAAGTTCTCATTGATGTCCATCCTGTTCTCCCGCTCCTTCCGCTGCTCGTGCATGTGCAGGTAGCAAAAGCTGACTAGTTCAGCGTCCTCAGGCGTGTCATCTCTGGGATCAGGATCTTCCGGAATGGAGACTGTGCTGCCCGGATAGTCCATTTCCTTCTTTTCATGATGCCCACCTACAGCCGGGCGGTGAACACCGGGTACGTTGATGTAATCTGTACATGGAAAAAAGAGCATGATAAAATGATTGTGGCTGCAACCAGTGACAATTAAGAAACACCATCATTTTTTGGTTTTACATGGGACAAACAAAATTTACTTTTTTCAAAAGTTTTTTTAATTGTCATTTTAAGATCTTGAACGTGGGTGGAAATAAAAGTAAAATATACTTTTATTAAAGCCAATTTTTATATAATATATTATGATACTAATGAATCACCATATTTTATTACACTTGATATGTTCAAACTACTATCTTAGGTCTCTGACTAGCACCTTGCCACACATATTCTAAGACAGGATGTAAAACCGTGATTTTTCTAGCACTAGAATATTGTTCACAAATAAATGGCTGCATTTTGAATTTAATGTTTTTAAATATAAAATGCAACCTAAAGTAATAAGTAGTTCAAATGGTACTTTTGGATCAAAAATGTAATAATATATTTATAACAAAAGACATTTTGGCCACCCTTTTCATGAAAACACACAGATCTTTTTATTCTACAATAAGCAGAAAGGTATCCTCCAGGACAGTTCACACAAGCCATATGTACCTTCCCACCACATGGAGAAGATCATGATCTAAGAAGGGTGAATGGGATAGGATAAGAGCCAAAAGACTGTTGACAGAAAAAACATTTAACGAGGGCTGTGGTTATCTGATAGGGAAGTTTCAAATTATATGGATGAAGCAGACACAATTCCACCACTATGTTGGGTCTTAGTAGTTATTTTGTTTGCATGTCTTTTAATGGTGTTAAACTCAATGATTAGAATGTCAATAATTGTTTAGCTGTTGACTGGCATCTCTTAATGCAAAGACTTAAATTCCATTGCCACTGCCTGATTTTGATGTAAGAAAATCTAACATGACCTCTGGAAAAAAATAGATTATGTTCTTCAAATAACAATTGGAACTCTCTCTCTGGGTGGGAATCTTATACTGGGTTACCAGACAACCTCAGACAGGAAATACATTGTCAAAAGTTTAAATTATAGTTAACTTTATTGCTCTAAATCTAACTCTTTACTAGTCTTCCTGCAGACAGTATTACTGATGACTACCACTTGAGACAAACATTACTTTTCACGTTCACACTTTATTGCAGTAATGTCCCAATACCAAGATTTGAGGCGAAGTCCAATAACAAATTCATAGTTACATTTCTACACCTAAGATGCATTCAGTTGGCACTGCTAAAAAGACTTTATTTTTTAAGATAAAATCAATAAATTTTAATAACGGGTGGGTAGCAAGGCTCAAATCAAACAAAATCAGAACAGGACAATCAGAAATTAGAGAAAGTTAGAGAGTGAAATGTAATGTTTGTCCTGATGATGGTATCATACGTTTTTGCCCAAGTAACCGAAATGTTGAAGTCCCCGACTGGAATTGTCTGAAAAATCTAACAATTAGCCTAATAATACTGTAATTCACAGCATTGTGCATTGTGTAATATATATTTTGATGGAAAGCATTGTTGTGTGTGATATTATTAAAAAAATGTTTATTGTTCTAAGGAGGTTGTGATTTTATTAATCGTGAGGTTAGCCCAGATGGAAGGTCAGTTTAGTGTCATATTAGCTAGATTGGTTATATTGCACAAGATTGCTTCCCATCTGCTCTGTAGTACTTTAGTGAGGGAGGAAGCCATGGGTGTAAGAATAGAGTATAGTTTGGAAGCTATGTGACCCCCTTTAGCTTAGGTCTTCATTGTAGCGGGAAGGTTGAGTGTTCTTGGGGATTTATGTCTTGAGATAATGACTTTTTGCATTTTAAGACATTGGTTGATGACATTTTTGTGTGATAATTGTATTACTTAATATTTAGCAAGAAAGTAAACGTGAGATGATCTAGTTTAGAAATAATTCACAAACTGTAGGAAAGTTATTAATGTATTAAAGACATTGAAAAAAATACATTAGCAACGATTTCCATGTAGGATCTACAGTCAGCCAGTCAAAAGCTATGTTTATTTTGAACTTGAGACTATGTGCATTAAGCTTTTTTGCAGCCACAAACAAGCTTATTCACAGAATTGGCTGTTTGCGACCGCAAAAAAGCATTTTGGTATGTATCAAACCAAAACTGCGATTAAGTAGCATGTTACTGAACTGCAACTTTGGTTTGCGACCAAATACTAATTCGGTATTTGGAAGGGGTGTCCCTTACAAACACCAAATTGGAATGGAATATATTAATGTTTTGCAACTGGAATTCGTCCACAATACATTAATAATTTACGGATAAGGGGTTCCATTAGGACCCCTTACCATTTGTGAATGTAAAAAAAAGTTTGATTAAGAGAAAGCAGGGATCCACAGGACCACTGTGTCAACTTTTCTTTTTAAACAAAGGACTGCTTTATTTATTACCTATCACAGACATGGTGTTCTCCTGAAATCAGCAGGCCACCATCCCTGTGATGGCGTTGATTCCTAATGGGTCAAAAATTGTGACCTACCTCATTAATATTCATGAAACAGGTCGATTTACGACCCACTAGGTATCACTAAATGAAGCTCTATGAGTTTCATACATTAGGAATAGCGATTTCCTAACTGTGATTCGCAGAAAATCGCAATTAGTTAATAGATGTTCCTAATATTGATACATCTGGCCCTTGGTATTTTAAAAACCACAAATAATTCTACACATCAAGATTATACTTAACATATACAGTTTTACATAAAACATTAAAATATTAACACTTAATATTGTTTACACTTGTAAAATTCTTCACAGTGGTTGAACTTATGTTAAGAACCGATCCTCCATAAAAATTTCCATAAAAAGTAACTAATTGGCTTTCCTTTAAAAAAAATTCTTTACAGCTTCCAAAACCTTCAAATTGTACAAGTTACAGCCAAAGACTTGATGCCTATTAGAAAACTGGCCCTTTGCCTAAATTCTAATATTCCATATTTCAAGAGGATTGGCTTTAAATATGTTTTATGTGCAAGTAAAAACTTTGGACAATCCAATTCAGCATGTAAAACATCCCATTTTAAATTACGCCCACACGTACACTTTCAATTGATATCTACAACAGCTGTCTTTACTGCAGAGCATAACACAGGTTTAGTCCACTTCTGAACTTCAGATCTGCTTGTCTAAGGGTAGGATTAGGTTATATATCAATATATATGAACCCCTCACACCTTTGGCATGAGTGTCTCAAAAACTCGGCGGATGTTTTACCACTTAAATACCTCATTTCCTGTTCTTGAGCACAACTTTTTGTTAATAAGTTAAGTTTAACCTTTGAAATATTGATTTCTAAATTTTGATTTCCCAAACTTATCGTCAGCCACCTATATATATATATATATATATATATATATCTCCTGATGTCATTCTACCCGTTTTTGCACAGCTTAACTCGCTTTGTACAGAAGGTGGCTATTTTTCGGCATTTTCCTTCCTCATAATCCCAATCAAGTTTCCCACTTAAATAATAGCAATTATGCTCCATAATTGAACTGTGGACATTTACAATCACTTAATTAACATTTTTTCAAGGTATTATTAGACAAAGGGTACAAATAAATAGCCCACTTCTTGTCTTTCAGTTACATATTATTTGTCCCCAATTTGCCATCACTCTATACTTAGGTGATTCACTCTAATTACTGAATGGCAGAATTTAAATCAAGGAGGGAAAACACACTAACTGTGTTTATAAGAATTTCAGTGTAGAAGGCACAGGGAGCCATGAACCTTTAAAACCAAACCCTCACTTCGGCCTAGTCAACATTCCAAGCTTTGGAAAAAGCTATAAAAAGAGAAATGGCCAAATGGTGAGAGGAAGCATCCCTAAAGAAATACTTGGAAGGAGATTGGATCCCAAGAGGATTTCCTTGAAAAAGCCCTAGGCTAACCTGCCAATGTAGTGTGAAACACATGTTGGCTGAGTGTTCATTATTATAATTGATTATATGAAATGTACCTTGAATAAACAGTCTAATTTCACGTAAATTATTATTTTGGTTTTTGTAGTTCTGAAGACTGATGTGAATATCTACACACAGGACTTTTTCTGACAAACCTAAATCAAGAATCACGTATTCATGTAGAAAATTGTAATGTATCTGCCTCTCATCTGTGCATACAAATTGGTTTTGCTAGGTATTGGGCTTTTACCTAGACAGATGCATTTACAATCAATTCATTAACAATTTGTCAGGGTATTATTGGACAAAGGGTACAAATCATCAGTATATACAAGGCATAGGGTATGTAGGCCATTCATGTTTGGGATTAAACCCTTTGCTACTGATAGAATTGCAGCTAGATCAACTAAAAAATTAGAAAATAACATTGCAGACAGTACGCAGCCCTGCTGCAAACCATTTTGATGGTTATTTTACGGGTCAGTGTTCCTCCTGAGTCAATATTCCCTCCTTTCATGACAGTTAGGCTGTAAGAATGGCACCTCTTCATACCAGCAGCCTGTGCAATTGATATACAGCATTAAGCTTGGGTGCATGTAGTCCAATGGCAGGCGTACATGTGCCTTCAACGCTACACACGTAATATTGCCTTCTTCAACTGTAATCCCACCAGATCTGTTCAAGGGGGCTTCTCATCCAAAATGTTGTTAATCTCTGATATAAGTCTCTTTTACTTAACTACATGAGTTCTGTTCTCTGATCTATTTACCACTGACAATAAAAATGCTAATTCAGCAAGAGCCCATCAACAAACATCCACTCGCCAATCAGAAGTCCTAGGGTCCTGTACTGATTTCCAACTCATAGCTAATATGCATTTTAGCCACACAATAGCCAGATCACAAATTTACCTTCTTGTTTAGTCAGACAAGAGTGTTGAAAGAGGACCAGTATGTACCTCTGAATGAGGCAAGCATCTAGAAGTGATCACTCTTTTCACAGAGGGCACCTCATCTCAGAATGGCTAAATAGCCTGGCTCCTCAAATCACATGTAAACTGCAGGCACAGTGAGTCTAGAAGTGCATGCATGCGGAAAATATTGTACAATCGAGCCAAGGTCCAATATATCTGAGGTAGGTAAATAAATTGAATAAGCTCAAAGTTTGGGTTGTGCAGTGTTGTAGGAATATATCTTGTTGTCCTATCCCATTCCTTCTCCCATATATCTCTCTCCATCTGTTCTGACAATTTTCCTTAGTGCACTGTACTAGTGACTTATAAGTAAATTAAATATGCCAATTAGGTATAAGCTGATTCTACCATGTTTACAAGAGAGAGCACATGCACTTTAGTACTGCTTAGCAGTGGTAAAGTGCTCAGAGTTCCAAGGTCAACAAAAATGAATTCAGTAAAAAGTAGGAGGTGGAAGGAAAAAAGTTTGTGGATGACCCTGCAGGAAGGGGCCATTTTCCAATACTACATAAATAATATAAACAGTAAAAAATATTAATTGTAAACAGTTCTATAAGAAAATGCAATATATTTGACCACTATATTACATAGTAAAATATTAAACCCCCTAAAAACACATTTTACTAAGAAATAATAAAAAATAAAAACCAACATTATTAAAAAATAATTAAATAATAATATACATTCAGTTTCACCAACAGTAGGGAAGGTGTTGAATTTCGAAGGGGATAGAATTACTATTCCCACTCCAGTCTAAGCAACAGTAGAGAAGGTGTTGGCCTTCGGAGGCATTAGATTTACTATTCCCACTCCAGTCTAGGCAACAGAGGGTAAAGTGTTTGACTTTGAAGGGACTACCTATAAGTAGAAAAGCCATAATCATTATTTCAATGCCTAATAAAAACATTATAGCACAAATAAAAAAATAAATATTATATTACTCAAACAATACAACATATTTTTTAACAATGAAAACAAAAATAAATACAGTAAAAATAAATAAAATAAAAAAATGTGAATTACTTCTAATAGCATTCATGTGTCTACCTACACATAAATTACAACATTGTAAAATAAGTACCAAATTATTTAATTTAAATAAATAATAAAAAAATCATTCCACAGAAAAAATAAAATACACTTAGCATTAAATTAAGTATGAATCCAAATAAAACAATATAACAAAAAAATTAACATGATAAGTACAACAGTGAAATTATATTTAATTAGTTGGCAATTAATGTATTATATATAAATTACAATTGATATAAAATATTCTAATAAGACAGTTTGTACCCCTGCACTCCTAATATTTAATTCCAGTACCACGTCACAAACTGGTGTTTCCTGTGATTGGAGCTACCTTAAATGTTTATGGATTTTGTGCCTCAAATACAATGAAATAATGGGAGGACAAATATTAGGAGTGCTGGGGTACAAACTGTCTTATTAAGTTTAGCACGATGGTCTGGCTGGATCATCGTGTATTAACACCCGAGGTAGTGGGGTGTTTTGTTACCTCGAGTGGCACCAAGATTTATATGTTTTAGAATTGTATCAATACTACGTCACCAACATCGGATTTATTGTGTAATGATGTGCGATTTTTTTGTGCCACCACTACCCCCTGTTCATACTATAAAATATTCTAACTTGAATATCTTTCCACCCTTTTCCGCTTCAAAGAAATAGTCTTAAAAAATACATGCTGAAATAAATATAAAAAAACACACACATCAAAAGAAATAAAACACAAAAAAATTAAACAGCAATTAAAAAGTAAATAATTTACATATTTAATATCCAATTAAATATTCAACATAAAAATGAATTAAATTAAATTTAAGTTTTATTTTAATTAACTTCCCATCCTATTCTACAAACACAACAACCTGCTAATTAGATCTAAAACTAAATCACTGAAACACTTCAAATTTCAAAATATATATTAAAAAAAATAATTATACTAACAATACTAACGCTTACATTTAATATATTAACCAAAATGTATTTCTGTCCTGTGATATTTTTGCTAGTAACAATTTTTTTTAACAATACTTAAAACTCGATATTTTGTCCTAATTCCCCTCCGGACCCACTACTTTTTCCAGAGTTTAAAGGATTGCAGTCCTGTATAATTGTATAACCGGGCAGTTTCAAACCCTGTGTATCATAGTGCCTCTTGCCACTTTATATCAGAGGCATTCAGGGTTTCCACCTCTCCGCATCTTCTTCAGTCTGTAAGAGATACTCAAACATTAAGGGGCCGATTCTGATGCGGGTTGGAAAAGCTTCCCGACCGAATCGGTTGGGAAATGGTGTCCGACCCACTCGGATCGGGAAAGTCCGACCGGCGGAGTAGGATGCATCCGGATGCTTCCAGATACGATTTGGTTGAACTCCCATTGACTTCAATGAGAACATTTGTTCCTAACCGCATTAGAATTGGGCCCTCGGTCGGGAAGACTCGTTCCCGATCCGATTTGGAAGGAGCAAATGACGTTAGGAGGCCTTCCTAACCGCATCAGAATCAGGCCCTCGGTCGGGAAGCTTTTCCAACCCGCATCAGTATCGGGCCCTAAGTATTCTGCAGAGCAATAATGCACAGATTCCCCACCCTCACCGGCGGATGCATGAATATTGCACCAGGTCATTGATGAAGTGCCTGCACAGTTTTTGATTACCACTAGCCTATGTATGAAAGCATGTGTTCTGCACTCCCATTCTACCTCCTTTCTTCAGACTTAACAAAGCAGCATTCTCACAGCATCAAGTGTGGAGCACACCCCAGACAAACCTTACATACCTCAATAACTTTTCCACTGTAGGAAGCACAGCCTTCACATACCTATTAAAAACACTCCAGCAACCCTGACAGAGACCTCAGCATGACATGTCATCATTCTTCTCTCCACAGTTTTTTATTCAGTGCAAAAATGCAAAGGCGCATCTTTTAATTTCAAATGCCTTATCACTCTTACCAAATATGGCACAACCCGTCCATTTACTGGACCACCTAGACTTGGTATGCCAGCCTACAATAACCAGACAAGTTTGGAGAGCGTTCTTGGGTTTCAGCAGTCCACTGTGCAAACGCAGATAATATAACATTATCCAGAACAACTGTAAACATCCTTTTTACTACAAGATATATGCATACTGCTGTGAGTCACACATTTTTTATGGAGCAGTAGATTGCCATGTCTCTCTCTGATATTTATTGACATTTTTAAAATGTTCTTTTATTTTTATTGCTTCATTAAACTGTTTTGCAATCCCCAAGGGTAGATGTCAGAAATTCTACAATAAAAAGAAATGGAAATTAATAAAATGAAAGCATTTACAATCTTGTCTCTTTATCTGCTGTTATGCTCTCATTCTATATTCCTGTCCTAATGCATAATAACACCGCCTGTGCAACACAATGACAAAAAAAATCAAGATGTAAGGATTTACTTGTGCAATCTCCGTTGTTATACTGTTGTCTCTTAATTGCTGTGATCTTCTTGTTAAAGATCTTTGATTTTTCGCCCTGTCCTGAACTTAGTGGTCAATGCAAAAACAACAGTTGATGGACAGAATGCAGAACAATGTCATACATTCACCCCAGTACAGGGATCTGGGCCTAAATCCATCATTTTTTTGCTCACCATGCCATTCCAGTTTGAACCCAGCCATATGCAAATCAGTCTTGACCCTGTGCCTCATGGGAACAGTCCAGCCCGAACTGCCAAGCCAGGTCCTCCCTGGACTGGAAACAAGCATCCTAGGACCGGTTTCGGGGTTTCACCCCTCTTCAGCCAGGATAGCTTGATTCCAGTGGTATGGAGAGCACGGGACCCACGTCTGAGCATACCCGTCCCACTCGGGGTGACAAATGCAAAAACAACAGTTGATGGACAGAATGCAGAACAATGTCATACATTCTCCCCAGTACAGGGATCTGGGCCTAAATCCATCGTTTTTTTGCTCACCATGCCATTGCAGTTTGAACCCAGCCATATGCAAATCAGTCTTGACCCTGTGCCCCTTGCTCACTTTGCCACTGGATTCAAGCTAGCCTGGCTGATGACGGCTGAATAGCCAGAAACCGGTCCCAGGATGCTTGTTTCCGGTCCAGGGAAGACATGGCTTGGCAGTTCGGGCTGGACTGTTCCCATGAGGCACAGGGTCAGACTGATTTGCATATGGCCATGTCTGAACTGGGGTGGTGGAGTGAGCTAAAGAATGATGAAGGATTAAACCCAGATCAGTTGACTGGGGGTGAGTGTTTGATTTGCTCAGGCGCTCCGTCCATCATCCCCTTTGGTATCGCTTTGTTCGCCCTAAATTGGCAGGGTATGCCCAGACGTGGGTCCCTTGCTCACTTTGCCACTGGATTCAAGCTAGCCTGGCTGATGACGGCTGAATAGCCAGAAACCGGTCCCAGGATGCTTGTTTCCGGTCCAGGGAAGACATGGCTTGGCAGTTCGGGCTGGACTGTTCCAATGAGGCACAGGGTCAGACTGCTTTGCATATGGCCATGTCTGAACTGGGGTGGTGGAGTGAGCTAAAGAATGATGAAGGATTAAACCCAGATCAGTTGACTGGGGGTGAGTGTTTGATTTGCTCAGGCGCTCCGTCCATCATCCCCTTTGGTATCGCTTTGTTCGCCCTAAGTTGGCAGGGTATGCCCAGACGTGGGTCTCTTGCTCACTTTGCCACTGGATTCAAGCTAGCCTGGCTGATGACGGCTGAATAGCCAGAAACCGGTCCCAGGATGCTTGTTTCCGGTCCAGGGAAGACATGGCTTGGCAGTTCGGGCTGGACTGTTCCCATGAGGCACTGGGTCAGACTGATTTGCGTATGGCCATGTCTGAACTGGGGTGGTGGAGTGAGCTAAAGAATGATGAAGGATTAAACCCAGATCAGTTGACTGGGGGTGAGTGTTTGATTTGCTCAGGCGCTCCGTCCATCATCCCCTTTGGTATCGCTTTGTTCGCCCTAAGTTGGCAGGGTATGCCCAGACGTGGGTCCCTTGCTCACTTTGCCACTGGATTCAAGCTAGCCTGGCTGATGACGGCTGAATAGCCAGAAACCGGTCCCAGGATGCTTGTTTCCGGTCCAGGGAAGACATGGCTTGGCAGTTCGGGCTGGACTGTTCCCATGAGGCACAGGGTCAGACTGATTTGCATATGGCCATGTCTGAACTGGGGTGGTGGAGTGAGCTAAAGAATGATGAAGGATTAAACCCAGATCAGTTGACTGGGGGTGAGTGTTTGATTTGCTCAGGCGCTCCGTCCATCATCCCATTTGGTATCGCTTTGTTCGCCCTAAGTTGGCAGGGTATGCCCAGACGTGGGTCCCTTGCTCACTTTGCCACTGGATTCAAGCTAGCCTGGCTGATGACGGCTGAATAGCCAGAAACCGGTCCCAGGATGCTTGTTTCCGGTCCAGGGAAGACATGGCTTGGCAGTTCGGGCTGGACTGTTCCCATGAGGCACAGGGTCAGACTGATTTGCATATGGCCATGTCTGAACTGGGGTGGTGGCGTGAGCTAAAGAATGATGAAGGATTAAACCCAGATCAGTTGACTGGGGGTGAGTGTTTGATTTGCTCAGGCGCTCCGTCCATCATCCCCTTTGGTATCGCTCTGAACTTAGTGGTCTGCATAGACTAAGTGACACAATTACTGCTACATTTTTTGTACTTCAGGATGCCAATAATTGGTGCAGGGGTCAACATTTGCTTCCTTTTTTGGTTTTGTCTTGGAATCTATTGTATTCAATATAATTCTTAAAAGGAGCTTACATCCCGTCTACTTGCTATTCATTGGTTCCTGTACTTGCCACTGACTTTTCCTCCATTTCTATTAGCTGTAGCATACTGCTTCCTGTTGTTCCTTGTGTTGCAGTAACATATTGCATGAACATCCACCCTTGGCTCCCTCATTCTCCTTTCATCCACTCTTAAGCCTTCACTTAATAAGGCATAAGCTTGCCCTGGCGGTTCATAGTAATTCCTCAAATGTGTTCCCTAATAAGCATGGATGCCATAACGTTTGCGATTCCACCACTTCACAGCCAATTTGTGGAGCAGTCAAACTAGTCTCTGTATTATCTCCATCCTTATATGGAGTTTAATTTGATGGTATTTTTTCTTCAGTTGTGTTGCCATGCGACTGTGTGGTCTTAGACACTGAAACACCTGCATATGGCCTGCCATATTGGTTCCGGCAAACTAATTTTGCCACAGGTTGTAAAGCCTGAGTCTCAGTGGCGTAACAAAGGCCCCTGCAGCCCCCACAGTGCGGGGGGCCCGAGCTCCATGGGGCCCCCTCAGCGCAGTGCCCTGTCTGAGAGCTACTGAGTAAGTTGGAAAGGGGGCCCCTTTATGCACTTTGCAGGGGAGCCTCCTCAAGTTTCGTTACCCCACTACTGAGTCTTCTAAACAAGGATGGACATTTCATCTCTCTATCTGGTTTACTGCATTTTTTGCCATATTTCAAGTGTGGGGTATTTTGCTTCAGTCTGGCTGCTGTAATGTAATTTGAGATGTATTGTCCTAAATTGGATGTAAAATTGCTGCACATACATTCCAGATGAATGCAGCAGAACATTTGTGTATAGCTCTGGCATTCAATGAATGAGGGCTGTTGGTATATTTGGTATTGAGTTTGCATCTGGCTTCCTCTATGAGCAATTGAGCAGGCCATTTCAGCATAGGTGTGTCCTTTGTACAAGAGGTATAGTTCCTAGACAAGGTAGAGTCGCTTGTTGTGGTCCTAGCAGCGCTCTGTATCCTAGTCAAGTGTTGGGACCTGCAGAAGTCCTAGTATTTGGTTGTAATCACTTGCAAGGGTCTCACTTTGCAGGCTACGAGTAAGTGTGATGACAGACCACGAATGACTATTACTCTGACGATGTTCTTTCTGGATATTTGTGTGACAATCTGTGAAGCTAATGTTGTCATTGACTAAACTGATTGGTCATTTGTGAGAAGTACTTAATGGCTGGTGCATAACGAGAGGTGTGCAAAATTCACATAATTACCTGAAAAGCACATTCATTATGCTATATTTGAGTGTGAAGTGCGTTCTCACTAGGGGTGGGCGTAACTCGCATAATTCATGTAGCCAGTGGTGGCTGCCTCGGAATGGGGGTGGTGGGCCGGGGGGGATGGATTAAAAAAAGAATTAAAAAAATAAACTTACCTTCGTCTTCGCCACCATCCACCTCTCCTCGGTCCTCTTAGATGAAGAGCAGCAGATGGCTGGTAGCACCGGAATCACTCAGGCTAATGGACTCTCCCAGCCAAACACAACGGCCTGTTTGGCTGCTCAGGCAGTACATGGGAGCCTGGGCATGTTCTCCACAGGGCTGTGGAACACAGCCCCGTGGAGAACATGCTAAGTGCGCATGATGGTTTGGCTGGCCCAAGAGTGCTGGCTAAACCGTCAAGCGCACTTAGAAGAGTGCAAACCACTCCTTACTCTGCTCTGGCATCCCAGAGCCCAGCCCCACCCCGACCTGGCTCCAAGTCCTGCATAGAAACACTAAAATGATAATAACGTCCTGTTATTATCATTTTCTTTTTCTATTTTGCTCTGCAGAAATATCAGTGGGGAAACGCTCCTCTACCTTAGCGGAGGAGCTAGCACTGCATGTAGCGTTATCGAGTGGAATTATCTAAGAATTCCGAGAGATAATGCTTGAATTACACAGGAAGAGTAATTTTGCGTTTAGCACTATTTATAAAAAATGCCCTAGTGCATTCACAATAGACGCAAGGATGCATTTTGCACTAAGAAATTACATTAAATGCAACAGAACACGAATAGCAAGCAAGAGCATCTGCTGGCGCATGCTAAATGTGCTCTTGGGCTAGGGTTTTCTCCCAATTTACTACCGGCATTTAGCGCTATTTTCTTAGAGGATGTGTTTTTTGCATTAAGAAACAGAGATAAATGCAGCAGAACATGAATAGGTAGTGTGAGCAGCCGCTCAGGCTCGCTAAATGTACTCTCCCTGTAGAATTATTTCTCCAAATTACTCTTCAATACGTGAGCAGGAGTCATCACATAATTATCGGTAATTCCACATCAAGGACTAGAATGTAATTATCAAAACTACTCCGACGTAATCGAAACTCTGCCCAGGCCTAGTCCTCATGTCAGTAATGATGCAAGGATTCCACTGATGCAAAACAAAGTGTGAAAAACACGGGTTCTATGAACAACAGCTGCCTGTGTTCTAGTTTTTCAATGCAGTGTCATTTGTGAACGTTTACGTAACAAGCATGACACGAAATTCCTAAAATTACACAAATTACACTGACAATCTAAATATCCCCTGGATCCACTGTTAATCTATCTCGGAAACGTAGATAACCACTTGTGGAATTCCCATCGCGCTTAGGGGCATGCTGCTACATTTTCAGGCCACGTCATCTCGTTTGCCGAGCACAATGAACATCATTGTGTATCTAATTTTAATGTATATCCAGTGTAACTATTAATATATATCCAGTGTAGCTATCTAATTATAATTTATATCCAGAGTAGCTATTAGATGTCACACATCTTTGATAAGAGCATGGACGTGGTATCCCAAACACCTCTTGAATATATTGTGACATTTAACACCTCCCAAAGCTCTTCTTAAAGCTGAACCTAGAATCTTCTAATTCAAAGAAACATTTGCAACAAAGCCAGGAAAGTGGAGGAAATCTTTCAGAAGACTGCAACATGCGACACTCAGATGAATATAGATTTATGTGGCACATGACCTATTAAGAACAGGAATCCTATGAGCTTCTTGGAACCTGGCACTACAGAGAACATGGACCATTTGGCGTCTGGGGGAGGGAGATTTTCTTTGTGGTTTACTGAACTGAGTTGTGCATCCCAGCTGGAAAATTAGGGGACAGAAGAGAGC
Source organism: Calotriton arnoldi (assembly GCA_963921515.1). Classification (NCBI taxonomy): domain Eukaryota; kingdom Metazoa; phylum Chordata; class Amphibia; order Caudata; family Salamandridae; genus Calotriton; species Calotriton arnoldi. The sequence goes on from CAWUFW010009879.1 coordinate 683,376, forward strand.
TCCACACAAATTTATCAGGAAATTGACATATCTGTTTTGCTGTATGGAACTCGCAAACTCTGTTGGGAATCTTGGAGGGTTAGAGTTTTACATCTTATTAGGGCTGGTCGGAACCTTATCACCCAGCGCTGAATGATTTACCATTCAAAATATCCAGAATTACCCCTCTAGAGAGAGGCTCTACTTTGAACTGAAGAGGGGAGATATTCCTGCCTTCTACTGCTCACAACAAATCCTCCCTGCTTCTCTATGGAGCGGATTAAACTGTCTCTGGGTCTGTAATGGTTTTCGTTCTCTGCATTTTTTACCAGAATTAGTTCAGCCCGCCTCCATCAGACCTAAATGACTAAAGGGGCCCAGGTCTTGCCACAGAAGCCTGCTTCCCAAATGTAACTTCTCTCCAGTGGCTGGAGTGTGCAGAAAGTCCCAAGTAGGAGGAAAGTAATACTTCCCTGGCAGAATATTAGCGGTCCAATCACAACTGAACAATTTTCCTAGTTGCAGTGTGAAAATAATGTACTGTGGATGGTGGGATTATAGGGATTTGCAGACAAAAGAAGCTGTTGCCCTATACAAAAGAGTCAAGCGAAGCTGGACATTTACTTATTGACCTGAAAGTAATAGATGTAGAAAGCATGACACAATAGGAAAATGTAGAGTGGTCAGTCCTGAAGTTTAAGGTATGCTCTTTAAGGCAGAACTTGTGGAAAAGCATTGGACTTTGTGAGAAACATCCTAAATTGTCAATTTTTTCAATTGTTTTGCATTTCCAGTAGGATAACACTGAACCTCTCTTTCCAATTCTTGCTTTTGTTTTCATTATTGTCTTTGATTTGATTTGAATATTCAAGAGTGCGCAAATACCCAAGGGCGTGTTGGCGCTAAGATACCCAAGGCAAACTAACCAAAGGACTTATAAGGTTAAGATGAAAGAGAAAACAGTCAAGATTGAGGCTGTTTATGAAAGCTAAGAAGATGCAACTTACTTTTGAGATGTAATGGCAGTTTATTCTATAGCTGACTGGTGGAATAAACAAAGCTACAGCCACACCAAGAGATTTTCTTTATCCTGGGACAGAGACTGAGTATAGAGCAGCAGATCTCAGTCTTCTTTTTGGTTGATACCCCCTAAATTTCCTTGCAAGTTAGTCAGGTCCTGCACCATACTAGGTTTTACCTTATCCAATTATCTTCATATAAGTGATTTTTTTATTGACCCTGATTTTTTAACTAAGTTGGTTTAGCTATTTTAAAATCTTTATTTCATAATAATTTTTTTTGCAGTTGTTGCATATGTACTGCATTCAATTCTCTGAGGAAGGTATTGCTGCCTTTGGAAAGATACCAGCGGTCAGCAAGAGATTCCTCGCTGAAACCAATTTTACTTTGAGGACCAGATTGTTGGAATATGAGTGCTTAATCACACTGCACATTAAGACAGTGAGCTCTTGCCCCAATAGCTTGTCACGGACGGATTAGTTTCAACCACTAACCTGTAAAGCCGGATACAACGGGAGCGATGGAAGATGCCAAGTAACCCTATCCCCTTGAATAGTATGACCTGTGGGGGTGTACCAACCACGCCAACAGGAAACACTACGTGAAGGGAAAGGGAAAAAAGGGACAAAGGAAACAAAAAGGTGGCGGCTGCTGAACCCTCGATGGAACTCGACCTCGGAGTTAAAGAAGCCACTCCTGCTGGCTAGTCCCTGGTTACCTAGGTAAGACACAAGCACAACACACCTGTAACAAACATCATACACAGACGCCAGCCAGAAAACTAAAGGATATGTGCAAGTACTTACAGCTAGTCAGGCCGCTTTCATTCCTTAATCAAACAAGGCAATGTCAGAAATAATAAGGGTGAAGTTAATTGTACTTAGCTGGATTGGTTGAGTCCCAAACCACAGCGGATACTCCTTTCCCAACTGACAATAGTTCAAATGGCAACCTCACGTTCCAGCTGAGTCATGAAGTCTGCCCCAGCTTTGTGGGGCAAGAAAAAGCACCCTTTTTTGCCGCACTCGAGATGATTTTAATCCGAGCCTCTCATCGGCTCTATTCACTCGGGAAAACAACTTCCTTGCCGCTTTCGGTTCCTGTTACGGGACAACAGGGACTCCTGCACGGAAACTCCAGCAAGGCAGCAGACTCCGGGGAAGTAGCCTGGTGATTTACGCTATGGCGTCTGTACTCTCCGCGCGTCCGCTCGTCTTTAACCCGGAAGGGGTTGCACTCCGAGGCAGCTCAGAACTCGGGTCTTCTCTCTCTCAGCTTCGGCGCGGCTGTCACACAGCAATGGGAGCCTCGAGATATCCAAGGATCTGCGTGGGAGCAAACTCAGCTTACAGGAACACGGGCTCGTGAAGACTGTAATGAGCTCGATTGACAAGCACCCTTTTGGATGAGGGAGGTGCTTAAATACGGAGGAGAGGTAGGGCAACGCCCCCTGTCAGTGGCATTATGGGAGTTGTAGTGTTCAGGCATACACACTCCATTACGCCTTTCACTAAGCGCGCTGAATCGTGACATAGCTTAACAAAACAATTCACTAAAACCTGTTAAACATCTGCTAAATAAGTGGGAGAAACAAAACTGGTGCTGCAGACTCAGATGAATTGTGATTGTCACACAATCTCCCACCCTGCAAGTGGCTTGCTTCTTCGAAAGAGTTTCTCTCACAAAGTACCTGTTGCTCGTTATTTGATAACAGAAGGCACAGTTCATGATTTTTAGACCCCAATACAATTTTACTATGTGTTCCTGGAATGCATATATCTTCTGATAATCTCTTTTTGGCTAATGCTTCCCTAAGTTTCTTCCTATCTGTGAACCACTGGTAACGTTCCCTTATGCATGATAATGACGATACCCACTACAATTGCCTCACCTGCAAATGGAGTTGTCTTGGTTCTTACAATTCTTTTCATATATCTGTGACTCTTATGCTTTTAAACTGTAAAAGCAACTGTTCCATAAAACTGCATTACACCTCCATATTAAAACGTCCATATCAGCCACAATCCTGAAATACCATGAACATAGAAGATATGTGTAATCTGGGTGTTGTCCGGCTAATCTGATACCCGAAAACAAGACTCGACAAGCTTTGGGGATGGAGTATATCTATCTCTTCACATGCAACACAACTAGCTTACAGTATTATTAACATATTGCAATATGATACAGTAAGAAAAGGTTGACATGAATTAAAAGCTTTTGTAATGATGACATCTTGAATTCTATACCTCTAGCTCAATTTCCCAGAAACAGCTTCAAAATTCCCTTTGCCAACATAATTTTACTCACAGTATTTTTTCAAAATGATTGCATGATTAATGTTATAATGGCTACTTCTTTTCAAAATTGACCTTGATAATGTCCAACCAAAATCTCAGCAACATTTGAGTTGAAAAAGCCCCACTTTTTTAAAAGCAAAAAATACTTTGTGTTCTCTAGTTGTGGCTCCCAAATGGTTTTGAGAGTATGTTTGTTTATATAGATAAAGCTTAATTTATATATTAGCCAAACTATCTTCATTGGAAGTCTGTGTTAATGGAGAGTGTCAAAATATTAAGATGCTGGTGTTCCCTCTCCATCTCTTCAACCACATGTCACCAGTATTCATTTCCTCAGCTGCCCTCGATAAGTAGTTATCCTAAATCCTGCCAGTGGTGTTTCACATCTACTAATATTAATTACCTACAAGTATTTTCACATGCTTGATGCTACTTCTAATAATCAGAACTGTATAGGGTGCTTCCACTAACTACAGTTTTTTATGGGTTGATCTTGTAACATATTTTTTTTTTATCGTAGAAAGGAACTATGGAAGAGTACAGAAATTCTTTCATTTTTACAGTAGACTGATGGAAAAAGGTACTGCATGCCAAGAAATTTAGGAAGTTTATTCCAAACTTCTCAGCCAAAAACGAAACCTTCTATTCCATTTTATTTTGCATTTAAGCTAGGCAATTCTAGAAGGCAGTCTCCCACCATTTTAAGTTATGGTCTGGGCTGCAAAGAAAAAGGTGGCAGAAATAATAACTTAGACCTATTTATAAGGCAGGTATCATGCACATGAGCTTAAAATGGATCCAGATGAGACTGGTAACCAGTAAAAGTGCTCCCCATTGGCTGTAACATGGTCACAAGACCTGAGGTTTCAAGAGATGTGAATTGCCACATTGTGAAGTTTGGATATTTGTCCTCGCATGCCACACATACAGTCTCAATGAAGGTTGATTATGGTCCCTATCAGTGTCTGACATATTCCTTATGGAAGATTTGGAAAAAGTAATCTCTTCATGAAACACCTCTACAAAATTTCTATTTTTGTGGAGAACATTGTGGTTTTCCCCAGAATTGTGTGGTGAAGTGAAACGGGCACTCTAAAATATCCTAATTTTAAGAAGTTATGGTATGATGGCATCAGGATTAGGTTCCAAAACAGTGAAGGAGAGGCCAGAATACTGCAGAAACTGAGGTATGGAAGACACATATTATAGGATATTTCTGGGGAAAGCAGATCATTAATGTCTGGGAAAATTCTCTAGCAATTTAGAAGTGTAAATAACATGATGCAAAATTAATCTACAGTATATACTCAGCTGTTATTTGTATCTACTGCTGCATGTCCTTTCCCGATTCTGTGTAATTAATTTTAGGTGGTTAAGAAAAAACTGAATCAGGGGTCGAAGTATGAGTGGTATAAAACCACCTTCACAGACTAGTATTTGCTGGTTTACTACATTTTGTAAGTGTCTTTGGCTGGTATGCCCTACGAATATTGAACATGAAGCCATACTTCATGATCAAATGTCATACAAAATTCTGGGAAGAGGATTATTCGATAAGGAAATATCTCTTAGCGTCATTTAATTGTTCCAGGAAGATAATTCTGCTAAAATCAGTTGCCATGGGAGAAAATTACATGAAATTTTGTGCCAATTAAGTCTTTTAAAATTTTGCAAAGTTCATGAAATGCAAAATATGCAAATTTCACAGGATTCCACCGTCGCACCACAAATTTCGTGCAGGCCTACAAAAACAATCTTCAGCTTTTCACAGGTGATTGTTAACCAACAGGTGATTGTTAAACAAAGCATTAAACCCTTCAACTATGGTATGATGGTTGTTCTAGTGAACACTTGCTTCACAGCCTCTAACAGCCACTTGTTTACTGGTTTACGTTATAAATACACTGGAAGATACTAGCCTATGATTATATTAATTGTACAAGAGTTAACACTTTGATTTTTGTGTTATGATGATGCCAAAGATACGTAGATGGGGATGAGAAAAATCTAATTTGTAGATGAACCCTGTGCCTCACTGTCTCCCACATGGTCTGCTCTCACACAGGAAAAATATGTCGCATGCAAAACATCCCCAATGTCTGACTTCTAGTTAAGAAAGATCAATGCTTTGCTGAAAACAAAAATGCCAAATTTCTGTAAATCATTAAAACTCTCTGCCAGTAAGATGACTGACAGTGCAGGCACTCTATAACCAACGCTCAAGCCAGGGATAAGACATCTTGTTATATCTCCATGTTGTCTAAGACATCATCCTATTAAACCTGCTTACTCTGGGCCTGATTTATATCTCGGCGGACGGGTTACTCCATCACAATGGTGATGGATACCCCTTCTGCCGAAATATAAATCCCATAAGATATAATAGGATTTATATTTAAGCGGATGGGAGATACGTCTTCGTTGTGACGGAGTAACCCGTCCGCCGAGATCTAAATCAGGCCCTCTATCAAGTAAGTGTAGGAACCTACTCTGCTGCCTTCTGAAACTGCCTGCAACTTACCCTCGCCAGACAGGATCTCCTGGGTGACTGGATGACTCCTTTCAAGACGAGAAGGGCACTGGAGTGCAATGGATGGCCTACAGGGTGGGCTTCTTTTTCAAAGACACCCGGAGCGCAGTAGACTGGTGGCAGGGTGGGCTGCTGCTGTGATCTCTGGAACTCCCACCTTTCTTTGATGGTTGCAGTAGAAGCTCTTCATTATGGGGTTAGCTGCTCCAAGTTCAAGAAAAAAATACCATTCCAAGATCATTCTTGGGAAGTGCATCCGAAATATGGAATGGTTTTCCTCTGGCGACTCACAGTAACGCCTCATTCACGACTTTCGAAAATGACTCAAATATCCTAGTGATCCAGAAATACCTTATTAACTAACGTCCTATTGCTGTGTTCACCTTGTACATAGTCACTAATTTGTAGGCCCGCAATGGGCAACTTTGTATTTACCTGCTGCTTTAAGTTATTCATTTGAAGTAGGCCTCTAATAATGTTTTTAAGCACTTTAATACTCTCTGGTCTAGTTTGCACTATATAAAACTGTTACATAATATAAAAATAAATCTCTTTAAATCAAGAATCAATTATTGCACAATCAATCCATACACGGAAAGTGGACTGTTTCCCTTGAATGAATAGAGTATTTTATACCCCCAATAAATATCTTACCCTTGAGACTTGTTTTTCAAAGTTTCTCAAAATTACCTTAGTGGAGGGGAAGTAAAAGAGAGACATTATGTGAGTTGTAGGCGAGGATGTAATATGCCGCTGACAATGAAGAGAGTTCTGCAAAGGATTCTCTTCCAAATCTATATGGATGCTCATTTTCCTTCGAGAATGAGGATAAATTAGTCCTGCATTGTTTGCTTACATTTAGACTAGGTTGTAGAGATCCCAACCATATGAACACCTGGAGCTGGTCAGACTACATGCTGAGATCCTAACCATATGAACACCTGGACCTGGTCAGACTACATGCAGAGATTCTAACCATATGAACACCTGGAGCTGGTCAGACTACATGCAGAGATCCTAGCCATATGAACACCTGAAGCTGGTCAGACTATATGCAGTGATCCTAACCATATGACCATCGAGAGATTGTCACTAAATGTACTCTAAGAAGTAGGCATCATGGTCGTTGATGGGGGTTATTTCACGTGCTATTAGGTCAGGTTTCCTAGCAATTAAAACAAATGGATGGCCAAACCCCCACTGATGATAGGAACATCAAGCATTTAAATAGTGAAAATAAAAAGGCAAACAAGCCCAAGGATTTAAAAGTGGAAGGAACACTATGGATGGGCAGCAGCTTATGGTGGGTCTCACCTCAAACAGTGTTCCTACCTTCCAAAACAATTACCACATAGTATCAGAGAACAAAGTGGTGACACTTTAGGGTAATCCCATCCAATCAAGTAGACTATCCTGTAAGTGGGAAATGCCCCTTGTTGGTGCTCTTCAGATTCAGTATCAATGTAAGCAAGAAAGGGACAACTGAACTATGGAGACAGGCTGATGAAGTGGGTGACAGAGATAGTGGAAAACCTAACTCGCTCATGGGAGCAACACGTCTGGGGCCTCAAGCACAAAGTAGCACAGCTGCGGCACAGTGTTTACATTTCTCCTTAACCAGCCTGTCCCTCTGTGGTGTGAGGGATATGCAAAGCCATTGCTCTGCAAAGAGCTTTTTCTAAAAAAGTCCCAATCCATTTGCCTGCTGACTATTAATGAGGCAAAGATGTCATTGCTACTCCTTTTAAAAAATTGTGATTGCTGGGATGGAGACCTACAAGGGAACATTATCTCAAAATCCATATTCAAGATGTAGCTCCATTTTAATCATAGGTGAGAGTGTTCAGAATTCCATAAACAGAAGTGAATTTGCATCTGACCTCAGGGAGTTTATACAGTGGTCAACAAAATCATTGATTGCCCCTCCCAAAATTTGCAGCTTGCACACACACAACTAGCCTTCGAAATTTGACGGTGTATTCTTTAGGAATGGTTACAGCCAGCCATCGGGAGGCACTACCCATTCACTCCTTTACAACTGCAAAAACAGTCACAGAGGAGGAATTCTCCATGGCTGCGCCTTGCGTTGCAACTTTCGGTGTCTTCGTTGTGATCCATAATGTACATCATGAATCGCAATGCACTGGTCGGATACAGTAGCTTTGTGTAAGCTAAGTCCTTGAGCATCAGGCCCTTTGTCTTACTCTGTGCCAAACATAGTTCCTATGTCTCCTAGTTGAGAGACAAAACAAATTTGCTTATTATTTGTGGCCATAAATACATGATCACAGTCACGACTTTCCACTTCTCATGTTTTCTATTTTTTTGCAACACAATTCTGAACATAATTTCCTGGTAAAATACACTGGCAAAAAACAGGACCGCCTCCAACTCTCTCTATATAGCATTCAAGGAAAGCAGATGTCTACGAGGAACAATGTAGAAAAATACATAACAATGATTGCCAGCTATTTGGCTTCAAAAGGGGGTTTGAAGTATTTATCTCTGTCCTCTAAAGAGGAGAAGTGAGAGAGGATACTCAAGGACATGTTTTATGTCGGGGAACAAACTTATCAAGGTCTTTACTCTAATGTGGATGCACAGCATTTCATAACTTTTAAGGGAACAAATGGTACCAAATATAAATCTAATCTCATAATTCTCTTTTACAATGTGAAAACTCAATTCAGCCAATTTGCACTCTGGTGTCTTATAAAAACATTTCGTACCGTATACTCGGGTGTTTCATTGCATGTGACAGGTTTCCTCCAGGGTCACAAGCCAAGTTACCTACACATTTTTCAGAGGTGCAGTAGTTCGACAAAACCATACTAGACTCTGCTCGAGAAATAGGCAAAGGTGCTGCCTGCATTTGCAACAAATTAAAGTGATTTTGCATCTTTGTACTATGTTTACATAACAGGTCATAGATACGTATATGTTTTTGCAAGTTTAAATATGAAAGATGGGACTACAATTTTAGTGTATTCAGTTTTTTTGTTTTTTTGTTTTTTGCACAGTTTCCAAAATCAGTGGGCTTCATAATTAACAAAGTCTATTTATCGCTTCAATGAGAAATGTATTTCCCATACAAAATAAAATGATGTACTACACATCTGTCACCCATGTCTTGAACGTTTTCGCAATCCGTGTCTTTTTGCACAGGTGTAAAACGCTTTACACAGTATGGACTACGGTAGCATCTGTTTGCACTGTTCCCTATTACACATGCAGAAAAAAATTAAATGAGGCAACATAGATTTCTGCAGTAGTGCAAGGTTTACCTAATATGTCTAACACCAATTTGATAATATTGTACTTTAATGCGCATTTTGCCCACTCGCTGAAATATCAGTTTTCAACATCCTGAAGTGCGAGAGTTTAGTACACAGCACCAGAGATCATAAGATCCCCTGAGAAATATTAGAAGTTTTCATTGTTTTTTGATTATGTAACAGCAATCAGTGCAGAATCAGTTTGCTCCATTTGTAGCAAACATTATTCGTGAACTGCTTTTCGTTGTCAAAAACACAAACAAAATGAGTTAGAAGCAATAGACGTTCCATTGATCGTCTTCTAGAGTTTGACCGTTCCTTTCCCCTGGTGCAAACATATGTATGTTATGTGGAGTCAACCACTATCTATTTACCCTATCTTTTTATGATCAAATCACAATAATGGTGCAAATAGATCAGCACATAATATGACTGCCAGACTGTTACAAAAATATATAAATTCAGTTGCAACTGGGCAATCACGATGTATGTTAATGTACAACTGTGCACTGTGAAGGTGATTCTTGCACATCAACACAATGATAAAATATAAACAGAGAATAAGTGTCATCAAGGAAGAAAGTACCGCCACCCACTCCCTCCAAGTCCTAGACATTGACATTTATGTTGGGGAATTGATCCACTCTTATCAATACAGAAGAGAAGCTGAGAGTGAAACATACCTGCCTTGATTATCTGAGGAGGAAGTGGCTGGCTTGCTGTTTTATAAAATATCACCTTTTTGGGATCCACGAGCAGCTGGTAATAACCTGCGATCAGGCAAGCGAAACTCGTAGCTTCTGGCCACTCCATCAAAAAGACCAGAGGCTGAAAGACAAAATCAGAAGATAACTGAGTCACACCAGCTGACTGAACATTATCTACCTGTGGTGTGCAGGGTTAATGCAGAAGAGGAATCATTCTTATTGGTACCTTAGTGAGGTGTAATAGATGAATGAACCAATCAAACATCAGATTTTCACTTTCGGCAACTAGATATAGCTTTGTCAGTTAATTTAGGACAGCTAAAGTAGACCTAGTAAATAATAATGTATTCATTTCTTAGAGTCCAAAGAGCACAGAGGACCAACACTACTATTACAGATGGCTGGAGTGGTAATACTTTGGGTATGCATTGATGAAACATTCCCAGGTAGTGCAAAGAGTTGTGGGCTCCCTTGAGAGTCTTCTGGATACTGCTGCTCACCATGTGACCACACCTTCTATAATGGACTGTCCAAACCACAACTATCTCACTACCTTACAAATACCTCACTAGGCATTTCCAGTGCAGCTTGCATAAGGATAGGTGGGGGAAAGGTCAGATCAGAGGCTAAGGGATTGTTCAGACCAACAGGAGCAAACTGTTAGGTAACTGAGGTGTAGGGTGGAGTTGTTCACAGTTAATAGAGTCAACAGATTCAAATCTTTACAACATTTGTGAATTGTCATGAATAGTAAAACAATAGAGAAACAAAAGAACACTATGTCAAGATGGCTTGTACACTAAAGGAACAGATGCATGACACATGCATCGGGCGGCCGCAGTTGAGCAGGGCATTATCACTCAAAGGCAGTGCTTAATTTGAGCCGGTGCTCAGCACCGGCACTTAATTGCTTTCCGGTGCTGGGCACCGGCACCTAACTGTTCTAAGTATGGTGTTGCCAGTCTACCACATGGTGGCACTGCTCATCTAATTTAGAGATGAGCAGAACAACGGTTGTTTAGGAATACAATATACATTAAAATAGTGCTAATACCTGCCTCCCCAGCCATTCATTTAGCTTTTGGAACCTGGAAAAATTTGAACTGTCTCATTTACATGCGAGAGAGATGGTCAGTAGTTGTTTTGGCAGCGATGACAAGGGCGATGTGTGGTGCAAGCCTCAGTGGCCTCCTGGTCAGAGCCCTGGCACTTAATATTTTACAAATTAAGCACTGCTCAAAGGGTATGGAAAACTCACCAATCACATACAAAGCGGCCAAAGTGGGGAAAAGGGAAAGTAAGAGCAGTGCATGTTTGTCGGAGATGAAAGTAGATGGTATAAAGAGCAGGAGTAGGCAACTGTGCTGTTCGGGTGGAAGGATTAAGAGGTTGCTAGAATTGATGCACAATAAAAAGGTGAAAATAGAGTAGCAGAAACTGAGGGGTGAAGAACAGAGGTGTGCTGCAGTTTTGTAACCGGGGGACCTAATACGAAAGAGTATGCCATATAACAGTAAAACAGACGAACATGACTTTTAGTAGGAACACTCCCTTTTTGCCTAGTCGCTCTTGATTTTTCACCATTTGCTGGGCAATATATTTTTGTGGGCTTTAGACTCCAGCTAACCCCTTTAAATATAGTAGAGCTGGCTTATTCCTAATCGGTACATTTATTAAAATAACCATTTCTGACTGGAAAACACCTACCTTTTAAATATTATTTTTACACTCTTATGTAAACCTTGTAGCCTCATAGGGTACATGGTATTTAAAAGTAGAACATGTAAAAAAATGATACTACCATGTGCCTACAGTGAGATGGCCCAAAAAGTTATTTTCACTGTGACAGGCCTAGCTATCCTGTGTAGAAAACCAGAGTGCAGATTAAAATACTAATACTGTTAACTCGGGGAAGGGACCAGCTAGAAAAATAATTGAACAACTATTTTAAAAGGTTATTAAACTCCATGTCAATGGTGATATCGGATTTAAAAAAATAATAAGGAAAAGAGACTTTTAGAAAGTTACCTGTTCCTTGCCTGAAACTCTTGAAGCTAATTTACATTACCTTTCCAGCAGTAGCCCAGCCAGTGGTTAGCCTTGAATAGGTGTGAAAGAGGTGTGAAATACCTCCCAGGAGCAAATAAAAGGCTGACCTGAATGGACAGGGATGACTCCTCAAAGGTCAACAGAATATGCAGGATTGTTTTATAGTCATATGCTTCCGACCACAGGAAGGGGTGTTATAGGGATTACATTTTACCTCCATTTTAGTTTTCCCTTGTAACTTAGCATCTTTTCAAGGTGGTGGTTTGAACATCTTTTTCACTAACACAGCAAAATGCCATGCACGCATTTATTATAGTTAGACATTGTTGTTCTGTAGTCTGCACTATTGGTCTCAGGGACACATACTAGAACACAATGTACTTGCTTTGTTTTGTGTTCATAGGAGATGACTCTTTAGCCTTATCTCATTCTGCAATAGACGCAGAACAACAGTTTTACATAGTCTTGGTAAAAGAGTTGTCTGATTTTGATAGAACAGCGTTAAATGCTAATTGTCAGGTCTGTTGAACCCATGTAACATGTGAAAGGGGAGAGACAGGATGTTAAGACAATTATTGTGTATTCCCTCTCTGGTTGCTAAAGAACCCAGCTTTTTTCCTATGAGACTTCTGACTCTGGGTTTGTTGTGGGTACAGTACCTGCTTCTAACTGGATTTTAATGTTAAGTGTGTGAGGACATTTGGATTACCTTAGTACACTCCCCACTCACACAATCAGCCTCAGAGCCCAAGGTTAGTGTGGATGAATTTCTTTGCCATCTTTGATTTGATCTGACACATTGCATTTTGGGCCTTTTTGCACTAAGGCAAAGAGGCACTACTGGCAAAGTAGGCAGATCAGGGCCTGGGAACTTTTATCCCATTGTTTAAGGAGGACCAGGCGTCACCCTACCCATTAGCTTGAACCAGGCAGAAATGTGGCATCACCAGGCACACTTTCTGGACTGGTGGAAGATCAAAGAAGGTCTAGACCTGATCCCACTTGTACCCAGGACAAAGAAGTAGGCTTCAAGAGTCAGTTGGCTGACCTGCTGTGAGCCCCTGAGGGGCTGGGGGCTTTAGCAATTTAGACCTGTGGTAGACTGGGACTTAAAATACTCAGTTCCTGATTTACACTTTGGCAGAGAGGGTATCCTGTTGCAATGGCAACAGAGTACCCTCTTCACCAGTTCAAAGTTTTGCCCGTCTCATTTAGAGTTGGGCGGAACTTCAGTATGCAGATTGCAGAGACTACACTGTCTCCCACGCCTACATACACCTCCAATGGCTTGACGGAGTAAGGACTGTCAGAGGTTTAGCCATGTGTCTGCCCGCCATATTTAGAGTAGGCAAACACAGGGCCAGTTTTTGCTTCCACGTACTGCCATACAAAACGTGGCAGTATGTGAAAGCAAAGACTTTTACATGACCCCCACAACATGGAAGAAAACTCCCAAGGTTATGGGATCACTGTATTTTTTATTTTCAAAACCAAATCCCGCTTTGGGATTTTGTTTATGAAAATAAAAAAAATGTTGAAAGTTTGACCTATGTCTCCATCATGTTTATGGAGCCATCCGTCACATTTTCAATGCATTTACAGGAACCTCCAGGTAATGCAAGAGATGCCCGCTCGGCCAGAGGATATCTCTAAATTTGGAGGGCGTCGTACTCTCGCCAAGGAGAAAGGTAACATCTTTGACCAGGACGAACCTGATTGTTGTATTCAACCTGTGCTCCATTGCGGTTGGCCTCAAACTGCACCTAAGTCCCGGTCAACAACGTTCCCTAACTATCACTGGCACTTTGTGCTTTTTGGAGTTAGTTTGACTTAAAACTTTTAAACATTCGATCTCCAGTTCCCATTATTGGCTGTTTGTCATTTTGGTGTCCTTTTGTTTATTACTGCACTATTTTTTCAAATTTGGTTAGGGATTTCTATTGTTTAACGTTTTGACTTTATTCCTGTTTTAGTACTCCTTAAATACTTTACACATTGCCCCAAGTTAAGCTTGTGTGCTGTGTGCCATAGATACTAGGGGTTGAGCTCAGGTTAATTTAGTTGCTTTTAAGGGTTCACCTTTACAAGGGTTATCATTATTCCTTTGGCAGTTGCCACCCCAAATAATAATCACATTTCTTAATATGCTTTTAACTGAGACACATATACATACAACCTCAATGCCTCTTTTTTCCTTCCTTAAAGCTTGGTCCAATTTTCAGAAGAAAACGACTTTTCTAAAGCAGAGAATGAAGAGATTCCTGACAAACCTCAATTGGTAGGGTGTTCTAAAGTCTTGCAGGTAAAGGCCTGCATTTCCTCCAAGATTCACAGAAGTGGTCAATAGTTCTTGAAAGTCCTTGAAACTTGGCCAACAAGTCTACCATTAGATTTTTCTTTTGATGATATTTTTTGGCTACAGCTGCATTTCCAAATTACAACAAGCCTTAGTGGGCTAAACTTTGTAACAAAAAATAGAAAAAGGCCCCCCCCAAACTTCTGCCATTAGATTTTTTAGCAACTCTTCAATAAGATTGCTCAGTGCATACCCCTTGCCCTTATGAATACACAACCACTCCGATGTCTCAGCAGTGCTATTTTTCCACTGGGGAATGGTTAGAAATTGCCATTTCAAATATATTCATTGAAGACATATTTTCGTACATATTTTTCAAAGAACAAATGCCCCTAGATTAAGGGAAAACAACACCTCAATTTCATAAACTGCAATACGTTGTGAAAGGCTGTTGTGTTCGAAAAAGGCAAATTACAACATTGGTACTAGGACGAAAACCAATACTTCTATGGCAGTTGAAATCTGCGTGATAGTAAAATTGGATTGCAGCCAAATGTTTGAATGTCGACCAATGTACATTAAGTACTTGATAACAGATAATGGTTGCAGTACTTGTATGATTAATATAGTTGCACAGAAAACTGTCAGGATACCCTCTAAAAACGTCCTACCAGTCGACGCCCTTGATTTACATAGACTACCCACAATGCAATACTATGGACCGTAATTCCACCGATCTCACCCATTGTGCAGCAGCGGATTCACTACATCTTTACTTTGCAATGTGGCTGTGTGTAATGAAGTACACATCTCCCACCCCATTCCACTTAATAGGGTAGAACTCTGCTGAACTATTTTATGCATTTAGTGGCAAATGCTGGTATGTAGGTCTGAGGTCAGAGAAAGACGTCCATCATAGCATTTTCTATTGCAATGTGCATGCGTTGTGGTGGTTGACCCATCAGGGGAAAGGGGGTCACAAATCTACAAATAGTGTAACATTGTCAAAGGGACAGTGCAGCAGTCCATGAGACTGTGTTATGTTCCCTCTGATGCCAGCGGCTCATGGATGCCCTGTGGAAGCAGCCTGAAATTCACAGCTTCCATTTTGCAAATTCCTTTTTTAGTTGGTAATCATTCTTTACTTCAAATAACATTAGCAGTCACAAAGCATTTCTGAATGCCCTTGTGCGTCACTGGGTGGGTGAAGTGTGTTTTGAGCCCCTATGTCCCTCAGAGCTTGCAAAGACTCACGCTGTTTGCACTGCGAGTTGCAATGACACCTACAGTCTGCAATGGCCATCTCTGCATTAAACGTTAGTACTCTGAAATTGCACAGTTAATTTCACTGGCTTTGTGAATATAGGGTGTGGAGAAGGCACATAAATTGCAAATTTTAATGATTAATGTTACAAAACCTATAGGCCGTTCTGGACAACAAGGAGTATTAAATGCCGGTTCTGACAAGGTCCACTATTGCAGCAGCATCACTTTTGAATTGTATTTTTCAGGCAACTGGCCGTGAACAATTTAAATTAAACATAGGAATTTTGAATTGTTTATTACAACATTAATGCTTTCAAGGTCCAATGTTTACTGATCATTAAGGTTCTTTCACTAAAGTCATTTGACCTCTTTTTTTATTTCTACCCTGGCATTTCGTACGGTAAAGTGTGCTCTAGTTTAATTGTTATTGACTAATTATATGGCCTTGTGCTTCTAATTACAACTACATGCATCTTGTACAGTAATTAGAGAAGTTCAAGCTTCCCCACACTGTTAGACTTTAGAAGCTCTATTTAGAAGCACCTATTAATGTCAAGAGTTTGCCACTAATGAGCTTAAGTAACCTGTTAACCAACTTTCAATATTCAGTCAGCCATTTTAAGGCTAAAGTCACATGTATCAGACACTAGAGACCTAACTCTCATACAACTGAAATACAGGTGCTCAGGGATCGCGGCTGAAGAATATTGCTATGAGACCCTACAGGAAGGAAGAGAGAAAAGAGAAAAGTGCACTCCAGATAGCAGTCCTTTTATATTCTGATACACATTTCCATCACTATACGGGTGATGTCAGCAGTGACCAAAGGTTCAGACTGGTCCTCATCTCAACCCTACAATGAGCAGAGGGAGGAGCATGCCACCATCCCCAGTCCAAGGGCCCTACACAGCAACCCCAGTGATCTTCCCTCCTGGTCCCATTTAGTATATGCCAGAGTGGGTGGTAAAATGGAGCATTAAACAGTCCGCAATCAAGGAAAACACACATAAAATAACCCCTTAATTCCAGGGCCTGCAGTTTGATTTCCCATTCTGGGGAGTTTAACTTTGGATCCTTGTTAACTTAAAGGAAGATACTGTCGTGTCCCCGCTGTCCCCCACAGATGTACGCAGGACACAGGTAAGAGGTTGGTTATTCTTTATTCTCTCTCTGCTCCCCTGCCCACCCACGTGTATCCTCTTCCCCTGCTCCTTGGTACTGCCCCCTTGTCCCCACACCCTGACCGGATGTGGTGTCCGGTTTCCCTTGTCCCCACTGTCCACTCTGGGTCCTAGTGCCCGTCTCCAGGTCACTACATCTCCCCCTTTTGTCACAAAGAAATGACGAGCAGTTGAAACACAGAGGTGTGTCGATAGAGGTAAGAACAGATAAGATGGAGATGAATGCGTCTCCCATTGTTACATTTCTTCTATTAGTCTTTTCGGCCGTCTGCTTATTCTTTTTGGGCAAACCTCCGTCTGTTGCTCTTCTGATGGCTCCTCCCCCTTGTGTGTTCCCTTTCTCTCGTGTTCCGACCATTCTCTTTCTGCTGTGTCCTCTTCTTGGTCTTCTTCATTCTTCTCCTTCAGTCCTTTGAAGTGTGATCTGTTCCGTGTTATCCTTCGGTGTTCTGACTCCGCTGTGATCATTGGGCCTTTTACTTGAGTTACTGTTAGCGGGTCTGTTGAGAACGTACTGTCAGACTTCCTTTGTTGTCGTTGACGCACTACCACAGTGTCCCCTTCTTTCAGGTGCGACGAGACGGCGTGTCGCCTAGCATCTGCGTATCTTTTCATTTTTTCTTTAGCCTCCTTGTCTCTTGCCTCAATGCTGCTGTGTTCTGGTGTCATAGTTGCTTCTACTTGTGGCAGTCTTGTTCTGCTTGTCCTTCCCAGTACTAGCTCTGCAGGGCATTTTCCGGTGGAGTTATGTGGCGTGTTTCTATAGTCACGTAGCACCTGGCATAGAGCCTGGCCAATTGATATCTGCGCCAACTTTGCCCTTTGAACCGCCTTTTTGATGTTCCCCATGAACCTCTCCACCATTCCATTCGCTTGCGGCCACACTGGAGTTACCTTCCTGTGGTTTATTCCCAGGTAGGCCATGAATTTTCGGAATTCTTCTCCTGAGAATGGGGGTACGTTGTCTGTTTTTAGTGTTTCTGGTGAGCCCCAGGCCGCAAAGATGTCATCTAATATCGGTAGGGTTGCTGTCGCTGACGTCGATGATACCTGTCGCACTATGGGGAATCGCGAGTATTCATCAATGACCACAAGCAGATAGCTGCCTGTGTCTAGTGGCCCAAAGAAATCAGCCGCTAGTGTTGTCCACACCGCTCGTGGGAGTTCTGACATTTGTAATGGTTCATGTTTTGGTGGTGGTCCTGTCATTTGGCAGAGGTGGCATGTCGCGATTGTGTCTTCCACCATGCGGTCTAAACCAGGGAACCATACTTTCTCCCTTAGTAGTTTCTTTGTCGCTACTATTCCTCGGTGTGACTCATGAGCCAGATCGACCAGTTGTCGCCTCAGTGAGCGTGGTATCACTATTCTTGTTCCTCGCATCATTATTCCTGTTGCAGTTTCTGACAGTTCTTCGTTTATCTTCTTTAGGGCAAGCATTTCTTCTTTGAGTACTCCTTCTCCCCAGGTGCAATTATTATTGATGTGTTTCCATCTCTACTTTCTCATTGTCTCCATGGCCATTTGCAACGTGGCATCCTTCTTGGTCTCGTTTTTTAGCTCCACTACTGTTATCGGTGCCGGTGTGTTTTGTTTTAGCACGAAGTTGAGGTACTCTTCTGCCATCGATTTCTTCTCTTGTGCCTGCGGCAGTGGGTGTCTCGACATGTAGTCTGCCGGATTGTGCTCTTTCCCGGGCTTGTGCACAATCTTGAAATCGTAGTCCATCAGCCTTATGCCCCAGCGCTCAATCCTGGGTGGCATTTTGGCCGACGGGCTGCCATAGATTGTTACCAGCGCTTGGTGGTCAGTTATGATGGTGAATGGCTTCCCGTAGATGAACATGTGATAATGTTCACACGCCCATACCACCGCTAGGCTTTCCTTTTCCGGTTGCGGTATGCCTTCTCAATCTCTGTCAAGCTTTTGCTTGCGTACGCGACGATTTTCCTTGGCGAATCTCTCCCTGGCAGATGCTGCGCTAGTATCGCTCCTAGTCCTACTGGGCTGGCATCCACAGTCAGTTCAGTGCAGAGCATGGGGTCAAAATAAGCAAGATGTTCCACGGTCATCACCGCATGTCTGATTTCCTCGAATGCCTTGTCGCACTCCGGTGACCACACGAACTTCTGTCCTTGTTTGGTCAGTTCTCTTAGTGGTGTGCTTACTGTGGCGAAATCCTGTATGTATCTGGCGCAGTAGCTGGCAAGTCCTAGAAATGATCTTACTTCTGCGACGTCCGTCGGAGGATTCGCGTTTTTCAGTGTCTCTACTTTGCTGGGATCTGGTCTCATTCCTTGTTTGGAGAAAATGTGTCCGAAAAACACCAATTCCTTTCTTCCCAGCTCGCATTTGTCTCCATTCAACGTTAGTCCTGCTTGTTCCAGTTGTGTGCACACTTGACGCAACGCAGTGTCATGTTCTTGGTCTGTTTTTCCAAACACTAAGATGTCATCACTGTAGTTTAGGCTGTTCTGTACCGGCCTTATCACCTGCCTTATTGTCTCTTGGAATATTTCCGCAGCCGATGAGATTCCGAAGCTCAGTCTCTTGTATCTGAACAGGCCCAAGTGCGTGGAGAACGTTGTGATGTACCTGGACTGGTGGTCTAGTTCTAGTTGGTGGTACCCTTTGCACAGGTCCAGCTTCGAAAATTGGCAGGCTCCAGTGAGACAGCTGATCATGTCGTTTAGGTGTGGTCCCGGATGACGCTCTCTCGCGATTGCTGTGTTTGGGATCCTCATGTCTACGCAGATGCGGATCTTTGAAGTGTTCTTCTTTGGGACTGCCACTATCGGAGACACCCAGGGCGTTGGCCCTTCAGCAGGCTCAATTATGTCTTGCGCCAGGAGACTGTTGATTTCTTCTTCAACTTGTGGCTGTAGGTGGATGGGCACTCGTCTGTGATGTTGGGCCACCGGCATGACTGCTTCATTTATATGTAGCGTTATCTGTTTTCCTTTCAACTTCCTGAGACCTTTCAGTATTGCTGGGTATTCTTGAGGAATGTTCTCCTTTTCCGACATGTGATACGTCATAGCTAGCAACCCCATCACTTGCGCTGTTACATTGCTTAGCAGGCATGGTGCTGGAATGTCACCTTTTAGCACGTGTATTTCTTCTTTGTATGACCTGCCTTTGTATGTTAGAGTCTCTGTAAATTTTCCTATGTTTTCTACCGGTCTTTTGGAGCCCCACGTGAACACGTCTACGGTTGACGGTGACAGCGATGGCTTCACTTTCATTTTCCTGTATTCTGACATGCACATGATGTTGAATGTTGCTCCGCTGTCTATCACGAACTTAGCTTGGTGGCTCCCGACACCGATGTCCACGGTGGCGGTTTTCTTTATTTGCTGCTTCTCCACCAGCTGAATGTGCTCCAACCTTGTGTCTTCTTTGGGCTCATCTGACATTAGATATAGTCTCGCCTCATTCACTGGTGTTGCCGTCTCTTCGGACTCGTCAGAGGAGCTACGATTTGCCGTTTCCATGTGTCGGGCGTATCTGTTGCTGGTCATCCGCGGTCTTATTGCTCTGCCTCTCTCACTTCTGCCTTGTCTGCTCATGCACATGCTTGCAAAGTGATTGTCCCTGTTGCACTTTCTGCACTTCTGGCCCATTGCTGGGCAGGCACCGACATGCGGGAATTCAATGCCACATCGATAGCATATTTGTTCGCCCTTCTTTTGTTGTACTGGTGCCTGGTATTCTTTTTTTGAACGCCCCAGCGACGCGATGCGCCAGCGCCACTCTCTTTTCTTTTCCCATTTCCATTTGCTTGGCATGAGCTGTGGCCCGTGCTTCCGTGCGAGCCATCGTCAATATCTTCTCTAGCGTCGTTGGTTCCTTCAGAACGCGTGCTCGGAAATCCACTGATTGACAACCTTCAATAATGCGCAATCTTATCGCTTGCTCGTTGTCAAACTGGTCAAACGCGCAGTATGTTACTAGTTTTCTCAGTCTAGTTGCAAAATCGTCCAAGCTTTCTTCATCTTGCTGACATGCAGTGTTGAACGTATACCTCTCGAAGTCAACGTTTCGTTGAGGGTCGAACTTCTTGGTGAGGCACTTTATTACTCCTTTGTAGTCCGTTGTCTTATCACTGGGGAAGGTGATGAGCAGATCTTCTACTTCATCCCCTGCGAGATTTAGAAACAGGTCTAGTTGTTTGGTTGCCACGATGTCTGTGCCGCGCATGTAGCGCTCAAATTGCCTGATCCATCTCTCCCATCTGATGCCTGCTTGCGGTTCCGACAGGCTAAATGGTAACGGTCTGCGGAATATTGCTTTTGCGCTCTGTTTCTCCGTGTCGCTCATTTTCTTGCTTTTGTACTTCTCTTGCTTCTTTCCTTTATTTAGTCTTTTGTGGTCGTTGTATTTTTTTGTATTTTCAAAGTTTTTTTGCTGTTGTTTTTTTCTCTTTATTTTCCATGCATTTCAATGGCTGCCTGACTTCAAAATGGCCGCTGAGCTTTCCTGTGCTCTGATTGGCTTATTTTGCCTGGTTTCAAAATGGCCGCCGCAGTCTCGCGAGATTTCAGCCTCTCGGGCCTTTGCCTGACCTTCTAAGATGGCCGCCACTTGTTCCTGGCTCCTGATTGGTCCGGCCCGCCTGTCCTTAAGATGGCCGCCAACTCTCGCGATAGTTCGTTTGAACTTCGCGCGTCAGTAGCGTTAACTCGCTTTCCAGTCACTTTTGCTTACCGCTCTTGTCCTGCGGTCGGGGTGGGCTCCCGCAACGGTGTTTTCTTGGCCACTCGGACCGGGGTGGGCTCCTGGCTCCGGTTACGGTATCGCTCTCGGCTACTCGGACCAGGGTGGGCTCCTGGCTCCGGTTCTTCTTCCTCTCAGCTCCTGACGCCACGGCGATTTTTTTTTTTTGTCAGCGGACCAGGGTGGGCTCCTGGCTCCGTCGCTCCAGCTGCTCTCGGCGACGCCACGGCACGGCGATTTCTCTTCAGCGGACCAGGGTGGGCTCCTGGCTCCGTCGCTCTGGCTGCTCTCGGCGACGCCACGGGGATTTCTCTTCACCAGGGTGGGCTCCTGGCTCCGTCGTCGACCTCGACCTTCTTCCTTGGGATAACGATGATCCCACTCTCGTCGCCAGTTGTCGTGTCCCCGCTGTCCCCCACAGACATACGCAGGACACAGGTAAGAGGTTGGCTATTCTTTATTCTCTCTCTGCTCCCCTGCCCACCCACGTGTATCCTCTTCCCCTGCTCCTTGGTACTGCCCCCTTGTCCCCACACCCTGACCGGATGTGGTGTCCGGTTTCCCTTGTCCCCACTGTCCACTCTGGGTCCTAGTGCCCGTCTCCAGGTCACTACAGATACCAACTAGCATTTTAGTTCCCGCACTGGGGTTTTCAGTCATTCATGGCAGACAGGCCAGTGCAGCGAATGTGAATGAAGAGGATAGGCCTTTAAAGAGCCCTTCATCTGAAATGCAGTTTTCCCTTTCATCTCTATAGTTAGGGCTGGAAAAGTAAGAATTATATGGAGAGCATCATGTAGCTTCTGAGGCCAGCCATATTGGCCCCACGAACATAGGAAGGGGTCAATTATGTCTGCTTGTCTGCTTTACATATTCCAATCCACTGTATTAGCCAAATGCAGATGAAAAGGAGTGTGAAGGGGAGAGCATGTGCGAGATCATTCCACTGTGACTTAAGGGTGTACACACGTTACCTCTGGGTGTTAGGTTTGCATGTTTTGTACTTTTTCTTTTTACTTGAGCAACGCAGAGATACATTAAAGCAATACTTCTGTAAATCAGGCACATGATATATAAGAACAAAATACCAGCAGCGGCCGGTGCAGGTAAGCGCAGTGCAGGTAAGCACTGTGGGGTGGGGCGCTGAGGGAGGGATGTCGACAGACGATGGAGTAGGAGTTATTTATTTATTTATTTTGCCCTATTCCATTGTCGGTCGACACCCCCCCCCCCTGCCCTGCCCCACACCACCGTCACACAGCGCTTACCTGCACCGGCCACTGCTGCAAAATACAACCACCTTTCGAAGCACAGCCACAATAAAGCACCATGACGTGGCTGCCAGGCTACAGACAGAGCTGGTCAAAACGCTGTGAATAATGGATAACTAAATACTGTTGTTTCAAAGAAATATTTCAATTTATTAAGATATGAGCGGTAGTCTTTTGGATGTTGCACCAATTAAAAATCAGTCTAGTGTTTGAGGACTCATTTTAAGTCACAACCCTGAGCAGATATGTAGGTTTCACGCTTGACAGCCTGTTGGGTAGCTCTTGAACTGACAGGTCAACTCTGCATTAGAGAAAACACATATGCTCCCAATGAATGCCACAGATAACACATCATTGTGAACACCTTCGGGTCATATTGCTTTGGCGACGGAGATTTCCTGTGCTCATTTTTCCCCTGTCAACACAAAATCATTACTGTATGCTGACAGCTGATATTCTGCACCAGTACTTGTCACTTATTAGGCCTCCAAGCCATCACACACTGTAAGACCGGTTTAGATGGACTTCATTGTCAGTACACAGATACTGCTCCATGCTTGGTTAATGTTCTGTGGCACCAACATTTGACTTCTTGTGTTTGGCAGACAGGAATCTCTCACAGTTTAATAAGCGCATGTGACATGCATTTACAAAGGAGAATTACTGTTATTTTTCATCAATTAAAACATTAAAAGGTTAAGTGAAATGTGACCCATTAAATGAAAAAAGTGGCTCCAATTTAAGAGGTTATCATACCCTGCGCTATCATTTTACAGAGATAATTAAAAAGGATGTAAAGAGTAATTGATCTAAAAGGACATTTGCATTTTCTCCTAGAGAAAAGCAAATGTTAGGATTGGTATTTTGAACCTGTGTTATGGCTGAATTGTAGTAAATGAGTATCAATCTCTCTCAGCTGTGCAGCTGGTGTATAACACACTTACAATGCTTAGCATCCAATTACAACCACTGTGCAGAATCCCCGGTGGCCAGATGTTCCCACACCCTGGCTTACCATTTATGGGAAAGCTGGGCCAATATAACCGTATTTTAGAAATACAACCCGCAAAATTGCATAAGGTGTTCTCGGGGGCTGAGGGCAAATGCATAGTCCTGTCCACAACCAATGCCGTTAACTCCATGGGGAAGTGTGGGAGCCCCTGCCTCGATTACAAATGCATGCCCTGCTTGGTGGGATTCGCGGAATGACTGTTAAACCATATTTTCAACCAATTCCTACCATCACATATTTGGAGGGCTAATGGTCTGGTTTTATCTTTGAGCGCAGTAACTTTATTTTTAGATCCTTTATCTATTTGAAGTAATATGGCATGGTGTGTTTCTTTGCTTCTAGGCAGAGAAAGCTTTGAACTCACTTCCTCTGGAGTTAAGGCATCTCAGGAACGTCCCCCAGTTTAGGAAACAGATCAAATCTTGGCTAT
This sequence comes from Calotriton arnoldi, assembly GCA_963921515.1. Classification (NCBI taxonomy): domain Eukaryota; kingdom Metazoa; phylum Chordata; class Amphibia; order Caudata; family Salamandridae; genus Calotriton; species Calotriton arnoldi. The sequence goes on from CAWUFW010009879.1 coordinate 707,408, forward strand.
ACAGACAACAATGGTCTTTCTTCTTCTATCTATTTACTGGTTCTTAGTGCCAAGACACCTTATGGGAGGTATGTCCTCTACACAAATTACAAAGAAATTTAAACAAGCATTTGCAATGCAATAGGTCTCGCATTACTGAAAGTTTGAGCTATTGCTGTTGCAAATAATAATGCAACGCCAATAGCTCAAACATTCAGTAATGCGAGACAAATAGCATTGCAAATGCTTGTTTCCTCTCTTTGATACGTTTAGTCTCAGAAAAATCCTTGAGTGGAATAGCTACTCACACCTGACATGGGACCACTCTAAACCTCACTTGCACCACCATGTGCCCACCCACTACACATCAACCTGCAGTTCGTGTTTTACTTCACCGTGCATCCCTGATTTGCAGGGCACCAGTGGTACCTATGTGCACACCAACCAAGGCTCCCATTCACAGTGAATATGGTACATCTGCACACAAAGTGTGACTGTTGGTCTGTGTCCGTGGATGCTTGAAAGTTTGTGGCTGTGCCCTTGTGTGTCTGTATGTTTACAGGACAGCAAAAAAAGCCACAACTAATGACTAAGTCAGTGCTGGTTAAGCTTTAGTTGTGTAGAGCGCTATATGCCAATATTAAGTTGCCTTCCAGCGCTTATTCAGTGGGTGAAATACCGTTTAAGACTTGTTCTTTTGTGGCTGACGGAGGTTGGAATGCTTTGCCACAGTTAAAAGGCGCCCTGAGTGCCTGCGTGGCACAGCTATGCGCAGCTGGCACATGCAGCAAAATGCCCCATCTCACTTTCAAGTCACAACACGGACGGGCACGCAGATTCACAAGAAACCTGACGCCCTCAGCTGAAGAGAACACAGGGAGCGAAGCTGCCGCTGATGGGGCAGCTGCCTGCATGGCCCTTGAACGCGGGCACCGTCACTGATATCAACCGGTGGGCACACACAGTGAATGTGCGCACCAGGACTGCGTGTTCAGCCGCCACACCTCTGTGGACGCCCTCAGGCACACCGTAGTCGCAGCTGCGCGCCCCGGAGTTCTATTGGTGTGAAGTAAACTTTCACAAGCACCCTCCAGGGTGTGAAATTGCACTGTAAACAGCGAGGCGCGTTCCCTGTAAATTGGTCATCGTCTGGAGCCACACGGCGATGAACGCTCGCGCTGGTCGTTGGGACGGTTTGTTTACGCAGGAGGTTACTCCCGAGTTTAATCATTTACCCAGACAGGTGAGTGCGCGCGCGCCCTCCCTCCCGTGGGTCCAAAGTCCAGAGCACACCTGGAGCCAGCGAGCTTCCTCCAACTAACTCCTCTGCAACTATAAAGGCTTTTACAAACTGTCAACCTTTAGCACGTGCGTTAGACGAGGGGTGTCTATCATGCCCCAGTGCTAAAAGGATGGCCACCCCGTGTTGACGACTAAAGTACGTATGCGTGCTTGTGACAATTAACAAGCGCTTAAACATGTACCCAAGAATCCGTCAAGACGTGAACTGATGAAAAGACTATTCCATCGGGACCTCTCCAACCCTGGACTTTGATTTAATAATACAGAGCTCTCTGGAAGTTGTAGTCTTGGCTAATTTCAATTAAAATAATTGTTTTGATGAACATGATTTTGATTAGTAGCAGAAAAGCCCAGGATGGAAGTGGGGTGTCCTGTGACAAATGCCGTCTGGTCGCCCTGCGCATGCTGATCAGAAGTGTAAGAACACAGTTTTGTAGCATGCTGCTGTCAGTTGAGATGTGGGTTCCCCATATTGCAAGCCACTTCCCACCATAAGTACCCGGTGTAGTACTAGGCTAAAAATACTGGCCTGTCAGATAAAAAGCCCCGCCCCTTTGTACTGACATCACCTTCCAGATAGCCAACAAGATGCGGCCTTCACCCTTCTAAAGTCAGTGTTACTTCACAGAGTGGGTTCCTGTCACCAAGGCACGCGCTCACCAATAACTACATTCTAATACCCAAAGGCTGCGGACAGTCTCCAGCTAATGAATGGCCTGACGATTCTGTCAGGTGATGGGCCTCTCACGCTATAGAACTAGACAGAAAACAACAACTACACACTCGGTATGAGAGGAGGTTTTGGCACTCTTAAGGTTGAGTTGTAATGGAGTGGGTGACATGAATTTCTGAACCGACTCAACATCACTTTGCTTTTCACTGGTTGGGGTTATGCATGCTGCCTCCTTCAGTTAGGACATTTTTACTACAGCCTGCACAAGATTGGAGGTTTGGTGTGCTAGAAACCCTGTCCTCACCCGGAAGAGACACTTTAAGCCGTGGATGCTTTAACGCACTGTGAGCAGAGCTCACCGGTGGGGAGGGAAGCAAATGCTCGGAGCCTCTCAGACGCTTCTCTAGCTCACGAAGAAATCCCTGTAGAAAGGCCTTGCTTGGAGTTTGGTTTTGGAAAGGCTGGGCCTGGACAGAAGACAAAGCAGCCTTGCCCGGGGGTGAAGGGAGCCCTCGGCCTTTTGTTGTCATGCATATCTCGCCCGGTGGGAGTCTGTTGGCTGCCATTGCCCTGCCTCCGCCTTGTGCAGGGTTTCGCATACCTCAGTCCGAGCCCCCGCCCCCCTCCTCCTCAACAACCTGTACATCGAGGACCCGTGCCATATACACTAGCTGGCATACCTGCGCACTGTAACATTTATATAGCGCTTACGTACGGTAACATTTATATAGCGCTTACAACTATGTGGGGCGCAGATGCACCGTCCGCAACCAAGTATTAATCGGAATGCACTTAAGAACCAGACAGCTGACTTCTCGCTACCCTCACTCAACCCGCTCAAAAAGAAGGAATACAAAACTCAAATCAGCGTCCACTTCTTTTACAACCTGTGCGCCGGCATCACCAACATCCGCTCTCATTCTCCCCGCTCGGGGATCCCTGCAAGGGAGGCAACGGGGCAGGGGACTTTTGAAAAGTAGCACCAACTATCAGAAAGGTTCGCCCCATGTTGGCGCACACAGCGCCTCTGGAAAAGAATATTCAGCACCAGCCCTCCTTCAAAACACTTGGAAAAAAATGCAAGTAACTTAGCAGCATAAACCACTCCGGCAGACTTACATTCGTCGGATCTGCGGCTTCAATTGCCGGTGCATGGCCAGAGAAAATCCGAAGTAGCTGCCGGGGTCGCCTAGGGGTGCCATCAGGTGCCAGGAAGGGAATCCGGGTTTGCTCTTTGAGGGAGGTAGCTTCTGATATTAAAAAAAAACCTAGCAACAGCCGAAGGAAACGAGTGGTGCGCGCGAGCAGCCCACCTCTCTTTCCTTCTTTCATTTAGTTGCTTCCATGTGAAATGGATCCAAAAACGAAGAAGCCCGCGAGTGGTGCGCGCGCGCGCCACAGCGAAACATGTGCTTTCAATTATCGCGCCCGCGTCTGGGCACGATAATTGAAACCACATGCCTGGCGGTGCGCGTAACAGACACCAATAGGCCATGGGCGGAGCAATGCGCCCGCCTTTGGCCAATTGCGTGCAGTCTTTTAGACAAAGACGCACGAAACGGCCTATGGGGTAGCACATAAGGAATCGCACACGCACGAGCGCATGCGATTCCTAGGTCAGTGCTGAATCCCCTTTTTCACCTACTAAATGTCTTGCGCTGCGCGAGCACCGCTTCGCAGTGCACCGCTAGGCGCGAAACCTAAAAACAGGGTAAAGTGCCTGCTTAAACCACTTTAGTATATTCAGTACAGTTTCATTTTATGTGCTTAGATTTGGCAGATCTTTTGCTTTGCGCATGAGAATCCCATAGTAGCTGTGGTATGGAAACATGCATACTGGCATTGTTGTTCTTGGAAATGAAATTGGACTGTGCCAGCTACACTGTAATTACTTTGTAGTAAGTGGTGTAATTAAATAGCAAGCAAATGGTGCCTTAGTGCCTTAGTGATAGATAATAGTTAATTTTACCTGAACACTGGAATGAATAGCACTTTTTAGGTCGGGCGTTAACCAAGACCTTTTGTTATTGAAAACCATCTTTTAACAATACATTCATATTCTTATATAAATACAGGGGCTTTCAGACAGTCCTCTGAACATCCTTTGGTATATTGTAGTGTCCTTCACATTTTGCTTCTGTCCACCACATTATACAGCATGGGGCAGCGGGAAAGCCTGAGAAAGCTAATTAACAGATTAGTAAAATGCACTTGACCTCATTTTCAGTTGCTAACAGTAGGCCTTTAAAGCGTGCACAACAAATCAATGTTTACAAGTTTCTTTCTCTATAGAATAGAAAAATTCCATGAATTAGTTTCCAAATGCTGGTCTTGCAGATCTGTGACCATATTATGGAAAGTGCCCCGGGGCCGCAACGGGCATTTGCGCCTGCTTTGCGCGCCCCTGTGTCACTCTGGTATTACAGAAAAGCGCTGCAGATGCTTGCGAGGCCCTTTCTGTTATACAAATAGCACTGGTGCACATATAGCACCAGCGTTATCACAAGAGGATGTTCCCTCATTTCCATGCGGTTGTGGACCCATGCAAATGAGAGAATCCCTTTGCCTCTGTGCCCGCGCTGTATTATAGACGTGGGTGCAGAGGGAAAGAAGCTGTCAGGAGGCGCACTCTCAGTGTGCCCTCTGATATCAGCCCTCTGGAGGGTGGAAAGTGGGTCTTATGGACCCCCCCCAGACATCACCTTGCAGGCGGGTGTAATCCCTCACTGCACCCGCCTGCAAGGGGATCTTTATTCCCCCTTAAAAGTGCGGGTGGGTTGCCGCCTGCCCAGTGAAACAAGGAGCGGCTGCTTCAAAGCCACTCCGTATTTCACTTGATTGTGCTGCCCTCAGGGCAGCACGACTTTGCGGCCGACTTGAGGTCAGCACATTAATTTTGAAAGGTTCACCAGGCGCAAACAAAGCGAGCACGCCATATTCTGTAATAATGTTCCTGTTTCTTTTCTTTTTTCATAGCTAACAAAATGCTACTTTTCAAGGTTAAAACTCTGTGGCTCAGTTGGCAGGAGTTAAAGGTTTCCATTGTCTATGATGGAGCTTCTGTCTCCTTGGTACACGCAGGAAGGATTAATGTGCAAAAACATGAATTTATGCAGTGCATTTTAAGTCAATATTGTACTTCTAGTGAAAAGATTACATTAATAATGAATATTTGCAGATGATCAATTACATGTATCAGGACGGAAAGCAAAGAAATGTGTTTAATTTGAAGTAACAATTCTAGTTTCCTATATCCCGTGCTAACGAATGTTATATATTTTAAAATGTCATTATATTTTTCTGTATAACGTGTATTGTTGAAATCGTTATTAAAGGGCTTGAGTTTTGGCAAGAGTTCTCTTTTTGCTCTGTTCATTTTGCAAAGATCTCTATTAGTCTGCCTTGTTATTTTTAATTTGGATATATTTTTCGGAGAAACATTTAATTTGTGCATTTATTATATATTTGCACATTGGAGTATTATTGCTTTAGAGTTACTACCTGACACAATTTGCACTGTTGGTTTATTTAACAAACTTGTGTGACAAGTGGGGCTCTTTCAATGAGCACACAATGCCATTTTCTCATGCAGGGAACTTGCTACTTATTTAAATTGGATTGTGATTTCTTTCTTGATGAAAATGTATGTGCCGAAAGCATACAATTTATTTTCTGTTATGTATGACTTTTTGCTAGCTGCATTTTCTGATGTAACTTTAACTATATTCACGGAATGCTTCTAATTATAAAACAGACAAGTGAGATCCTTTTAGGTAAAATAATTTTAGCATGTTTTTGAATGGACTTTGTTTTTCATTGATCCCGTGGATCTAACTTTCAGATTTAGGAAGCTAATTTTGGTAGCACTTCTAGGCGTTTAACATTATTACTTTTTGAAGAACTACCAGAGAAACAGTTTTTGTTTTTGTTGGAGAACTCTGGGACACATTTTTTTAAAACGAATTTGGACTTTGTGTTGAAGAATTATTTGGGCAGTGCACACTGTTTTCAAGCACACTGTCCTGAGACACATGGTCCTGTCTGTGCATGCTGTCATGAAGTGCTGTGTATGCTATCTTCAGGAGCTGCCCTGAGGTGCTCTACTGGTGCACTGCTCTGTGGAGATGTGATCCAGTTTAGGACTGGTGAATATGAGAGGCATTTGATGTGGGAGCTAGAAGTGTGTACTACTGCGGTTTGAGGTTGCACATTTTTCTGTGTATGGTATTGTTAGGTATTGTGCTGTGCTATTATCAGGAAGTTGCTTTTAATAATGTCTTGGTTGTTTATTGTACATTGACTCTAGATGAATAGTATGTGTTGATATTTTGGGAGACTCATGAGTTAAGGAGGGTAAACATCGTTTACCACGCATGTGATACAAAGCATGCCATTACAACGTGGTCATTACAACGACCGCGTTGTTACATTGCATACCATTACAACGCAAGTCAGAACAACAACTTGCTGTAGGGGTCAGAAGGTGTTGGATTTCAAATCCAACACCTTCCCTACTGTTGCACAGACTGGACTTGGAATAGTAAATTATACTGTTCCATAATCCAGCGCCGCCCCTAGAGCAAGTCAAGTCATTGTAATGACTTGCGTTGTAATGGTATGCGATGTAACAACGCAGTCGTTGTAATGACCGCGTTGTAATGGCATGCATTGTAAACACATGCGATGTAAGGTGCCCTATTCGTTAAGGAAACAGGAATAGTGTCTGTGGAGGATTAAGGTTTTGTGAGAAAGTGCCCTCTTTCTGCATGGTATGCCCCCACTTTTTGCTGAATTGCTGATGTTCTTTGACTGAGTGTGCCCTGGGCTTCTGCTAATCAGGTACCCAGGGCCTATGTTCCTTCCCTAAAATTGCATTGAAGCCTAAACCCAATTGGCATCTCTGGCCACAGGTCAGCCCCTGGTAAATGGTACCACAGGTACCCAGGGCACTGTGACCAGAGAAGGCCTCTAGGAGCTGCAGCACTTATTGTGCCACCCTTAGAGGTCCTGTACCCTGACACTCACACACTGCCTTTGCAGGCTGCGTGTCTTGGTGCAGAACAAAGTGAAGAGTTGACATGGCACACATCTGTGTGTGCCATGCCCACAAACCACTGACCTTGCATAAATCAGTCACCCCTCTAGCAGGGTGCACTATGCCAGTGGTGAGGGTACAGGTGCATGAGCCCTGTACCCGTACAGTGCCCAAGTCCATTCTTGGGCATTGTAAGTGCAGTGCTGCCATTAAGAGTATATGGTGCTGGGAGTTTGTCATTACGAACTCCACAACACCATAATGGCTACACTGAAAACTGGGAAGTTTGGTATCAAACTTCTCAGCACATTAAACCCACACTGATGCCAGTGTGGAATTTAATGTAAAATGCAAGACAGAGGGCATCTTAGAGATGCCCCCTGAAACTCGACCAACGTCTAGTGTCCCGACTGAGTGGCTGCTCAGGCTGCCACCACCAGACATGTTTCTGGACCCCTGGGTCGAGAGCCTGCTGCTCTCGGGGGCCTGAAACAATGCACATCCTGGGACGAGGTGCCAAGCCTCCTCCCCCAGGATGGGCAGGGTTCACGAAAAGGGAAGCTTCAAAGGCATGCCGCCTTTGTGAGCCTCCCCAGACCATTTGCTGCTTTCAACAACTGGTCCCCACTGGCTCTACCCACCACTTTGGGCGGGAGAACTGGCGGGAAAAACAAGTGAGGGAGAGAGGTGGGCCCACCTCTGCAACTCCACCCCTCCCGGTCCCGGCAGCAGAGGGTAGGTCCCTGGACATATTGCGTACTACGCAAACTATATGGGGAAGTTCCTCATATCTTGATCTGCCGGGGATTGATGAAGCAGTAGTATATCCCAAATAGGGTAGAACCAGTACTACCAGTCATTAGGCAGAGTAAGTCATGGTGGTATAAACCTCTATCATTAGTTCATTATTGTTTTTTCGGTCCACCTTAGTGTAGATAGTTTTTTATCTTTAGGTCCTGACGAATCGCCTCTAGACTTGTAGAATAGGCGAGAAACATGTTGACCAACCACACGGAAGAGCGCCACACCTGAGACATTAACTTAGTATTGCGCCTTTCCTTTTTATTTTAATCAGGGTAGGAGACCCCACAATTAAAATTATTTTTGCTGGTACTCCCAACCCTGTTTTAATTCACATAAACATCACACACCACTCATTCATCTACACTCACTAAGCCCCTCACCCCCACGGCACCAAACGGCTATTTGGAAAAAGATCTCCGCCAAAGTGCCCCTCATTGGGAGCCCGTCAGGCATTGCAGCGCCGGCCAGACGAGGAGCAGCCCGATGATGAAGCATGACACCCAACTGGGTGTGTGAGGGCATTATATTCCAAAGAAATGGATTCCCATCTCTTTGACTCTGTAGCCTACTGTCTTTTGTATATTGCTACACTCTAGATTATTTAGGAACAGCACAACTCTAATTTTCATATTGCATTTGGGCATTTGTGCTGGACCTCATGTATAAAAGCCCTTTGTCCCTCTATTTGTGAATCCTGGTAAATGGTACCACAGGTACCCAGGGCACTGTGACCAGAGAAGGCCTCTAAGGGCTGCAGCACTTATTGTGCCACCCTTAGAGGTCCTGTACCCTGACACTCACACACTGCCTTTGCAGGCTGCGTGTCTTGGTGCAGAACAAAGTGAAGAGTCGACATGGCACACATCTCTGTGTGCCATGCCCACAAACCACTGCCCTGGCATAGATCAGTCACCCCTCTAGCAGGGTGCACTATGCCAGTGGTGAGGGTACAGGTGCATGAGCCCTGTACCCCTACAGTGCCCAAGTCCATTCTTGGGCATTGTAAGTGCAGTGCTGCCATTAAGAGTATATGGTGCTGGGAGTTTGTCATTACGAACTCCACAACACCATAATGGCTACACTGAAAACTGGGAAGTTTGGTATCAAACTTCTCAGCACATTAAACCCACACTGATGCCAGTGTGGGATTTAATGTAAAATGCACAACAGAGGGCATCTTAGAGATGCCCCCTGAAACTCGACCAACTTCTAGTGTCCCGACTGAGTGGCTGCTTAGGCTGCCACCACCAGACATGTTTTTGGACCCCTGGGTCGAGAGCCTGCTGCTCTCGGGGGCCTGAAACAATGCACATCCTGGGACGAGGTGCCAAGCCTCCTCCCCCAGGATGGGCAGGGTTCACGAAAGGGGAAGCTTCAAAGGCATGCCGCCTTTGCGAGCCTCCCCAGACCATTTGCTGCTTTCAGCAACTTGTCCCCACTGGTTCTACCCCCCACTTTGGGCGGGAGAACCAGCGGGAAAAACAAGTGAGGGAGAGAGGTGTGCCCACCTCTGCCAACTCCACCCCTCAGGTGGGGGAGGTGAGGTGAAGCACAACTCCGAGTCCCCGCCATCTTGAGGATGGGGGGACCCAACCAACCAGGGACAGGCTCCTGCCCCCCTCCCACTGGAGGGTGGCACGATAGGGGGTGTACCCACCCCAGGAAGGGACCCATTGGTCCCTGATCTCTACCTACCTGTAACGCCCCTAAATCTAGTATTTAGGGGGCACCCTGAACCTTGCTTCCTCAGATCCAGCCAAGAAACAAGAAGAAAAGAAGAAGAAGGACCGAACAGCCGTGCAGCCAGCTAACAAGAGGATTTGTTCAAACTGCAACCTCTGGCAGCAGCTGGAGACCGCGAATCCGCCCCACTCTGCACCCGCCGTTCACGGCCCGAGCTCGAGTGAGCAAACACCACGAGGAGGTCACCCCGGCGATCCTGAACAGAGAGCCGGTGACCCCTGACCTGCCTCAAGCCTCCAGCCGACGCCTGCAGTCGAAATCCACAAGGCCCCTCTAACCGCGACCCGGAGCTGGTAAGCCGATCTGACCCCAAAAGGCACCCCTGCACCCGACGCCCCACGGCCTTGTGTGCCCAAACCAACGGTGCCTAGCCAACCCCTAACTTCCCAACTTACCTCTCGAAGTGGTGGTCGCACCCAGAAGTCCTTCGTCTCCCTGCCTGCAGTGTTTTTGCTGACCGGAGGTTCTCCCTTGGAAACAACAGGGCTTCCGACGTCGAAACAGCACCCTGCACCTGGCCGCCCTAGTGCCGCTGAGGGTGCACCTTTTGTGCTAAGCTGTTTCCCCATTTGCCCTGAGCTAAAGTCTAGGAGCTTTGCTCCCACAACCCAGTGGCCTGCTTGCAAGCAGCCACCAACCAGAGACCCCCTATCCTCCATAGGATAACATTGGGCCTCAACACTCTGCACCCGGCCGCCCTAGTGTCGCTGAGGGTGTAACAAGAGTGCATCACTGACCCTGGGGGACCCCTGAGTCTAACCCCAGAACCTTAACTCCCACAGTCGATAACTTACCTGTGAACCGATAACCTGTTTTTCCTCCATAGGATTACATTGACACTTTTTCTTCCAAAAAGTTTCTAAGTGTGGAGTTTTGAAATCTAAAAATATTCTTTAAAAATCGCACGAATAACCAAAATGTAATTACTTACCTGTTTGCAGGAAATGTCCCAGTGCTGAATCTAGGTATCCAGCACTGAGTTAGAAAAGTAACGTGAAAAGTAACTTACCTGTAATTTACTGAAAAAGCCTATTCATTTCAATGTACTGTATTTGCCAAGTATTGCAACCTACTGCATCTCCTGTAAATCAAACAAAGTACAATTCCTATTGCATCTTCAAACTGTTCTACAATCATCAACTTATTACTGTAAAGCATTTAATGCTTAACTGTGCCAGGCTTGCTTGGTTCTAAAAATAAAACAACAGTATATTTTTTATACAAAAACAATTGGTCTAGAGTTCAGTCTTTGAGTGTGTGAATTCATTTGCTGACTGAGTGGGTACATCAAGTGCTTAACACTGTCCTCTGATACTGCCTTACTGCTCGACCACTCTACCACAAATAGAGAGTAAGGTTCTATCTAACTTTAACCTCTGCCTACCTCTGGGGTCACCTGGACTCTATGCACACTATACCTCATTTTGGTGTAGTATATATAGAGCCAGTTTCCTACATTGGTGGCAGCGGTGGGATACACAACTTTGCATTTCTTGGACTACTTGGTTACCACCTGATCACACGACAGAACTCTTAAATTGCCTTTAGAATTCTGATTTTTTTCAAAATTGGCATTTTTACAAAACTACTAAAAGTCTTGTTAGGGACTTGCTAAGTCCCTTTAGAATTTTAGAAAATAAAAAGTCACTGTAGTCAAGGGTAGAGGGGTTAGAACTTTTTTGTTAGAATGTCTCAAAATAAGAACCCAGCTGCTAATGAAGACAACCATAATAACATACAGGACATGGTTGAGGAGCTTGACCTCACCCCTTACCTTCACTTGTCTTTCAAGGAAGTAAGGTCCTTATGTAAAATCAAAAACATACCAATGGGTCCCCATCCAACTAAACAAAAGCTCCAGGAGCTGTTGGCTGAGTATGCAAAGGACCCCCCTCTGAACAAGGTGATGACCAGTCAGATGGGGAAGTAGTGGAAAAGGATGACCAGGTAGATCTACCTCCTCCACTGCTTAGGGAGAAAAGGGCTCCAATAGCCCTGACTCCAAGAATCAACCTCTCAGTACCTAGGGGCCACACAGGTGGCTCGTGTTCTGGTGAGGACATTGAGGACAGCCTCAATGAGTAGGACAGCCTTTTAGCAAGGCTGACCAAAAGACTGGACCTAGAGACCAGACTCCTGGCTCTAGAGAAGGAAAGAAAGAAGATGGGGTTAGCACTCATCCATGGTGGCAGCAATCAAAATAATAAGGATAAAGAGCAATCTTATGATCCTAAAATCCCCAAAGGGATTGTCCCTAAATTTGAGGAGGGTGATGACATCACTAAATGGTTCACAGCCTTTGAGAGGGCTTGTGAGGCACTCCTGTGGGAACTGTTCTCTGGTAACTGCAGAGACAGACTCCTGACCCTTTCTGGGCCAGATGCTGGGTCTTATGACCTCATGAAGAGAACTCTGATTGAGGGATTTGGACTCACAACTGAGGAGTACAGAATTAGATTCAGGGGGGCTCACAAAACCCAAAACCAGTCCTGGATTGATTTTGTAGACTACTCAGTAAAGACACTAGATGGTTGGTTAACTGGACACAATGTGCATGACTTTACTGGAATTTACAACTTGTTTATGAAGGAACATATTTTAAGTAATTGCACGAATGAAAAGTTACATCAGCATTTGGTAAACCTAGGTCAAATTTCTCCCCAAGAATTGGGAAAGAAGGCAGACCACTGGGTCAAGACTAGAGTGACTAAGACAACCACTGGGGGTGACCAAAAGAAAGGGGTTACAAAACCTCCCCAGGGGAAAGGTGGTGAGAATCCACAAGATAAAAAGTCTGAGTCTTCTAAAGGGTCCCAAAAACCTGCACAGGGGGGTGGGTCCCAAAACTCTTCCCAATCTGGTCCTAGATACAGGGGGAAGAACTTTGATCCTTCAAAGGCCTGGTGTAACGACTGTAGAAAGTTAGGACACTTAACTGGAGACAATGCTTGCCCTAGCAAAAAGGCCCCTAGTCCTACAGCTACAGCTACAGCCACTCCTGGTGTAGCAAGTCTCCAGATGGGATCAACAGTGTGCCAAGAGCAAATCAGGTTGCACACTGAAGCAGTTCTAGTTTCAGAGGGGGAAGTTGAGTTTGCCACTGTAGCTGTGTGGCCACCCAACTTAAAGAAGTACTTACAATACCCTTGGATTAATGGAACTAGGATAGAGGCTCTGAGGGATGCAGTTGCCAGTGTCACTATGGTGAGAGACACACTGGTTTCCCCTGAGCAATACTTGATTGGGCGTACTTACCCAGTCACCAATGCTGACAGTGTTACCACTAACCATGCAAAGGCTATGGTGACATTAGACTGGGGGGGGGGGGTTACTGGCCTAAAACAGGTAGGGATCTCTCCAAAGCTACCAGCTGCATGTCTGCTTGGCAATGACCTGGAAACCTCAGCCTGAGGTTGAACTATAAACCCATGCAGCAATGCTGGATATCCCTGATTTGGTGTGTGTAAAAACAAGAGCACAGAGCAAAAGGCAGGGTGAAAAAGAAGTGTTGGAGCATGAAAGTATGGCCCAACCTTCCAAGATTAAAGGTAAGAAGACTGGGGAACCAGCTTCTGTTCAGCAAAAGGATCAGGACCCCTCTCCTCAGGGAGAGGACTTGGACACCCCAGAGGGATTTGAGCCTATGGAGCTTGACCCTTACCAGGTTGAACTCTTGGGCCCAGGGGGACCCTCTAGGGAAGGGCTGTGCAAGGGGCAGCAGGACGGTCCCACTCTTGAAAGCCTGAGGCAGCAAGCTGTTTCAGAAGCAAAGGCAGATGTCAGTGGTACCCACAGAGCTTATTGGGAAGAGGGATTACTGTACACTGAGGCAAGAGACCCCAACCCTGGAGCCACCAGGAGAGTGGTAGTGCCACAGAGGTACAGGGAGTTCCTCCTAACTTTGGCTCATGACATCCCCCTAGCTGGACATCTGGGCGAAACCAAGACTTGGGAGAGGCTACTTAGCCACTTTTACTGGCCCCAGATGCACCAAAAGGTGAAGGAGTTTGTCAGCTCCTGTGTTACTTGTCAAGCCAGTGGCAAGACAGGTGGCCACCCAAAGGCCCCCCTGATACCACTGCCTGTGGTGGGGGTTCCCTTTGAAAGGGTAGGTGTGGACATAGTGGGTCCACTTGAACCTCCCACAGCATCGTGGAACAAATTCATTCTAGTGGTAGTGGATCATGCCACTAGGTACCCTGAAGCAATTCCCCTTAGGACTACTACAGCTCCTGCAGTAGCCAAGGCCCTCATTGGTGTCTTCACCAGAGTAGGGTTTCTTAAGGAGGTGGTTTCAGGCAGAGGTTCCAACTTCATGTCTGCTTACCTAAAACACATGTGGAAAGAGTGTGGAGTGCAGTACAAGTTTACTACACCCTATCACCCACAAACCAATGGCCTTGTTGAGAGATTCAACAAGACATTGAAAGGCATGATTATGGGACTCCCTGAAAAACTCAAAAGGAGATGGGATGTCCTCTTACCATGCCTGCTTTTCGCTTACAGAGAAGTGCCACAGAAAGGAGTAGGGTTTTCGCCCTTTGAACTTCTGTTTGGCCATCCTGTGAGGGGACCACTCTGTCTTGTGAAAGAGGGTTGGGAGAAGCCTCTCCAAGAACCCAAACAAGATATTGTGGACTATGTACTTGGCCTAAGGTCCAGAATGGCTGAGTACATGGAAAAGCATCCAAAAATCTTGAGGCCAGCCAGGAGCTTCAGAAGCACTGGTATGACCAAAAAGCTGCACTGGTTGAATTTCAACCTGGGCAAAAGGTGTGGGTTTTGGAGCCAGTGGCACCAAGGGCACTCCAGGACAGATGGAGTGGCCCTTACCCTATCCTAGAAAAAAAGAGTGAGGTCACCTACTTGGTTGACCTGGGCACAAGCAGGACACCCAAAAGGGTTATCCATGTGAACCGCCTAAAGCTCTACAATGACAGGGCTGACATCACCATGCTGATGGTGACTGATGAGGAACAGGAAGCAGAGAGTGAACCTCTCCCTGACCTCCTCTCATACAGTCCAAAAGATGGGTCAGTAGCTGGAGTTGTCTTTTCAGACACCCTCTCTGCCCAACAGCAGACTGACTGCAAGCAAGTCTTGTAGCAGTATGCTAAGCTCTTTTCCTTGTCCCCTGGTCTGACAAACTGGTGTACCCATGATGTGGACACTGGTGACAGTGCACCTGTCAAAAACAAGATCAATCGACAGTCAGACCAAGTCAAGGAAAGCATCAGAGCTGAGGTCAGCAAGATGCTGGAGTTAGGGGTAATTGAACCCTCTGAGAGCCCCTGGGCCAGCCCAGAGGTTCTAGTCCCAAACATCACCCACAGGGTGGAAAGAGAGAGATGAGGTTCTGTGTGGACTATAGGGGGCTCAACTCTGTCACCAAGACAAATGCTCACCCTATCCCAAGAGCAGATGAGTTGATAGACAAATTGGGTGCAGCCAAATTTCTAAGTACCTTTGACTTAACTGCAGGGTACTGACAAATTGGCATGGCCCCAGGAGCAAAAGAAAAAACAGCATTCTCCACACCTGATGGGCATTACCAGTTCACTGTTATGCCCTTTGGTTTAAAGAATGCCCCTGCCACCTTCCAAAGGTTGGTGAATCAAGTCCTTGCTGGGTTGAAGTCCTTTAGTGCAGCTTATCTTGATGATATTGCTGTCTCTAGTTCCACCTGGCAGGATCACCTGATCCACCCTGGGAAGGTTTTAAAAGCCCTGCAAACTACATGCCTAACTATCAAGGCATCCAAATGCCAGATAGGGCAGGGCACTGTGGTGTACTTGGGTCACCTTGTTGGTGGAGGCCAGGTACAACCCTTACAGCCCAAGATCCAGGCCATCCTGGACTGGGCAGCTCCAACCACCCAGACCCAAGTCAGTGCATTCCTTGGCTTGACTGGGTACTACAGGAGGTTTGTGAAGGGATATGGGTCCATTGTGACTCCCCTCACAGAACTCACCTCCAAGAAAATGCCCAAGAAGGTAAACTGGACAGTTAGTTGCCAAAAGGCTTTTGACACCCTGAAAGAAGTAATGTGCTCAGCACCAATTCTGAAGGCTCCAGATTATGCCAAGCAGTTCATAGTGCAGACTGATGCCTCTGAGCTAGGGATAGGAGTGGTCCTATCCCAGACCAATGATGAAGGCCAGGACCAACCTATTGCTTTTATAAGCAGAAGGCTTCTCCCCAGGGAGCAGCGTTGGAGTGCCAATGAGAGGGAGGCCTTTGCTGTGGTTTGGTCCCTGAAGAAGTTGAGACCATACTTGTTTGGTACTCACTTCCTAGTTCAAACTGATCACAGACCCCTCAGATGGCTAATGCAAATGAAAGGAGAAAATCCTAAACTGTTGAGGTGGTCCATCTCCCTATAGGGAATGGACTTTGAAGTGGAACACAGACCTGGCCAATGCAGATGGACTTTCCAGGTTCTTCCACTTAGACAATGAAGACTCTCCAAGGAAAGGTTAGTCTCATCATCTTTCGTTGGGGGGAGGGGGGGTTGTGTGAGAAAGTGCCCTCTTTCTGCATGGTATGCCCCCACTTTTTGCTGAATTGCTGATGTTCTTTGACTGAGTGTGCCCTGGGCTCCTGCTAATCAGGTACCCAGGGCCTATGTTCCTTCCCTAAAATTGCATTGAAGCCTAAACCCAATTGGCATCTCTGGCCACAGGTCAGCCCATGGTAAATGGTACCACAGGTACCCAGGGCAGTGTGACCAGAGAAGGCCTCTAGGAGCTGCAGCACTTATTGTGCCACCCTTAGAGGTCCTGTACCCTGACACTCACACACTGCCTTTGCAGGCTGCGTGTCTTGGTGCAGAACAAAGTGAAGAGTTGACATGGCACACATCTGTGTGTGCCATGCCCACAAACCACTGCCCTTGCATAAATCAGTCACCCCTCTAGCAGGGTGCACTATGCCAGTGGTGAGGGTGCAGGTGCATGAGCCCTGTACCCCTACAGTGCCCAAGTCCATTCTTGGGCATTGTAAGTGCAGTGCTGCCATTAAGAGTATATGGTGCTGGGAGTTTGTCATTACGAACTCCACAACACCATAATGGCTACACTGAAAACTGGGAAGTTTGGTATCAAACTTCTCAGCACATTAAACCCACACTGATGCCAGTGTGGGATTTAATGTAAAATGCACGACAGAGGGCATCTTAGAGATGCCCCCTGAAACTCGACCAACTTCTAGTGTCCCGACTGAGTGGCTGCTTAGGCTGCCACCACCAGACATGTTTCTGGACCCCTGGGTCGAGAGCCTGCTGCTCTCGGGGGCCTGAAACAATGCACATCCTGGGACGAGGTGCCAAGCCTCCTCCCCCAGGATGGGCAGGGTTCACGAAAGGGGAAGCTTCAAAGGCATGCCGCCTTTGGAAGCCTCCCCAGACCATTTGCTGCTTTCAACAACTGGTCCCCACTGGCTCTACCCCCCACTTTGGGCGGGAGAACTGGCGGGAAAAACAAGTGAGGGAGAGAGGTGTGCCCACCTCTGCAACTCCACCCCTCAGGTGGGGGAGGCGAGGTGAAGCACAACTCCGAGTCCCTGCCATCTTGAGGATGGGGTAACCAACCAACCAGGGACAGGCTCCTGCCCCCCTCCCACTGGAGGGTGGCACGATAGGGGGTATACCCACCCCAGGGAAGGGACCCATTGGTCCCTGCCCTCTACCTACCTGTAACACCCCTAAATCTAGTATTTAGAGGGCACCCTGAACCTTGCTTCCTCAGATCCAGCCAAGAAACAAGAAGAAAAGAAGAAGAAGGACCGAACAGCCTTGCAGCCAGCTAACAAGAGGAAGATGCCCACTGACTTGGCCCCAGCCCTACCGGCCTGTCTCCCCTCGAACCTGCTCCTGCGAAATCCTGGTGTGTCCTGCAGCCAGCAACCTCAAAAACCTCGGAGGACCCGCCTGCCTTCACTTCCAAAGACTGCTTCTCCCGTGAACACCGGATTTGTTCAAACTGCAACCTCTGGCAGCAGCCGGAGACGGCGAATCCGCCCCACTCTGCACCCGCCGTCCACGGCCCAAGCTCGAGTGGGCAAACACCACAAGGAGGTCACCCCGGCGATCCTGAACAGAGAGCCGGAGACCCCTGACCTGCCTCAAGCCTCCAGCTGACGCCTGCAGTCGAAATCCAGAAGGCCCCCCTAACTGCGACCCGGATTGGTAAGCCGATCCGACCCCAAAAGGCACCCCTGCACCCGACACCCCACGGCCTTGTGTGCCCAAACCAACGGTGCCTAACCAACCCCTAACTTCCCAACTTACCTCTCAAAGTGGTGGTCGCACCCAGAAGTCCTTCGTCTCCCTACCTGCAGTGTTTTTGCTGACCGGAGGTTCTCCATTGGAAACAACAGGGCTTCCGACGTCAAAACAGCACCCTGCACCCGGCCGCCCTAATGCCGCTGAGGGTGCACCTTTTGTGCTAAGCTGTTTCCCCATTTGCCCTGAGCTAAAGTCTAGGAGCTTTGCTCCCACAACCCAGTGGCCTGCTTGCCAGCAGCCACCAACCGGAGACCCCCTATCCTCCATAGGATAACATTGGGCCTCAACACTCTGCACCCGGCCGCCCTAGTGCCGCTGAGGGTGTAACAAGAGTGCATCACTGACCCTGGGGGACCCCTGCGTCTAACCCCAGAACCTTAACTCCCACAGTCGATAACTTACCTGTGAACCGATAACCTGTTTTTCCTCCATAGGATAACATTGACACTTTTTCTTCCAAAAAGTTTGGAGTTTTGAAATCTAAAAATATTCTTTAAAAATTGCACGAATAACCAAAACATAATTACTTACCTGTTTGCAGGAAATGTCTCAGTGCTGAATCTAGGTATCCAGCACTGAGTTAGAAAAGTAACGTGAAAAGTAACTTACCTGTAATTTACTGAAAAAGCCTATTCATTTCAATGTACTGTATTTGCTATGTATTGCAATCGACTGCATCCCCTGTAGATCAAACAAAATACAATTCCTATTGCATTTTCAAACTGTTCTACAATCAGCAACTTATTACTGTAAAGTATTTAATGCTTACCTGTGCCAGGCTTGCTTGGTTCTAAAAATAAAACAACAGTATATTTTTTATACAAAAACAATTGGTCTAGAGTTCAGTCTTTGAGTGTGTGAATTCATTTGCTAAGTGGGTACATCAAGTGCTTAACACCGTCCTCTGATACTACCTTACTGCTCGACCACTCTACCACAAAAAGAGAGTAAGGTTCTATCTAACTTTAACCTCTGCCTACCTCTGGGGTCACCTGGACTCTATACCCACTATACCTCATTTTGGTGTAGTATATATAGAGCCAGTTTCCTACAGGTTTGACATGCCAGGTCCAAAAAGTTCAAGATTATGATTTGCTTAATGGTCCAGGTCTGAGTGTTTCCCAATTAAGACCAAATACTCGTAGTAGTTCATTTGTGCAAAAAGGGTAAACTATTTCTGGTCCTGAGTAGCCTGACGCTTATCATGACCTAGCTCTTGGTGTGATTGTGCAACACTTTAAAGTGATTGTGTACTTGTGTCCTGTTTTTCACTGATCATAGACACAGTTCATATTTGTTTATCTTAAAAGTATAGAGTTTTTTAAACACACTGGTTTTGTATTTATTTGCATTTCTTGTGTATTTGGTTTGCATCTTAATTTTATTTGAGTTTGGAATTTTAACAATGGGTGAAACTAGGCCCCCCTCAGACAGAGCAGTCCACTCCTTCTGGGCGCTGGGATACCTACCCAGTTGATTAGAGGGCCACATAAATCCCTGAACTCAAGATCTGCTAAATGTGAAAAGTTGCTTGATGAGACACCCCCACCCCCACTAGGGAGCCCAGCTGATAAAATTCATATTAAGTTGGGGATGAACACACGCTTATGGTTGAGACTGTGGAATAATGCCACAGGAAGTGAGAAAAAGGTCCAATTTCCTCAGAATGATACTTTTGATTTTTTTTTTTTAATTGCTTTCTGACACGTTGTTTGTTTAAATTAAATTAATGGGACACATGAGCGACTGAAAAAAACAACTCAGAGAAGCATTAAGGGACATATGTTAGTAAAGATTTTCAGGATTTGGATGAATTCTAGATTGTAGCAGCAAAAACAGGCATGCCATAGAGAGTTTTAGAGAGTGTGAGAGCTTACCCTTGTGTGCCTAGTTTGGACACCACAAACAAGTTGAAAGAAAAATCGAAAGGCGCAACGCAGAATAATTCCTAGGACGACGATGAATTGACAGATAAATTATTGAATGTGATTGGTGATTCAGATGATGACGATAAAATTAATAGATACATTATTGAAAGGAAGGGTTCAATCCTATAATGAAGATGGAACACAGAGAGCACAGAAATATGGTGTTTTATCTGTGGCTGTGGAGTCACAGCAGCCTTTGGTGAAATCTAATGAAGGAAGAGGTTCAGCATGCAAATTGAATTTGGAAAAGTCTGGGGGTACATGCAATTTAAGTAATATACTTCCGAAATTAACATCTGATGAGTTCAATAATTCCCTTTTAGCTGTAAAGAAAAACTGCAAGTGCCTGGAAAGCAACAGGTGCAGTCAGTATGATCAGCTGAATAAAGAAAAATGTTAATAAGCTTCGCGGGATTATTATAAGGCCTGCCGAGGGCTCGTCCAGCTTTTATGCTGAGAAAACTTGTAAATCCCAAAACTCTTCAAGACACCTATTTCAAATAGCTAAATCTCTCATTGACTCCAGAAATGTGTCCCCCCCTCCCCCCCTCCTGCCCTCTCTCAGGCTAGATGTAATGAATTGGCAGACTTTTCTTTGATAAAGTGGCTGATATTCCTGCTTCTTTTACTATTTGGACCAAGGATGGTTTCAGCAATGAACAGCATCAGGATCCTGATTCTTGCCTTTCTTCTTTTAATCCTTTAGATGAACCTAACTTTTTGGCAATCCTAAACTCAATTAAGTCAGGGTCCCCCCTTGACCTCTCCCACCTGATATTTTAAAAAGAACTAGCATAGTTCTTGCTCCTTCCCTTTTGAAAATACTCAATGATTCAATGTGTGAAGGTTGAGTCCCTGTGACCTGGAAATATGCTTCATTGGTTTCTTTACTCAAGAAACCTGACTTAAATAGATCTGTGCCTTCTAATTTTCGCCCTCTTTCTCTTCTACCAGTTGGTTCAAAGATCCATTATGGTAATATCTTGAATTGAATGTCCTCCTGTGTCTGTCACAAATGGGCTTCCGACCAGCTCACAGCACTGACTCTGCACTCTTAGGAGTAACTGAGAATCTGAGAGCTATTCTGGATGAGGAAGGGACTTCTACCTTAATTCTGTTAGACCTGAGTGCAGCTTTTATTACCGTGGCACATTCAGTGCTCTTAAGAGGATTGGCAGATTGTTGCATTTGATGTGGTTTCACTCTTTTCTAGAAGATCCCTCTTTTCAAGTGTTTTCTAAAACGTTTGTGTCCTCAGTTAGGGTGCTACCACATGGGGTTCCTCAGGGATCTTTGCTGAGTCACACATTTTTTAATGCTTATGTCCATTCTTGGGCGGACATTGTAAAAACCCATTGCATTGCCTTGTTTTCCTATGAGGACTACACTCACATCATTGTCTCCCTGCCTTCCCTGGATTCTACTATACCATCCAGGCATAGCGTGTGTCTGATGGAGTTTGTAAAATGGATGGTAATAAAATTGCCTTAAACTTCATGACAATAAGGTGGAAGTGCTAATGGTCATGAACCAGTCCAATCTATGAGGCCCTCAAAGTGGTCAACAAATCTTCGGGCTCTCCCGTCTCCGTCTTGAGAAGTTAAGGATCTAGGCTTTTAGCTTGATAATAAACTTACTATCGAATATCAAATTATTAAAGTAGCTGCTAGCTGCTTTGGCCTCTTAAGTTGTCTAAGGAAGAGGCATTGGCTATGGAAATATCTTATATTTAGGTGCCACTAAGTCTGCTGTGAAAATACTACAGATTATACAGAATGCAAACACTTGTCTGCTCTGTTATATCCCAAAATGTAAATCAGTCTGTTTGCATTTCAAAAAGCTTCATTGGCTACCAGTCAATAAGCTTATCAAGTTTAAGGCTCTCTGCTACATGACTATGTCTGGCCCTTAGTTTCTCAGTGAGCTGATTCATTCTTACCATTTAAAGCGATCCTTGCGCACAGCAAGTCATAACCTTGCCTTGATGACCCAGTACAAATGAGCATGGCAAGGGGGTTGCTCTTTTGCCTTTCTAAGGCCTACGTTATGAAATTCCCTTGCTACTGAGCTGCATCTCTGTCCTTCATTTGTCAAGATAAAAAAACTCTTGAAAATGTGGCTCTTTTAACTATGATACCTGATATGTTGTCGATGCTGTAGTAGCAATGGGAAGTCTGCTGGAGCAGCCATGCGCGTTATAAAATATTTAAATTAAATTATGAGTTGAGAATTTGGATTTTATAAGTAGGAAAGCAAGTATGTCATGCAAATGTCAAACTGGAAAAACTAGCTAAAGAAATGAATGAGAATTTAGACAAAAGGAAAATCCATACATTTTATGCAATGAAAATTTCAGAAGCAAGCCAAATTCAAAAGCAAACAATTATGCAGCAGAAATTATTTTGAAAAATGTCTGGAGAACAATTGAGATTAGGAAGATGTTGAAAGACATAAGAATGAATGGATTTCAAAGCCAAAGCCTTTGGAAGGTGATGGTAGTAGTGGTGCCAAAGATTTATCTCTTTGTACCGTGACTGGAGAATTCCTAGTGAAATAAATTCCTGGTCCTGCATCAAGTGATCAAACTTGCATTCATATATCTTAGAGCAGATATAAATGTTGGGCTTTTGCAAAAGATTTTCCAAAACTGAAAGATGAACCAGAGCATTGTTATTCAGAAGTTAATAGAATTGTAAGATTGCCAAAGGTTTTATGGGCCAATTTTGATGTGCTGTTTACAGCTATAATTCCAAGGGATTTGTGGCTTGAATGTAAGCTTGTAAATAAATGGACAGAGAGCAGGACACTGAAAGGATCGCACAGAGTTATAAACCTACTCCAGAGGTTATTGAATATTTGGAAAATAAAGTTGTCATGGAGCAGGGGAATTAGTCAAACATAATGATAACAATCCAGACTGCAAATGTGTCAGTTTATGCATATTGTGGGGGCTTAATGTAGGTGTACAGACAATATAGTGAGACGGAAGATCTACTAAAGAAGGTGCATCAGGTTTTATGTCAGCTTTTGTGTTGGGATTGAAACCAGAATTAAGCAAACAGCTTCTTCAAAGTGTGATGTGCTGGCAAGCAAAGTCAATTGAAGAAATTGTGGCTTATGCAAAATATTGTAGTGATTATTGTGAGTCTAAAAAGAAGTTTCCTAAAGAGAAGTTGATGGTGGCAAAGACTGAATTTTGTCAGTAATGAGGGCAAATGTCATTATCCCAGATAAACAGGATAACATCCCATCCCATGTTATCTTAAGGTGTTCAAGTTCCTGGTCATCCAAGAGGCGGGGGAGAGGTTGATGTTTAGGTAGAGGCTTCAATAATTATGGTAACAATAGGATGATGAATCTAGGAGTGTGCCACACGTGTGATACAATTGGACATTGGAGGAGAGATTGCAGATTATATATAACCTGTGAATGAGAGGCAGATGGTCCCTGTAATGACTCCAATGTCACAAAATGGGACAATGATGGTGTCAATGACCAGCCCAACAGACACGTGAGCAAAACACAAGGCAGCTCTACAGAGCTATGTCTTCAACATTACCCTTACAGTTATAGTTACGGTATGGTGAAGTATTATTTTAACAGAATCTACAGGTAAAAGAGATTTCATCACAACAGTGTGCAAGGCAATCAATGATCAGTTATTCATTTCCACAATTTGAATCTCCCCTAGGTGTACCACAAGACTCTAGTCAAAAACCATGATGGGGCCTGAGGGGGAGAAGGAATGTATGCTTGGTGCAGTTTTTGAGGTAGACCAGAGTAGACCATATGTGGAAGGTACAGTTAATGGTTATCCCATGTCTTTCCTAGTTGATATTTGTATTACCCATTCCACTGTTAGATTGGGGGAAGTTCCTAACCTACCCCCTCAGAAAAAGAAGTACTAGCTGTAGGCATTGTAAATTAATAAGTGGTACATACATTTTCAGCTTCTATTCTAAACATGTGTTTATTATAAGTGAAACAAGTCTTGTAAACATGCTGGTTAGAGATTTACTTTGTAAATTCCATTCTACCATTTACTGTACACTGGATGGCATTCAGACAAATGAATGAATAATTTGATAGCACGCTCAAATCACCCCAGATCGGGTATCTTGGCGGGGCAGTTAGTACAAGATACTAGAACAGAGTATGGAATCTAAAACAGACCCGATTTTAAAGCGTGCCTGAATTCATTGTAATCCAGGCAGGTTCGAGCCGAAAGAGGTAATTTGTTCCAAAAGGAGGATGCCCAATAGGAAAAGGATCTGCCTCCCCATCTAACACGTCGTATGTGAGGGACTGCCACTAGCTTCCTTCTCACTGGAAAGCAAATTCCTAGTGGGGAGATATTGTTTCAGTCTCTGGCTAAGATATATGTGGGATCTTTACCCTGCCACGCTTTATAGGTTAAGCAGCACAATTTGAAAAAACACTCTTTTCTATATTGAGAGCCAATGTAGTGATTTTAAAAGAGGAGCAGAGGCCATGCCGGGTGGTCGGTTGCAAATCAACCGTGCTGCTATATTTTGTATGACCTGTAGTTTTGACAGTGATGGCTCATTGGCAGTAAATGACTCAGATGTTGAATTTAAATTGAAATCAGAGTGAGAGAAGGACAATGTTTTCCAGTTTTCACAGGAGAGGACGTACATCTAGATTTAAGACAGTCTGTGAAATGGGAGGTTTGGGATTTGACAGGTGAGGACATGTATTAAAAGTGTTAAGTCAGTGCAGGTTACATTCAACAGGGAGCAGTCTATCCATGTATTCCACAGTAGAGACTTTCTTGTAAAGGTGAAAAAGGAAATAATCCAGTAATTGAGAAGATGATACAACAGTGTGAAAGTTTTGGGAAGCCCATGTAACACCTCTATAATAGAGATATGCAAAGCCAAGGTTAATTGGAGGATGGATCAAGATTTAAGAGCAGTTAATGATATAGACATCTCATATTTCCAGAAGTCCCAAATCCAGAAGTGATATTGCTTCAAATTCTCACAGAAATGGAGTGGTTCACAGTAATTGATTATGTTCAGCATTTCTTTCTACACCCCTTCTCAAGGATAAACGGTATCTTTTTGCCTTTCAATTTAAAAATAAAGTTCTGGTGTGGGAAAAAGTGTCACCAGAGTATACAGAATCACCATCAATCTTTACACAAGCTCTCAAGAATGAAGCAATGGCACTGTGAGTCTGTCCTGGTCCACTACATTGATGATCCTATGGTAGCTGCAAAAACAAAAAAGGCTTGTAAATGGGACATCATTGCATTGTTAAATCATTTGTCTGAAGATGGACACAAGAGCTCACCAAAATAAAATACAGAACTGTTAGACAGAAGTTACGTATTTAGGACATGAAGTTCAGAAAGGAGTGAAGAAGGTGTTCAAAGACTACATCTCTGCAACTATGAGAATGAGTTCACCTCTTACACAGAGAGATGCAAGAGTATTTCAAATTTTTCCTTAATTGGTAACGCATTACAGAGTCTAACACATAATGACATAACTGATCCAGTGCCCTGGGATAGTGAATGCATGAAAGCCTTCCTAAAAGAAAGAGTTTTCTTAGTATTGTCACGAAAGAAATGGGTGCCCTCTTTCTGTTCTCATTCATAAACATGGCAGTGAAAGACCTATTGCATATATTTCTGGAATCCTTAATCCAGTTGCCAATGCCTTAAATGGATGTTTGAAATCTGTTGCAGCTACAGCTGTAGTTATTACATAAAGTCATTCAGTGGGTTTGGGTCAAACCTTAATTATATTTGTGCCATGCTCAGTGGAGACACTATTGACCAGAAGCAGGACCCAATACCGAACTAATGGAAGATTGAGTAAATATGAGTTAATAATTCTCTCAGCACAAATGTGTCAACCAGAAGATGTAGTACTTGAAATCATTCTACCCTTCTGCACTTTCAGAAGCAGAGTATGAAAATGATATTGACAAAGATGATGAATATCATGATTGTTTTTAAGTAAGAGAATTACGCACAAAACCAAACCATGACATACAAGATGTGCCATTGATTTCAATTGATTTGGTACTATTTGGGGATGACTCTTGTTTAACCCGTTTGCTGCTGCTGTCGGCCAACGGCCGTCGTGAGCACTACCTCGGTAGTGCTGCGCACGTCCGTAGGCCGACGCGGCCCGCCCGTTTAATAGAACGTTCCGCACTGGCGCGGAACGTTCGAAGCAGCAAACGGGTTAAGAGACATTGAAGGAAATATGTGTGCAGCATATGCTGTCCGCATATTAACGTACATTGCTGAAGCATTATATTTGTGTAATGTATTTTCTGGACAGGTTGCTAGGTTGATTGCTTTTACCAGAGCCTGGTGTATTGCTTGTGCACAAAGTGTTACAATTTCAACCAATAGCCAATACTCTTTGTAGCTGTGCACGATTTTGGCCAGTTGCGGTATGCTCGAAATGGACATGAACACTGCTTTATTGTAAACCTTGAGATTGCCATTTAAAATGACAGCACAGGCATTCCCCCTTTCTTTATAGTATATATTCAGGGCCACTGGAATTATGCGGCAGAGAATGGCTAAATTACACAGCAGGGTAGTAAATTATGCAACCAGGAAAGGTATATTATGAGGCGTAATGCAGCACATTTTTGTTAGTATTGCTTCATTATTTTGACATTTTTACACTTGTTAAAACTGTCTGGGCATATTGCAATAAGCAACAGAAAGGTGACCAGTCAACCTTTGAAAAGGGCCTTTCACTGCACATCAACACTTGTCACTGTGTTTTAGTAACATTTGAACCATATGAGCTAGAAACAATTTTTAAAAAATAAAGTCTGCAGATTATGCAGCAGATGATGGATTATGTAGCAAATGCACCAAATCTAACACGGCTGCACAATCGCATAATTCCAGTGGCCCTGCATATATTACTCTCGTAGATTCTCCTGCCCCGTTCTACTTTTCAATTCCATATCATAAATTAGGGACTGCTATTTCTTGAAACCCAGGTACCTATGAATCCCAGGGTTACCCTTGTGTTATGAAACATGTTGTGAAATGTTCAGCATGGAACTGATGATGTCCCTAAAGGAAATATTTTCACAGATGCAGTTGCACGTTATTACACAACAGTGAGCACTGTATTGCCAATATGGGTTGATAATCACCCGGCATCTGTTCTTCCGTGTGTCAAAACAATCATTAGATGAATTGAGGGAATTACAAAATACAACGTCAGATGAAGAAAAGAAAGAATGGGAAAAAGCAAGATGTAAACAAATTCTGGATGATTTCTGGAAAAGTAATGATTAAAGATTTGTCCGGTCAAGTTCATTCTTACCTCAGATGGGGAGGTTTTTCCATGGCTCTACACATGTTGGAAGCGATGGAATGATTAATACATTTAATCACGACTGGTTTAACCCTCACTTTAGAAATAATGCAGAAACCCATTGTCAGAGGTGTATAGTGTATCAGTAAAATAATTTGGAAAGAAAACTCATGTAGTTATGAATCATCTGGCAAAGTAACAAGTTCCTTTCACTAGATTACAGGATGACTTTGTTTAAATGCCACTGTGTAATAATCTAAGGTACATCCTAGTGGTGGTGTGCATTCTTTCAAAGTGGATTGAGGCATACCCGACAAGGAGATGTGATGCACTGATAGTTGGAAAATTATTGCTCAGGGAGTTGATCCCTAGATATGGAATGTCATTACCAATTGATTCACAGAAGGGTGGACAATTCAAGAATGATATCATAAAGGTGACCTGTGA
Source organism: Calotriton arnoldi (assembly GCA_963921515.1). Taxonomy (NCBI): domain Eukaryota; kingdom Metazoa; phylum Chordata; class Amphibia; order Caudata; family Salamandridae; genus Calotriton; species Calotriton arnoldi. The sequence goes on from CAWUFW010009879.1 coordinate 734,925, forward strand.
TGTACTGGATATTGACCAGAAATTTCACTGTAGTTATCACCGTCAATTTTTAAGAGTAGTTGAGAGATTTAATGGCACCCTGAAATGCAAGATAGCTAAGGAGTGCACATTTGCTTCTTTGAAATGGCCAGATGTACTTACTCTGGTATTGCGGAGTATGAGGTGTACTCCAAACAGAAGAACTGGTCTAAGCCCTCATGAAATTCCATGGTCCGGCCAATGCGGATTCCTGGTACCGCGTCAGTAGCTTTGCTCAGTATTATTAATTATTTAATCCTGGAATATTGCAAGTGTTTGTCTGATACAGAATTTTATATTTCTCACCAGGTGCAGCTTGCCACATCCTCTATTCCATCAGTTGCATGTCACAATCTACAACCAGGTGGAAGGATTTAGATAAATAAGCATGTAAGAACATTTGCCTGCAGAAAAGATGGAGCAAGCCTCATCACACCATCCTGGTGCGAACACAGCTGTGAAGTGTAAAAGTCTGCCTTCTTAGAATCACGCATCACACACTCAGAGTGTGTGGGACCAAGAGAGAGTGTTATCTTGAGCTGTTGAGTCAGAGGGACATACTCAAATCTTCAATAAAAAAGGAGGGGTGAAAGAGGAGTGAAGCACAAGAAAAATCAAAGTTCATAATCAAACAGAGAAAGCAAAGGTTTGAGTGGAAGTTTGCACAAAATCAAACTAAAGAAAACAAATTCAAACCGAAAAGGAGAGTTTGCAAAGAAGAGTTGTGCAAAGTAAATGTGCACTTAGTAGTTCAAAAGTAGCTGAAGAAAGCGCTACTAGAGAGCCTGAAATTAGCTCTGAAGAATTCTTAGAGGGAGGTGCAACATATAAATCAACAAGACAGAAATCCTAATAAGAAATGCACAGCTCCTGAATGGGGATACTTGGAAAGAGTTGAACTTCAACATTCACCTCAAAGGTTTTAGATTTTTCTTTGAAGATCCAAAAGAGCCACCCTAAAGTGAAAAAGAGACAGTGAACATCCTCAGATGCTGAATATGTTATTCCTGGAAAATAAGCGAACTGTTGACTATTAAAAGTTTTCATTCCTCAACCTGATTTTTAATAAGACTTTGTTTTTGAAAGGCTTTCCTTTTGAAATAAATGAAAATGTCCACAAGAAGAGAGAAGATTTGCATGACTTCAAAAGTAGTTTTAGTAGTTTTAATTTTGGCTGTAACTGGACTGTTAGTGTATGCATGTTCTCATGTAGTGTATCTCTCAAGCACAGATAATGAAAATTGTACTAATAAGGAAGATCTAGATGCTAGAAATAACAAGCATTTGCAAAGCAAACGATCTCGCCTTTGGGACCTTAAATGTATGTAGCTATGCAGCACATTAGCCTGGGTGCTGAAACATCTACTGATCTTTAACATGGAGGGAAAGTAAGCACCAAACCAAAAAGGTATGGGAACACATGGAGAGAAATATTGCCTTTCAGCGGAAATGGTATAGTCCAAAGCTCTGTTTTTAATATAAAATCAGGGCCTTCGGTGGTCATATCACTGAAAATACAAGATTTGAAAAAATATTATTGTCTACGGGTGCTCGTGAGAACGCAATTTCTATGGACTGGAATCTAGAGAATGCTAAAGTGATTCAGGTATTTTACTGACCTCTGCTGAGAAGTTTGGACTGCCTATGCCTGTGCTGGAACTGTACTCTGTTAGAAAAGCTTGCATTGAATATGTCTTGTGTACACCATACTATTAGCTTTCAAACCTATTTAAAAGTGTAGAAGAGGAGGCCACAAACAATGTTGATTAAAATAATAACTTCTTTGCTGAATCTGTGAGCAGTAATCAATGTTTCACTATTAAAGTATAACAACCCTGCTCAGAAGTTCCAGTACTTCAAAAGTAAAGGAATAGACATCCTGCTGTGTTTGCAATTAAAATGCAGGGAATGCATGAATGTGACAAATGTTTGACCCTTAGAAGCCATTAATGGGCATTTACATTTACATCTGTCTCAGTGACAAAGGTCAAAACACGCGTTCGATGCCACATTCCAGGGGCGCTTGGCAGTGCAGAGAAGTACAACTATGCGATGTGTGGGAGGCAGTGCCACCCATCACTGCTTTCTTTCAACCGACGAGTGGGCCAATGGAGTCCACTCTGTGGTGCAGTTCAGGGACCGCACTAAATGCAACAAAGCCTGCCGCTGTTCAGCCAGACTCTGCACACAGTGGAGTGGAGACTGCCGAACGGGTGGAATATGGACAAGTCACCCATGATCGTCGTTTGCTTATATATTAGGAACTGACCCAATGAACAGTATCTTGTAAGAAAATTAATTCAGTCCGTTACTTCATGAAACCTTTCGACAAGCACAAGCATTGCTACACTTCCGACAGGGCCTGATTATGAATCTGGTTTTGAAAGCATTCTTTACATCGAGAGTGCACAGTGCTCGCATTGGGTTGTCGCACGCTGCATAATTCGAATCAGTAGCGTGTATGTGCAGCAGGTGGAGTGACAAAGGGCCTGAGGGGTCCACTGCAACTTGGACATTACTGTATTTTGCTACACACCTGATATTTGGGGTGGGAGAGGGGTAGGGGCATTCTCCTTTCTTGCATTAGGGCTCCCTTGCACCCTCTGATTAGATGTTTTATACCGGCCTCTAAGCGGCACCATCACCCGACCCCAGAGGAGCGTTCATCTGTAAGTAAAACTCACCCATCTGGTGACTTGCTCAGCGCCTCTTTGCTCTTGTCATACTCTTCCATGTTGGATTCGTCGTCCACTAGCACATATTTCTCCTTGCATCCTTCCATCAACTTGAAGGCTTTTGAAAAGACAGTTGCTCCCTTCCCTCTGCTCTGAAAAGTCGCTCCTATCTTCTTTACTGACCCTTGGCCGTCCGGTCCCCGCTGAGTGCCTCAAACCTACGGGCCCTTTAGCCAGCGCTGTCTGAGCAGGGACAGGCCTCTGGTGAATACCTGCTGAAACGCCGTGTTTTGTTCTCAGACTGCTGCCCGCGCCCTCCTTGAGAACAGCCTCCACTCCCTGGCACACCTGGGAAGCAGCTCGCTGTATGCTTGGGAGCGAGCAGGTTTTGGCTTTCAGCAGGAGGAGATTTGGGTTTTCAGGGCGGCCAATGGATACGAGCACTGGGGCATTGGCAGTAAGCTGCCTCTGTATGAAGCTCGGAAATTCAAGAGCATGCGCGAAAATTAAGATAGGCGAGGCGCGGAAACAGACAATCTGCACATGCGTTTTGGGAGACCGGAACATCTGTCAAAGCTTATCGAGACACTGCCTACCTGCGCAGGCTCAGTGAGAGCTCGAGCACTTCATTTTTGTTCGCGCAGTAACGCTGATCCACCCGTGTAACATGACTAACTGCCTTGGTTCCTACGGAAAAAGAAGCATTTGCAATGCAATAGGACTCGCATTTACGCGAGACCTATTGCATTGCAAACGTCCGTACAGTGTAAAACTTGAAGTAAAGGGGCCAGTAGCCAAGGAAGGATACAAATGACGACATGGCATAATAAGGCGGGACTAACAAGCCTCTTTATCAATCAGAAGACAGAATTTACGAAGGACAAACACAGAAGCCAATGAAAAATATGGGCGGAGAGTGAGAGCAGCTTGTCTCCCCATACTGGACTACTGCATGCCTCGCAGAGCGAGCAGTGCATGCGTGCTGCCGCTAAAGCTCGACCTAAAAATGAGAATGATTATTTAGACAATGCCTGTATAGTACTGTTAAGTAATAATAGAGAAATCATGGATGTTACTAATTGCTAAATTTATACACATCTCTCTACTTCTGTTTCAAATGTTGTGACATACATACAATTACCTTTATGCTCTGCTGTGTTCTATTCAATGCATTACTTAATAATAAAGCAGAAGAATCATTTACAAGAAAATTACACCGATCATTATATTACAATGAATGTATTATTTGGTACTCCAAATCTTTTTATGTCAGCTTCAACAACGTTTCATAGTACCAATATAAAAAGCACTAATGTGAAACTTATTTATTTTCTAGAGAGAGGTGTGTGCAAACTAACAGAAGTACAGTGTCATTTTACTGGAAAATATAATAATAAAAGCCAGTATGTTAAATCTGCAAGTTCTGTAGTGTTACAATTTAATTCTAAAGAAGAAGCTGTGATTAAGAGGTCACAAATTCAACGCAATCTTACAATTTGGAAATAAACGTGCGCAAACGTATAACACATGATGAGAAAAAGGGTAAAGTCAATGTAGAAAATATTGAATGTACGAATACTTATGAGATAAATAGGCTTGCTTTTTTAGGTGCAGGTCCTATGTTTAGAGGTATACACCATATATCTGACAAGCATTAGTGTTTCCTAAAATTGATCATGTGAATAGTTTGAAAGATGTGCATTAGGGTAGAGTTAAATGTGATAATATAAAGCAAAAGGTTTGGGATTTTTTTTCTATGTAATGACTACTCCTATAGGGATTGCTTTAAATTACATGATGATGAGAAAGCTGCATCGTTTAAGAGAGCATTTAGCAAATAACACAGCTGGTGCAGTAGCTATTATTAATTAGGGAATGCGTATAATCAGAAGTATTTTAATTCAAATCAAATGGCTTTAGCTATGCTTTAAGCAAAGAAAAGTGGTGTTTGTAAAGTAATTAAAATTAAATATTGCACTTATGTGCCGCATAATTCTCAGAAGATTATAGCTATTTTGAAAATTCGTCTAAGATTGCATAAGGAACACACCCATTAGCAAAACCCAGAATCTGGGATCAGATTGGTTCATGATTAGGAGGGTGGGGTAAATGGGTATTAGAAGTAGTTGCTGCATTACTTGTTATAGTATTATTAGTGGTACAAGGCATATTTCTTACATTTAAAATGTGTCGAGTTACTTTTAACATGTGCCAATGTGTCTTAATGTGAAGTGAGGGAAGAAGAGGTAGACCAGAAGAGTTACCTGCGGATTGACCCTTCCTGATATGAGAAGCATTGACAAGCCCACTTCAGGAACTGCTTGCCTTCTGAGTGAGTGCTGGCATTTCGCCCAAGAACAATATAATCTCTCAAAGTGCTCTTTAGTGTGAGGCACTCATGGGCCAATGTGTCTTTTTGTGTAAAGTCTTTTCTCCCTCTTTAACTTATTTTTTTATATTTTTCAGGGACACTGCTGCTCCCCAGACAGTACCACTGGACCTTCACTGCTTTTTGCAGTGCACCGCAGGGAGTACCTAACTTTTGAAACAAGTATAAAATCATTTGGAGATAGTGCCCATCATTGATGGTTTTCATGGCAAGCTTGCCTCCTGTCCCTACAGTCACCGCCTGTATTGTGGCTAACATGGGAGCAGGAGAGTTAAAGCCCCCGGAAAAAATGCTGCACACCCGCCCCTCGTTCCCATCAGCATGGCGGATTCTCTTTAATAACCCACACTAGCCTATCCATATTGTGTTTTCTTTAGTATCTTCTGGAGTTCGACACATATTATTAACTCATCTCGAGCCCCTTTCTGCATGGCTGTTGGGCTGTATCAGGAGTCGCACAATAGCGTTTTAAAGCCTGTATGGGTGCTTAAATAAAAGTCTCCTCATAAAGAAAACCTCCCCTCGAACCTTGTCTATTCTTGTGCTGCTTTGTGGTGCCAAATGGTATTCTGCGGTGCACTGTGGTTGGATATGATACCATGTATCGCCGAACAAGAGAGCCCAATGGAGGAAAACTCTCATATCATTCTTCCAGTGCAAACAGATAAGGAAAACACCCCATGGATTTAGTCTTTCTATTACTTCCTCTCCTATCCACAAAATAGATATCACCATTACCATCTATAACAATGGGATCGTTCTCATTCAAGCCTCTAATCGAAACCTAGAACAGTTCGACAAACTCTTTTGAAGATCAAAAGCTCAGTAGCCAACAACTCAACCCCAGGGCAACTAGACACAACACTAACCACCTCAAGTTCACTCCAAATCAGTGCTCCAATTCCACCCTCAGACTTACATCCCTCCTCTCTCACCACCCTTCCCCTGCCGGATGCTGAACTGTTCGAATTACATAGTTCGCGACCATTAACCCTATCACCTCTCCCAACCCCCTTATCAATACTCCCTGGAACACCTCTAACATTCAGTAACCAACCCCCTCCTCGGGAATCTCCCATTACCGTCTCTGACTCCTCTAACGCAGATCGGCACCCTACCCCCTCGGCAGTTCTCCACACGCAATCAACATCCTGGTCTATGCATCCTGGAACTCCGCTCATATTCAGGGACCTACCTTCTCCCAGGGTATCCCCCATTACCGCTCCGGACCCCTCTAACACACTTAGTCACCCTCCCCCATCTCCAGACCTACACACTCAATTTCCTTCCCTCTCCCAACACCCAGACATGCTGGCACGCTTGGACGATATCTCCCGCCAGCTGCACCTTCTCTCCCTCGAACTCCACGGCTTGAAAGCCCTCTCACTTGAATATCTCCCCTTGTTAAGCCACCTCCTCTCTAGTCCGAACCGGACCAGAGCCCCCGCCAGCACCACTGTCACAGTTCCCCGTGACCATCCCTTATTACCTTCCATCTCCAATTCTGTTCCCCTACCTAATGCAGCCTCTCGCCCTAGAAGAGCTTCCTGTCTCACGCCCATTGAAATTGACTGCCTTCTCAAGTCTTACTCGTCCAACACGGACTCCATCACGAGCCCAAAGGGAATAATTCAAACCATTCACTCCAACCCAAACAGAGTACCCCATCACAACCTCAGAGCCATAAACAACGATAACCTCAAGAGAGTGAACATCACTCAGACTCCTCTCCCCCATTCTCCGGCTCCACTCAAATGCATACTACTCAACTGTAGGTCTGCTAGCAAACACGCGTCCGAGATCTTCGACCTCATACTACACAATGAGATAGATATCATTATCCTCACAGAAACTTGGCTCAACCCTTCGTCCACTCATATTCTTGACCTCCTGGTGCCCCCCACCCACGACATAATTCGTCTTGACAGAGTTAAGAAGCTGGGTGGTGGCCTAGCTTGTATACATCGGAACACGCTCGCGGTCTCCCTCTCAGAGTCCTCATCTCCAGTAACTTGCGAATACCTTTGTCTTAACATCTCAAGTAACAATCATCTGGTTTGCAAACTACACACATTCTATCACCCCCAGGCAACAATCTCCCCTTCATTGAACAATTAATGGAAATCATCTCCGGCAATGTGGATTCAGCCCAGTCCCACATTTACCTTGGGGACTTTAACCTTCACTGGTCTAACACCAATGACCAAGCAGTCTCATGCCTCAATTCCTTCTTGAATGACCACGAATTGATTCAACACTGTGACCAGCCTACTCACATTAAAGGGGAAACTTTAGACCTCATCATCTCCAAAGGTCATACCATCTCATTGGATTCCATCATACCATGTGATTGGTCAGACCATCACATCATCTCCTTCCATATTAACGCTGAGGTTTATCAGAGTAAGGCTCAAAAAACCAAAACAAAGATTTGGAAAAGGGACCTCAGAGATATCAACACAGCTGACCTAGCAACCCGCTGTAATCGGGCCCTCTCTCCCCAATTGGACATACTTGAAGTCCATGCTCTCACAAACTTCTACAACTCTTCTATTTCCAACATCATGGATTCTATGGCCCCACTACAACAAAAAAATGCACCTGCAAAAATATCGAAACCTTGGTTCAATGGCAACCTAAATTCGGAACGTCGCAATCTAAGGGCCATAGAACGTACTTGGAGATCCACTCCATCTGCGGACCATCTAAAAAACCTTAGAGCAGCCAGAAGTTCGTATAACAAACAAATCAAGACAGCGAAGGCGGAGTATTTCAGATCCCAACTTAACCAAGCGGCTAATCGACCCAAGAAACTGTTTGAACTGGTTAAACAACAATCGGTGGTTGCCCCTAACCGATCGGCCTCTGAAGTCAGACCTCACTCTTGTGATGATCTGGATGCCTTCTTTACTGAGAAAACTAGACTTATTAACTTGGATCTGGAAACCAGGAGGGCTCTACTGCTACCTAATGAACCTGCACTCCCACGGGCCGTACGAGACAAGATAGCACCATGTAGCGGGGTATCAAGAACAACGCTTCCTGGGACACCTTTACCCCCTTCTCTGAAAATGATATCAAAAAGGTTCTTCGAACTATCAATCCATCTAATCACTTCAGTGACCCGTTACCACCTTCCATCTTCAAAGTGATCAAGGATGAAATCTCCCCATTCTGGACAAAGATCGTCAATGCATCTTTATCACAAGGCACGATCCCAGTATGCCTAAAAGAGGCTCAGGTAACTCCGATATAAAAAAACCCACAGCTGACAGTACAGATCTTAACAACTTCCGACCTATCTCCAGCATCCCCACTCTAGCCAAACTCCTTGAAAAATGCGTCCAGTCACAACTATGTGCGTACATCGAAAATTTCCATCTCCTGGACTAACACCAATCTGGCTTTCGTAGTGGGCACAGCACTGAATCGGCTCTTACCCACGTGATGGATGACATCTTAATTATGCTTGATCGTAATGAATCCTGCCTCCTTATCCTACTTGACCTTTCCTCCGCATTTGACACGGTCAATCATGACAACCTCCTATTCATTCTGGAGCATAGGATGGGCCTTTCGGGTCAGGTGCTGCTTTGGTTCTCGTCCTTCCTGCAGAACAGGTCCCAAAGAGTGAAAGCGAACCACTCTCTCTCCCAGCCATCCCCAGTCAGCATGGGGGTTCCCCAAGGGTCCTCCTTATCTCCCATTCTCTTCAATTTATTCCTGGAACCATTAGCTAATGTTCTAAAATCTTTGGACATTCGCTTCCATATGTATGCAGACGACACCCAACTCTATCTGAAAATCTCCTCCCCGGATGATATCGCTTCACTCAACTCCACCCTACTGACGACCCAAAATTGGTTAACTAAGAACCACCTACTGCTAAACACCGCCAAAACAGAATTCCTCCTCATCTCCCCCCCGAAACATACTCCTATAATCGACCTATGGATGAGCCAACTCACCGCCTTCAACTGCTCCGCCCGTACTATCGACTCAGCTAAATCTCTAGGAATTACCCTGGACAAGCATCTGAATATGAAGACTCACATTAGCAACGTGTGCAAGGGAGCTAACCACCTTCTAAGAACACTCAGGAATCTCAAACCTTTCCTACCTCAATCAGATTTCAAACAAGTGGTCCAAGCGCTTGTCTTGCAGGACTTGACTATGGCAGTGCTACGCTATGTGGCCTCCCAAATACACTTTGGCCCCCCTAAAGGCGTCATTGAACGCGGCGGCCAGATTGATCACGGACACTAAGCGAAAGGCACACATCTCCCGGTTCTAAAATCTCTAAACTGGCTACCTTACGAAGCTAGAATTCAACTGAAGATTGCCTGCCTATCACACAAAGCCCTACACTTCAAAACCCCCATCTACCTCGCACAACAACTAGAACTATCTGGAGGAGGTAGACCTTCAAGGAGTGCAAATTCCCTCCTTTTAAAACCACAGATCTTCCGCAAAAAAAGAACATGCCAACGAGCCTTCTCTGGCTCTGCTCCAAAAATTTGGAACTCTCTTCCACCGGAAATTCGGAGGATCTCCTCAAAGGATACCTTCAAACTGGAAGCTAAAAGATTCCTCATGAATAAGTTCTTACCTTAACATGAGGGACATTTGTTAGCTCTAAGCGCATCGGACATACCATAGCATTTGTTATTATCCCTGTTTAAGTTTATGATTCTGTTTTGGTTATTATTCCTGTACATGATTATTGTATTTACTCCCTTAAGTCATTACGCCCTATCGCCTAGCCCATTCTTCGTTCTCCCAGGTGTATAATTGATCTGGTAGGTGTTCACCATTTGATTCAATGCCATTAGACTCCCCATCTGACTCACTTTCTGTTTATCGTTTTGATATTGGTTATTATGTCTGTATATGATTATTGTACTTACTCCCTTACGTCACTTTGCTCCATTGTATAGCCCATTCCCCGTTTCACTCAGGTTTATGAATGATCTATCATGTGTGCATTATCTGATTCAATACCTATTAGATCCACCATATTAGTCGCATGTTTCGATTTGTTACCTCTTTTCCCTCAAACTGTAAAGCGCTCTGATATCCTTCGGGATCAAGTTCGCGCTATATAAAACTTTATAAATAAATAAATAAATAAATGTCATGTTGTGTGCTGTGCTGTAATGGTGTACTGTAATATGCTGTGCCGTATGTATGTAGCGCTGCACTATGATGTGTTGTGTTGTGCTCTAATATGCTCTGCACTGCTGTGGTGCTATGTGCTGTGCTCTTATGTGCTGAGTTCATGATGATATGAGAATATGATGTGTATTGCTGATATGATGTGCTGTTTTGTAAAATTTGTGTTGTTCCATGATGTATTGCTAGTTCATGTGTTCTAATATGCATGGTGGTTTTCCAGTTGTGCTCTGGTGTGTTGTACTCTTATGTGCTGGGTTTTTCTGCCATGTGTTGTGATATGCTGTAATACTCCTGCATGTGTTGTGATGTTATGAGACAGACTTTGATGTAATGTGCTGTGATATAATTTGTTGATATCACATTATATGCCGAGATGTGCCGTGGTGCAGTGAAATATGCTTTATGATAACATGACATGATGTCCTGTGATATGCTCTGGTGTGCAGTAATGTGCTCTGTGTAGCTAGCATTTGGAGTATTATGCTCTGACAAGCTGTGCTCTACTGCAGTATGTTTCGATGCACTAACACACAGAGGGGGATATTCTGAAGAACGTGTGATAATCATCGCCAAAATAGGTGAACGCAATTTTTCATATCGCCGTCTATCGCGGGAAAATAACGCCGTGTTAACGTCTTATTCCCAACACGGCGGTAACATGCGATAGTTTCCCGATAACACATCAAATGTCCGCGA